>OZ030018.1:63430993-64030993 GCA_964023405.1 Apodemus agrarius
CCTAAAAGGGTGGCGGGGGAGCAGAAACCCAGCTACCTCCTAATGATTCAGACATTTTTCATAAGAATGTTAATATGAATTTATTGAATCTCATTTTACGGCAAGCATTTAGCCCACTAGATTTGCAATCTCATCCTAATGAACGCAACCTTTTGAGACCCAAGGTAAGGCATCTCCTAGCTGCTCATTTAAAATTGTGGATCCTATATTTACTATATCTTTTGCCACCTAATATAACTATTTGATTTATCTTATTGTCTCATAACTAGTTTATTAGTTATAAGAAATCCTGTGACTTGTCTCTTTTGAACTCAGTTGTATTTCCAGGTCCCTGAATATTATACAGAAGGGTACTCGATGTCCTTTGAATCAGTAAGAAATGTGTGATTATCTTCAATTTGTGATGCAATAAACTTAAAGAGACTGATTTATACACAGTTTTGGGGGGAAGTGACAGAGCTGGGATATGAAATAAATGTGGAGAGGTTAGAGCTGAGCTGACCTGAAGCTCCTTAAAAAAATCAATGGACTAAAGATGATTTGAACTGCAATTCAACTGTAGCACGTTGGCTCTGAGAGGCCTAGCTGGTAAAAGATAATTCAGGAATTGTCTAGGAGTGTGTGGTGCACATTACTTTAATCCCAGCACTTGGGAGTCAGAGAGACAGGCAGCTCTCTTGAGTTTGAACCCAGTTTAGTCTATACATGGTGATTCAAGGTCAGCCAGGGCTGCTGAGTGGGTCAGCCTGTGTCTCTCTCAAAATCAAATAGTTAGGAACTAACACAGAAAATGACTGTGAATGGGGAGGAGGTCAGTACAGGCAGCATCAGTTGTGGATATTTGAGGATGGTGATAGGAACTGATAGGCAAGAAGCATGTTGCCTATATGAAATTGAATCTTATTCAAAGATATTCAGATACTATTCTGAAACCATAGAAGTTTGTATCACTCAGGTGTCTCTTGGGAGATTCACCACGATATTATTGGCCCATGAAATGGCTTCATAGGTAAACCTCTTGCCATACAAATATTATGATCCAAGTTTGATCCTTGGAATATATGTGAAAGTCAAAGAAGAGAAACAAACAGAAGTTATCCTCTGATCTCCATGTGTGCTATGGAAGTCATATAACACACATCATACTCACACAATGATAATTAGGTAACTATTTTAAAAAAGAATGACCATTTTCCCAACTAAAAGTATAGTGAGGAAAAGCTGATGGCAAAAAGTATCCTATCTTGTAGCACACGTATAACACTGAAGTAGAGAAGGAATACTGGAGATGGAGAGGCTTTAGGTGCAGAACAATAAGGCAGAAAAGTTTAAGTGGAAAAGGATATGGAAATATAGATGTCAAGAAGGAGTACGGCAACAGCTAAACAAAACTAAGGCTTCATGGGAAGCCTATGGAAGCCTACTACTTTGTAAGCTAATTTTACAATATGATTTTTCCAAGATGTAGTTCCAACAGAGCTACTTTGCATGGGTGCATAATGCTGTTCTCATACCCATGGGAAAAAACAACATGTTGTTTTATTCAACAAAACACTAGGTATAGGATATCTCCCTGAGTTATTATTGGTCAAGAAGGGCCCAGAAACTGCCCCCCCAAAAACCCATAAGCTACTGCAATTGCTCTTGCTGTCTACCACAACTAGATAATAAAACTGTGTTGTAGACCATACACATTCATTACAGAACATAGAGGAATTGAACTAAGGCTTAGAAACCGGCTAGCCCTCATTGTGCTAAAAAGTTTGGCTGCTAGGATTGTAAAGTTATCATTGGTCTTAACTCACTGTGGACCCTGCATTCTACAGTACTGGCTTGCCATACAATAATGGTACAACTGCTTTAGGGGTAACCAACCCTTTCTGGTTGGATTTCAGGCATGCTCTAAAAAAGGGAATGTCTGGTACTGTAATAAATCTGGTCAGAAGCCTTTGGCTGGGAAGATCATAGGCACTAGGAAGGAACTTCTTACTGTTTTGCTGAATGAACATTTTTCACATTGCCTTCTAAATATGTGTATACACACTAATTAGTGATTTTTTTTTGCAGTGAGCAAAGGTAAATGCAGAAATTTGTAAATAGTCAAAGGATCAACAATAAGGGTCTGTCAAGTACTCAGCCTTGAAAAGAACATCTGTATTACTTCCCTGCTCTGTGGCATATTGAACATCACAGAAGAAACAGAAAGAACTTAAAAACTGGAGGATGGGGAGGAGTGTTTTGAAATGCTGCACTCTGGACATGCCATGGCTGTTGCACTTATGAGTTAAGCAGTAGTGGTGGAAACTTGCATAAAGTTGTACAAGATGCTTGTCAGTATTCCAGTGTGGATGGAAAAGGGGCATAAGAGACCCTATTCCTAAGTAGCTACTGGCAGCTAAATGCCTATTGAGAAGGGGAGTCATTCTCTCAATGATGTCACCACTAGTAAATTTCCCATGATTCAGTAAATAATCTCTCACTTATACACATGAAAGCAACCCTAATTAAACTCAATGTGTTATTATTATTTTTTTTAATGACATGAAAGTGTGGGCAGGGGTGCTGAGAGAGTTTTCTAGAGGGAGAGGAAAATGAGAATATTCATTATCAAAATGCATTGCACTCATTTATGAACTGTCAAAGAATAAAAACATGTAACAAAAGAAATGGACTTGCTCTTCTGATTTACTGTTACCCAATTCCCTCTCAAGGCTTCCCTTCATCTTCCCCTACACCAAATATAGATATACCAAGACTTTCCAATGTTGATCTATGAAGCATTTGTGAACCCCAAAAGATGACCCAGGAGCTGTTTCTGATGTAATCACATTAGGGTCTCTTTATTACAAAGTCACAGGTCTGAAAATTTCTGAAAATGGTATAGTTTTTCCATATAAACTCTACATATCTTTCTGTATACTCTACCTCTAGATTACTTACATTCTTTAATGAAAGTAAAGACAGTGTAAATTGTTGCTTGAGTATGTTTTAGAAGTTTATGTATGTATGAATTTAGCGTATATGCAATATTTTCTAATACTTTAGTTCTTAGTTGAACATGAGTGTAGATTTCATACATATTGAAGGATGAGTAACTCTAATGAATGCCCCAGTTGGTCATTTTTTACAATGCTTTGATAAGGTCTATGGCTGAAAGGAAAATTACTACTTTCTCAAATACATTAGTAGGAATATAATAAGTTTTTAACTATACAGATCCACTCCTAATAAGGCTATGTCCAAATAAGTCAATTTAAAGATGAAAATACTTGTAAGTTGCAAATATGCTTAATACCTCAACCGTTGAAATCTGGTTTCTATTAAGCATACATCACTTTCCCACCATGGTCATAGAGTATAAGACTATACACTTTTAATTTTTTTAAAAGGTATACTAGCTGGTTTTGTGTGTCAACTTGATGCAAGCTAAGAGTCATCACAGAGAAAGGAGCCTCAGTTGAGGAAATGCCTTCATGAGATCCAGCTAAAGGACATTTTCTCAACTAGTGATCAATGGTGGAGGGCCCATTGTGGGTGGTGCCATCTATGGGCTGGTAGTCCTGGGTTCTATAAGAAGGCAGGCTGAGCAAGTCAGGGGAAGGAAGCCAGTAAGCAGCACCCCTCCATGTCCTCTGCATCAGCTCCTGCTTCCAGGTTTCTGTCCTGCTTGAGTTCCTGTCCTGACTTCCTCCAAATGATGGACTATGATCTGGAAGTGTAAGCCAAACAAACACTTTCCTCTCCAACTTGTGTTTTGTTGCAGCAACAGAAACTCTAACTAAGACAAGTTGATACAAGCATACTGGGGTAATGCTGTGACAGACTGGACCATGTTTGGGGGAAGGTTGAGGAAGGAGTTTGGAACTACAAAAGACAATGAGTGTTGAGACCTCATTGGGATGTTCTATAGGATCTTGGAAGATAAAAATGTTGAGAGCAGTGCAGAAGATGAAGGCATAACCTGTGAAATTTCAGAAGAACAATCGAAGACTCTATCAAAGCTGCTATTTTAAGATTCTGTGGTTCTGGTTTGCTGGAGCTGAACAATCAGCTGTGATTAACAAGATACCAGAACTTATAAAGTGAAACTTTTTCATTACTGGGTCAATTGATGCTGGTTAGCTGGAGCTAAGACATTAGCAGTGATTAAGAAGAGACCAGCATCACTAAGGTAAAATCTTCTGGGAAGTGTTCTCTGAGAGCCCAGAGAAACTGTGTTCCAGAGATAGCCAAAGTTGTACCTCATATTGGTAGCTGGACTTGGTACTGTATAAGAATTAACCAGGTAGTACTGGTTTTGAAGACATGAAAGGGTCAGGGAGAGCAGCTGAGGCTTGGTATTCTGAGAAGCCAGGAAGGCCACTGGTTGAAGGTACAGTCAGTAGCAGCTGAAGGCCAAGACCTGAATGAGGTATGCAGAGAAGTTGAGGCTGGGCACTATGAGAGCCTATTTCACGCTATTTGTGAAAGTACAGCCCAGTTGCAGCAGATGACCCCAGTGTTTTTGCCATACCAGTGCCATGGGATGATCACAAAAGGACAGCAGCAGCAGTGGAGGCAGCCAAAGCTGCAAGACAAACTTTGTGCTACATAGGGCAGAGTTGGAGAAGTGACAGAAGCCCTTTG
This sequence comes from Apodemus agrarius, assembly GCA_964023405.1. Taxonomy (NCBI): domain Eukaryota; kingdom Metazoa; phylum Chordata; class Mammalia; order Rodentia; family Muridae; genus Apodemus; species Apodemus agrarius. The sequence goes on from OZ030018.1 coordinate 63,435,620, forward strand.
GAGGAGGAATGACCCAAGTCCAGAAGAGCGTGGGTGGATCCCAGACACTGGATGGTTAGAGTTTGATTTTGCTTTGATTTGATTGCGACTGTGCCTTGGTTTCCCCACCCCCCCTCTTGAAGTAAGAAAGTATTTTACTGGAGCTTAGTTAAGAGACTTTGAACTGTTAAAAGACTGTATATTAAAAGAGATTGGATACTCTGAAGAAACCAAAATGTATTTGAATTTGCAAAGATTGTAGAGGTTTACAGTTATTTAGATCTTGGGGATGAACAAGAAATTTTAGTGTTGTGGCTTAATAGTGATTTGCATGTCAAGTTGACAAGGGTCAGTTGCACTGGCTGCTTTTTTGTGTCAACTTAACACAAGATAGTCATCAGAGAAAGGTGCCTCAGTTGAGAAAAATGTTTCTATGAGATATAGCTGTAGGTCATTTTCTCAACTAGTGACCAGTGAGGGTTGATTGTGGGTTGTGCCATTTCTGGGCAAATGGTCCTGGGTTCTGTAAGGCAGACTGAGCAAGCCAGCAAGCAGCATTGCTCCATGTCTTATGCATCAGTTCCTGCCTCCATGTTCTAGCTCTCCTTGAGTTCATGTTCTAATTTCCTCTAATGATGAATTATGACCTGGAAGTTAAGCCAAGTAAATAAGCACTTTCTTCCTCAATTTGCTTTTTGGTCATGATGTCTCATTGTAGCAACAGAAACACTAAGATAAAAGAATATACCTAAATATTTCTATTACTGTGGTTTTTGGTTTGCTAGGCCTCATATAGCTTAGGCAAGGGTTGAACTAACAAGTAGCCAATGATGACCCTATCTGGTCCTCCTGTTTCTACCTGCTGAATCCTGGCATAAACTATATGTGGTGCTAGGCATCAAACCTAGGGCTTTTCACATTTAGATATATGTCTTATTAAAATTTAAAAAATATTTTGTTTCCCCTCCCCAACTCCTCCTAGATTCTTTCCGGCTTTCTACTTAACTTCATGTTCTCATATTTTCTCTCTCAAAAACAAAAACCAAAGTAAAAAACTCAGTAAGAAAAAGGCCCAAAGAAAACAAAATATAATAAAGAGTCCACAAAATAAAACACAACAAAACCAAAACACATTGAGTTTTCTATTGGCCAGCTACTTCTGGGCATGGAGTCTCTCCTGGAGTCTGACTGATATACCCAGTGACACCGATTTTCTCTTTATCAGCAGGCAGCAATCCCAACTAATTCCTTGATTAGGGATGGGTCCATGTTCACTTTCCACTCCCAGTGCTGGGATTTCATCTGGCTTGAACATGGACAAGTCCTGTGAGTGCTGCCACAGTCCCTGAGTTCATATGAACATAGACAGGTCCTGTGAGTGGTGCCACAGTCTCTGAGTTCATATGAAAATGGACAGGTCCTGTGAGTGCTGTCACAGTCTCTGTGTTTATATGAACATGGACAGGTCCTATGAGTGCTTCCACAGTCTCTGAGTTCATATTACGTGCTCATGTTTACAGTAAGAAATGAGGATATAAAATGAAACAAGCACTGAGTTCTAATCTCAATTTTGATTCCTCATAAACTATGATTCTGGGCAAACCAAAGGTTTCTATAGGACATGCTCTATGTCAATACAAACCCAGAACCATAATTTTACATGTTTTACGGTATTCCAAACATAAAAGAGACAGTAGGAAAAGGCTTGGTAATAATAAAACATTTTAAAATGAGAAAAGCAAATTTTCTGAATGTTTTCTCAAGTCTTTCATAATAGACTTATACAATTTTGGCAGACAAACTATTCTTTGCAATTCTTCATTTTTTCTTCCATGTTTTTATTTTCACCAAAATTATTTACTGTTTTAAAAGTACTGATTGGTAAGTCAAAGCCCACGGGTCAAAAAAAGTAGGCTGTTTCTGTATAGTAAATACCTGTTTAATTCACTTTACATGGCTGGATATTTAAAAGGAAACTTTATTTTGTGACATGTAAAAGTATGTGTAAGTCAGAACTCAAATGTCTACAAATTTTGATTGGCATACAGCTATACTTGCTTAACTACTGTCAGTGTTATCCACAGCTTCTTTTGTGCTTCAACTTTTAAGTAGCTATTACAGGTTATATAGCTTGCAAAGCCTAAAATATTTCCTTATCTGGTCCTTTCCAGAATAAAATTGGCTAGTATAATTCTATTATTTAAAGGGTCAATTTTACAAATTTCAAAGGCAACAACTTTAACTCTTTTTTCCTTCAAGTGGCTCCATCAGTAGATTTTTATGGCTTTTTTCTCACAGATTAAACATTATTTATTGATTTTCTTGAACAGAAATAAGGATTTAGTTACTTTTTACTGAATATACTCCCATGTACAGTCCAACATAATTAATGTCATAATTTCAGTAAAATAATATTCAATAATATTCACATAATGATTATTACATAAAAGTGAGGTAGTTTTATTTGGGGGGAGGGGACACAGGCTGTAATACTCTAAAATGTGTGATTCTGCTGTGTCAGCCCTTGACTACTGGTATTATACATATACAACAACAGCAGGTAAAGCTATTCTTCATTCTGAAGCACATATTATAATTACTTTTCCTTCCTTGCATATTTTTCTGAAATTAACACTTCTTTCTGCCATGTGCTTGAGTTTTTACATATTTAGTTCTGATTATGTTCTATAACTTCATTCTAATTGTCAAGGCATTAATATATCAGATATTGTAGCATATATATTTTCTGGGGGTTTCTAACCTACTTGTTCTCTACATCCAGCACAAAGCCCATCCTGTGGTCTCTGCACATAGGTTTCTCATTTTATCTTTCCCTGTAATTCTTGAATTTCATCTGAATACCTTCTTGGTTTTCCCACTGGCTTAAGAGCTTCTGTGATTGATTATGTGTCTTTAGTCTTCTTTTTAATTCCCTTTTCAGTGAGCACGAAATTTTAACTGGAAATCATCTCTCTCTGTCATGTCACAATTCTAGCTCAAGATTTCTTCAGTTCCAGTGCTGCTGCTATGTTCTTTGTTCCCAATGTTTTAATGTTTGTTACTGTATTAGACATTTACCAATGTTCTAAAAAATTCTTTTGTTTTCCTCTTCTCTGTATTTTCTGTTCTTGATTTTAAATATTTATGTATTTGATTTCCCTAATGGGTAATATTTCTTCTATCCTGCTTTCTAGTAAATTTTAGCTATTCAATCCAGGTCTGCCTCCCTCCATACTCCACTTTTCCCTTTTAAACATGTTGATATTGTATCATGTATTCTCTTATCAGAAGGAATGATAGATCAAAAACAAATCTTATATTCTAATTCCTGCAACATCTCTCTAAATATTTGTTGTTGTTTTGCTTTTCCCCACAGTCAGGGAATGTAGGACCTCATGTATGCTAGTCAAGTGCTCTACTCTCTGAGGTATATCCTTAAATATTAAATTCTCTATTTCTATCAAGCAGCTTTCCTCCTGTTCAGTTATACTAACCTTTGTCCTATAAGGTTGAGCACTAAAAAGCTATTTAGAGGTACTAAGCTACTGTATAGGTCTCATCTACTATGCATTTCAGCATAGGACCAATGAATCAAGTTGTTTTGTTACGATACTTCAATGTTAGTAAATTTTGACTTTATTCATAGACTGCTCAGATTTCCGAAAGAAAATGCTTCCACTCTACCATCTATAGTGATAAGCCTGAAAGCTGAGAAGAAAGGGGGTTGAGTGGATGCCTTGAATGTTAAAATGTCCCTTAATACTCATTTTTAGTATGGTGCTTCTATCTGTAAAACAGAGACTTTTTCATTCTTTTGTTTGGAGATTCTTTTTTTTTACATCCTTTCTCTTCCAGCCTTTCTTTTAGTACCACACTGGGTTTACAATGTTCTGATGAGTACTTTGCACTATTCCTCAATCAGAACTGCCTTGATGTTTTTCCTCTTGTCTTTATTTACTTTGTCATTCTGTTATTCTCTGCCATTGTTTTTGGCTTTTAAATATTTCAGTGGTTTGTTTTACTAATTCTTTTTATGGATGCTTAGTGATGTATGAGTGTGTAACATTGTGTATTAGTATTCTATAGTCAATCTACTCTTCTGCATCTAGAGACCAACTCTCTTTCTGAGCTACTGCTGCTTTTTAAAAAGGTGAAAAAAAGAAAAAACATCTAAAAACATTCAAAAGCAAAATTCAAATTTAGTTCTAACATTGTAGCATTCACTACCAAGAACTCTTAATTTGTCTATGATAATAAAGAAGTCTAATTATTGAAGTGTTTTCAACGTTTCTTTATTTGGGGGTCATATCTTGCTATGTAGCTCAGGAATGCCCGGAATTTGCTATGTAGTCTAGGTTGACCTTGAATTTAAGACCCTGATTCAATCTCTTGAGTGTCTGGATTAGAGATGTAATCTACTATATATCATTTTGTATTTTTCCTTCTACTTTTATCAACTAAAACACACACTGCCTCAATTAGGTGTGATAATACACTATAATATTAGTAGTGAGGGGTGAGAGAAGACAATTTAAGCTCAAGGTCAGAAACCTGGGAGGTGCAGTGAGAACCAGTCTTAACAGGGGTCCAGGCTTTTGTACAAAACAAGAAAGAAACAGAAGGTAGATAATGGTTTAACTTTTCTTTTGTTGGCAAGTACCTGAAAAATCAATTGTTCCCAAGAGACAAATAAATGTAAAGGATAACCTTACAACTTTTTATTTACTTTTAATGAAGCTGATGAATTATTTCTACCCCTCATTCCCTCTTCCTTTGAAATGAGAACTTGCTATGTAAACCAGAAGAGACAGATCACTCTTTACATTTCCCTAGTATTTATTCTACTGGTTTTTGATGGTTTAGAAATATCTTCATAAGGATAAAAAGACAACTGAGTGGTTAAGAGTGCAAACTGCTCTTGCAGAAAACCCCAGGATTAGTTCTCAACATCCATGGCTCACAACTACTATCTTCAGTCACTGTGATGCTTCTGGCATCAGGGGGCATTAGCACTCAAGGGCACACACCCACACTCATAGGCACACATGCTTACATACAAGTCAAAAAATTAAAACATCCTTATGTTAACCCACATTGAGTGCTCAAAATTTATCATGGTAAGAAATGAGAATTAACAGTAAAACCTACAAAAAAGGTAATTTATCTACATGCTTTCAGACTTGATATCTTTTTAAAAAGATTTATTTTATTTATTTCATAAGTACATTGAGTACACTGTAGCTGTCTTCAGACACAGCAGAAGAGGGAATCGGATCTCATTACAGATGGTTGTGAGCCACCACATGGTTGCTGGGAATTGAACTCAGGACCTCTGGAAGAGCAGTCAGTGCTCTTAACCACTGAGTTATCTCTCCAGCCCCAGACTTGAAATGTTAATAGAGGCCTAAGGATGTATAAGAGAAGTAGGTATTAGATGGAAAAAGTTACTAAGTGAAAAAAAAAAAGCCCTGGGCTAAGCTTTTCCAATGTAATATGACTTACTATAAATAATCCCTAAGAATACTACCATATGAATACCATTCTACAATTCAAGAGTTCTAATTATATGTTCTACTTACAGCTAGTACTTTCCCTGTAAGTTGATTATTTTGAAAGAATCAAATAAAATAAACATTTGCATAGGGCTGTGCAATTTACAGACTTTAGTAATCTGATTCTGATGTATATAACTGTATATAAGAGACTGAATATTCATTCATATCTGTAGAGAGTCTTATTGAGGTGCCATGCCACCTGGCAGGAACTTGACATCGACCAATGTGAAGTTCCTCTACCAGTCTATGAGTGGGAACTCCTGTGTCAGCCATAATTGCCTCCACCTAGGGTGAAGTGCTCAGACAAAGTTGAAGCCTATTGTTCTTCAAGGAACTGCGGTTTCCTGAAATACACTACCACCTGTGGAGCAACTGAATTGATTCTGCTGAGAAGCTTCCAGACTTTTCCCCCTGCCTATAAATATTGGGCGTTCTTCATTAAACTTTGAGACCTTGAACAGCAATGTTGTCTTGGTCTTCATCACTTTTTGCCACCTTCCCATACATCCCCAGCTTCCCTTCCAGGTAACCTGTTCGATGTAACTATGGGCAGATACACATATCAAGTTTGTTGAGCACTGACACCAATATAAAAGGCTCAGTTCCCTTCCTTGAGGAACTTGCTGGCCAAATAGGAGAGAAAAATAAGCAACAATAACAAGGTTGCAATTTAGTAAATGGCATATAAGATTTTAAGGCAGTACTTGGATTTAGTGTCCAAATCAGCTTGAGCAGAGGCAAATAAGTATTGTTATTACGGGTTTTTTTTGTTTGTTTGAATTTAGGCTGCTAGAGATTGATCCTAGGGTCTTGCACATGCTTGTTTGCCTCCGTATATAGAGCTGTATACTACAGCAGACTCACTGCTCTTTGAAGTGTGACAGTGAAAGGATGAGGGCTGCAGGCTGGAAGGTCCCTAGCGTCCTTTCCTGCCTCGCCTCCTGCGGAGAAGGTGAGGCAAGGGCGGACGCTGCTGGGGTGCGGCGGATGCCCGGCCCCGTAGCCTCGTAGCAGGAAATGTGTACGTAGCGGCCATGTAAGCGGAAATGACCTAACCAGTTTCCATCTGGCTTCTATAGGAAACTGATTGTTTCTCAGAGAGTGCGGGCTCAGATAATTTAAACTGATTGGCTTGGAAGCTATGGAGAGGCTTGTGTTAGGCAGGCTTTGCTGTAAATCTATAAAAGCAGTCCTGTTTCTGCACCCAGTGTTCACTGTCACCTACCCTGCATGGGGGAATGGCTGTGACCACAGAGCTCTGGAATTAAAATCCTCCTGCTATTGCATCAAGGCTGTTTCTCATGAGTGATTGGGGTGACACCTTCAAAGGCCTGGGGCGCTGGGGTTCCCCTGTTTTTCTTTCAGGTCTTACATTTGGTGCATTGGCTGGGAAGTGCAATCACCCCCCCCCCCCCAACACACACTCGAGAACCAACTTGGAGGTAAGGGGATCCCCTCTGAAACGTGTGTGTGCCAGCCGATGTCTTTGTTCTGAGTGTTTGAGTGCGCCGCTGTCTGTGTGTATGTGTGTGTGTGTCTTGGTTTTGGTTTGTAACAGAGGGAGTGGACGTGGAATCCCACTCTGTGCAGCTGCCACTGTGGACCATAAGGACACAGGTGCCGTGGGAGGGGACGCCCTCGGGCCACAAGCTGCTGCCCCAGAGCACGCTCTGGGAGATAAGGAGTGCCAGGGACACCTGGTAGACTCCTGGTGTCGGTCAAGAGGACAGAGGTCTGTTGTAAAAGTAGAAGCTTCCCTCTCTGTGGCTGTCCAATTCTTTCGCCTGCTTGTGGGAGATGCGGATGGGTCGCAAGGGCTTGGATCTGTTGGTTTCTGTTTTGTGCATTGTTGTTTTGTGTGCCTTTATCTACTGAGCCTGTCTGGTGTGGAGAGTTAGACTGGCATTTGAAATCACAGGAGTCTGGAGGACCCTGGAGAAGGCTGAGTAAGGCTCTTCTCTGTATTTTGTTCCTGCAACGGGCAGTAACATTTGGTATCTGAAACTGGGCTCGTCTAGAGGCAAATTGTCTTGAATTTAGACGCCTGACGGTGGTAGGGTCAGGCTGTCCATGTGGTGATTGTTTTTCTCTGTGTTGTTTTATATCTTGTCCTGTGTTCTCGGACTTAATGACTGACGGGACGACTGATGATTTTGTTAGGAATTTAGACCGACTGAAAACCCTGCCATGTTAGGTTCTGTGGTGCCTAGACCAGGTCACATAACTCGAGCCCACCATGTTAGGTTCTGTGGCGCCAAGATCAAGTCACGTGACTCATGCCTGGCATGTTAAGATTCTGGTGCCAAGACCAGGTCACGTGACTCAAGCCCGCCATGTTAGGCTCTGTGGCGCCAAAATCAGGTCACATGGCTCAAGCCCACCATGTTAAGACTCTGGCACCAAGACCAGGTCACGTGACTCAAACCCGCCATGTTAAAACAAAAGAGATGAAATATTTGAGCTCTGAGGCCCCTGGTGGGGAAAATAAGTTTTAACAAGACACTCAAAGTGGCAGATATGGGAATTCTGGTTTTAAGTTACGGATGGCTTATTTCATTTATTTCAAATTGTTTAGATTATCATAATAGATATGATGTTAAGCTTTATGGTTATATTGTTCCTCTGGAAAAGAGGTCAAAATAAGGGGGATCTCCAAAAGACTAGATTCTGAAATATTAAGCAAAAAATCTGTCTCAGTGATACTAAAGTCTTGATTTGAAGTTTATATTACATAAATTGTTATTATGTTCAAGGCATAAATTCTTATTTGATACAGATTTTATTTTGATACAAAATCAAGGTTTTCATTGGTATAAATACTAAAAATGTAAAAATCCAGGATTTACACCCAGTCCTTCCTTGCTGTTATTATTATAGATCTGAGATGTTTAAGCCTATGAGTTTGGGGCCAAATAAAAATATAAGGTTCTGAGTTTATTATTAGGGTGTTTTCTATGTTTTACTCAGAAATAGCTGAAGATAGTTTAACAGACAACAGTCCACATTACTTTACATAGATAGTTGGTTTTTAAAAAATGTCAGAAGTCCATGGAATATGATGTTTAATGTTATTTTTGTTGTAGAGACTAGTCTGCTCCTGACAGCTCCACTTTCTTGAAGAAACAGCATTTGTAGAGTTGCTTCTGTTATGGTGAGAGAGAGGAATGAGATTGCCTCTCTTCATTTATAGACAAACTCAATGTGTCTATAGATTATTATATGGCTTAATAATTCCTGATTCTTTAAGTCTGTCAGATGTTCTTGTGTCAGAAGGCTGAAGACTGATGCTCCAACATTTTAAAGTATAAACTGTTCAGGTGTTTAGCAGTCTCTATCATTTGGTTAAGTCTTAGAAGCTGTGTTAAGCTTTCTATATATTTTCAATTAATATTGGTCACTTTTGGATTTCTGACCGGGATGAAAACTGTTAGTCTCATAGTCAGCCCAAGCACTTTAATCTTGAGAAAGCTGGTGTAGATTTAAATATTTAGTAAATATTTGTAAATTTTCAGGTGAAAATCATTTATTTTATAGCCAAAACATGAGTTAGGTGTTAATTCTTATAGTCTTTTAAGATAGTAAAGACGACAAAGGTTCTGTTTGATTGACAGAGATTGGATGTTAGGCCTATCTTCTAGTTTATAATTTACAAAATGATAATAGTATGCTCAATTTATATTTAGAGAAGACCACAAAGTAGAGCAGAAGATCTGAGACCACCTATCCTGATTCCATGGTGGCTCTCTTACTAAGGACATATTTCCCAAGAGACTAATTCATCTCTTTGAGACTGCTTTATTTGTAATACAGGAAGCCAGAAAAGAATACCCCCTCAGACGAAAGGTAAGAGGCACCTGAAGGACCAACACCAGACTCCATTGGCAGGTCTCGAGGGCATGGCAGCCCACAGATTTGACGAAGGTATGTGAGGTTAAGCAGGGACCAGATGAGTCACTGTCAGCCTTTGTAGAGCAGCTCATAGAAGCATTTTGCAATACACCCTATGACCCCAGACTAGAGGGATTTTAATGTAGTTTTCTGCGAAAGTATGTGGAGAGATTTGGTGGGGCAGGTTGATAGAAAATTCTATAGAGAGATTTAGTATAGTTTGCTGAGACAGGGAGACAGAGGAGAAAGAAAAAAATGGCAGAGAAGGAAGCTACAGAAATCCTGGCTAAAAGACAGAAAGGAATCAATGTGCATACTATATGGAGAGAGGCCACTGGGCCAGAGTGTGCCCTAACAAGCTGGGAGCAGGAACTCCCACGTCTTGGGAGAAGTGCCCCCAAATAGCAAAGGTGTTATCCCTGGGTGAAGACAATGACTAGGGGAGATGGGTGTTCTGACCACCTCCCCCAACCCTGGATAACTGTGAGAGGGAAAGAGAAACCCACTCAGTTCTTGATGGACACAGGGACTTAACACTCGGTCTTCCAACCCAATGGCCCTGTTTCCAAGCAAAGATCTTGGGTCCAAGAAGCCACTGGCGCCAAAATGTGTTCACGGACTACCTGAAGAACAATGGACCTAGGGATGGGATGGATAACCCATTCATTTAAGGTCACCCCAGGCTGTTCCTACCCTCTCTGTTGGAGCAAGGCATACTCTCCAAAATGGTGGGGAGGACAGATATACTTCCTGTTCAACGGGCTGCAGCAACTGGCCCAAAAAGAGACTGACCCCTGCTGAAAGTTGCTACAGACAGGAGCATTTTTCTCTATGAAGGACAGAGACAAGCAGGTGCTGCTGTGGTGGGACAAAACAAATGGCATCTGGGTAGAAGAATCTTTACCCCCTGACATGTCAACGCAGAAAGTGGAGCTAATTGCCCTAACCAAGACCTTGGAACTTGGAGACAGCAAGAAAATCAACATCCACATGGATGACAGGTATGCCTTTGCCACAGACCACGTCCACAGGTGTATATGCCAAGAGGACTGCTCACATAGGAGGAAACCAACAGGAAATCTTGGACCTCTTAGATGCCCTAATGAAGCCAGCAACTGTATTACCCACTGCCCAGGATGTCAAAAGGGAAAAGACTCAGTGGGCAATAGGCCGGCAGAGCAAATGGCTCCAAGAATGGATATACGGGTGTTGTGGATAGCCTTGGGCTCATATTTTGATGTTAATTCCACTCCTCAGAAGGGCTGCAGATGTGGAGTTGCCTTGTGAACTCCCCACCTTAACTTTTCAAATAAAGGCTTGAGCCAATGATTGGGCAGGAGGAAAGTGGGAGGAGCAGAGTCTAGGGGAGGATCTATGGGGTATAAAACAGGAGGAGGAGGAGCAATGAAAAATGAAGAAAGGGAGAGAGAAACGGAGAGGAAAGAAACGGAGAGGCAGCAGGGAGAGAGATGGGCCTGGAGTTTCCGTAAGTTGTATGGGATTAATATAGATTGAAACAGAGTAGTAGAGTGGGAGGCCTGCCCAGTCTAGGCTTGTAGCTTGTTTTGTTAACCGCTGACTTGAACTTTCTTTCACGGGGGAACTGGGTTGGAAACATAGTAGCAACAAAATGGCACCCAAGTATTGTTTAGAACCTAACAAACCTGAGATAAAACATTAACTGCCTGAGAAGCCCTGAACAGCTCGGGACAGCAGATACAAAGGGTTCCGGACCACTTAATTCATTGATATAAGAGAGATATATAGCATCTTGAAACTTAAAGATGGGTAAAACAATAAAGACTGTTTTGGCTCTATGTGATGATATTTTGAGTGATTTGACAGGAATGGATTTAGAGGAAAAAGTCATTGGTATTGCAGTACTTATTCTCTTGATTTACTATGTCAAATCAAGAGACAGGGTCCTAGACAAAAAATTCCTTGCCTTAAAAAAGAGATTACAAGTAACACTAGAACTAAAGTTTCAGGATTTCATAGGTCAAAATAAGGCAGATGCTGCAATATTAGAATTATAACACAAAGAGAAGCTAAGATTATGGAAGCAGGGCTTAGAACAGAAGATACAGGAAATTATAAAACAGCATGAACAACAGAAATAGGAATTTAAAACTTGGCAATGTGGCCTAGAGGAAACACTAGAATTGGAGACCCAGGAAATTATAGAACAGAATAAGAGACAGAAAGAGGAGAATGAAGGTGGGAGACAGGAGTTAGAAAAGATGCTAGAACAAAGGATGCAGCAGTTCGAAACACTAGAATTGAAGACCCAGGAAATTATAGAACAGAATAAGAGACAGAAGGAGAATGAAGGTGGGAGACAGGAGTTAAAAAAAATGCTAGAACAAAGGATGCAGCAATTCACAGATCAGACTGAGCAGCAGAGAGAAAAGAATGAGGATTGGAAGATAGACTTGGAGAATAACCTTTTAAAATTAATCAATCAGAATAAAATACAGTAGACTATCAGAATTGCAATATAAAGAAAAGATCAAAATGTGGAGGCAGAACCTTGAACAGAAAATACAGGAACTCAAGGAAAAGGAAAATACTCAGGGAGGGATAGAAGATAAAAATAGAGAAAACCAACCAAAAGTTATTAAAAAACAAACTTTAGTCTATCCTGTCAGTATACAACAAAGACCTCCAGATGATAATCATCCACAGGGTTATCAGGAATTAGAATGGCAACCTGTGGATGTGTTAGATCTAAGAAAATTTAAGGAAAGTGTCACTAATTTTGGAATGCATTCGCCATTTGTGAAACAAATTCTGACTTCTTGGGCTATTAAAAATAGAATAATCCCACAAGACTGGAAGGATATGGCAAGAGCAATACTAGAACCTGCTGCTAATTTACAATGGGTCGCATGGTGGAGAGATAGAGCGAGGGAGATACACGAGAAAATAGAACCAGGGGTAGAGAGATTTCTGTGGACCAACTGCTTGGTGAGGGTTGCTTTGCTGAGGTAGAAGTGCAAGCTATATATGATGAAGAAACCCTAGCCTTGTGTTGATTGTCAGCTTTAAGGGCTTGGGACAAAGTTGCAGAATCAGGGAAAAGACTTGAGCCATTTACTCAAGTCATACAAGGTCCACAAGAAACCTTCCCTGACTTTTTACAAAGACTAACCTCAGCTGTGGAAAGTAGTATACCAGATTCTGCAGCAAGGAAGACAATAATTGAGTCTTTAGCTTTTGAGGATGCAAATACTGAATGCAAGGAAGTAATCAGACCACTGAGGGCAAGGTCAGGATCAATAGATGAGTGGATTAGATATACAATTGATGTTGTATCTCACCCAAAGAATATGACTGTAAAAGGAGAAACTGCCACAAGACACCTAGAAAGGACCCAGAATTTTAAATGTTTTAATGGTGGAGAGTGGGGTCATCTCAGAAATGACTGTTTAAAAAAAACAAAGTAATACCAAAAGGGGACCTATGTCTTTTGGAATATATGAACGGTGTGGCAAAGGCCAGCATTTAACTTGCGAATGTAGAGCAAGAACAGACAAATGGGGCAACATCCTGCCAAAAAACTCCCAGGGGGGCCTCTTGCAGGTCCCAATGTCAGACAAGGAGAGTTCTCTTTCTCAGGACAATTAAGTGTCACTGTGTTAAAAACAGATGTGCTAAGACCAGACAAGACTAAGGCAAGTTCTGTAGACAATTCAGAAAGCCTCAAAGGGACCCCCAAAAAAGAATATTTTGGCAAACTTCTATAGAGGATCACAGGCCAAAACTAAGAATATTAGTAAACAATATTAAGATTGAAGGAATGGTTGACACTGGAGCAGATGTCACTATTATCTCTCCAAAATCTTGGCCTGTAAGTTGGCCACTTCAAGAAGTAGATATCCAATTTCAAGGAGTTGGGACTTTATCCCAAATAAAGCAAAGCACCAGATGGCTTAAATGTATAGGACCAGAAGGTCAGGTAGGAAAATTGAGGCCATATGTGGCTGATATAGCCATTAATTTATGGGGAAGAGATCTATTACAGCAGTGGAATACACAAATTAATATCCCCTCAGTCTCGGTATCTAACCATGAAACTAGCAGGGATTCTAATGAAAATCTTAAATTAGTTAAGGAATCTTATCAAAGGCAGTTGCAGACTGTCCAAGCTGTCCATAAACAAGATACAGCAATTGTGGAGAGATCAAATCAAACTCTAAAGGAGATGCTTAATAGACAAAAAGGATCAATGAGAACCCCCAAGGATAGATTACATAGTGCCTTATTAACCTTAAATCTTTTAAATGCCAATGAACAAAACACCACAGCTGCTCAAAGACATTGGACTGTGGAACGAACTATTGAACTAAACCAGCCTGTTTACATTAAGGATATTCTAATATCAGAATGGAGAATGGGAAATGTGTTACGCTGGGGGAGGGGCTATGCCTATGTTTCCACAGGAAAAGAAAAGCTGTGGGTCCCTTCCAAGTTGATAAAAATCAGACACGACAAAGGGAGACCTCATGAGGACCTTGGTGACAGAGAAGAAAACGGAGACTAACACAATCAACAAAATAGGTGATGTATATGTAGTAATGTTTATGTCTCTGTATATGGAGATAGCTCTGGAACTGGCTGAGTCTAAAATGTCTATACACAGCCATTAACACTAATATTGGGTGTAACATACCATCCTTTACGAGGACATGGATACACAGTTACATTTTAGTTTGACCAAGTGATCAAGCCAACCTGAGGAAAGGCAGTCAGTTGTCTTTCTTTATTGATCTTCATTGGCCAATCTGTGCCTCCTGCATGCTCTGTGTGAATGTCTTTACCTGTTTACTTGTTGCTTTTAAGTTTTGTATACTATAGGGATGAAAGAAGAGAAAGACAGCCCTGAAAAGATTCACACACCAGGATGCTGAGGTTTGGGACCTTCCATTCCAGCTTTGCACTTGACTCTATTTCAACTACATCAAAGCTGATTCTCTTAAAGACTTGCTTCCAGAACTTTATTTGCCTCTCCAGCCTTTTAGAATGTCATGGTCGAGATGTCATCTGACAGAGAGGCACGAACTTTCTCACAACATAGTGACTGGAAGGCAAATAATGCCAGCTAGTTTTCAAAATTTCCCTTTGGGCCCTCAGATGGGAATTCTTCGCCCCAATTCAGCTGGAAGCAGACAGAAGACAATCATCATCCCAATTCCTTATGTAGGGTGGATGGTTATGGTTATTTTAGGAATTATAGATATGTTATAATTTTAGGGATACTTTACAAATGTAACTTTGGACAGGGAGGGAACTAAAGAACTTAAACTCAGGGATTTCTACCTTTCCTTTCCTCTTCTCTATCCTTCTTTCTTAGGTAAAGGAGAAGTGGGTGGAAAGGTAAAAGGGGGATAAAGTAAAATCATAGAAATTATAGAAATAGACAAATAGGGATTGGTGAGAAAATGTTTTAAGCGAAACATTACATAGCCAGATCTTACATTGGTAGAATTCTTTATAATTGATACAAAGTTGAAGTTATAATCTCTTATATTGATTCAGAATTTAGTTGATGTACATTTAAGGTTTTCATTGGTATGAATTTACTATTGATATAAAATTGGGATTAATATTGTTACTCCTATGTAGGCATTGTGCCTATATAACATATTAAGAATACAGGCTTAGACCCAGTCCATCTATAACTGCTAGTATAAACAGCTTTAAATGTTTAAGTAATACAAGTTAAGGGCCAGATAGCAAACTCGTGGTTATTAGTTAGTTAAAAGAATGTTCCTGAGTTATTTTGATTAGAAACGGCCGAGAATAGTCAAGGCTTAACAGTTCAGAGATGTTTTAGGTAGACATGGTCTTCAAAGGTGTCAGAAGTCCACAGAATGTTTATTGACATTTCTTTATTAAAGATCATTTGACTAGAGACCTGTCTGCTCCTGACAGCACCCCTTTCTTGAATTCAGAGAAGAACTTGAGCATCAGTGGAGTTGCTTCAGTTGTGGCGAGACAGTCACCAGGCAAGAATTGCCTCATTTCATCTACAAATACTGTCCAAAAAAAAGGACACACTGTGGAATAGTCGACTGATAATCTCTGCCAAGACAGAGTAATCGGCCCTTCAAAATTCTGCATTACCAAGATCTGTCAGATGATCCCGGGCCAGAAGGCTGAAGACTGATGCTCCAACGTTTTGGTGTATAGGGCCTGTCCAGGTGATCAGCGGTCTCTATAAATGGGCTATTTTTAGAAGCTATATTTTGTGCTTCTCATACTTTCAGGTAATATTAGTCATTCTTGGATTTCTGATGGGATTGAAGACTAATAGTCTTAGAGCCAGTCCAAGCTGGTTACCATTTAGAAAGATGATACAGATTTGAGAGGATGGTTTTCAGATGGGTTACAGTCTAAAGCCAGGACTTGAGTCAGGTGTAGAATTATAAGTCTTTTGAGTTCCAATAGATGACAGGGGTACTACTTAATTGATTAAAAAATGATTGACTGGGTGTTAAGTCTATCCTGTATGCTATATATTACAAAATGGTAATAATTGTGCTCAATTGATGTCTGAGATAAGTCTTTTAATTGGACAGAAAGGGGAAAATGTTGTGGACAGCCCTGGGTTCATATTTTGATGTTAATTCCACTCCTCAGAGGGGCTGCAGATGAGGAGAGTTGCCTTGTGAACTCCCCACCTTAACTTTTCAAATAAAGGTTTGAGCCAATGATTGGGCAGGAGGAAAGTGGGAGGAGCAGAGGGTCTAGAGGAGGAGCTACGGGGTATAAAACAGGAGGAAGAGGAGCAACGAAAAAAGAAGAAACGGAGAGAGAAACAGAGAGGCGGCAGGGAGAGAAACTCGGGGCCTGGAGTTTCCGCAAGTTATATGGGATTAATATAGATTGAAACAGAGTAGTGGAGTGGGAGGCCTGCCCAGTCTAGGCTTGTAGCTTGTTTTGTTAAGCGCTGAGTTGAGCTTTCTTTCACTGGGGAACTGGGTTGGAAACATAGTAGCAACATACCGGAGCCCATACTGGTTGTGGGTCTGCAAGAGACAACTACTGAGAAAAGGGACAAAACTAAGAGATAGCCTCACTTAAAATATGCTGGGAAAAAAAAAGGAGTGAGATTGCTAGCCATCTGACCAACTATTACCAAGGGAAGGTACACACAAGAAGGGAGAATTATACTCTCCAGAAAGTAAGCCAAGGACTCACTGGGCCAAATGCACAGATGAACTCATTTAAGGGATTAATAGAACAGTGTAAGGTATGCCAGCAAGTGAATGCTTATGCAGCAAAAAGTAAACAGGGCAAAAGACCTAGAAGAGAATAACCTAGAGTATATAGAGGATTTATAAAAGCTAAGGCAGGAAAGTATGGTTATGAATATCTTCTAGCACTTGTAGATACTTAATCTAGATGGGTTGAGACTTCCCCTAGCAAGCAGGAAACAGTAGCCAAGGTTAGAAGACATTTTCCCGAGTTTCAGAGTGTCCAAGGTAATTGGATCAGACAATGGTTCAGTTTTTGTTTCTAAGGTAAGACAGAAATTGACAGAGATATCGGGGACTAATTGGAAACGTTATTGGATGTACTGTCCCCAAGGCTCAAGACTGCTAGAAAAAAATAAACAAAACCCTATGAGAGACCTTAAATAAATTGACCTTGGAGACTGGCTTAGGCTGGTTGGTGCCTCTCCCCTTGTTTCTTTTTTTTTTTTCTTTTTTTTCTTTCTTTCTTTTTTTTTTTTTTTTTGGTTTTTCAAGACAGGGTTTCTCTGTGTAGCCCTGGCTGTCCTGGAACTCACTCTGTAGACCAGGCTGTCCTCGAACTCAGAAATCCACCTGCCTCTGCCTCCCAAGTGCTGGGATTACAGGCGTGCACCACCACCGCCCGGCTCTCCCCTTGTTTCTGAATAGTCCTTGCCATTTTAACCTGACCCTCCTGGATATCCTCTTTGTTACCCCAATTACTTTGTCATCCACTGGGTCCTCCCAGGAGGTGTACCACAACATGAGATTTGGCTCAAACTGTCTGCCTTAATGCTCCAGGCATGTCAGAGACTCCTCACTGCTTCCAGACAGGTTACTGGATCTGTGAAAGAAGGCTCAGGAACAGTTGGTGGAACCCCGGTGAAAGTGACCCTCACCAAATTGACCACAGAGACTGGACCTTTGTTCTCTAGGCATAAGGCGCTCCAGTGGATGAGGCATCGAGGTCTGGGAGGCCTACTCAAAAGAAGGAGATCCGCAAGTCCCACACAGCTTCCAAGTTGGAGATATGGTCTACGTTAGATGCCACCACACGGGAAACTTTAAGTCTCGGTGGAAAGACCCTTATCTTGTACTCTTGACCACCCTGTTCTCTGCCCTGATAGGACCCCTAATGATAATGCTCCTGTTGCTTACAGTTAGACCTTATATAGTTAATAGGTTAGTTGCCTTCATCAGGGAACAGGTGAGCGCGGGCCAGATTATGGTACTTAGGCAGCAGTATAAGAGCCCTCCGAGCCAAGAGCAGGCTGACCTTTAATTCTCCTAGTTCTAAGGTTAGAACTATTAACAAGAAGTGGGGAATGAAAGGATGAGGGCTGCATGCTAAAAGGTCCCTAGTGTCCTTTCCTGCCTTGCCTCCTGTGGAGAAGCTGAGGCAAGGGCAGACTCTGGTGGGGTGCGGCGGATACCCCAGCCCTGTAGCAGGAAATGTGTACATGGCGGCCATGTAAGCAGAAATGACTTAACTAGTCTATCCGGCTTCTATAGGAAACTGATTGGTTCTCAGAGAGTGCAGGCTCGGATAATTTAAACTGATTGGCTTGGAAGCTATAGAGTGGCTTGTGTTAGGTGGGCTTTGCTGTAAACTGCTATAAAAGCAGTTCTGTTTCTGTACCTGGTGTTCACAGTCACCTACCCCGCATGGGGGAATGGCTGTGACTCCAAAGCTCTGGAATGAAAATCCTCCTTCAATTGCATCAAGACTGTTTCTCGTGAGTGATTGGGGTGATGCCTTCCAAGGCATGGGGCGCTGGGGTGCCCCCATTTTTCTTTTGGGTCTTACAACAGTTGCTTTATACTCTGTGAGAGATGGCTTCTGCTGGCAAAAATTCTTCCTTTCCCTGTACCCTCTCCAATGTTTCTGGATAATCAATGCTGATTTCTCTTCCATTTCCCTATTGTACTTCTCCACTTGACCTAAAGAGATAACAGACATAATTATAACATACTCAGTTATGTTTTCTTAAGGTCTAAAATTAGGAAAAAAGTAATAATAATGATTTTGCAGTTTTTTTAAAAAAGTATTTTTCAATACTGTTCACACTAATTTGCCAATCTCTTACATTTCATAATAGTTCTAAGATTGTAGAAAGTAAATCTTTCCTAGAATATGCAGTTTCTTTCCAAAAGGGACTCATGATATTGTCGTTCCAGAGTAAGGAGAAAAGGGATAAAAGGACAGTACCAAAAACAGTTTAACAAAATAAATAAATAAATAAATAAATAAATAAATAAATAAAATAATCATGAATCTATGTAGGAAAGCATTTGGGATGGCCAGGGGAAATGAACAAAATGTATTTATGTGCTCTTTAATCTACTCAGTGGGGCTAGAGATGGCTCAGCAGTTAAAAGCACTGGAATGCTCTTCCGAAGGTCCAGAGTTCAAATCCCAGCAACCACATGGTGGCTCACAACCATCCTTAATGAGACCTGAAGCCCTCTTCTGGTGTGTCTGAAGACAGCTACAGTGTACGTAGAACAATAAATAAAATCTTTAATAAAGAATTCTACTATGTGTGTTTCCAAACTTATGATTATTCATACAAAAAAGCTTCCTTTGATTTGCATTTCTCTAATGACTAATCATGTTGAACATTTTTTAAGGTGTTTCTCAGCCATCTGAATTTCTTCAGGTGAAAAGTCTTTGTTTAACTTTGTACCCTAGGTTATTTGGTTTTCTGGGGTCTAACTTCTTGAGTTCTTTGTATATATTGGATATTAGCCCTCTGTCAGATGTAGGGTTGGTGAAGATCTTTTCTCAATTTGTTGGTTGCCGATTTGTACTTTTGACAGTGTCTTTAGCTTTACGGAAACTTTGTAATTTTATGAGGTCCCATTTGTCTATTCTTGATCTTAGAGCATAAGCTATTGGTGTTCTGTTCAGGAACTTTCCCCCTGAGCCAATGTCCTCAAGGGTCTTCCCCAGTTTCTTTTCTATTAATTTTAGTGTGTCTGGTTTTATGTAGAAGTTCTTGATCCACTTGGAGTTGAGCTTAGTACAAGGAGATAAGAGTGGATCAGTTCTCATTCTTCTGAATGTTGACCTCCAGTTGAGCTATCAGCATTTGTTGAAAAGGCACTCTTTTTTCCACTGTATGTTTTCAGCTTCTTTGTCAAAGATCCAAGTGACCATAGATGTATGGGTTCAATTCTGGATCTTTAATCCTATTCCATTGATCCCCCTGCCTGTCACTGTACCAATACTATGCAGTTTTTAACACTACTACTCTGTAGTATTGCTTAGGTACAGGATACTGATTCCCCCAGAAGTTCTTTTACTGTTGAAAATAGTTTTAACTATCCTGGGTTTTTTGTTATTCCAGATGAATTTGGGAATTGCTCTTTCTAAGTCTATGAAGAATTGAATTGGGATTTTGATGGGGATTGCGTTGAATCTGTAGATTTTGGCAAGATGGCCATTTTAACTATATTAATCCTGCCAACCCACGAGCATGAAAAAATTTTTCCATTTTCTGAGGTCTTCTTCCATATTTCCTTCTTCAGAGACCTGAAGTTTTTGTCATATAAATCTTTCATTTGTTTGGTTAGAGTCATACCAAGATACTTTATATTGTTTGTGGCTATTATGAAGGGTGTCATTTCCCTGATTTATTTCTCAGCCTGCTTATCCTTTGAGTATAGGAGGGCTACTGATTTGCTTGAATAGATTTTATATCCAGCCACTTTGCTGAAGTTGTTTATCAGTTGTAGGAGTTCTCTGGTGGTGTTTTTTGGGTCACTTAAGTATCATCTGCAAATAGTGATAGTTTGACTTCTTCCTTTCCACTTTGTATCCCTTTGACTTCCTTATGTTGTCAAATTGCTCTAGCTAGTACCTCAAGTACTATATTGAAGAGATATGGTGAGAGGAGGCAGCCTTGTCTAGTCCCTGATTTTAGTGGGACTGCTTCAAGTTTCTCTCCATTTACCTTGATGTTGGCTATCAGTCTGCTGTAAATTGCCTCATGGCTCTCTGTCTTTGAAGTTGCAATCTTAATCTGAGGTCTTCTTCCTTTTGCCTATTTAGCTCCGACAACATCTTTGCTCGTTTATATCTGTGAATGAAAAAGAATAAGTTACTTACATACAATTTTTTAAACCATATCCAGCAAGAAATGCATGAAAAATCTTGATCTCAAGAGTAATCAAACAAGTAAAGAGAAAAATGTTCTGGAATGTAATTCCTAGCATTGTTAGGGTTGTAATGGCTTGGATATGCTTGGCCCAAGGAGTGGCACTATTAGAAGGTGTGGCTTTGTTGGAGTAGGTGTGTCACTACGGGTGTGGGCTTTAAGACCCTCATCCCAACTGCCTGGAAGTCAGTTTTCTACTAGCAGCCTTCAGATGAAGATGTAGAACTCTCAGCTCCTCCTGTACCATGCCTGCCTGGATGCTGCCATGCTCCCACCTTGATGATATTGGACTCAACCTCTGAACCTGTAAGTCAGCTCCAATTAAATGTTGTCCTTCTAAGACTTGCCTTGGTTATGGTGTCTGTTCAAAGCAGTAAAACCCTAACTAAGAAAAGGCTATAATGAACCACATTGGTATTATATATAAATTTCTCTAGTGATATTTCGATAAATATATCAAAAAACTGAAGAAATATTTTAAATACAAATCAAGCTAAAAAAAATACAGACAAACCAATTCTACTTCTAATACTTTTCTTACTGAAATAACCAAATATATAAAGGCATAGTCAAAAATGTATTAGCATGGTAACAAACAGAAAAGTATCTCGTTATAGTGGATTGAATAAAGAAATACTGAGTCCTTTTTATTTATTTTTAAAATAGAAAACTTGCAAAAACTTAGTGATATATACCATTAGATGAAAATAAAATAAAGATATAGAAGAATATGCCAAGTGGTGGTGGCATTCACCTTTAATCCCAGTGCTTGGGAGGCAGGTGAATCTGAGTTTAAGACCAGCCTGGTTTACCAAGTTCCAAGGACAGCCAGGCCAACAAAAAGAAAGCTTGTTTGGGGGCTGGAGAGATGATGGCTCAGCGGTTAAGAGCATTGACTCCCCTGTCAGAGGTCCTGATTTCAATTCCCAGCAACCACATGGTGGCCCATAACCATCTGTAATGGGATCTGATGCCCTCTGCTGGATGTCTGAAGACAGCTACAGTGTACTCATATTCATAAAATAAATCAATCTTTTTTTTAAAACTTTTTCTTTTATAAATAAATCTTTAAAAAAAAGGAAAAATTCTGTCTCATAAAATAATATACATATTTACATACACATAAGAATAAAAATTGTACTAAAATTACATTACACAGAAATATAAATTATTTATAAATGTTAAAATTTCAATAGTGGTTTTCACTTCATGGTATAATTATATCTAACTTTTAACTTTTTTTTTCTTTTTCTCTTTTCATCTTGTTTAAGATTTATGGTGGCAAGAGAGATGGATCTACAGTTAAGAGCACCAGCTGCTTTTTCAGAAGTCTCAAGTTAAATTCCTAGCACCTACATGGTGGCTCACAACTGTCTAACTCTAGGTTCAAAAAAAAAATCTAATACCCTATTCTTGACACCACATGCACCAGGACTACATGTGGCACATAGACACATATGCAGGCAAAACGTTCAATACTTTTAATAAATTAAAAGTAAATGTATTTTATGTTTATCTGTCTGCATGTCTGCATGTTTGCATGTGCAACAGATGCATGCATGCCTGGCGCCTACAAGCCGCCAGTCTGGGGTGTTAGATCCAGACACTGGAGTTGGGGATGTAGTACAAGTCACCATATATGGGTAATGAAAATTGAACTCAGGTCCTCTAGTAGAGTAGCAAATGTTCTTAACTGATGAAACATCTCTCCAGACTCCTATTTTTCCATTTTGTTAAATTTAATTTCTAATTACATTTATTGCCTTTGTGTGTCTATGCATTCTATCTGTGTGTCAGCCATGGAGCATGTGTGATCAGAGGACAACCTGAAAGAGTCAGTTTTCTCCCTCTACCATGCTGGTCCTGGGATCTAAAAGTCTTCAGGCTGAATAGCAGACATCCTTATCACAATTAGCCATCTAGACTACCCCCAGATATAGGTATTTTTCAACTGTTTACTAAATATACACTGCTTTATAACTGGCGATAAAGTTTTCTGTATTCAAAGATGTTTTATTTCATTACAATTTTTATATTTTCTGCTATTTATCAGAAATATTTTTAACTACTATAACCTAGTCTTTGATTCTTCCTATATGTCAGAATGTAAAACCTCAAAAATATTAGTATTCAGTATATACATTCAAAATATTTTTAGGTACCCATAGAGGAAAACCAGGAAGATGTAGAAGAGAATATACTAATTATATTACTTAGATGAATTTGCACATCTAAAGAGTATGTTTTTCTTCTTCCAACAGCAACAACGAAAATAAAATACTTCAAAAAACACATTAGGAATTTGAATCTTGAGGGGGTTACATGAGACACTGTTTCAATAAAATAAAACAACACTACCCTCAAACAAAATAACCTCCAAACAAAATGAGTAAGTTAACATACCATAGAGATATTTATATATGCACATTAATTGGTGCATTCTTTACAGTGAC
Source organism: Apodemus agrarius (assembly GCA_964023405.1). Classification (NCBI taxonomy): domain Eukaryota; kingdom Metazoa; phylum Chordata; class Mammalia; order Rodentia; family Muridae; genus Apodemus; species Apodemus agrarius. The sequence continues at coordinate 63,458,893 of OZ030018.1, forward strand.
CTAGAAATGGTGACACTTACATATCTATCAATAGATGGAAGGATAGAGCAAATATGGTACATATATAGAATGGTTTTACTCAGCCATAAAGAAAAACAAATCAATGAAATTTCCATAAAATGAAGAGAACTGGAAATAATTAAAGCTAGACTTAGACAAATATGCAGAACCTATATTAAATTTTTGTGTGTATGTTTAATGAATAGAGGACTGTGAGAGGGGAAAATGACTATCTTGAGAGATGAAGAAAAAAGGAGTCTATTTGAAGTAGGGAAGAGAACTAGCTAGAGGTGGAAACAAGGAGAATGGTGAGGGTAGTGATGGAGGGAGTGGAAAAAAAGTTTAACAGCATGTATGTGGGAAAATCCTATAAGGAAATTCATTACTCTGTATGCTAACTTAAAATTTTTTAAATGATAAGAATATTAATTAGATTCTGTATATACACTTCTAAAAAAATGAATCCTGAGGTCCTGAGGTTTTTGATTTTTGGTTATTTTTTTTTCAGTGTAGTGATTAGACAGTATGCTAACTATGCATACAACTAGCACTGAACTAAACCCTAATCTAGAACTGTATATATTAAGGGCAGAAATTATATATATTTTTCAATCCTATTTTTAAAGTGCCATATACTAAAACCTTTTAAATTGTCCTAAGAGGCACATGAACTTTAGTAATTCATTCATTTAATTTTCACAGTGCTGGGAAATCAACCTAAGGTCTTGTTCATGCTAGACAAATGTCCAGTCCTCTTTATACCCTTTGAGATAGGGTCTCTGCTAAATTGTCCAGTAGTAGCAGCTTTGATCTGATTCTGTAATCCAGGATGGGGTAAACATATGTTCTTCCTGCCTTAGTTTCCTGAGTAGGTGAGACTACTGGCCTGTGCTACAAAACACGGTCATCTCTATTTTCTAGATTTTAAATATGAGGCTAAGAATTTTTATAACTTGTCAATAAGTTGCTGAAGCCAGATACAAACTCAAGTCTGTTACTTTCTCTCTCTCCATATATGTACATACATCATACACATACACATACACACACACACACACACACAAACACACACACAATTTTGAGATACTTTCATATAATTACATATGTAAAATAATATACACATACATAAAACACACACGCACATATTTCCACCACTCTCTGTGTGTATATGTAAGTGTATACACACACACACACACACACACACACACACGCATACACACACACACACATACTCTACTTGATGAATGTATGAAAATTTGATATTTTCTTTGCTGATAATACTCATGCCCAAAAGTAAAAATACTTGTCTTTAAATATGTCAATAAGAAAGTTTTTATAGGATATCCACTAAATAACACAGAATGATTGTGTGACAATTTTGAACACAGATATTTTTAGATGTTTTTGTAACAGAAATGCAGCTGCAGTTATTAAAATGTGGTTTCAGTTTTTAAATGTTACTTCTGTAACATGTCAGTTTCATTTTAGTGAGTTAAATTTAGCTTTAAGTAATGATAAATGAAAATAAAATCCCCTCTGAATGGCTCTACTTTATAATCAATGTTAACTATTTTTTAAATTTATTTTTGCTATTGTTTGTTCTGTAACCTTTAAAAAAGTGACTAGGTTAGTCAAATCAGAAAGTGACCCACATCTTCAGTATTTCATTTTTCAATATAACTAAGTAGAGATCAATGGTTTTGTTATATCTAAAGGGTCACATTTACCCATGTCATATTTACTCAGGAAATCTTGATTAACATCATTAATCTTTATATATTCACAAATATAATTATATATATGAGCACTTATGAATACTCTTGGTTTTGAGGATTTAATAACATAAATTTCACTGGCTCCCTCTTCAGGATTGGCCCACAAACCTGGATAGGAAGTGGACAGGATTGAGTATTGGATTCCATCACATTTGTCATATTATGCCTTTTGTTCTGAAAGGGTACCTGGTTACTTGAGAGTTGGTACTCAGTAACACTATGGAACAGAATAAAGACAAGAATAAAACAACACACATTAGGAAAGTAAAAAGAAAAGAAAACACACACACACACACATACACACACATACACACACACACACACACACACACACACACACACACAAATACTGCCCTCCCCCACTTGCATTTAACTGTGCTCTGGTAACACTCTTATATTGTTTTTTTTTTTTTCTTTTTTTTCCTTTTTTTTCTCTTTTTTTTTTTTGTGGGTAAGTGGGATTACAAATTTACATGCAAAACTAGATCATCATTTCAACCAACAATTTGGTTTTCTACCTGAAACTCCTCTGCAAGGCGATCACAGCAGACGGAAGCTTCTTTAATCTCTTTCTGGTCTGGAAACCTTTCCAATAGGCTTGAATCAAGCAAGCTGCTTTATGTAATTTCTGAAATTATATATCAGAAATAATTTTGATACATCTCTAGAAAAGTTTTATTGAAAAGTTTATCTTTAAAGTTTATCTTTACCAGGCCAGGATAAGTGTTAATCATCATCTCGAGACAGATGAGTAACCAGAAACATGAAGTTCATCAGGCCCTGAAGGTCTAAGTATACTTACTATATCTCACTTTCCAGATAAAATATGTTAAGCTCAGGTAATATATAGAACACATTCAAGACAGTCTAGTTAGCTCTATCTGATCTCACTTCCTGTTCAAGAACTTCACAATTCTGCCTTAATCTTTCATTATCCATTTGGAGCTAATGTCTTTTGTTGGGTTTAGTTTTTAAAACTACATTTTTGTTAGATAGCCAATGCTGACCCAAAATTATGATCCTTCTGCCTTAGCCTCTGAAGCACCAGGATTAAATGTGTGCCACCATGACCAGGGAACTATCTTGCTAATGTTAAGTACTTATAAAAGATTAATTTTTATCATTTTAGTTATGCGTATGTGTGTGCATGCACATGTGTAGAAAGCAGAGGTTTCAATTCCCTCTAGAACTGGAGGTACAGGTAGCATTTCTGAGCCATACAATATGGGTGCTGACAACAGAATTCAGGTCGGTTGCAAGAGCAGTATGCACTCTTAACTGTCACACCACTGCGCCAGTCCATTTATAACAATCAACTTGATTAGGCTTAGGCTACGTAAATTCCGTTAACTATGTATGTGTAGTAATGCAAATCTGTTTTCATTCTGTAAACTTTTAGGATGCTGTTTTGTGTCTGTTCATCACATGTATAATGTTGAAAAGAGTCTATGGAAGTAAACTTCTTTTCCTTTACTCTCCTCCTTCTAAATGTCTCTCTTCATTCTCTTACCTAAATTGCACATCCTTTCAATTACCATTTGTTTAGGATTTTAGGTACATAATAATCTCATTTCCTTTTACTCTGAAAATATATTTTATTATTTTAGACTCTATTTTTCATATTTATTTGAAGGCCTCACCTGAAAATCATAAAAGTAAGTCTCTTTCTACACAAGTAAGTTAGCTGAACCCTCCATTTTGAGTATATGTTGAGGAAGTATGATAAAATAAAACTTCTCATCTCAAACATAATTTTATTAATATGATTTATGAAAAGAAGAAACATGATTATTTTGCATGAATAAATAAGAGGGCTCATGACAGGTGGCCATATATAGTTTGTAAAGTGAGAGATATTTTTAAAGAAAATGAAGTTTAAATGGCTTACTGATAAAAGAGTAAATAAATAGGGGATTTCATGAGACATACTGGAAAAAAAATTAACCTGCTCAAATGTATAGATAGATATAAAAAGGGAGATTGAAATTGTGTTGAAATTGAAATCTGTTGGGCAGGAATACTATTTTATTTAAAGTGTTAAGAGATAGAAAGTGAGGCATATTTAAGGAGAATGAAAGTCCAATAAAGTTATAAATATCACACAAATTATTTTTATAATACCTGTTCTTCTACTTCCTGATGGATCTTAGGGATTAAAAGATCAACGAGCTGTCTAAGTTCTTGACTAAATTCTGTAAGAGCTTCCTGTTTATTTAGCAGACTTCTAAGTCCTGAAATATAATAAAAAAACAAAACAATTATCAGTAAAGTAAGAATTTTTCGTTATCTAAGTACCAATGAAGTTAAAGTCTGGTTTGAAAATGAATAAATCTAACAAGATGATTAAGTATATGGGTTTCTTTTTCTTAACGATTTCTATATTGAGGTCTTTCCAATCTTCCTCTGTTCTGATCGTTTTTATGTCCCTCGATTGTGACATCTAAATGTAAAGATGCACTAAGTCAGAGAAAAAAGAATTTGTTTTCTTTTCAACACAAATACCTTAAACTGAAACATGCTTAAGAAAATAAACTATAAACACATCATTTATGTATGCCCACCTTGTGAAAGCACTTATGCAGGTTATTATTAGTTGCTATTAATAGATTTTATTAATCAATTTTTCTTACACTAACATCTATAATTTAAAGATAAGCCAGAAGTGGTATAACATTAGGACACTGCATTTTAATTCCCAAATATCACAGTATCATAAAAAGTACAATGTGACTTTTTATTCTAAAGCATGTGATATAATACATGTAAATTAGCAAATAAAAATGCCTTTTCTGTACATCTGGGGCTGCCATCATATGGATATTTGAATGCCTTATACATGCTTTGAGATCCAAGTTCTCAGCAACACTTAAAACTGTCAAGTATCTTAGTAAACTTGAGTAAATTCTGCTACTGCAATTTTATCAAAGAGATGGAGAAGAATCTTAAGGTCAATTTTACTTTTTTGTTGTTTTCACTTTTTTATTAGGGTTGGGGGTTGAGACAGAGCTCACTGTGTAGCTCTGGCTATCCTAGTCCACCACTATGTAGACCAGGCTCGCCTTGAGCTCACAGAGATCTGTCTGTCTCTGCCTCTCAAGTGCTGGAATTAAAGGTGTATGCTAACCATACCTGGAATGGACATTCGCATTTCTATAGAAATCTAGCTGCAGTACTGAAAAATGTATGCCTGGCATAATAACAACTATAGGTCTGATACTGGTGCTTATTCTATCTCTTTTCTTGCAATATAAAAATAATTATCTATATTAATGACACATATAAGAAAAGTTACTAAAATGTCTAATTGATTAGTAATTAAACAGATCCTACAAATTTAAAAGTCCCATGAGGTATTCTGAATTAAGTATATTTAATGAACTAGAAGCTATTTTCTTCTCTAGAATAAATTTTGATAAGATCATAGACATCTTTGGCCATTATTTTCTTACACTATTTGCTTTATTCAATATAAATATTTTCATCATAAAGGGGGTAAACGTTTATTATAACACTATCAACACAACATGCATGTGGTCTGTTGATCAGACATCAGTTCTGAAATGGCACATGTTGTAATAGGTTTGTCTGCACAGTTCACTTACTAACTTTTCAAAATATAAGGATTTTATCATTTATAAACTGTTAATACATTTTTGTCTTTGAGAATACTGAGAAAGGAAAATATGTATGTCCTACTTACTTAGTCTCAGTAAAATAAAAATTTCCTGATGCAATTCAGCCAGTCCTAGTAGGAGCTTTGTAGCAGTACTTCTTTTAACTGGACTAGGAGTTGATAAACACTTGAAAAGAATTTCATCTAAAATAGAATGCAGGGCTTTTCCTTCTATTTTGAGTAAATTACCCCTAATAGGATAGAATAAAAACAATGACAATAAATGATATTATTCCTCTAATTTTTACATAAGTTGCTGGAAGCTCTAATTCTTTCCTAATCACTTTTGCTATAGATTCATTTCATTCATCTTCTCAGATTCAGCTTATAGTTTCTTATTTTTCTATTGTTTCCATTGACCTTATTGATTGCTTTCATGCTTATTATTTTCCTTTTTTGGCTTAGAGTTTAGCTTTTCCTTTTTTTCCTAGTTTACTGATAGCAGAATTAATGTCAAGATTTGAGATTTTCTCTCTCTATATATATGAAATAAAAAATTTCTCCTAAGTATTGTTTGAATTAAGATGTACCTCAGAAATTCTCATGTTATTTGCATGATCTGTTTATTTAAAAATAATTTCCAACTTTTCTTTCAATTTCTTCTTTATCTTGCATGTTACTTATGTGTATTATTATATTATTTGGATACTTTTCAGAGATCTGCTTATCATTCATGTCCAACCTCATTCCGTTTATAGACCAACTTTTTGTTACTTAAATCTTAAGTTTGTTGAGAGTTAAAGGCACTGGATACACCTTTTCGAAAATGTTCTCTTGTATTTAAAAGAAATGGGACTGTTTAGACGATCTATTTGATCTTGATTTAATTTTGGTATTTGATATCTGTCTAGGAAATTGTACATTTCCTCCAGATTCTCCAGTTGTGTTGAGTATAGACTTTTGTAGTAGGATCTGATGATTTTTTGAATTTCCAAAGTTTCTGTTGTTATATCTCCCTTTTCATTTCTAATTTTGTTGATTTGAATACTATCTCTGCCCTTTGGTAAGTCTGGCTAGGGGTTTATCTATCTTGTTGAGCTATGAATTTTTCTCTCAGCACTGCTTTCATTGTGTCCCATAGATTTGGGTAGGTTGTACCTTCATTTTCATTAAATTCTAAAAAGTCTTTGATTTCTTTCTTTATTTCTTCCTTGACTGAGGTATCATTGAGTAGAATATTGTTCAGTCTCCATGTATATGAGGATCTTCTGTTGTTTTGTTGCTATTGAAGAACACTCTTACTCCATGGTGATCAGATAGGAGGCATGGGATTAGTTCAATCTTTTTATATTTGTTGAGGTCTGTCTTGTGACCAATTATGTGGTCGATTTTGGAGAAGGTACCATGAGGTGCTGAGAAAAAGGTATAGTCTTTTGGTTTAGGATGAAAGGTTCTATATATATCTGTTAGATCCAATTGGTCTAAAGTTTCAATTAGTTTCCCTGTGTCCCTGTTTAGTTTCTGTTTTCCTGATCAGTCCATTGAGGACAGTGGAGTGTTGAGGTCCCCCACAATTATTGTGTTAGGTACAATGTGTGCTTTGAGCTTTAGTAGTTTCTTTTACGAATGAGGCTGCCCTTGCGTTTGGAGCATAGATGTTTAAAATTGTGAGTTCTTGGTGGATTTTTCCTTTGACCAGCAAGAAGTGACCTTCTGTGTCTCTTTTGATGACTTTAGGTTGAAAGTCAATTTTATCTGATATTAGTATGGCTATTCTAGCTCACTTCCTGTGGTCATTTGCTTGCAAAATTGTCTTCTAGCCTTTTACTCTAAGGTAGTGTTTATCTCTGACCCTGAGGTATGTTTCCTGTATGCAGCAAAATGTAGGGTCCTGCTTCTGTATCCAGTCTGTTAGTCTATGCCTTTTCATTGGGGAATTGAGTCCATTGATGTTAAGAGATATTAAGGAATAGTGATTATTTCTTCCTGTCATTTTTGATGTTATTTTTGTTTTTGAGTGGTTATCTTCTTTTGAGTTTGATGGGAGAAGGTTACTATCTTGCCTTTTTAGGGTGCAGTCTCCCTCCTTGTATTGGAATTTTCCTCCTATTATACTTTGTAGAGCTGGGTTAGTGGAAAGATATTGTGTAAATTTGGTCTTGTGGAATATTTTGATTTCTCCATCTACGTTGATTGAGAGTTTTGCTGGGTATAGTATTCTTGGCTGACAATTGTGTTCTCTTAGAGTCTGCATGAGATCTGCCCAGGATCTTCTCATGGTCTCTGGAGAGAAGTCTGGTGTGATTCTGATAGGTTTCCTTTATATGTTACTTGGCCTTTTTCTCTTACTGCCTTTAAAATTCTTTTTTTTTTGTTTAGTACATTTGGGGTTTTGATTATTATGTGACGGGAGGTATTTCTGTTCTGGTCCAGTCTGTTTGGAGTTCTGTAAGCTTCTTGTATATTCATGGGCATCTCTCTCTTTAAGTTAGGGAAGTTTTCTTCCATAATTTTATTGAAGATATTTGCTGGCCCTTTAAATTGTAGATCTTCACTCTCATCTATCCCTATAATCCTTAGGTTTGGTCTTCTCATTGTGTCCTGGATTTCCTGGATGTTTTGGGTTACAAGCCTTTTGCATTTTGTATTTTCTTTGACTGTGGAGTCAATAGTTACTATGGTATCTTCAGCATCTGAGATTCTTACCTCTATCTCTTGTATTCTGTTGCTGATATTTGTATCTACGACCCCTGATTTCTTCCCAAGTTTTCTATCTCCAAAGTTGTCTCCCTTTGTGATTTCTTAGTTGTTTCTACCTCTGTGTCCAGATCTTGGATGGTTTTGCTCAGTTCCTTCACTTGTTTGTTTTGTGTTTTCTTGCAACTCTTTAAGAGATTTTTTGTGTTTCCTCTTTCATGACTTCTGCCTGTTGATTCAATTTCTCCTGCATTTCTTTTCTTTTCTTTTCTTTTTTTTTTTTTAAAGAAAATGAACCAAAAAACTTTAATGAATTAAATTATAATGAATTTAAAGATACTTTTGCCATTAAGGGATTAGCAGAAATAATACATATTCTTATCCAGTAGTTAGGAATGTTTAAAACTCAGCATATTATTAAAAATGTGCTATTCAAACATGCACCAATCAAGACATTTCAACATATAAATTAATGGGCTTGATTCACTGCCCAAGAGTTTTTTTTTTTAATTTTTATTTTCTATATTCTATGTTTACATTCCAAAAGCTTTCCCCTTTCCCAGTTACCCCCCACCATATGTCCCATAATTCCTCTCCCCCCTGCTATTCCCCACTAATTCCCCCCCCCCCCCACGATTTCTCTGTTCTGGGTCTATAATACTGGATCCAATCTTTACAGGCCCAGGGTCCTCTCCTTTCTTCTTCTTGGCTTGCTAATTGTGCCTTGACTATTTAGGGCTTCTGGGCTCATTAATATCCACTTATCAGTGATTGCATTTCATGTGTATTCTTTTGTGATTGGGTTAGCTCACTTAGGATGATAGTTTCCAGATCTAACCATTTACCTACAAATTGCATGAGTTCATTATTTTTAATTGCTGAGTAGTACTCCATTGTATAAATATACCACATTTTCTGTATCCATTCCTCTTTTGAGGGATATCTGGGCTCCTTCCAATTTCTGGCTATTATAAACAAGGCTGCTATAAACATAGTGGAGCATGTGTCTTTATTGTATGCAGAGGAATCCTCTAGGTATATGCCCAGGAGTGGTATGCCAGGGTCCTCTGGAAGTGACATGCCCAATTTTCTGAGGAACCGCTACACTGATTTCCAGAGCGGTTTTACCATTTTGCAATCCCACCAACAGTGGAGGAGTGTTCCTCTTTCTCCACATCCTCTCCTGAATTTCTTTAAGTGATTTTTTCATTTCCTCCTCATTGGCTTGTGTCTGTTGATCCATATTCTCCTAGAGTTCTTTTGTTTGTTTTTTTTGTTTGTTTACTTTTGTTTTTTTTCGAGACAGAGTTTCTTTGTGTAGTTCCGGCTGTCCTGGAACCCACTCTGTAGATCAGGCTGGCCTTAAACTCAGAAATCCACCTGCCTCTGCCTCCCAAGTGCTGGGATTAAAGGCGTTCGCCACCACCGCCCGGCTTCTCCTGGAGTTCTTTAAGTGATTTTTGCGTTTGCATTGTAAGCGATTCTACTCTATTCATGTTCCCCTGCATTTCTTTAAGAGATTTGTTTATGTCTTTTTTGTGTTCCTCTAGCAGCATCATGAGCAGTGCTTTTATATCCAACTCTTGTTTTTCTGGTGTGTTGGGGTATCCACGACTTGCTGTGGTTGTCGAATTGGGTTCAGATGGTGCCATATTGTCTTGATTTCTGTTAGTAACGTTCCTACGTTTGCCTTTTGCCATTTGTTTATCTCTGGAGTTAGTTGGTCTTATTGTTACTAGTTGGAGTTTGAATCTCCTGTGAGCCTGGCCTTTGGCGCTACTGTAGTAGAGGGTGTATGTGCTCCTGCCCCCAGCTGCCAGTCGTCCGCAGTGACCTGAGGCAAGATGACATCCTCGCTGCCAGCCCAGAGAGCTGGACCCCAGCGGTCAGCAACAGCCTCGCCGAGCTGTAGGTGCCCAGATCTCCCACCGAGCTCCTCTGGCTTTGTGCACAGACCTCCTCCAGGCGACCTGCTCTGGCTCTGGGCTCAGGCAAGAGCCTGACTGGGTAGTGGATTCTGGGCTAGGTCTCAGTCGAGCTGAGCTGTAGGTGCACAGATCTCCTGCTGAGCTCCTCTGGCTTTGTGCGCAGGCAAGAGCCTGACGGGGTAGACTATGCTAAGCTAGGTCTCTGTCCATGCACCTGACCCCAGCCGCCAGCAGTCCGCGGTGTCCCAAGGCAAGATGGCGGCCTTGCTGCAAGCCCGGCTAGCAAGTCCCCAGCGGTCGGCAACAGCCGCCAGCAGTCCGTGGTGTCCCAAGGCAAGGTGGCGCTAGAACACAGTTCTTAACACTTATGTATAACATCAACTTTGCAAACTAATATGCTAAAAGAAAATCATTTCTGTCTCGATACTCAACTGTCACTCACTGGAGACAAGATTATATGTGAATAAACATTGTAAACACTAGGAGAAACACAGTAATTGTGGGCCATGGTAGCTGATGAATAAACCAATGATCAAGTGAAATACTGAGTGATTCCACTAAGTACCTTCTTTCTGTTTGGATCCCAAGAAGTACCTATTACTTATTTTATACCACTTTTTTTTTAGCATATACTATGATATTTAGTTTGCTGCTTATTAAATATATAAGTTAACTTTTTTACTGTGATCCTAATATTTTTCTTTAGGGGTCACACCAATTCTCTTTCTAAGCCTGAAATTTTCTTTGGTTTTCAGATTATAATTTGATAACAAATTTCTAATCTTTTATAGTACTTTATATTATCTTTTACTAAAAGTCAATTGTAAGAGAACTTAAATTTCATATACAAGTCATATGTGGTAGATTTTGACGAACTGTAATAAAATTAGTAATGCTTCTGATTAAAAATTGTATAAATTAAGTCACCTGTTGATTTGTAGTATATTCTGTAGCAGAGTCATGACTGTAGCTCCTATTTGAACATTGTCAGTTTGCAGTAAGTGTAAGAAATGATCACACTGCAGTACTACAAGAATAGAGAGAAAAAGAAATGTTAAAGATTTTATAATAACCTAAGTAAGAATTTGTCGGTTTGACCATTTCTGTTAAACTTCTGGCATTGAATGCCCTATAATGAAGATTTTATAGATGCAGGTAGTTTTAAATGGCCATAAGTAAGAGTCATTCCATTTTTATGAAGTTAATTATAGTCAAAAGGGTCATCTAGAAATACCAACCTAAAAGGGAAAATCCACCAAGAAGAGCTCTCAATACTGAACATCTATGCTCCAAATGCAAGGGCACCCTCATTCGTAAAAGAAACCTTACTAAAGCTTAAAGCACACATTACACCTAACACAATAATTGTGGGTGACTTCAACACTCCACTCTCCTCAATGGACCGATCAGGAAAGCAGAAACTAAACAGGGACACAGTGAAACTAATTGAAACTTTGGACCAATTGGATTTAACAGATATATATATAGAACATTTCATCCTATAGCAAAAGAATATACCTTTTTCTCAGCACAGCATGGTACCTTCTCCAAAATTGATCATATAATTGGTCACAAGACAGATGTCAACAAATACAAGAAGATCGAGCTAATCCCATGCCTCCTATCAGATCACCATGGAGTAAGAGTGGTCTTCAATAGCAACAAAAACAACAGAAAGCCCACATACACATGGAAACTGAACAATATTCTATTCAATGACACCTTGGTCAAGGAAGAAATAAAGAAAGAAATCAAAGACTTTTTAGAATTCAATGAAAATGAAGGTACAACCTACCCAAATCTATGGGACACAATGAAAGCAGTGCTAAGAGGAAAATTCATAGCTCTAAGTGCATCCAAAAAGAAACTGGAGAGAGCATACACTAGCAGCTTAACAACACACCTTTAAAGCCCTGGAAGAAAAAGAAGTTAATTCACCCAGAAGGAGTAGAAGACAGGAAATCATCAAACTCAGGGCTGAAATCAATCAAGTAGAAACAAAGAAAACCATACAAAGAATCAACAAAACCAAGAGCTGGTTTTTTGAGAAAATCAACAAGATAGATAAACCCTTAGCCAGACTAACCAAAGGGCACAGAGACAGTATCCAAATTAACAAAATTAGAAATGAAAAGGGGGACATTAACAACAGAAACTGAGGAAATTCAAAAGATCATCAGATCCTATTACAAAGGGCTATACTCAACACAACTGGAGAATCTGGAGGAAATGGACAATTTCCTAGACAGATACCAAATACCAAAATCAAATCAGGATCAATTAGATCAGCTAAATAGTCCCATAACCCCTAAAGAAATAGAAGGGGTTATAGAAAGCCTCCCAACCAAAAAAGTATGGGACCAGATGGTTTTAGTGCAGAATTCTACCAGACATTCAAAGAAGACTTAACACCAATACTCTTCAAACTATTTCACAAAATAGAGACAGAAGGGACACTGCCCAACTCATTCTTCGAAGCCACAATTATGCTGATACCAAAACCACACAAAGATCCAACAAATAAAGAGAACTACAGGCCAATTTCCCTTATGAATATTGATGCAAAAATACTAAATAAAATTCTTGCCAAGCAAATCCAAGAGCACATCAAAACGATCATTCACCATGATCAAGTAGGCTTCATCCTAGGGATGCAGGGATGGTTCAATATATGGAAATCCATCAATGTAATCCACTACATAAACAAACTCAAAGAAAAAAACCACATGGTCATCTCATTGGATGCTGAAAAAGCATTTGACAAAATTCAGCATCCTTTCATGCTAAAGGTCCTAGAAAGAACAGTAATTCAAGGCCCATATCTAAACATAGTAAAAGCAATATACAGCAGACCAGTAGCCAACATCAAGGTAAACGGAGAAAAACTCGAAGCAATCCCTCTAAAATCAGGGACTAGACAAGGCTGTCCCCTCTCGCCATATCTCTTCAATATAGTACTTGAGGTACTAGCTAGAGCAATTCGACAACAGAGGGAAGTCAAAGGGATACAAAGTGGAAAGGAAGAAGTCAAACTATCACTATTTGCAGATGATATGATAGTTTACTTAAGTGACCCAAAAACCTCCACCAGAGAATTCCTGCAACTGATAAACAACTTCAGCAAAGTGGCTGGCTATAAAATCAACTCAAGTAAATCAGTAGCCTTCCTATACGCGAAGCAGGCCGAGAAAGAAATTAGGGAAATGACACCCTTCACAATAGCCACAAATGATATAAAGTATCTTGGTGTGACGCTAACCAAACATGTGAAAGATTTATACGACAAAAACTTCAGGTCTCTGAAGAGGGAAATTGAAGAAGACATCAGAAAATGGGAAAATTTTCCATGCTCGTGGGTTGGCAGGACTAATATAGTCAAAATGGCAATCTTGCCCAAAGCAATATACAGATTCAATGCAATCCCCATCAAAATCCCAACTCAGTTCTTCATAGAGCTAGAAAGAGCAATTCTCAAATTCATCTGGAAAAACAAAAAACCCAGGATAGCTAAAACTATCATCAACAGCAAAAGAACTTCTGGGGGAATCAATATCCCGGACCTCAAGCAATATTACAGAGCAGTGGTATTAAAAACTGCATGGTATTGGTTCAGTGACAGGGAAGCGGATCAATGGAATAGGATCGAAGACCCAGAATTGAACCCACACATCTATGGCCAATTGATCTTCGACAAAGGAGCTGAAAACATCCAGTGGAAAAAAGATAGCCTTTTCAACAGATGGTGCTGGCTCAACTGGAAGTCAACATGCAGAAGAATGAGAATTGATCCACTCTTATCTCCTTGCACTAAACTCAACTCCAAGTGGATCAAGGATCTCCACATAAAACCAGACACACTAAAACTAATAGAAAAGAAACTGGGGAAGACCCTTGAAGACATCGGCTCAGGGGAAAAATTCCTGAACAGAACACCAATTGCTTATACTCTAAGAACAAGAATAGACAAATGGGACCTCATAAAACTACAAAGTTTCTGTAAGGCAAAAGACACTGTCAAAAGGATAAATCGGCAACCAACAAATTGGGAAAAAATCTTTACCAACCCCACATCCGACAGAGGGCTAATCTCCAATGTATACAAAGAACTCAAGAGGTTAGACCCCAGAAAACCAAATAACCCTATCCAAAAATGGGGTACAGAGCTAAACAGAGACTTTTCACCTGAAGAAATTCGGATGGCTGAGAAACACCTTAAAAAATGTTCAACATCACTAGTCATTAGGGAAATGCAAATTAAAACAACCCTGAGATTTCACCTCACACCAGTCAGAATGGCTAAGATTAAAAACTCAGAAGACATCAGGTGTTGGCGAGGATGTGGAGAAAGAGGAACACTCCTCCACTGCTGGTGGGAATGCAAGCTGGTACAACCACTCTGGAAATCAGTATGGCGGTTCCTCAGAAAACTGGGCGTGATACTTCCGGAGGACCCAGCCATACCACTCCTGGGAATATACCCAGAAGATTCACCAGCATGCAATAAGGATACATGCTCCACTATGTTCATAGCAGCCTTATATATAATAGCCAGAAGCTGGAAAGAACCCAGATGTCCCTCAACAGAGGAATGGATACAAAAAATGTGGTATATATACACAATGGAGTACTATTCAGCCATTAGAAACAATGAATTCATGAAATTCTTAGAGAAATGGATGAAGCTGGAGAATGTCATACTAAGTGAGGTGACCCAGTCTCAAAAGAATACCCATGGTATACAGTCACTGATAAGTAGATATTAGCCTAGAAGCTTGGAACACCAAAGACACAAATCACATATCAAGTGATGTCTCACAAGAAGAAAGGAGTGGACACTGGTGCTAGAATGGACCAAAACATCATTGTGGGAGAGTACAGGAACAGTAAAGTGGGAGGGGGTGGATGCGGGAGCAGGGGGAGGGAAAAGGACATGTGGGACCTTTGGGGGTGGGGAACCAGAAAAAGGGAAATGAATTGTAAATATAGAATATATACAATAAAAAAATCAAAAAAAAATGATGAACACTAATATGGAAATGTAAACCAAATAAACTCTTTCTTCCTCATGTAGTTTTTGGTCATGGTATTTCACCACAATAGTAACCCTAACTAAGACAACCTCCCATAATCTTCATTTTATCATCTGTGATATTAGAAATAAATAACTCTCTTAACAGGCTAAGGCATAATGTTCTAGAAAAAAAATTATGTTTCCAATAAATGTCAGTTTCTGTTCCTTACATCAGTTGAGTGACAAGACTAATTAAAAATAAGGTCAGATATGTTATAAGCTGGCCAGTGGAACACTTCTGTAGTTTTTTATTCGTTCTTTCCTACATAAACGCCTGTTCTTCATTTATACTTACAGCTCAATTATTCATTATATATATAATTTTATAACAGCAGGAAAAAACAGTCCTATTTTACATTGCTTCTTAAATCCCTGTAATTACAATAAGTGCATTTTATATTTGTGTCATATTTTACTAATGACTCTAGAAATAACCAGAAATTTACAAAAATCATATGGCATGTAGCTCATAAATTATCCCTTTTCTCTGTTGGAAAAGGACCTATCAGTTTGTTTACATTTTTTTATAATAGAAAATTTAAAGATACTTAAAAACAGACAGGATAATGTAATGAATCGCCATGAGAAAGTCAATAAATTTTAACCATTAGTTCATGGCCAAACTTGTTTTATTTACACTCTCATCTGCTCTCATTGTAGGATGAAACAAATCTAGGCCATTAGATTATTTATCCATAAACATTGCAACAAAGCCTGAAAACAAGACTGATAAACAAAAAAGCATAACCACTATATCCCTTAACAAAAATTATCTCCTAATTTCAAGAAGCCAGATAAGTATTCCAACTTATAAGTGTTTTGTGAATTTTAAAATTTGTTTCAATTGGGATTCTAGTAAGATCCATGGAACATGGTTATCTTTCAAATTAAAAAAAAATCAATTATTCTTCCATTTTTATTTTCTTTGTAATTTATTCAGAAAATAAAACCATGAAAATTGTCCTCTAGCTTCTGCAGGTTTAATTCTGTCATTGTATTCCTGGAGTGTATTTGTTTCTTTGATTTCCTCTAATTTGGTAGTTGGCATTAGAGGATTGAAATGTTGGAGGCTTGACATTTTGGTTCTGAATTTTATCTGTGACATTATAATAATGCATTCATTGGGAGTGTTTAACTGTCTCTTTTTAAAGATGTTTACAGGCATGGGTTGCTAATTCCTACATCTGCTTATTCATGAGAGATTGCAAAACAGATGCTACTCTTTCATGCCTTCATTAATTAATGGAATCCTTTCACATAGAGATAATTTTCATTCATGTATATGGTAGAATACAAGCCAGATTTAGGTTCATTTTTGTTCAAAAATAAGGTATTCTCTGGCAGGCTTCAACAGCAACATTTGGTATGTTAAACTTACTGCACAACTTTGAGCTGGTGTATTAAACTTCTAGCTCAACTTTTCTTTATCTGGCTAGTAAAAGCCTTTTAAACTAAAATAAAAATTCCTATCCTTATCTGTTGAGCCAGTTCACCAGTCTTAGTAGAAGCCTCTATATGTTGGCTTCTGATTCCTTTTAATACAGATAAAGTTTAATTGCTTCCTTTACATCTAGTGTTTAAGACACTTCAAGTTCATTTGTAAATGCTTCCTATCCCAGGCCTACAGGTCAGTAAATTTCTTCATAGGTATGAAACATTTTATATGGAAAATATTATTAAAAATATTTCAATATATACATTAGGGATTTTTTTTGCTCAGTAATTTTATAAACACTTAGCAAATTTTTATAACTACATTATGGTTTCATATTAATTCTGGACATACTATCATTTTATTATAGTTCTTTTCAAAATAGAATATGGCATTTAAAAAATTATTCAGGTATCCTCTTTCTCCTTTATATGCCTTTATGTCAAATCTAAGTACTTTATATTTTTTGGTTAAACAGTCTTTAAATCGGGAATTTGTAACAGTGGTTGATATATATTATAGGAAAAAGATAATACTTTAAATGAAAAAGTATTTTGTCACTCACTTAGTTAAATGGCAACAACTACCAAAAGTACTAGTTACAGTAATATCAAAGTAGTATTGGCCTTTACCAAGTGGTAAACGGTATGGATTACAATCCCTAGAAATGTGCTTTTTTAACTCTTCATTTGCATGAATGATTCTGAAAGGATGTAGAATTAAAGATTGAAGTGTTAATACCTGGAAAAAAACCCATGGTTTAGCATTTATGTAATGTGGAAATATTTTAAAGAGTAAGAATTGTGCCATGATTATCATAAAAGAGCATGATTTTAGCCTTATGAAAACAAAATTAATATATATTTATAATTTTCAATGTAAAACAATTTCCAATAAAATAACTTTAAAGGTTGGTAAAATTTTATAACAGCCTATCCTTTCAGAATATGAGTAAAACGCTATTTACTGGTACATGGGGATTTCTCTAGAAATCTAAAGCTAAATTTATACAACTAACTGTAATTTAAAAATATTACTTTCCTAAACAGTTCAAATTTAAATCAATTAACCTCTCAGATTTTCTAAACATAGAAGTTATATTCAGGTTCAGTTCCTTTAATTGGGCATTTATAAAGCAAATGCTGCATGATATTAGTCATATTAAGCAGTACTTCTTTCTTACCATTCTGTATGAGTTGAATATGACCTCCCAATAGCCAGAAGAGAGAATCAGTCACAATTTGGAAAAAAATGTAGTAATGTATCTTGCTCTTCACCCTTAATACAAAAGATAGAAACAATTTACTTTTCTAATCTACTTTTCTGGAGAAAAGACCTGTCTAGAGTAGTCAGCAGACTTGATTTCTGAATTCCATGACTATTTATAAAATACCTGAACTACTGTGCTTTGTTTCTTCATTTATGAAACCTGTGTTAGTACATGAACTCTCCTAATTCATAGTAATTATCCAGACAAAGCAAAAACAAAGTAAGTAGCTTAAGAATTACAGATGGATACACTAGAACTTAATGCTTGAAATGCATCAGAATGACTAGTGGAAATTTTAAACTACCCCTCTGCGCATATCCAAATATATATAATCTCAATTTCCAAAGCTAAAGTTAAGTCACCTGTGTTTTCACAATCAGGTGAGTAACTTCATTATATAGCCAAAGTTAAAGGCCCTGGTAATATGATAATGTAAGTATGTAAGGGATTAGTATTAAAACTTTTCAGTTCTAGGTTTCTACTCTTAATACTTTATGAGAGCAGAGAGCAAGTGACTTACTTCCCATTATAATTCACTATCTACAATTCTGATGTATAATAAACGTTCCATTAATATATACCAAGTAAACAAACAATGTTTTTTGCTGAAACTAATCTTGTGAAAAGGTGGTAATAGTGCCACAACAGGAGACAAAACAAATTCCATTGGCTATGTCTGTCATTTACTGACTATATAACTTTAATGTAAAGTTGTATAAACCTATCCAGATGTTTCTACTGTTCCATAAAATTGATAGCAAGTTAAAAAGTAAAGCAAGCAAACAAAACACACATTAAATAACTTGTCTTTCCCTATAAAACCACCAAACATAAACATGTCACATTAAACTATGATTCCTTAGTCTAGTAAACTGCTTTTCTAATTTCATCCAAAGATACAATGAGAAAGAGCATCGTAATTTTTGTTGTCAATCTCAAAGAAAGACCCTGTATTTCTAGATGTCCAAACCAAACTTTAAAAACCTGTTAGTTGATGTCAGTCATTAATTTATAACCCCTCGCATATGTTAACAAAATTTACCATTAAAACATTTCAAAGTTCTTGAATAGGTTTTTTTTCTTCTGATATTGATTTAAAAAACTAGTATGTAGCTTGGGCCAGAACATCTAATATATGTCCTACCATATTTTATACTACCCACAAACTATCAAATTCTTAATAATTTGCTTGAAAGCTTCCAAGTAGGTTTATGGCCCCCAAAATTCCAGATGTAGAATATATGATCTTTGAGTTAAATCCTCTGCCAACAATATTTCTTATATTTGAACTAGCATATTGTCCATATTGTTAAATGTCTCATTTAATTCCATTAGTTTTGTTTTTAATATATATGAGTGTTTTTCCATGCATGTATATATGTGCATCACTTCTAAGCATTGCTTGAGGAGGCCAGAAGAGGGTATTAATTATAGAAGATTGAGAGCTAACATGTTTATTTGTTTTGATTTTTGAAACAGGGTTTTGCTACCTAATCTGACTGACATGGAATTCTAAATAGACCAGACTGGGCTCAGATTCCCAGAAATCTGCCTGACTTTGCCTACAGAATGCTAAGATCAAAGACATATACCACTATTCTCAACAAGAATCATTTTATTCCTGATTCATGGTCAAGAAATACTTCTCTTACAAAAAGTCTCCTTTCAAGAAGGTGTAATGATTGATGGACATCTATATTCCATCAGTCAGAAGACTGAGGCAGGAAGATTATGAGTTTAATATTTGGGCTGCATAGCGAAGCTCTATTCTAGAAAAAGACACAGGGAAGGAAAAAATGGAGGGAAAACTTTCTCAATTGGTATGTTCTATTCTTTCCTATGTACATGACATTTATGATTATGCCATATATGTAAATATACCTGTCTTGTGCTGATATTCAGGTAATTCACTCAATAGCCCAGGCTGGCTTGAGACTGAGCAGTCCTACTGAATCAACTTCCCAAGTGTTAAGGCCATGAGCCATTTCCAGTTCATACTTCTCTTAATGGCTGGTTAGGAGTTGCTATAAACTACATGAGCTTGCAGTTTTCTCAACAGTATTGAGTTTATATCAATGTCAGAATGAGACAACTATTTGTTAATTTCTTTAATATTCAAAATATAATTACTCTTTTTTTTTTTTTTGATTTTTCAAGACAGGGTTTCTCTGTGTAGCCCTGGCTGTCCTGGAACTCACTCTGTAGACCAGGCTGGCCTCAAACTCAGAAATCTGCCTGCCTCTGCCTCCCAAGTGCTGGGATTAAAGGCGTGTTCCAACACTGCCTGGCATAAGTTTACCATTATTACATATAATCATCCCATATGCCATAGAAAACCTTAAACTATCTAAATATTACAAAATACCCATTGTTAAGCTTTCTTTCATCTTTCGTCTATTATCCCTAGCCTCTGGTAACCAGTGTTCAAGACTCAACTTCTATGAGATTAGCTTGTTTTAGATTCTCTATGTCATTGAATTCATATAGTATATGACTTTCTAGCTTGGCCTACTTCACTTACTGACCTTCACTTCTTTTCATGGTGTTACAAATGACAGAAATCTGTCCTTTTTATTTCATTATTTATGCATTGACTGCTGATATTTAGGTTATTACTATTTTTTGACTATTGTAAATAGTGCTGTAGTAAACAGAGGAGTAAGATGTTTTGATATTAATCTCACCACTTTTAAATAAATACAATAAGTCCAATAACACAATAACTGCATATAAATGTTGTTTAACTACCACACATAATAAAAAAATGTAAAAGTGGAATTAAGGAGGTGGAGAGATGGCTTAGTGGTTAAGATAACTGGATGCTCTTTCAGGGAATGTGGGTTTGATTCCAATCACCTGCATGGTTGTTTACAATAAATGAAGATGATACGTTTTTGGTATTCAAATTGGAATCTGAGTTCTCTGCTGTGCCATTCTAGGCTACCTTAATGCAATTAACTGAGAAAGAATTGAAGATGAAGAAATTCTTAACTTCTGGTTCTATTCCTACCCTCAGAATTAGGACTGAGGACTGAGGACTGAGCACAAAAAACTCAAGGCCTGACTGTGAGCACAGTGAGACAATCTTGAAGATAATCACTTAAGGTCAAGTCAAGCTGTTAGAGGAAGGTGTTATGGGCACCATAAATGAGAGACTGATAAGTTAGTTATATGACTGATTTAGTCATCCACAAGAATGGAAGCAGAAGCTGTCAATACCATCCAACAGATAAAGGACATGACTACCTTAATAAGCAACAGTGCTAAGTAAATCCCTAATTATTTCTCATTAGGTATGATTCTTTGCTTACGCAGCATACAGTAGAAACATAGTGTCCTACACTATGAAATATAAAAATAGATCTAACAGGCTTGAATACTTAAGAGTGGCAGAACACAAGGTCTTCAAAGATTTGCTAAGGAAAAGGCCTTATTACAAATTAAAAAAAAAAAAGTATGGCTTTTGCTGCTGTTCTAAGGTGTGGTCACAGATTACATTTTCAAAGTCTGATGTACTGATGTGCACTTCTTTACAGAAAGTAGACTAGATGCAGAACATCCATACACAAGACCTGGATCTTGCCCAACAGCTCCTCAACCTGAAGATCTGAAATAGGTGCCTGATAATTTTCTCCATGATCTCCTCTTCCCTCCTCCCCTCCCCTCCTCTCTCTCAGTATACAAAATTACATAAAATATAAAGGTATCAAAATATTATATAGTTCCCTTAAAGTATGTGCAACTTTATGTGTCAATTAAAAAGTAAAAGCTATGGTCTAACTAGCCTAAAGTGTCAGAAATTAAAAGTTTGAAACAGCTATAACAGTCTGGAAATAAGTGATGCCATGGATAAAAGTATATATGCATGTTTCCTTAAATTAAGTGGTAATACAAACTCTTGAAAAATCATACAGTATTCTTTAGCTAACATTTGCAAATATTCTAATGTGGAGATTAAGTTCTTGGTTATACTTTTTAGTTAAAGATGTTTGAATTCACTACTCCACTTGTATGTTCAGCCAGATATAGCATATTTGAAAAATGACAGGGGACAACTTAGACATGGTATACATCCTTGTAATCCCAGTGTTGAGGAGGCTCAGGCAAAAGGACTAAGACTCTTGAGACCTGAAAAGCTATACATAGAATGTGAAGCTAGCTTGGGCTATACAGTGAACCTTTGTTTCAGAAAAAAAAAAAAAAAGAATGAGAATTATTTGCCTATACAACACTAAACACATACCTTAGTTGCATTGATGAAACAAGTTTGTAATCATCTCCCCAGGATAAGAAAAATTTCAGCAGCTGATGGAAGTAACTGCTTGTAAAATTCTGTGCCATCTTCTGGCTCCATGCCCACACAGCAATGGCTGAAATAAGAGTACAACTTTGTGTTAATAATAAATATTATTTGAATATTCAAACTTCCATAGGCACCGTGCCTTAATGAGAATCTTAAGTGTCATTATTTTGTTGACAAGCCAATTAAAAAGTTGCTAGAAAATTTCAGCTTCCCCATGATCTCCTGTATAAGGGATTTTTGTGTTTCCTCTTTAAGGGCTTTTACCTGTTGACAGATGTTCTCCTGTATTTTTCAAGGGAGCTATTTAAGTCTTTCTTGAAGCCCTCTATCAGCATCATGGGATACGACTTTTAATCCAACTCTTGCTTTTCCCATGTGTTGGGGTATCCAGGACTTGCTGTGATGGGAGAACTGGGTTCTGATGTTGCCATGTGGCCTTGGTTTCTGTTGGTAGGGTTCTTGTGCTTGCCTTTCACCATCTAGCTATCTCTAGTGCTAGTTGGTATTGTTGTCTCTGGCTGGTGTTTGCTCCTCCTGTGGGCCTGTAAGCCTGTGTCCTTACTGCTTTGAGGCCAAAAGTGAAAGCACTGCTGGGAGATCTCTCTCTCCCGGCGGGCTATGCACAGAAGGCTGTGAAGTCTCCTGGCTCCTTGGTGCCAAAGGCAGCATGAAGACTTCTGTCCGAGCTGCTCCACTGATCTTATGCTGTTTGTTGCTAGCTGGTCCCCTCTAGAGAGAAGGTGGAGATGTCACCTCCGTGCTCAGAAGTGAAGGCCCTGCTGGGAGATCACTCTCTCCTGGTGTGCTGTGAACAGAAGGCTGAGGAGTCCCCCAGCTCCCTGGTGCCAATGGATGCAGGAAGACTTTCATCCCAGTGGCTCCACTGATCTTATACCCTCGAATAAAGTTTCTAAACTTGTTCTTCTACAGTTCTTTACTATATATTTTCATTCTGTCACCTATTCATTGTGTTTGTATCAAGTTTGTATCACTGCTACTCAGTCTCTACTGTAGGTTTTCCAAGTATAGAGCTTTAATTTATTCATTTCTTCAAATATTTCTAAGTCAAAAAAGAATACATTAGCTAATTGGGACTCAAGTGGCAAACAAACAACATGATCATGTGTAAGGAAATCGTAGGACAATCAATTGCACCTGAAGTTACAAACAATAACATACAGTGTGAAAGAAAAGTACAACCAAAACATATACGAGATTCCAATTCTTTCTTTTTCTTTTTTTTTTTTAAAGAATTATTTATTTATTTTATGTGAAGACACTGTCGCTGTCTTCAGACACACCAGAAGAGGACATCAGATTTTGTTATAGATCATTGTATGCCACCATGTGGTTGCTGGGAATTGAACTCAGGACCTCTAGAAGAACAATCAGTGCTCTTAACTGCTGAGCCATCTCTCCAGCCCCGAGATTCCAATTCTTAATAGAATGTCAAATAAAAAAAGAATTATTGAAAATTAGAACAAGCTAACCTATTTGCTTCAATTTACCTTAGTATTGTATAAGCTGGGAAATTGTAGACCAACCACCCTGGATTCAAGAAGAATCTTGTCTGAGGACCAACAGACAATACTGAATGAGGTCATAAAAATATATATCTTGTTTAACTTTAACTCTGAGCTTCCCAAAGGGGTGTTGTTAATTATTTCTAAGAAAAAAAGAAAATAAGATATATTTATTCTTGCTCTACTCATCTAAGAGATACTTGTATTCATATGTCATTATCATTAAAAATTTAGCAAAAAAGAAAATGTTATTCCACAGTGTTAAGATTTCTCCAAATTAGAATGCTAATTCTGTGTCATGACAGAACCAGTATTTACTCAATGTCTTTATTAACTATAAAAATATTTTCTTTCTTACCTTTTAACTTAAATAATAGAAGAGGGACATTGTGTTCAGATCTTTTCGCAACTTCAGCAGCTAAAGACAAGATCCTTGAGTCTGTACCTGCTGGCTTCATTTTTTTCTACCACCTATGCTTAAACATAATAATATTTTTTTTAAAAAAGATCAAGTATATTAAGGATCAGAAATTGTACCAGCTTCACATTTAGTCTCTCTATACAACAATTCTAGAATAGACTTTGTTCAGAAGAAACAGATTGTACAAAGAGTTGATATGGCAGGCTTAAGTACAGCTTTTTCTTCAAAGGTCATTTTTACAAGGCTGGCTGTTGGCTAATATCTAGAATGTGGATTTCAGAAGGATTTTTATTGTTCTCTTATAAGCTTGCATCACTGTGCCAAAACTGTTATAAATATAATGGATATGGTAAATAAACATGTTTTCCTTTTAGATTCTGAGAATACTGATATATGCTTTGTTTGATTTTCAATACTTAATAAGATACCTGACACATTTTACAAAGAGGATTATTTGGCTCACAGTTCTGGAAGTTCAAGAGCCTATGTCAGGGCACTGGCTTCTGGTGAAAGTTGTCTTGGCTTTCCCATATTACAGATGGTATGATAGCATGAATAGAAGATATACAGCATACAATACCTGAGAGAGACTAAGGAGGGGGCAGACCTTTTTATAATAATCTTCTCTTAAGTACTATCTAAACTCTTACAAAAACTGCCCACTAGGCCTCACATCTTGATAGTTCCTAGTATTGGCATAAAGAACCAATCTTTCAACACAAATCAGTAAAAATTTTGGTCACTGTCTAGTAGGCATCTCTAGTAGAAAATACTTGACAAGTGGGGTGACAACTGTTTTCCTTAAGAAATTATGTGTATCCTGTAATTCTACTGGAAGTGGCTCTTGGAAGACTGTGCCTGGTTTCTTGTGAAGGTATCCTACATGATCTTTTCACTTTATTGCCTTTGATTTATGTATCTTCACAATTAAATTACAGCTACAAATAAGTCAATTGTTTTAATAACTTACATGTATTAACTCATTTAACCATCTCAACAATTCTAAGGAACAGGCATCATTTTTTACATAAGCTATTATTATTTCCCCAAATGATAAACACATTTGTTTGATTTGATGCACAGAATCACATTGAGAGTATGAAGCTGAAGTACAAGCCCAGAGATTCTGGCTTCAGAATCTTCGTGCATAAACATTACATAGAACAGTTTCCTTGTATCTTTAAAGGGTAGAAGGCAAAAAATAACCACGTACCCACCTGGAAAGATAAATTGACAAACCTATTTAGGGTAGAAGTGGTGAAAGCATAGTCTGATCACACAACCTGAAAAATCACCTGAGGGAACTCATCATACACTCTCTCTGAACCTCTTCTAATACAATGAAGGCTTTCTCCTACTTCATTACAATTTTGTGAAGTGTCAAGAGGGGATGAAAAAAAAGACAATTCTCAATTACTGCTCTTACCCTGTTGCTAGACTGGTCTGTGAGGAATCAAGAGTCCCAAGGCCTTGCGTGCCCTTCACTGCTTCCCGGAATCACTAGAACAGAAACAAATGCCAGAAAGGTAGAGCAGTCAGCTACCCCGAATCCTAGGCTTCTCGGTCTCCCCCGGAAACGCCCCCTCCTCAGGTCCTACCCGGGCGGGAAAAGCCTGTGTATTTAAAGGTTTAATATAAATAAATACATAAATAATAAAGGGGAAAAAACGGCCCTCAAAGCTAACTGCGCGGCTTCCAGAGGTTTCCACCTGAGGGGGCGCGGCCGGGGATCCAGAACCGCCTCAGAGCAACTAGGCCTCAGGAGGCCACAGGCCTGGGCCCAGCCGCCACCTCTCTTCAGGCGTCCGTTCCCACAGCAAACCTGCGGGCCCGGCGCAGAGGAGGCCCACGCTCCCGTTACCGGGCTCCGCCAGCCAGTTCTTCCCCAGGTTCCTGCCGGCCTAGCTTCCCCGCCCCCTAGGGCCTCCATCCATCCCAGCCGCCATCTCAGGTCTGTTACCTCATCTCTGCCCCGCGTTTGTCCACTTCAGGCGCGACCCGCACAGCGCACCTCAGCGCGGCGGCCTCTGCCGAGCGGTGTGCGTCGCGACGCGGGAAGGGGGCTAGGGGCGGGAATGGGGGTCACGGGTGGGGCGGGGCCCGAGGCGGGGGGCGGGGCTACTGTCTCCAGACAGCCAATCATGACTCGGGGCGCTCCGAGGGGCCGCCCCACGCCTTTGGAGGTGACTGGAGCGGGCCCGGGCTCCGAGCTCAGGCTCGCGGCCAGTGCAGCTGTTCCAGAAGGCTGTGGCGGGGGCGGTGAAGGCCGAGCGCGAGGCAGAGGACGAGGATGAATGGACCAGCGGGACTCGCACACCTGGACCGTCGCGAGCGCGTTCTCAAACTAGGCGAAAGTTTCGAGAAGCAGCCGCGCTGTGCTTTCCACACCGTGCGCTGTGAGTATGGACTGTGCGGGGTACCCCGGGTTCCTCCTGGGTGGGAGGGCGGGATGGAGACAGACTCCCCGGGATTCTGTAACTGTCCCCGCGGCTCTTTGCTCCCCGGGAGGGAGACCGGACTGAAGGCAGAGGGATCCACTACCCAGCTGTCAGCCTCCGGGCAGGCGCCTGGAGTCCCGCAGGTGTAGGAGAGCCCTGGACGGTTTCAGAGACTGACTGGAGAGCAAGTTTTGTGGGAGGATCTGCAGGGGTGGCTGTGGAGACTAGTGTGGCAAGCGGATGATATGATGCAGAGTTTGGAAAGGTGACAGACACATGGAACAAAGGACCGAATGCAGGGCAAAAGTGCTATTTTTCACTGGTCCTCACTCTGGCTGATGAGGGTTCCCACTTAATTTGTTCTTAGGGAGAGATTGGCAGCTGTCTCAGTCTTTTAGATCTCAGATTTCATGGTCAGCTAAGTAATTACTGATTATCAAAAATTGAAAGCTGGGTTTTTTGTTTTGTTTTTTACTTTCTTCACTTTAAAATTTTACCTTCCAATGATTTCCACCCTTTTGGTTTGTTTTTTTGTTTGTTTGTTTGTTTGTTTGTTTGTTCTCTGGGATCCGTTTTAGTAAGGTATCTTTAATAATGTTGGAAAAGCGGTTATAATAAGCCTTTTCGTTTTAGTAATTACACTACGAAAAATATAACTTAATTTTGTACGTAAAACTTCTGTTTTGCATAATAGACCTCAGAATTCTAGAACATAAGGGAAACATCACTGAGTCGTGACATGACCTCTTTTGTGTGTGTGTGTGTGTGTGTGTGTGTGTATGTGTGTGTGTGTGACAAAGTGTAGATTTTTTCCACATCCTTTCTGCAGCCCAGCTCCTCTTTATCGTCTCACTGTCCTACATTCCTCCACCATTCTGTCCCTTTCCGTATAAAGTTCATATTCTGAAAAAACACCCATTTAAAACTCAGTCTTCAAAGTTAAAGGTGGAGACATCTAGTTATAATAACTCAGAGTAAAGGTAGGAAGAGCCAATGGTTTTAATCTTTCACTGATGTTTTTAAGCTTTATAAAAAGATATTATTAAGCAAAAATAGCATGTTTGGGTGGAATAAATGGGAGAAGTTTACCAAGAGAACTTCAGTGGTGTCCCTTGTTTATTTTGCTCTGGATTACCATCCAGAGTTCCCCATAATGCAACAGTGAGTGTTGTGCAGCCCTTAGACACTCTCTCTCTCTCTCTCTCTCTCTCTCTCTCTCTCTCTCTCTCTCTCTCTCTCTCTCTCTCCCCTAAAGCAAGATACTGTTCATATCTGATCTCTCAATGCCCTTTTCCTCTTCCTTCTCAGATATGCAGTGATATTTTGTTTTTCAAGCTGCAAGGTTTAAGATTACAGGAAAAAGTTATAGAGAAGTAGATATATTTATTTTTTTATGTATCTATGTAGGCCTAAGTGTGTGTGTGTGTGTGTGTGTGTGTGTGTATACACATACATATATATGCATCATATTGTGCAGTGCCCTCAGAGACCTCTAGAGAGCCTCAAGTCCCCTGTAAAGGGAGTTAACCATGCTGAGAATGACCCAATTTCTCTGCAAGAATGGCCAGTGCTCTTAACAGCTGAACCATCTCTCAGGTCCCTCAATGTATTTATTTTTACAGCTTAGGTATACATTCTCTTCTTACAGATACAAGTCCAAAAGTAAAGGAATGAAGCGCAGCTTTTGAAAAGTGCTTTGCAGGTGTGTCTAAGACTTTTATTTATAGGTTCTTTGATTAAATACAGGGTTAGAACTCAAACCCAGGGCCTTGTACATAGGCAAGTGCTCTATCCCTCACTCAGCTACATCTCGGGCCTTACAAACGTTCTTAGAATGTTGAAAACATATTTTCCAAATCAGAGTCAGATAATGGAGCCACAAGAATGACAATAAGCAAGCATGTGCAGAAAGGCAATGCCTAATAACAAGCACAGAGTGAACAGCTAAGACTCCACTCTTAGTCCTCAGAAGACTTTAAAACATGTACCGTCTCCCCCCCATCTCACCCCCACCCCATTCAATTAAGTATAATACCACACAGAATCCTTTTAGGTTTATTTAAACAAAACCTGCCATTATCCTTGAGAATAGGTACATTTCCAGTGTGACCCTCGAACTCAATAACTCAGTGAGGGATGGAAACTATATAATATAGAATTTGACTTTATGCAGAGCAGGTGGACCTACTTTATACCAAACACTCAAGCCAATGTTGTTTGAGAGAATGAATTATTTTTTCTCAAATATGGGATAAATCTTATCTGTCTTTTATACTAATGCTTCAGATAAGCCTGGCAGTAAACCCTGTGCAATGTGACTTTGAGAACATCCTCTAAGCTTTCAATCATTGTGTTCATAGGTGAAAATGATAATATCTACTTTTTTGGATTCTTTCCTACAGAGGTTGTGGTAACCTAAAAAAACCTAACATGGTATTTAGAACATGGTAAAGAATAAATAATAGCCACCATTAGTTTTTATGAGTTCTATTCAGTTATGTATGGGGCATACTAATGCATGCAACTTACTTAAATGTAACAATGACTACATTTAGCAACAAAGATTTACTATATAGAAATTCAATGACTCATTAGAATTAATTTAGTATTTGATCTACCACCAACATTATAATTCATATCCATGAAAGGGCTAATAATTAGTAAATATCCTGTTTTCAGTGAAACCACTTGTTATTGTCACAGAATGGGCTAATAAGTAGTGACTACAGAAAGGTCTTCTATTCAAGTGGACTCACCCACCAAAAGTAGTAAAGCTTTATTGTGAGTAAATATCAGAAAACACACTAATTTAAACTAGGATTTGATGATGCTGATAGCTATGGTTCTTTGACCAGTGGGACTTTGACATCCTTTCCTTGCTATGATGGATTGTTCTCTTTAAACAGTGACCCAAGGGTCTCAGCCATTAAGGGTCTTGCTGTGAGTACCTGGGTCTGGTTCTGAGCACCAACATGGCACTTACATCTATCTCTATCTCTAACTCCAGTTCCAGAGGCTCCATTGGCCTCTTCTGGCCTCCTTGGACTCCTGAATGTGCATACATGGAAACAAAATATTCATACACATAAAATGAAAATAATAAAGACAAACAAAACTATCAGTGAACTCAAATAATCCTCTTAGTTGCTTCTGTCACTATCTGCTCACAGTCATGAGTAATACATTGTTCTATATTATAAAAATTTATATCTGTATCTATTTTTAGATGACTTCAAACCTGCTTCTATTGATACCTCTTGTGAAGGAAATCTTGAGGTTGGCAAAGGTGAACAGGTGACAATAACTCTTCCAAATATAGAAGTAAGTAGTTCTCTATATGAAAATGAAAGAAGTCTGTCCTAAATGATTTCCACTAAATATCAATGAAAATATTTATACCATTCATAAAATGATGTCTAGTTAAAATGTGAATATTATACATAGGAAGCAAAATCAACTTTGGCTGAAACAATTTTAAAATACTTTAATTCATGTAATAGTTTCAAGGAATATCATAGCAATTGAAAGAGATAGTGATAAAAATTATAGAATTCCTATTTTAAGTCAGATTTTATACTCTGCACTAGGGATGATAATAATAATAACGTTTATTGCTTTATAGTACTCATTTGCTATTGCAAATGGTCATATAAACAAATAGCTGATATATAAGTTAGAACATTTATAAAACTCTCTTTATGCACTTAAATGGAACAAAATCCTCTGCCCAACGAAATCTTGAAAGGCTTCCTAAAACAATCAGTAATCGAGCTGCACTTTTGAAAGACAAATGATAAATAGACAGGAAATATAATACTCTAGTCAAGCAGAGCAGGGTATAAAAGTCTCTACTGCTGAAAGGAGCAGGCCTATGAAGTAAATAACTCATTACAGTAAAGTATAGCGAGCATAGATTAAAGGAGTAGAAATTGAAACAGGCTGCGACCAAATTACAAAGTATATATTATGTTGAAATTTAAAATTTGTACTTCATTGTATTGATACTAGGCATAAATCTAAACAAAGAAGAATATGAGATTTATGGTTGGGGGAGATATTTTAGAAGTATACACATTGAACATCTTTTTTTTATAAATTCTTGGAACAATATTTGTTTGAGTCTTCTAGTTTTACTTTAATTTTGGAAAATTTCCAAACATATAATAAAATATCTTGTGGATAGATCCTACATCTAAAATACAAAATTTACTTATCTTCCATATACTTAGCCTAAAATTTTTATGCATTATTTACAATAACTCAGTAGATGAAACAGTTTATGATGTAGAATTTTTTAGATATAGGTGTTACGATTGAACTAAAAAAAAAGATTAACAATTTGTAGCATTTCAGACTTTTGAATTTTGAGCTAGAGATGCTCTATTTGAAGTGAGGACCTGCAGTCTTCAGTCCAGGTTCCAGAGTCTGGATCCTTTACCCAAACATTTTCTGTTTATAAATTTTCCCAAATGTATACAAATTCTGTAACCAATATTACTTGCATAGAATAGAAGTTTTCTTAGTTCAGTCCTTGAGTTAGAAATTTCTTATTATCCAGAGTTTTGTTCTACTTTTCTTTTCTTTAATGCTGACTTCATCTGTTATAAAAAAAATTATAGAAAATATCAACTCTATAACTTTGTGTTACATATTTTAAAAATTGGACTTTCTTTTGAGACATCTTGCCTTTAATTTTATGTTGGGAATAGTCTGGAGTTGGCCAGTTTACATTGTCTTACACAGATCAATGAGCTGGTTTGTCAGGGTTAGAGGTAAAACAGTTTTGATCTTCCTGTCTTCTCTATCTTTTTTTTTTTTTTTACGTTTATAATTCAATACCACTTTCTGAGACTCCACCATTATGTCAGATGGAGTCAGTTGCTGCTTCTGAAGGTTTTCTTAAGGTAGAGCTTTGGGTGTGTGTGTGGGGGGGGTTCTTATTGAATATTTTTTATTTGTTTCCTTAAGAACTGAAGAAAATGAAAAATCAATTCACTATGTCATAGATAAACTCACTTTTGAAATCCACTATTATGAAAAAGTCCCAGATTCTGGTGTTTCTATGCTATTTGGGAATTTATTCGGAAGCATAAACATTATTTGTTCTATGGTGTCTGTTAAGTAACAAACTGAATGAGCCATTCAATTTTATTTTCATTTTTATACTATTTAAAATAAGATTTTAATATAAATAGTTATGCTGTCCACCCCCTTTCCTGCCTCCAGCCCTCCAGGCTCCTTCCCTCAAATCCCTCTCATGTCTTCCCCATCCCCAGACACTCAGAGAACAGCAGCCACTTCATTATAAAAGTGACCGAAAGCTTTAAGTTCACAGTAGGGACCACTGCTGTGTCTTTTCAGGCTGTGGTAGTATTAGCCAGTGATGGTTAGTTTGCACCAGTTGTGCCGTCCTTGTCATACAGAATATCTGTTTTTCCATTTACAAATATCCTGTTTCATTCCCTCTGTCGCTTTGCTATGGCAACTGTTCTATAGCTTATAAATGTCTGAAATGAAAAAATGAAAAATAGAAAAAAAAAGAAGAAAGGAAGTAACTACCACCTTTCAGTCTGCTAGAGATATCTGTACAAGCATCTGTATTCATGAGTGCATACCTACACACACTCATAATTAAAAATGAAATTATTATCCAGGAAGTGGTGGCACACACCTTTAATCCCAGCACTTAGGAGACAGAGGCAGGTGGATCTCTGTGAGTTCAAGGCCAGCCTAGTCTACATAGAGGGTGTTCCAGGACAGCCAGGGCTACACAGAGAAGCCCTGTCTTGAAAAAAAAATATATACACATATATAGACATATATATACATATATAAACATTTTTTAAAAAACAAGAATAACTTCAGGTTCTGATAGTTTTTTTTTTTTTTTTTGGATAAGGTAGATTTTAAAATCAATTTCTTTTTTTTCTATTACCAAATAGATAAATAAATAAAAATGAAGTCTGTAGACCAGCTAAATACTATGCACTTTAATAAACATTTTTTTTTTGAGACAGGGTTTCTCTGTGTAGCCCTGGCTGTCCTGGAACTCACTCTGTAGACCAGGTTGGCCTCGAACTCAGAAATCCGACTGCCTCTGCCTCCCAAGTGCTGGGATTAAAGGCATGCACCACCACTGCCCGGCTTAATAAACATTTTTAAAGATAGTAAATACTTATGATAGCAAGCATCTCTTGGATGTGGCATGGCTGGTGTCACATGCTGTGCTTCGCGATTTTTCCGTAGTACCCACTTAAATTATCGACTCTCTATAACAACAACCAGAAGCATACTCCTATGTAATAGAGAAGGAAACCGAGGCTTAAAGAACGTAAATAATTTGCCCAAAAATATAAATAAGCTAACAGGTGACAGTCAGGACTCTATTCCTTCGGGATGCGTGGCTCACCGTATTATCCCATAGCATACAGGTTCTCACTTCTATGCGTGGCTCACCGTGTTATCCCATAGCATACATGTTCTCACTTCTATGCGTGGCTCACCGTATTATCCCATAGCATACAGGTTCTCACTTCTATGCGTGGCTCACCATATTATCCCATAGCATACATGTTCTCACTTCTATGCGTGGCTCACCGTGTTATCCCATAGCATACATGTTCTCACTTCTATGCGTGGCTCACCGTGTTATCCCATAGCATACAGGTTCTCACTTCTATGTGTGGCTCACCGTATTATCCCATAGCATACATGTTCTCACTTCTATGCGTGGCTCACCGTGTTATCCCATAGCATACATGTTCTCACTTCTATGCGTGGCTTACCGTGTTATCCTATAGCATACATGTTCTCACTTCTATGCGTGGCTCACCGTATTATCCCATAGCATACATGTTCTCACTTCTCACTCCATGCCAGGCATTGGCTCAAGGACTTTAATGTTCATCACCTGGAAAAGTAGGTATTGCCACTCCAGTTTTAACTGGAAGGAAGGGGTCTAGAGAGGGGCACTTTCTCTCCTATAAGTAAATGGCAAAACAGGTCCTCCGAGTTCTAAAATCCTATTGTTTGACCATATCATTACTTTATTCCATCCCAGGGATCATATCTGCTCACGCCCATTTGCTGCAGAGTTACCTAACAAGCAACTGTGAGGGTCCTTGCTTTTTTGTTTTTTCCTAAGCCATCTGAAACCTCCTCTAATTGGCCTTGCTTAGGTACCTCTTCTCCTTTGTCAGGCAGGTGGGGGGGTGGGGTGGGGCCTCCTCTTCTCTTGGGCTTCCCTCTGAACATCTGCAAGTTTCAAGTTCTCTGTGAGTCTCCTTTCACACAGAAGGGAGGGCTAAGAGGACATAGAGGAATGTGGAGTTCTGAGAGGCTCAGTGAGCTCTTTCCTGTCCAGCCGGTTTCAGACAGTTTTAAGGAGAGTGCACATTGTACCTGTACACTTAGCAAACAAGCACAGATACCACTAATTTTGAACATGGAATAACAGACAAAATGTTCCTTCTGAGACTTCTGATGTGCTGTAGGAAATGAAGTTGAACTACAATAACATCTTTTAAAGAATTAATTTAATTTAAAAAATATGTGTATTATTGTATACGTGTGTGTGTGTGTGTGTGTGTGTGTGTGTGTGTTTATACACTTAAATGGAGGTATTAGTGGAGGCCAAAAGAGGTCATTGGATCACCTGGAGCTGAAATCATAAGTAGTTGAGAACCCCCAACAAGGGAGAAAGGAACTGTACTTGGTCCTCTTTGAGAGCAGTATGTGCTCTTAACTAAGGAGCCATCTTTCCAGCCCCATAAGTAAACAAATTCGAAGGCAGAATTGAGAGCCTCTTTAGAAGACACCAAAAATAGGAGAACATACAAAACCAGGAACACCAGCTCTTCTCTCTAGCTTTGCCAAGAAAGGGGAGCTGTCAATTTATCTCTTTCTGGAGGGGAAAGAAGAAACTCCTCAGTGAGCTCTTCGTCCTCTGTACCGTGACAAGCAGGTGTGGGTGAGCTCTTTCCAAGACAGGAGTGGCGAAATTGTGGGTCGGGACTAAACCTTTGGGAAACTGCTGCACAGATAACTGAACATGTGAGACTTAGGGGTGATGGGTGTGTCTGATGTGGCAGAGCAGCTGAGGCACCAGACATCAGACAGGATAAAGAAGATAATCCCAAATCCCACCAAAACAGAGTTGCTCACGTAACCATGTAGGTGAAGGGCAAGCATGAGTGAGCTCTTGTTTCTTCTAATCCAGATTCCCTCTCAGATTTCCTCTTATTCCAAGAAACAACCCCTCAACTAAGAGATACCAAGTTACAAAGTGTGCTCTTAAGACCCATTTTGACATAAATGAAGAATATTCTGGGTCCAAAATGGCAGCTATTTCTACTTAGCCTTGCTTTATTGTAAGCATGTAACCATGGGTATATGCTACATGTAAATACAGATTATTCAATTATAAGTAATCTTTGCCCAACATATAACAATATTATAAAGTTTACACACAAATATATATGTCATCCATGTTCTATTCAAAGAAGCTCAATTTAAACTCAGATCATTTGAGAAAATGGGGTCTTGCTATTGTCATTCCTAATCTTCGTTCATGGCTGTGACACATGCTGATGGAGTGAGACATGGGAGTTAGGGGTACCAGCAATAAAAGCCTTGCTCCACTCTGAGAGACTTCGGAAGAGCTGTCTTCCCTCACAGTGCAGTGTCTTACCCGATAAGCTGAGAGTGAGAGTGTCTCCAGGGGCTATGGTAAAGCATGCATGAGGTGAGACAAACAAAAAAGCCTTTGTAAAGATGGAATCAGATCATGGAGCTGGAGACTCAAAGGTCACGTTAGAGAACTGAAGCTTTGTCTTTTGTATAATGGGGAATTACTGCAGTTTATGTAGAGAGGAGATTGAATTTATTTTCTTGGCTTCTCCCAAAGTTTCCTTGTCCTTCTGAGTTACCTAGTTTCCAGTAATTTAGTCTCCTGTCCATTATTCTGCTCCTATTTGTTTCTAGAAGTAGAAAAGAAGGAAGCTGTTGACAAGTAGCTATAAATTCCTCAGAGGTGGTGGACCCATGGAGGCAGTTAGGTTGGATTGGGTGACAAAACCCTTGATTATTTGATTTTTTGCATACCTTGTCATACCTTCATTTCCGAGAAGTTAAGAGTCATTATACAATATCACAGTCTAAATAAGTGATGAAGAAATGTGTTTATTTTGGCTTACCATCTAGCCCTGATACTGCTGAATCATAAGGTAAATCTATGTATATGAGGTTTTCGGTTTTTATTGCTAATTTTTTTGTAGAATCTCTAAACTGTTTTGCATATAGTTTCAATAATCACATTTTACAAACTTTTCATAGGGTTAGCAATGTTGAACGTGTTTTAATGTGCTTATTGGCTATTTGTATATCTTCTTTTGCTAATGCTTACTTGAATCTATTGAATTATTAAGTTATTGAATCATTTTTAATGGGTATTGGGTTTGACTTTAACTATTGAGATTTTAGAATTCCTTCTGTAAACTGTCAGTTTCTTGCCAGTTTTGCACATTGCAATTATTTTTAAGCTTACTAATTGTTTCTTCTGTTTAATCTATCCTGGTATCATTACCTCCTGTATAGCAGTTTTAAATTTTCTTGAGGGAATTTCAGCTCAAGAATTGGTATTTTCAAAAGTAGTTCCCATGTCTTTTAACTTTTTCTGTTAGTAAGCCATTTCTTTGCGTTTCCATTGAGATTGTGAGATTTTTCAGTGTCTTTAAAACAGTTGTGTAAAATTCCTCCTCTGAGGACTCCCTGTACTGGTGCCCTCCTAGTCAGTTTCCAGCACTTTTGGGGGTTACAAATATGCATTGCTTCATGACAGTTGGTGATGTGTGTAGTGTGTGACATCATCAAGGCATTAACCAATCTGTCATGTATTTTACTTCCTAATTGGACTCTCCTCATTCACTTACATAAATTCTTTTTTTCTATATTCTTTGTTTACATTCCAAATGATTTTCCCTTTTCTAGTCTCCCCCTCCCCATAAGACCCATAAGCCCTCTTCCCTCCACCTGTTCCCCAGACCGTTCCCCACTCAACCCCCTCCAACTTCTCTGTCCTGGTACTCCCCTACAATGCTGCATCAAGCCTTTCCAGGACCAGGGCCCTCTCCTTCCTTCTTGGGAATGATTTGATATGTGAAATGTGTCTTGGGTATTCAGAGCTTCTGGACTAATATCCACTTATCAGTGACTGCATTCCATATGTGTTCTTTTGTGAATGAGTTACCTCACTTAGGATGATACTGCCCAGTTCCAGCCATTTGCCTAAGAATTTCATGAATTCATTGTTTTTAATTGCTGAGTAGTATTCCATTATGTAAATATTCCACATTTTCTGTATCCATTCCTCCATTGAGGGACATCTGGGTTCTTTCCAGCTCCTGGCTATTATAAATAAGGCTGCTATGAACATAGTGGAGCATGTGATCTTATTTCATGCTGGGGAATCCTCTGGGTATATGCCCAGGAGTAGTATAGTAGGGTCCTCCAGAAGTATCATGCCCAGTTTTCTGAGGAACCGCCAGACTGATTTCCAGAGTGTACCAGCTTGCAATCCCACCAGCATTGGAGAAGTGTTCCTCTTTTTCCACATCCTCGCCAACACCTGCTGTCTCCTGAGTTTTTTTTCTATATTCTTTGTTTACATTCCAAATGCTTTCCCCTTTCCCAGTTCCTCCCTCACCATATGTCCCATAAGTACTCTTCCCCCCTATTTCCCAATCACCCCCCCCATTTCTTTGTTCTGGTACTCTCCTACAAAAGTGGATCCAGTCTTTTCAGGACCAAGGTCCTCTCCTTCCTTCTTCTTGGGAATCTTTTGATCTGCTAATTGTGCCTTGAGTATTCAGAGCTTCTGGACTCATTAATATCCACTTATCAGTGATTGCATTTCATGTGTATTCTTTTGTGATTGGGTTAACTCACTTAGGATGATGTTTTCCAGATCCAACCATTTGCCTACAAATTGCATGAATTCATTACTTTTAATTGCTGAGTAGTATTCCATTGTATAAATATACTACATTTCCTGTATCCATTCCTCCTTTGAGGGACATCTGGGCTCCTTCCAACTTCTGGCTATTATAAATAAGGGTGCTATGAATATAGTGGAGCATGTGTTTTTATTGTATGCAGGGGAATCCTCTGGGTATATGCCCAGGAGTGGTATGACAGTGTCCTCTGGAAGTGTCATGCCCAATTTTCTGAGGAACCGCCAGACTGAATTCCAGAGCGGTTGTACCATCTTGCAATCCCACCAACAGTGTAGGAGTGTTCCTCTTTCTCCACATCCTTGCCAGCACCTGTTGTCTCTTGAGTTTTTAATCTTAGCCATTCTGACTGGTGTGAGGTGAAATCTCAGGGTTGTTTTGATTTGCATTTCCCTAATGAATAATGATGCTGAACATTTATTTAGGTGTTTCTCAGCCATTTGACGTTCTTCAGGTGAAAATTCTTTGTTTAGTTCTGTACCCCATTATTTATTTATTTATTTTTTTTGTACTCCATTTTTAATAGGGTTATTTGGTTCTCTGGTGTCTAAGTTCTTGAGTTCTTTGTATATATTGGATATTAGCCCTCTGCTGGATGTAGGGTTGGTGAAGATCTTTTCCAAATTTATTGGTTGCGGTTTTATCCTTTTGACAGTGTACTTTGCCTTACAGAAACTTTGTAATTTTATGAGGTCCCATTTGTAAATTGTTGATCTTAGAGCATAAGCTATGGGTGTTCTATTGAGGAACTTTTCCCCTGTGCCCATGTCGTCAAGTATCTTCCCCAGATTCTTTTCTATTAGTTTCAGTGTGTCTGGTTTTATGTGGAGGTCCTTGATGCACTTGGAATTGAACTTAGTACAAGAAGATAAGAATGGATCAATTTGCATTCTTCTGAATGCTGACCTCCTGTTGAACCAACACCACCTACATAAATTCTAAACAGGTTTCCTCTTTTCCCTGAGCCTGTGTTCATTCCCACCATATCAACACTAGATGGTGCCCAAGTCCAGACTTTTTTCAGTAGTTGGATGTAGGAGAGTTGTGTTATTTCAATAGTAGAAGGCAATCTTAGCCCAGATTTATATTAAATACCCCACTGGTGTTCTGTTCAGAAAGAAATAGCAGAGTACAGGAAATGCATACCTGTTCCTACAAATATATTCCTGGTTCCAGGGTAGACCTGATGGCCTCATATAGAGTAGACTGTCATTGGACACAAGAAGATTCTACCTGACTCTAGATACTCACTGTGGATAGAGTGAACCTAGGTTTCTATGTGATACCTGTGAATGCCAGTCCCACCA
Source organism: Apodemus agrarius (assembly GCA_964023405.1). NCBI lineage: Eukaryota > Metazoa > Chordata > Mammalia > Rodentia > Muridae > Apodemus > Apodemus agrarius. The sequence goes on from OZ030018.1 coordinate 63,497,680, forward strand.
AGTCAGCTATGAGCCTGTGCCTCACCAGCACAGTTCTTGATTAGGACCAAGGCCTGTGATGCTGTGGACTGCTTACTATAGTGAACTTGTGATCCAGAGCTACTACAACAGTCTTAGCTGCTAATGGCTGAAAGTGAGGTCCAATAGAAGCAGACTGCATGTTTTTTCTTGGAACTGTGGTTGTTCACAGACAGGCCTAGGGATGAGACACACCCAGTGTCAGGAACCACTAAGTTCCAGGGCAAAACGAAACAAAAACAAACAAGCAACAACAACAAATTTGCAACTTATGCTTGTTATTATGTCCTGTTCCCACCGAGAAAAGTCTTGAAATAAGCTTTACAGCTTGAGGTTGGGGTAGTGTTTGGGACAGCAGCCTACAGGCCACCCACATTGGTGTTATTAAGCTAGATGACATGAGTCGCACAACTACAAGGACCTATGCAGCCTCAATGTGTGTTGGTGTTCACAGTGGAGCTGATGGTGATGCAGATCAAAACACAAGCCTGTTTCACTAGGGCACAAATCTCAGCCACACATGAGGTTTGGTAGCTTGTCTAGGAGCTTTGGTCTTGTGATATCTATGCTCCCCGAGAATGGAGATAGGTGGTAAAGACAGTCTCTTAGCTATGAAGGGTGTTATTCAGTTGGGTTGCAGCTATAGCACCCTGTACCTTAGGTGGAGAGGACTATAGCCTAAGTCCACATTGTGAATAGAACAGATGCATTCAAAACTTTTCAATTCCTTCCACACACAGGTCTGTACCTTATGCTTGGGCCAATCTGGAGTTTCTATGAACTCAAGGCCTTCAGTTTTTACTGAAGTGGGTCTGGCACTGGGCTCTGAGAAAAAGCCTTTCCAGCCTTTAGTTTCTGCTCCCCAGTGGGAGCAGTTCTGCTTTCTGTCAACTGATCTTGTCAGAGATATGAGTGAAGCAAGCAGCTACTTGACCTAACACAGGTCCACAGGTTCAGTCCCAGTGTTGGCCACGTGGTAGGGATCATGGGGCTTTGCTTAACACTGTGACTCACTGGGATGGGCCTGCTGTTGGTTTTAAGTCTGAGGACTGAACTCTCTCCTTAGCCAAAGCTAGAGATTCTCCGTGCAGGATTGCTTACAGTTGGGGTGCAGGTGGTTCTGGCAATTCTTTCCTTCTTGTGTGCTTCAGTGTGTCCTCTTGCTCTGTTATACTAAAAACAGGTAGGGTGAGCTCTCACTTTGTTTCCTTAGCTCCGTGGAAGAGAGTGAATTATATGAACAGCTCTTCAGCTTGGTGTGTCTAGAGGGAGAGATGACCAGAAGAGCTTACCAGGCACCATCCTGTTCCTCCTTAACATTTATATATATATATATATTTTTTTTTATCATTTTTTTTATTTTCTATATTCTTTGTTTACATTCCAAAGGCTTTCCCCTTTCCCAGGTACCCCCCACCATATGTCCCATAATTCCTCTCCCCCCCCCATGCTATTCCCCACTCTTTCCCCCCCCCCCCCACGATTTCTCTGTTCTGGGTCTACAATACTGGATCCAATCTTTACAGGCCCAGGGTTCTCTCCTTTTTTCCTTCTTGAGAGTCATTTGACTTGCTAATTGTGCCTTGAGTATTTAGGGCTTCTGGGCTCATTAATATCCACTTATCAGTGATTGCATTTCGTGTGTATTCTTTTGTGATTGGGTTAGCTCACTTAGGATGATAGTTTCCAGATCTAACCATTTACCTACAAATTGCATGAATTCATTATTTTTAATTGCTGAGTAGTACTCCATTGTATAAATATACCACATTTTCTGTATCCATTCCTCCTTTGAGGGATATCTGGGCTCCTTCCAATTTCTGGCTATTATAAACAAGGCTGCTATAAACATAGTGGAGCATGTGTCTTTGTTGTATGCAGGGGAATCCTCTGGGTATATGCCCAGGAGTGGTATGCCAGGGTCCTCTGGGAGTGGCATGCCCAATTTTCTGAGGAACCGCCACACTGATTTCCAGAGTGGTTTTACCATTTTGCAATCCCACCAACAGTGGAGGAGTGTTCCTCTTTCTCCACATCCTCGCCAGCACTTGTTGTCTCTCGAGTTTTTAATCTTAGCCATTCTGACTGGAGTGAGGTGGAATCTCAGGGTTGTTTTGATTTGCATTTCCCTGATGACTAATGATGTTGAACATCTCTTAAGGTGTTTCTCGGCCATCCGAATTTCTTCTGGTGAAAATTCTTTGTTTAGCTCTGTGTCCCATTTTTTGATAGGGTTATTTGGTTCTTTGGGGTCTAACTTCTTGAGTTCTTTGTATATATTGGATATTAGCCCTCTGTCGGATGTGGGGTTGGTGAAGATCATTTCCCACGTTGTTGGTTGCCGTTTTGTCTTTCTGACAGTGTCCTTTGCCTTACAGAAACTTTGTAATTTTATGAGGTCCCATTTGTCCATTCTTGATCTTAGAGCATAAGCTATTGGTGTTCTGTTCAGGAACTTTACCCCTGTGCCCATGTCCTCCAGGGTCTTCCCAAGTTTCTTTTCTAATAGTTTCAGTGTGTCTGGTTTTATGTGGAGGTCCTTGATCCATTTGGAGTTGATCTTAGTACAAGGCGATAAGAGTGGGTCAATTCGCATTCTTCTGCATGTTGACCTCCAGTTGAACCAGCACCATTTGTTGAAAAGGCTATCTTTTTTCCACCGGATGGTTGTGGCTCCTTTATCAAAGATCAAGTGACCATAAGTCTGTGGGTTAATTTCTGGGTCTTCAATCCTATTCCATTGATCTACCTGCCTGTTGCTGTACCAATACCATGCAGTTTTTAACACAATTGCTCTGTAGTACTGCTTGAGGTCAGGGATATTGATTCCCCCAGAAGTCCTTTTATTGTTGAGAATAGTTTTAGCTATCCTAGGTTTTTTGTTGCTCCAGATGAATTTGAGAATTGCTCTTTCTAGATCTATGAAGAATTGATTTGGGATTTTGATGGGGATTGCATTGAATCTGTAGATTGCTTTTGGCAAGATGGCCATTTTTACTATATTGATCCTGCCAATCCAGGAGCAAGAAATATTTTTCCATCTCCTGAGGTCTTCTTCGATTTCTTTCTTCAGGGACTTGAAGTTCCTGTCATACAGATCTTTCACTTGTTTGGTTAGAGTTACGCCAAGGTACTTTATGTTGTTTGTGGCTATTGTGAAGGGTGTTATTTCCCTAATTTCTTTCTCAGCCTGCTTGTCCTTTGAGTACAAGAAGGCCACTGACTTGCTTGAGTTAATTTTATAACCTGCCACTTTGCTGAAGTTGTTTATCAGCTGTAGAAGTTCTCTGGTGGAGTTTTTTGGGTCGCTTAGGTAAACTATCATATCGTCTGCAAATAATGATAGTTTGACTTCTTCCTTTCCAATTTGTATCCCTTTGACTTCCTTATGTTGTCTGATTGCTCTCGCTAGAACTTCAAGTACTATATTGAAAAGATATGGAGAGAGAGGACAGCCTTGTCTAGTCCCTGATTTTAGTGGGATTGCTTCAAGTTTCTCTCCATTTATTTTGATGTTGGCTACTGGTTTGCTGTAGATTGCTTTTACTATGTTTAGGTATGGGCCTTGAATTCCTGCTCTTTCCAAGACTTTTAGCATGAAAGGATGCTGAATTTTGTCAAATGCTTTTTCAGCATCTAATGAGATGACCATGTGGTTTTTTTCTTTTAGTTTGTTTATGTAGTGGATTACATTGATGGATTTCCGTATATTGAACCATCCCTGCCTTCCTGGAATGAAGCCTACTTGATCATGGTGAATGATCGTTTTGATATGCTCTTGGATTCGGTTGGCAAGAATTTTATTTAGTATTTTTGCATCTATATTCATAAGAGAAATTGGCCTGTAGTTCTCTTTCTTTGTTGGATCTTTTTGTGGTTTAGGTATCAGCGTAATTGTGGTTTCGAAGAATGAGTTGGGCAGTGTCCCTTCTGTCTCTATTTTGTGGAATAGTTTGAAGAGTATTGGTGTTAAGTCTTCTTTGAAGGTCTGGTAGAATTCTGCACTAAAACCATCTGGTCCCGTACTTTTTTTGGTTGGGAGGCTTTCTATAACCCCTTCTATTTCTTTAAGGGTTATGGGACTGTTTAGCTGGTCTACTTGATGCTGATTTAATTTTGGTATTTGGTATCTGTCTAGGAAATTGTCCATTTCCTCCAGATTCTCCAGTTGTTTTGAGTATAGGCCTTTGTAGTAGGATCTGATGATCTTTTGAATTTCCTCTGTTTCTGTTGTTATATCCCCCTTTTCATTTTTAATTTTGTTAATTTGGATACTATCTCTGTGCCCTTTGGTTAGTCTAGCTAAGGGTTTATCTATCTTGTTGATTTTCTCGAAGAACCAGCTCTTGGTTTTGTTGATTCTTTGTATGGTTCTCTTTGTTTCTGCTTGATTGATTTCAGCCCTTAGTTTGATGATTTCCTCTCTTCTACTCCTCCTGGGTGAGTTAGCTTCTTTTTGTTCCAGCGCCTTCAGGTGTGCTGTTAAGTTGCTAGTGTATGCTCTTTCCAGTTTCTTTTTGGAGGCACTCAGGGCTATGAGTTTTCCTCTTAGCACTGCTTTCATTGTATCCCAGAGATTTGGGTAGGTCGTACCTTCATTTTCATTGAAGTCTAAAAAGTCTTTGATTTCTTTCTTTATTTCTTCCTTGACCAGGGTGTCATTGAGTAGAGTATTGTTCAGTTTCCATGTGTATGTGGGCTTTCTGTAGTTCTTCTTGCTATTGAAGACCACTTTTACTCCATAGTGATCCGATAGGAGACATGGGATTAGTTCGGTCTTCTTGTATTTGTTGAGGTCTGTCTTGTGACCAATTATATGATCAATTTTTGAGAAGGTACCGTGCGGTGCTGAGAAAAAGGTATACTCTTTTGTTTTAGGATGGAATGTTCTATATATATCTGTTAAATCCAATTGGTCCATAGCTTCAATTAGTTTCACTGTGTCCCTGTTTAGTTTCTGCTTTCCTGATCGGTCCATTGAGGAGAGTGGAGTGTTGAAGTCACCTACAATCATTGTGTTAGGTGCGATGTGTGCTTTAAGCTTTAGTAAAGTTTCTTTTACGAATGAGGGTGCCCTTGCATTTGGTGCATAGATGTTCAGTATTGAGAATTCTTCTTGGTGGATTTTCCCTTTGACAAGCAGGAAGTGACCTTCTGTGTCTCTTTTGATGACTTTAGGTTGAAAGTCGATTTTATCTGATATTAGAATGGCTACTCCAGCTTGTTTCCTGGGACCATTTGCTTGTAGAACTGTCTTCCAGCCTTTTACTCTAAGGTGGTGTTTGTCTTTGACACTGAGATGTGTTTCCTGTATGCAGCAAAATGTGGGGTCCTGTTTCCGTATCCAGTCTGTTAGTCTGTGTCTTTTGATTGGGGAATTGAGTCCATTGATATTAAGAGATATTAAGGAATAGTAATTATTACTTCCTGACATTTTGGGAATTGTTATTATTATTTGTATTTGAGTGGTTCTCTTCTTTTGGGTTGGATGAGATGGGGTTTCTATCTTGTTTCTTCTGGGGTGTTGTTTCCCCCCTTGTGTTGGTATTTTTCCCCTATTATCCTTTGTAGGGCTGGGTTTGTAGATAAGTATCTTGCAAATTTGGTTTTGTCGTGGAATATCTTGGTTTCCCCATCTATGGCAATTGAGAGTTTCGCTGGGTATAGTAGTCTTGGCTGAAGTTTGTGTTCTCTTAGGGTCTGCATAAGGTCTGCCCAGGATCTTCTAGCTTTCATGGTCTCAGGTGAGAAGTCTGGTGTAATTCTGATAGGTCTTCCTTTGTATGTTACTTGTCCTTTTTCTCTTACTGCTTTTAATATTCTTTCTTTGTTTAGTACATTTGGGGTTTTGACTATTATGTGACGGGAAGTATTTCTGTTCTGGTCCAGTCTATTTGGTGTTCTATAGGCTTCTTGTATATTCATGGGCATCTCTCTCTTTAGGTTGGGGAAATTTTCTTCCATAATTTTGTAGAAGATATTTGCTGGCCCTTTAAGTTGTAGATCTTCATTCTCATCTATCCCTATAATCCTTAGGTTTGGTCTTCTCATTGTGTCCTGGATTTCCTGAATGTTTTGGGTTACCAGCTTTTTGCATTTTGCATTTTCTTTAATTGTTGAATCCATGGTTTCTATGGTATCTTCAGCATCTGAGATTCTGTCTTCTATCTCTTGTATTCTATTGTTGATATTTGCATCTATGACTCCTGATTTCTTCCCAAGGTTTTCTATCTCCAACATTGTCTCCCTTTGCGATTGCTTAGTTGTTTCTACTTCTGTTTTTAGATTTTGTATGGTTTTGCTCAGATCTTTCAGTTGCTTGTTTGTGTTTTCCTGTAATTCTTTAAGGGATTTTTGTGTTTCCTCCTTTATGACTTCTACTCGTTGACCCATGTTCTCTTGTATTTCTTTGGGTGATTTTTGTTTCTCCCCCGTATTGGGATTCACTTTTTGCTCTATATTCTCCTGGATTTCTTTAAGTGATTTTTGTGTCTGCCTTGTATGGGCTTCTAGTTTTTGATCTATTTTCTCCTCTATTACTTTAAGAAATTTATCTAAGTGATCCTCAATCTGCATCTTTACCAGTGATTTTAGATTTGAGTCTTGTTTTTCTGGTGTGTTGAGATATCTGGGATTTAATTGTGTTTGTCTTGCAATGGCTTCTAGCTTTTGATCTATTTTCTCATGTATTACTTTAAGAGATTTATCTAAGTGTTCCTCTATCAGCATCCTGACCAGTGATTTTAGATCTGAGTCTTGTTTTTCTGGTGTTTCGGGGTATCCAATATTTATTGCTGTTGGGGAACTGGGTTCGGATGCCGCCATATTGCCTTGATTTTTGTTAGTAGCGATCTTACGTTTGCCTTTTGCCATCTGGTTAACTCTGGTGTTAGTTGGTCCTGTAGATACTAGCTGGTGCTTGACCCTCCTGTGGGGTTGTAAGGCTATTTCCCAGTGACTGGGATACCTGAATCACTGTCCTGCGGGGGTCTTGCTCACAGATTGCTGACGGGTGGCCTGAGTCCCCCGAGGTCTTAACCTCAGGATATCCCAGGTATTTGGTTCCGCCTGTTGGGCGGCTGCTCTGCACTGCTCCTGCTCAGGGTTCGCTGTCTGATATCCTGTTTCCCCAGGGGTCTTAAAGATGGGATATCTCAGTTATCTGGTTCCGCCTGCTGGTCCCAAGCTGCTGGGAAGCTGGCTGGGTCCGGTTTCCAGCTTCCCTGCCACTGGCTGGATGGGAGGCTGGTTCGGCCTCCGGCTGGGTCTGGGTACCTGGCACACTGGCTGACTCTGGCTTCCTCACCACCAGCTGGACGGGAAGCTGCAGGCAATATGGCGGCTGCCTGCAGGGAGCTCGGGGTCCGCCCCGCGCGCGAGTGCAGAGTGCACCCGCTATTTTGTGCCCAATTCCCACTCCAGGCCTGAGTCCCCGAAGGTCTTAAGCTCGGGCTGTCTCGGGTACCTGGTTCTGCCGCCGCCGCCGGATGGTTCTGAGCACCTGGCACGCTGGGTGACCCTCCGGCTTCCCCACCACCAGCTGGGCGGGAAGCTGCAGGCAATATGGCAGCTGCCTGCAGGGAGCTCGGGGTCCGCCGCGCGAGTGCAGAGTGCACCCGCTATTCTGTGCCCAACTCCCACTCCAGGCCTGAGTCCCCGAAGGTCTTAAGCTCGGGCTGTCTCGGGTACCTGGTTCTGCCGCCGCCGCCGGATGGTTCTGAGCACCTGGCACGCTGGGTGACCCTCTGGCTTCCCCACCGCCAGCTGGGCGGGAAGCTGCAGGCAATATGGCAGCTGCCTGCAGGGAGCTCGGGGTCTGCCCCGCGCGCGAGTGCAGAGTGCACCCGCTATTCTGTGCCCAACTCCCACTCCAGGCCTGAGTCCCCGAAGGTCTTAAGCTTGGGCTGTCTCGGGTACCTGGTTCTGCCGCCGCCGCCGGATGGTTCTGAGCACCTGGCACGCTGGGTGACCCTCCGGCTTCCCCACCACCAGCTGGGCGGGAAGCTGCAGGCAATATGGCAGCTGCCTGCAGGGAGCTCGGGGTCCGCCGCGCGAGTGCAGAGTGCACCCGCTATTCTGTGCCCAACTCCCACTCCAGGCCTGAGTCCCCGAAGGTCTTAAGCTCGGGCTGTCTCGGGTACCTGGTTCTGCCGCCGCCGCCGGATGGTTCTGAGCACCTGGCACGCTGGGTGACCCTCTGGCTTCCCCACCGCCAGCTGGGCGGGAAGCTGCAGGCAATATGGCAGCTGCCTGCAGGGAGCTCGGGGTCTGCCCCGCGCACGAGTGCAGAGTGCACCCGCTATTCTGTGCCCAATTCCCACTCCAGGCCTGAGTCCCCGAAGGTCTTAAGCTTGGGCTGTCTCGGGTACCTGGTTCTGCCGCCGCTGCCGGATGGTTCTGTTAACATTTATATTTTAATTGGTTCTGGGGTTGAACTCGGGGCCTGGTACTCTATCGATGAACAGGCTCTATTCCTAGCCTGCCTTATTTATCCTTCTATATTATTTATTAGAATTGCCAAACATCAGTTAACTTTCAATTTGTATCCTTATTTTGTGTTTATTCCCCTTTCCTGTTATTCATAATCAAACCTGTAACTCTCTGTTATTTATGAAAGCGATTTTTCTCCAGGTCTCATAAAATATAAAAAGTGTGTTAGGGATATATTTCTGTCCTTGCTAGGATCCTTCCCTTCTTCTTCCCACTGCCCTTCCCTGCCACCTTGGTCAGATGCTTAAGTTTTGTTAATGCAATGTTTTACTGCAAGATGTCTGTAACTAATATTAGCTTAACATTATACATTTATATAGGCTATTTCTATTTAAAATTAATTAAACATAAATAACTAAATTCTTTTGCTTAATACTACTATGGTTTCATTCCCTTATCCCAAGGTTCTGTTCTGATTCGTTTATTCATGCTTTTAAAAAAAAGGTGTGAGTTCACATCTTAAAGAATGTTTCAATGTGAAAATGGCTTTTAGTTTGTAACAAAACATTGTTTCAGACCAGAGATTTTAAAACATTTAAAATTCTTTAAAATAGAGAAGTGTGGGCAAGTCTATATTTTTTAAAAAGTTATTTATTTATTTTATGTATGCGAGTACACTATTGCTCTCTTCAGACACGCCATATGGGGGCAACAGATCCCAAAACAGATGTTGTGAATCACCGTGTGGTTGCTGGGAATTGAATTGGAAGAGCAGCCAATGCTCTTAACCACTGAGCTATCTCTCCAGCCCCCAGCAAGTCCATATTTTTATTTTAATTTTTTCTCTATTTTATGTATGAGTATGCAAGTGTGTAAGAGAGTGTGTGTGTGTGCATGTGTGTCTGGGTGTATGCATGTGTGTGAGTGTATGTGTGAGTGTGTGTGTGTGTGTGTGTGTGTGTGAGTGTGTGTGTGTGTGTGTGTGTGTGTGTGTGAGAGAGAGAGAGAGGGGGGGGGAGAGAGAGAGAGAGAGAGAGAGAGGGAGGGAGGGAGGGAGAAAGAGAGAGAGAGAGAGAGAGAGAGAGAGAGAGAGAGAGAGAGAAAATGCCCTTTGAGTGCTGATACCCACAGTTGCTGGATGCCAGATCTCTTTTTTTCTCAAACAAGTACTTTATATTGTCTTTTGCAGTATGTCTCTTGAATGACCACTTTAAGTCAATTATCTCTACTGTGCCACACAGACCTGTGATAATCAGTCTGTAAAGGGAAAAGATTTCTTTTAACTTATGGTTTTCTTTTTCTACTTTTAGTCAGAGCAAAAATTAAATTAAATTAAATTAAATTAAATTAAATTTATATCATAGCCGAGACCAGAATCCTCACATGTCTTTCTAAAGTATCCTCCAGTGACTAACTACTACCTTCCTCAAGGCTTCACCTCTTCAGTCTTCCTCCCCTCCCAGTAGCACCAAGCTAGGGACCAAACCATCATTTCAGGAACATTTCAGATCCAACTGTAAACATCCTCTTCCTGCCCCCAAGGCTCAAGTCTACCTCTCAATGATAAATACCTTTAGTGGCCCTCAAAGAGTCCCCAGAGTGTAAAATATTCAAAAGTCCATAGTCCCCTCTGTGACACAAGATACACTCAGCTGTGAAGTCTGAAAAATAAAAAATAAAGTTACATGTATTAATTGGTGCAAAATAAACAAATATTTATTCTCCTGAAAGAAAGAACAGGAAGGCAGCAAAAAGAAATGAGATCAAGCCCCAGCAGATGTACATTAAATTCTAAATGTCCTGCTCGGCATCCAGGGCACACCATCATGGGATGTTGGAGCCCCAGGCCTTAGGCAACTCCACCCCCCACAGCCTTGATGGTTGCAGCCCACACAGCCACACTTCTGGACTCTGCTGATTCACTATCCCTAGGCAGGTGGTAGGTGGTGCACATTCTGGCCTCCTTCCCTTCTGGGTCTCCACTGCAGCGCCAGCTTCACTCTCACTGTTCTCTCTGTCTCATCCTGTCAGGGGCTGCTTGCAGGGATTCAGACCTGCCACGACACTGACACTACCTGTTCCCCCAGACTTGCCTTTGAAATCTCACTGGAATCCTACATGATCCCATAACTTTTATGTGGACAAAGCCTAGATCCTACAGATGAGGATATAGTATATGTTGGAAGTACCCACAGCCTCTGAGTTCTTCACCAATTTAAGCAGTCCTAAGTGAGCATGGTGCCCTGGAAATCTCTTGTCAAAAGTCTTTGAGTCCTGGAAATCCCTAGAAAGTCTTGGAAACAAATTTGCATTCTTTATATCACCAAGTCCTTAATGCCTATGACCTCATAAATTTCAAGGGTGCCCCCAAGGCTTCTTTCCTTTTAATCAGGTACAAAGCATTTGACTTCTTTCCAATAATATTAATCCTGTCAGCAACAGCTCTTTCTTAATGCTCTGTTTCTAGCTAAACTACAGGTTTTCCAAATCTTTATATTCCATTCCTTTTTGTTCTCACTATAAATCTCTCCAAAAGCAGCCAGTAATATTCATGGTGTAATTTAGGTATTTGCTGCCTTGTAACTTCCTCCATTAATAAACTTGCCTTTAAGCTCAGCTTCCAGCAAATTCTCAGGGAAAAGACAAAAATATAGGCATGTATTTATCATGTGTATTATAACAGGGATGGCTTCAGGTCCAATTCCCAGCACAATTTCTATCTCAAACCTCACCCAACAGCATCTTTCCTATCTCATTTTTCTGTTGGTATTACCTCATTGTCAACTGTATTCATAGCAATGACCCCCACTTCTTGGTACCTATTGCTTAAGTTAGTCAGCTTTTCATTAATATTAGAAGCCCCTGAGATATCAGCTCATAAAGAGAAAGGGTAACTTGGGACCATGGTTTTAGAGGTTTTAGTTCGTGATCAAGTTGATCTATTGCACACCACACTGAGAATACATCTGCAGAAAAAACTGTTGCTTCATGTTCCAGCTGCAATGGATAAACATAAATACATACATACATACATACATACATACATATAAATAAGAGAGTAAGAGGAGGGCTTGGAGTTCCAGCACAAACATGAGAAGTTTAGCCATAATAACCAGAGGACTGTCACTAGACTCCACTGTTTGAAGTGTCCACCATTTCCTGATAGTGCCACCTGAGTAGATGATAAGACTTTAATTTGTAGGCCTTTGGCAGATATTTAAGGTACAAACTATCACATATACAAACCAGGTATGCACCATTCTGATTTAGAGTGTTGGAAAAGAAATTTAAACGTCACAGAGGACCCCATGTATAGGCTTGTAAAATATGACTCTTATCCTGAGTATATAATATTTGATTTGCCTTTTAACATAATTAGCAACAAAATTGGAAAGAGAATAGAGAAAATGATGACAGTCATCTAGGTGAAATGTTGATTGAATCCCCAAGATGGATTATGGTGAATATGGAGATGTAGGAAGTATTCAATAGTTATTTTTTTGTTGTTTTTTGTTTTTTTTTCATTTTTTATTCTATATTTTTGTTTACATTCCAAAGACTTTCCCCTTTCCCAGTCCCCCCCCCCACCAGATATCCCTCAAAGGAGGAATGGATACAGAAAATGTGGTATATATATACAATGGAATACTGCTCAGCAATTAAAAAAAATGAATTCATGCAATTTGTAGGCAAATGGTTAGATCTGGAAAATATCATCCTAAGTGAGTTAACCCAATCACAAAAGAATACACATGAAATGCAATCACTGATAAGTGGATATTAATGAGCTCAGAAGCCCTAAATACTCAAGGCACAATAAGCAAGTCAAATGATTCCAAGCACTTGGGAGGCAGAGGCAGGCAGATTTCTGAGTTCGAGGCCAGCCTCATGCTTCTGTGGCAAACATTTACCAAATGAGTCATCTCCTCATTATCCCTTTATCCTTTTGTAAAGAATGACATAATAGAAAGCTTAACTGTTACTGAGTAATTATACTCTTACCATTCCCTTCTACATTTTAAAGAAAAATCCTAAAGTTCAACTCATTTCTTCATTCTCAGTATTTATACATTACTAAAAAAGAAATTTTCAATTTTTAATTAAGTGTATGTTGTTATCACACAAGAGAATTAATATGATTTCTCTATTGATATTTTCTTGATCATTTCAAAATGAGATGATTCAAAGTTCCTGTTTCTTTCCCTGTAAATATATTTTTAGATTAGATTAGATTAGATTGAACCTAAGTTGCCTAGTGAAAATAGAACAAATCTAACTATTTCAGGGTAATTACTTTTCTTTTCTTCAGTGATAGCAGGTTTGAGATCTCAGCTTGTGTGTGTGTGTGTGTGTGTGTGTGTGTGTGTATAGTACATGTGCATATATGTACTAGGACCTAAAGTTTGATACATACTAAAGTTTCATACATGCTAGCCAAGTGCTGTACCACTGAACTGGATCTGCATCCCTCCTTTTCAGTGTTTATTTTGAGATAGGCTCCCATTAAGTTTCCTCACTGTCCCTTTACTTATTCTGTAATCCAGACAGGTTTTGAACATGGAACCCTCCTGACTTTGCCCCCTGTGCAGCTAGAAATAGAGGCCAAATCTGGCTTGATCTCAGCCTTTTAAGACCACCTCTGTCTTTGTACTTTTATTTTTAAGCCACACTTGTTGGTTTTAGGGTAGTAAGTTTAAATCATTTATAAGTGACTTGATATATAACATGGGTTAAAAACACAAAAAGAACTCAATGCCCATCTCAATTGAATAACTATGATAAATTTCAAGTAATGATGATGACTTCTTAAACAGGGTTCAACTCCACCAGTCACAGTTTTCAAAGGTTCCAAGAGACCTTACTTAAAAGAATGCATTGTGATTATTAACCATGATACTGGGGAATGCCGCCTAGAAAAGCTCAGCAGCAACATCACTGTGAAAAAAACAAGGTAGGTGGTGCAACGAAAGAAATTATTTTACCAACATATACATTTCTAAAGAAAAATAATGAATGGGTTAAGTCAAATTACGCTTGTGTTTTCTAAAGTCTTTTAATTGGGGCTACAAAGATGGTTCCACTATAAAGAGAGCTTGTTATGTAATCTGAGACTTATAGTTCAGACCACACTACCCAAGTGACAAGCCAGACATCCTATCCATGTCTGAGAGCTCAGCACCTCAGCACTGCAGCTGTTCCAACCAAGAGGATGATGGGCTTGCTGGCCTCCAGCTTAGCCAAAACGTGCAAGGTCCTGGATCAAAGAGAGACCCTGCCTCAAAAGACAGAGTGGAGAGTTAAAGAGCAGCATCCCTGACTAATGCATGTTTTATGTACATGCACCACACTCAGATTTGCACACACAAACAGATGCACATATATGAAAAAATTTAAAAATTTCTTTAAGTCTTTTAAAGTTTAAATTTAGTGGTGATTCTTAGAGAAAAGATTGTACCACACTGCCTTGTGATGTTGAAATGATTTCCAGGTATGTAAGTAGTATACCTTTCATACTATTATAGATATTTTCATATCATTGGACTGAACAGAAACATTATCCACTATCCAAAATAACTTTACCTTTATTAGTAAATTAAGTACTTAGAATATGGAAGGCATACTAGAGAAAGGAAAGTTTGCTAAAAATAATAAAGACTAACCTTAAGACTTCTACACTGTATACATTTTAATCATACCAACAGTTCACTTAATTTAAAAATCAGCATATATATGGGCACTTCTCTAAGAGCTAAACAAACAGTAGAAATTAAAATTACTATAGAAGCCGGGCAGTGGTGGCGCACGCCTGTAATCCCAGCACTTGGGAGGCAGAGGCAGGCGGATTTCTGAGTTCGAGGCCAGCCTGGTCTACAGAGTGAGTTCTAGGACAGCCAGGGCTACACAGAGAAACCATGTCTCTCAAAACCAAAAAAAAATTACTATAGAATTGAAGGGCTGGTCCATGGTTGATAAAAGTCTTTAGAAGAAGATAGACTTCTTTAGAAGTTGATAGAAGCCTTTTAGAAGCAGCCAATCATTGGACTGGGTGTGGGGTCTCCAGTGGAGGAGTTGGAGGGCAGACTGGAGGAGCAGAAGGGGTTTACAGCCCCATGGGAAGAACAATGATGTCTGCTACCCAGATGCCCCAGGACTCCCAGGGATTAAACCATCAATCAAGGAATACATATGGTTCCAGCCAAAAATGAGACAGAGGAATGCCTTGTCAGGCATCAGTGGGAGGAGAGGTCCTTGGTCCTGTGAAGGATCAATAGATGCCCCAACAAAGGGAAATCGAGGCAGGTAGGAGGTGGGAGTGGGTCAGGTGGAGGGGCATATACTTGGAGGCAGGTGGTGGGAGGAGGGGTTGAGGGTTTTCTGGGAGGGGGGAAACCAGGAAAGGTTTTAGCTTTTGAAATGTAAATGAAGATTATACTCAATAAAAAAAAAAAAAAAAGAAAGATCTTGTCTGCAGCATCCCATCCAGCAGGTAGCAGGTCAGCCATACGTAGCCAGCCTGCCAGGTGCTGAGACCCTGCCAGCGGAACCAGGTACCAGAAACAGCCCGAGTTTAAGACCTCCGGGGACGCAGGTCTGGGGCAGGAACTGCGCACAGCCTAGCGGTTTGGAGTTCAGCGGCCGTGCCTGAGCTCTGCGCTCGCAGGCCAGACCCCCGAACCCCCTGCAGGCAGCGCCATCTTGTCTGCAGCATCCCATCCAGCCGGTAGCGGATCAGCCATACCTAGCCAACCTGTCAGGTGCTGAGACCCTGCCGGCGAGTTTAAGACCTCCGGGAATCAGGTCTGGGGCAGGAACTGCGCACAGCCTAGCGGTTTGGAATACAGCGGCCGTGCCTGCGCTCTGTGCTTGCAGGCCAGACCCCAAACCCCCTGCAGGCAGCGCCATCTTGTCTGCAGCATCCCATCCAGCCGGTAGCAGGTCAGCCATACGTAGCCAGCCTGCCAGGTGCTGAGACCCTGCCAGCGGAACCAGGTACCAGAGACAGCCCGAGTTTAAGACCTCCGGGGACGCAGGTCTGGGGCAGGAACTGCGCACAGCCTAGTGGTTTGGAATACAGCGGCCGTGCCTGAGCTCTGCGCTCGCAGGCCAGACCCCCCGAACCCCCTGCAGGCAGCGCCATCTTGTCTGCAGCATCCCATCCAGCCGGTAGCAGGTCAGCCATACGTAGCCAGCCTGCCAGGTGCTGAGACCCTGCCAGCGGAACCAGGTACCAGAGACAGCCCGAGTTTAAGACCTCCGGGGACTCAGGTCGGGGGCAGGAACTGCGCACAGCCTAGTGGTTTGGAATACAGCGGCCGTGCCTGCGCTCTGTGCTCGCAGGCCAGACCCCAAACCCCCTGCAGGCAGCGCCATCTTGTCTGCAGCATCCCATCCAGCCGGTAGCAGGTCAGCCAGACCTAGCCAGCTTGCCAGGTGCTCAGACCCTGCCCACAGAACCAGGATAAGCAACAATTCTTGTTTATTAAGAAGAGTGAGGACCAGCTATAGCGGCAGGCCTCCATATTGCAACCAGGACACAACTGGAAAGGTGCAGATAGAGACTCTGCCTGGGGCTAGAGCAGGGAGAGCTGCTAAGCTCTCGCCCACAGGCGGGCCCAGGCGCCTAGGATCTGCAGCATGTCCCTGCGAGCTTAGGCCGTGCACCGAGGCAACCGGCACCACCCAGCTCCCCAGGAGCCCGGACCAGCGATAGCGGCAGGCCTCCATACTGCAACCAGAACACAGCTGGAAAGGAACAGGTAGACAGATTCCATCAGGGGCTACCACGTGGGGGGATCTGCTAGGCTCTCGCTACTAGGCAGGCCCAGCAGCACCTGCCGAGGCTCTGCTGCACTCCCCCACACTTCCCAGAGACCTCAGGCCGTGCACAAAGTCAGTGGGTGGCAGCCAGCTCGTGATCCCGTTGAGCAGCAATCACGCATAACCACCAGTAGAGAAACAACAGGTAAGCCCAGCCTCATAGGAGATTCAAACACCAGCCAGTGACAACAAGGTCAACTAACACCAGAAATAACCAGATGGCAAAAGGTAAACGAAGGAATGTCACTAACAGAAATCAAGACAACATGACAGCATCTGAACCCAGTTCGCCAACAACAGGAAGCCCTGGATACCCCAAAACACCAGAAAAACAAGACTTGGATATAAAATCACTGGTCAGGATGCTGGTAGCTGAACACATAGAAAAATCTCGTAAAGAAATAGAAGAGAAAATGGATCAAAAGTTAGAAGCCTTTACAAGGCAAATACAAAAATCACTTCAAGAAATGCAGGAGAAGATGGATCAAAAAGAAGAAGACAATAAGGAGGAAAGACAAAAATCACTTAAAGAAATACAGAAGAACGTGGGCCAACAAGTAGAAGCTATGAAAGAGGAAACACAAAAATCTATCAAAGAAATACATGAAAACACAATCAAGCAAGCGAAAGATCTGAGCACATCCATCCAGGCACTAAAAACAGAAGTAGAAACAACTAAGAAATCGCAGAGGGAGACAACATTGGAGATAGAAAACCTTGGGAAGAAATCAGGAGCCATAGATGCAAATATCAACAATAGAATACAAGAGATAGAAGACAGAATATCAGAAGCCGAAGATACCATAGGAACCATTGATTCAACAGTCAAAGAAAATACTAAATGCAAAAAGGCTGTAACCCAAAACATCCAGGAAATCCAGGACACAATGAGAAGACCAAACCTAAGGATTATAGGTATAGACGAGAATGAAGATGTACAAGTTAAAGGGCCAGCAAATATCTTCTACAAAATTATGGAAGAAAACTTCCCCAACCTAAAGAGAGAGATGCCCATGAATATACAAGAAGCATACAGAACCCCAAACAGACTGGATCAGAACAGAAATACATCCCGTCACATAATAATCAAAACTCCAAATGTACTAAACAAAGAAAGAATATTAAAGGCAGCAAGAGAAAAAGGCCAAGTAACTTATAAAGGAAGACCTATCAGAATAACACCAGACTTCTCACCTGAGACCATGAAAGCTAGAAGATCCTGGGCAGATATCATGCAAACTCTAAGAGAACACAAACTTCAGCCAAAACTACTTTACCCAGCAAAGCTCTCAATCACCATAGATGGAGACATCAAGGTATTCCATGACAAAACCAAATTTGCACGATATCTTTCCACAAATCCAGCCCTACAAAGGATAATAGGGGGAAAACACCAAGACAAGGACGGAAACTACACCCGGGAAGAAGCAAGATAGAAACCTCCTCTCATCAAACCCAAAAGAAGGTAACCTCTCGAATATAAAAAATAAATAAAATAAATAAATACAATTTCAAAAATGTCTGGAGGAAATAATTACTATTCCTTAATATCTCTTAACATCAATGGACTCAATTCCCCAATAAAAAGACATAGATTAACAGACTGGATACGGAAACAGGACCCTACATTTTGCTGCATACAGGAAACACATCTCAGTGTCAAAGACAAACACTGCCTTAGAGTAAAAGGCTGGAAGACAATTTTACAAGCAAACGGTCTCAGGAAACAAGCTGGAGTTGCCATTCTAATATCAGATAAAATTGACTTCCAACCTAAAATCATCAAAAGAGACTCAGAAGGTCACTTCTTGCTGGCCAAAGGAAAAATCCACCAAGAAGAGCTCTCAATACTGAACATCTATGCTCCAAATGCAAGGGCAGCCTCATTCGTAAAAGAAACCTTACTAAAGCTTAAAGCACACATTACACCTAACACAATAATTGTGGGTGACTTCAACACTCCACTCTCCTCAATGGACTGATCAGGAAAGCAGAAACTAAACAGGGACACAGTGAAAGTAATTGAAACTCTGGACCAATTGGATTTAACAGATATATATAGGACATTTCATCCTAAAGCTAAAGAATATACCTTTTTCTCAGCTCCACATGGGACCTTCTCCAAAATAGACCATATAATTGGTCACAAGACAGATGTCAACAAATACAAGAATATCGAGCTAATCCCATGCCTTCTATCAGATCACCATGGAGTAAGAGTGGTCTTCAATAACAACAAAAACAACAGAAAGCCCACATACACATGGAAACTGAACAATACTCTACTCAATGACACCTTGGTCAAGGAAGAAATAAAAAAAGAAATCAAAGACTTTTTAGAATTCAATGAAAATGAAGGTACAACCTACCCAAATCTATGGGACACAATGAAAGCAGTGCTAAGAGGAAAACTCATAGCTCTAAGTGCATCCAAAAAGAAACTGGAGAGAGCATATACTAGCAGCTTAATGGCACACCTTAAAGCCCTGGAAGAAAAACAAGTTAATTCACCCAGGAGGAGTAGAAGACAAGAAATCATCAAACTCAGGGCTGAAATCAATCAAATAGAAACAAAGAGAACCATACAAAGAATTAACAAGACCAGGAGCTGGTTCTTTGAGAAAATCAACAAGATAGATAAACCCTTAGCCAGACTAACCAAAGGACACAGAGACAGTATACAAATTAACAAAATTAGAAATGAAAAGGGAGACATAACAACAGAAACTGAGGAAATTCAAAACATCATCAGATCCTACTACAAAGGTCTATACTCAAAACAACTGGAGAACCTGGAGGAAATGGACAATTTCCTAGACAGATATCAAATACCAAAATTAAATCAGCATCAAGTAGATCAGCTAAATAGTCCCATAACCCCTAAAGAAATAGAAGGGGTTATAGAAAGCCTCCCAACCAAAAAAAGTACGGGACCAGATGGTTTTAGTGCAGAATTCTACCAGACCTTCAAAGAAGACTTAACACCAATACTCTCCAAACTATTCCACAAAATAGAGACAGAAGGGACACTGCCCAACTCATTCTTCGAAGCCACAATTATGCTAATACCTAAACCACAAAAAGATCCAACAAAGAAAGAGAACTACAGGCCAATTTCTCTTATGAATATAGATGCAAAAATACTAAATAAAATTCTTGCTAACCGAATCCAAGAGCACATCAAAACGATCATCCACCATGATCAAGTAGGCTTCATCCCAGGGATGCAGGGATGGTTCAATATACGGAAATCCATCAATGTAATCCACTACATAAACAAACTGAAAGAAAAAATCACATGGTCATCTCATTAGATGCTGAAAAAGCATTCGACAAAATTCAGCATCCTTTCATGCTAAAAGTCTTGGAAAGAGCAGGAATTCAAGGACCATACCTAAACATAGTAAAAGCAATCTACAGCAAACCAGTAGCCAACATCAAAATAAATGGAGAGAAACTTGAAGCATTCCCACTAAAATCAGGGACTAGACAAGGCTGCCCTCTCTCTCCATATCTTTTCAATATAGTACTTGAAGTTCTAGCAAGAGCAATTAGACAACATAAGGAAGTCAAAGGGATACAAATTGGAAAGGAAGAAGTGAAAGTATCATTATTTGCAGACGATATGATAGTTTACCTAAGCGACCCAAAAAACTCCACCAGAGAACTTCTACAGCTGATAAACAACTTCAGCAAAGTGGCAGGTTATAAAATTAACTCAAGCAAGTCAGTGGCCTTCTTGTACTCAAAGGACAAGCAGGCAGAGAAAGAAATTAGGGAAATAACACCCTTCACAATAGCCACAAACAACATAAAGTATCTTGGCGTAACTCTAACCAAACAAGTGAAAGATCTGTACAACAGGAACTTCAAGTCCTTGAAGAAAGAAATCGAAGAAGACCTCAGAAGATGGAAAAATATTTCTTGCTCCTGGATTGGCAGGATCAATATAGTAAAAATGGCCATCTTGCCAAAAGCAATATACAGATTCAATGCGATCCCCATCAAAATCCCAACTCAATTCTTCATAGATCTAGAAAGAGCAATTCTCAAATTCATCTGGAGCAACAAAAAACCCAGGATAGCTAAAACTATTCTCAACAATAAAAGGACTTCTGGGGGAATCAATATCCCTGACCTCAAGCAGTACTACAGAGCAATTGTGTTAAAAACTGCATGGTATTGGTATAGCAACAGGCAAACAGATCAATGGAACAGGATTGAAGACCCAGAAATTAACCCACAGACTTATGGTCACTTGATCTTTGATAAAGGAGCCACAACCATCCGGTGGAATAAAGATAGCCTTTTTAACAAATGGTGCTGGTTCAACTGGAAGTCAACATGCAGAAGAATGCGAATTGATCCAATCTTATCTCTTTGCACTAAGATCAACTCCAAGTGGATCAAGGACCTCCACATAAAACCAGACACACTGAAACTATTAGAAAAGAAACTTGGGAAGACCCTGGAGGACTTGGGCACAGGGGAAAAGTTCCTGAACAGAACACCAATAGCTTATGCTCTAAGATCAAGAATCGACAAATGGGACCTCATAAAATTACAAAGTTTCTGCAAAGCAAAGGACACTGTCAGAAGGACAAAACGGCAACCAACAAAGTGGGAAAAGATCTTCACCAACTCCACATCCGACAGAGGGCTAATATCCAATATATACAAAGAACTCAAGAAGTTAGACCGCAAAGAAACAAATAACCCTATCAAAAAATGGGGCACAGAGCTAAACAAAGAATTTTCACCAGAAGAAATTCGGACGGCCGAGAAACACCTTAAAAGATGTTCAACATCATTAGTCATCAGGGAAATGCAAATCAAAACAACCCTGAGATTCCACCTCACACCAGTCAGAATGGCTAAGATTAAAAACTCAAGAGACAACAGGTGCTGGCGAGGATGTGGAGAAAGAGGAACACTCCTCCACTGTTGGTGGGATTGCAAAATGGTAAAACCGCTCTGGAAATCAGTTTGGCGGTTCCTCAGAAAATTGGGCATGTTACTTCCAGAGGACCCTGGCATACCACTCCTGGGCATATACCCAGAGGATTCCCCTGCATGCAATAAGGACACATGCTCCACTATGTTTATAGCAGCCTTGTTTATAATAGCCAGAAATTGGAAGCAGCCCAAATATCCCTCAAAGGAGGAATGGATACAGAAAATGTGGTATATTTATACAATGGAATACTACACAGCAATTAAAAATAATGAATTCATGCAATTTGTAAGTAAATGGTTAGACCTGGAAAATATCATCCTGAGTGAATTAACCCAATCACAAAAGAATGCACCTGAAATGCAATCACTGATAAGTGGATATTAATGAGCCCAGAAGCCCTAAATACTCAAGACACAAATAGCAAGTCAAATGATTCCCAAGAAGAAGAAAGGAGAGGACCCTGGGCCTGTAAAGATTGCTTCCAGTTTAGTAAAGAAACCGAGGGGGGAGGGGGAATTATTGGGGAACAGATGGGGGGGAGAGGAACTATGGGAACTATGGTGGGTGGGAACTGGGAAAGGGGAAAGCCTTTGGAATGTAAACATAGAATATAGAAAATAAAATTAAGAAAAAAAAGAAAGAAAGAAAAACTTTGTTGAAAATGTTACTTCTGGGACTGGAGAGATGGCTCAGTGGTTAGGAGTACTTGTTGCTCTTACAGAGGACACAGGTGTAATTCTCAGCACCAACAGGGTAGATCACAACCACCTGTAACTCCAGATTCAGGAGATCCAATGCCCTCTTCTGACCTCCACAAGTATCAAGCACCCATGCGGTACAGAATACAAAACACAACACAATACATAAAGTACAATAAATCTAATACAAATAAATTTTTTAAAAAGAAAAAATGTTACCTCAAAGGAAGTTACAATCCTAAGAATTACCTTAAATGTGTGTTTAAAACAGAAGGTGCTGTAGTTGGAGAAAGCAAGGGAGAGGGACTGAAGAATGGATATTGCTGAAGCACATTATACATGTATGAAATGCCATGGTGGAGCTCATTGTCTTGTGCAGCTAACATACACCAACAAAAATGTGTTTACAAAGTAGCCATTCCGAAAGCCAACTTCAACTGAGAGAAGAGACCTGATAACCTCTGTTTGTTAATGTTCCTACTGCCCGGGCTCCCTTACACTGACCAGAAAGGGTATGAGAATAGATAAAGCAAGTGTGAAGGTGGGAATATAGCTGATTTGTTCAGGGCTGGTGAATTAGACTCTTTAAACAGAGCAGGTATTTGTCTCTATGGCCGCGTGTAAGAATTGGAAAGTGGGGGATGATGGTAGTGGGTTGGAGTTTAGGTTGTAAAGGTAGGTTGGAGTTAATGCCTTGAACATTAACTGAGAACCCACAAGGACATTTCCTTGCTGGCAGGAGTTACATATTAAGATCTTTCCAACCAGGGATTGGCATGTTTGCAGTTCTGGTCTGAAACATTAGCAAAGAAACTAGATAAAAAGAAATGATGTGGAAAACCAGAAAATGGGTAAACCAAGATTTTTGGGAGCGTAAATGAATGAGAGAAAACGAGGGGCTAAATGAGGGGAAAGAGGAACTGGAAGGATTCGATCATAGGAAACAGGAAAGGCGGGCCTTCACCATGATTCCTGAAGTGGACTTTTCCTTTGTTTATATGCCTGTCTTAAAATTATGAGTGGGACATGTGGAAGCGCTTTAGTTTAATTTACACATATATTTTATTTTCTCCTTCTTGTACCCATTTATAAGTGTGCTGTCTGCTCCTTTGAGTGGTTGCTTTGTTTTGCCATTGACCATCGCAGCCCTCCATGGACCGGTGTGTAGTCCACTTGATATACATTATTGGAGGAACTTGATATACATTTGTTAAATGGATTAACATTTTAATCCTTATATATCATTGGAGAGGTTTCTAAAGAACAAGTGATAAAGTTCAGTAACATAGTAAGTTGACTTTGTGACATTTCTAGCTTACCTTTTTGATATTTGATATTCTTAATTGCAGAGTGGAAGGGAGTAGCAAAATCCAGTACAGACTAGAAAAACAGCAACAGCAAATGTGGAATCTGCCTAGGACTTCCAACCTCGTGCAGCATTCTCCATTAGAAGATAAAATGTCTCCAATGTCTCCAATGTCTCCCATGTCTCCAATGGATGATATTGTAAGAGGTAAAATCTAAGTGTATATAATGTCAACTTATAAATTAAGTAATATTATGTAAATATTAAGTGTTAATTTCCACTAACACTGAGACTCAGTGAGATAAAATATTACTTTATGATTGTGTACTTTTCTGGGATAATGACATAACATATAAGTTACTATATTTATGTAGGTATATCCATGCCACATCATTTTTAATTATCATTTAGGAGAAAAAAAGCATTTCATCAGTTTATCTTCCTGTGAAATTTATTGTTTATAGTCAGTTGTAGATGCCAAGGCACCTCCAAATCAACAGACACAGGAGGCTGTTTCTTTCTATTGTTGTGTCCCTTCTTGCAGGAGGGTATTTCTGGGGAGGTAAAGGATGTTCAAGAGGAAAGAGCCTAAGGCTCTTTTTCTTCTAGCTACACTTAGGATATTGATGTTACAATAATTGAACATTAGCAAGACTCCAGATATTGAATTTTATTTTATCTTATGACTACTTCCAAAATAGTAGCATAGTATCATTCCTATACATGTATATAGTTAGAAAATCAAGAGATTAAAGGGAAATTTTAAAGTATATTTGCTACTTATTAAAATTAAAATGGAATTTAGCTTTGCACTTACTGGATAGCAAAACAAAAATAAAGATATACTTTGAGTATTTCATATCACCTTAATATGTAATATAATAAAATATGTTCTGGTGCTGGAGAAATGGCTCAGCTGTTAAGAGCACTGACTGCTCTTCCAGAGGTCATGAGTTCAATTCCTAGCAACCATATGGCTTGCAACTATCTATAATAGAATCTGATGCCCTCTTCTGGTGTGTCTGAAAACAGCTACCGTGTATTCATATAAATATAATAAATAAATCTTTTTATAAAAAGAATGGTTCCAAAGAACCTTTCTATTAGATCCTAAAAGCAATTCATTGTGTAAAACAATTCTAGAACGTAATTGTGTCCTTAGTAGTGAGTCTGGTAGAGCTAGAAGGTCCTTCATGTGGCACTTCTGTGTCAGACTTTAATGAAAAGCGGGGCTTTGGCATATACCTCATAGAAAAGTAGAGACTCAACTAGCCCAAACCAAGAATAGTTTTCTTATTCTAAACTTGTATGCAAAGGAACATTACCAACCTGGAGATGCTCATATCACATCCTTAGACTACATTCTATAAAATGTTTTATTGACCCTATAGTACTATTAACTTCCATTTTAAGAGATTAATTTACAAATTTTGTGTATGTATATGTATGTGGGAATATGTGTTTGTTCACATGTGTGCAGATGCCCACAGAAGCCAGAAGAGGACATGGGATCCCTTGAACCTGGAGCCACAGGTGGTTGTGAGTCACTTGACATGGGTGCTGGGAACTGAACTTGGGTCCTCTTGAAAGGTATGCTCGTAACTGCTGGGCTACCTTTCCAGCCTCATAACTGACTACTCTCTGATGGTTGAATCATCTTTCTAATTTATATCCAGAAATTACACTAGAAATTCTGTGCATCAGTTTTTGCATTTACATTTTGAGTTATCTGTCAATTTGAGTTTAAGAATTTAGATAGGGCCTAAAATTCCTCCATATCACTCAAAAACATCAGGGAGTGGAGTGTTCCAGCAAAAGGAATAATGCTATGCAAGCGCTTGGGGTCTTAAAGTGTTTCTCTGTGCTTGCGCTGAGACTGTCCTCTCCATTGGGAAATGCATGGACAGAAGGCATGTGCACGTGGCACCTCGCTATGACAAACGCTGATGCCTCTCCATCTCCCAGACAGCCTCCCTGCCTTCAAAGTTTTCTCTGCATTTGAAAGGCACCCGGAGACTGGGCGACACTGGCAAGGGACACCCACCATAGCAAGCACCTTGCTGGGACGCACTCGTTGTGTCCCTCCCCTTTCATAGGAACACACACACACACATACACACACACACACACACACACACACACACACACACACACACACACACACTAAACCCTGGAAGCAGGGAAGCAGTCTTTGTCCTGTTAGGCCATGCTCTTCCTTTTCCCAGGAACTGGGCTTCAATGCTGGTAAAACTCCTTTGTCAACTTTACCAGTGGGAACTTTAGTTGCTGGAGATTTACCAAGAAAACCACAAAAGATCTGTGAAAGCTCTGGAATTAGCGTGTCATTTGTCCCCAAAAAACAGGCAAGTATCTGCACGCTAAGCCTGAACCAGGACTGCCTGCTAAACTAAAAGAGTTAAGTCAGTTGTCCCCTAGAATACACACTAAAAGTAAGATATACTAGGAAGTTACATATTATTCTGTGAATCAGGAAAATCACAACTTGAATGAGAACTGTCCATAGTAATTCCCAGAGAAATTAGATGTTAGAATTATCTGATGATGGTCTTAAAATAGCTTTCACAAAATGATTCAAGTATAAATTTTCTTAAATCGAGTGAAAAGTAGAATTAAAGAGAAATTTTAAACAAGGCTCAAATAGAAATTATAAAACCAGCAAAATAACAGTAAGAATCTACTGGGCGGGCCTACATACTAGAGAATAAATAGAAGGAGAGAATTCACTTGATCTAAAACAGAAAGTGTACTTAGGCAAAGGAAATAGGCCCACAAAGATTTGTTTAAAAGTGACAAAAGTTCCAAGAAGTAAGGCAACTGAACTCTCAGAAGACAAAGAAAAGAGAACTGAAAAATATTTGGAAGAAATAATCCCTAAAAAACGATCCCAGGTTGATTGACATGTACCCATAGATTCATGAAATCGAGCAAATTCAAAACAGGATAAACACAAAGAAATGCATGATAAGATACATAAATTAAACATCTGAAACCCAAGGTCAAAGATAAAAGTACAGAAGGCAAGAAAGCTATGCTGTACTACACAGAGTAACATCATGTAGGTAATATCATATGTCTTATTGGAAACTCAGAAGTGTCTCTACACTGCTTAATGCTGAAAGTCATGAACTCTGTGTTCACCAAAATTAGTCTCAAGTAATAAAGGAGAAATAGACTTCCACAGAAATGAACACTAAAAGTACTTGTTACTATGGGGCTTCTCTGACGTATTTGCTATAGCATCCTAAGTGAGTTAACCCAATCACAAAAGAATACACATGAAATGCAATCACTGATAAGTGGATATTAGTGAGCCCAGAAGCCCTAAATACTCAAGGCACAATTAGCAAGTCAAATGACTCCCAAGAAGAAGAATGGAGAGGACCCTGGGCCTGTAAAGATTGGATCCAGTTTTGTAGACCCAGAACAGAGAAATGGTGTGTGTGGGAGGGAATGATTGGGGAATAGTTGGGGGGAGAGGAATTATGGTACGTATGGTGGGGGGGGGACTGGGAAAGGGGAAAACCTTTGGAATGTAAACATAGAATATAGAAAATAAAAATTAAAAAAAAAGAATTTCATAGGCAATATTTTTACCTTAGTCACCTCCCATTCTTTCTAGATCAACTTTCCCTTCTATGCCTAACCAAATTGGTGTCCTCATTGAAAAACAAATAAAAAGTAGCTATGTTCAAAAAAAAAAATAAAAGAAATGATAACAGGAAGGAGTTTGGGAGCATCAGTTAGGGATATAGAACAACAGGAAGACAATGGACAATAGAATACTATGGTCCAATAATATTTAAAACCTGAAGATAGCTACATTGTACTTACATATAATAAATAAATAAATAAATAAATAAATAAATAAATCTTTTTAAAAAATGAAAAGACAAAGTTCATTAATATTGGGAATTTAATGACTACTTCTACAATTAATAGTGTAATGTTATTATGGATCCAGTAGCCATTAAAAAGTTATAGAAGAATATTACAACTATGTCAGGAAACATCACGGAAGAAGGGAAAGAATGTAAGACCCAGACAGTAGGGAAGAGGGCATGCTGTAGGGTAGTGACATGCTGTCTGTGGCACACATAAACTCACAACACCTGTAGCTGCTACAAGGGCATGCACAAGACAGAGACAGTAAGCACTCAGCCACATATGAGGAATTAATATGCTACTGGAGGAGAGGAGGTCATTGTCTTCAGTGATGGTCATTGATGAGTTGTTCATTTTCAAGCGGGTAGCTTCACAGCCACGCCCGAAAGAGTAGCTCTAGTTAAGCTCTAGTGGGCCACAAAACAAAAATAAGACCCAAAAGACATGAGAGTGGGGTGGGGACTCCATGACAGGAAAGCTGGAGTGTGCTGGGAGTATAGTGGAAGGATGCTTGGAGGGTGAATGTGACCGAAATGTGTCAAACACATGTGTGGATGTATCAGAGGGAAGTGACTCTCCCAAGAGCTCTTGCCCAGTGCCCTGTACCCTAGAAAGGGATATCGCCTTTCTAGCACCCTCCTCTTCCAATCTGGAGTTCCTGAGAGCAAAATAAAACTTACTGTTTTATAAATTGAAGTCTCAAATACATTTTATAGTAAGAGAAAGGTGACCAACATAGAACATTGATAAGCTTATTTTTTTAAGGCTAAAATTACCACAATACACAAACTGAATTGATATGCATAAGAAAAACAAAACTAGCTATTTAGTTATGCCAATAAAACCTTATTGATAGGCTCCTTTCTGTTGTACTCATGGTGTTTTGAGGTGATAATATTTTTTTAGTATTTTTTTTGGGAATATTATCTCATTTATAAAAACAAAACAAAGCAAAAACACCTTGTTTCCCCCAATCCCAAATGAGTCTGCCTTTCCTTCCAGCTCTGCCACCCAGGTATTCACCATGGCAGGAGTTTTCAAGCACTCATCAATCAGACTCTCATGTCTCTTGTCTCTGCCACTATATTTCCACTTCTCTGTCATAGCAAACTCATTCTTGTAGAGCCCAGTAAGGAGAAACTGCTTCAAGAACAGTTGAGAAATCATCTGCTTCTTGCCCTACTTTTCTGGCTGCAACCATGAGGTGAACATCTCCCAGAGACATTGTTGGTCCTGCTTTGCCCAGCAGTGATTGTTGTTTGGGGAAAAGTTGAGTGGAGCACTTGGTGGGTTATAGTTGCCTTCTGCCCACTGCACACCTGAACTGTGAGTTGGAATAAACTATAAATTGTCTGTCTGATGGTCCTTTGCTGCTGTCTTTGCCGAAATGATTTGAAGGAAATATTCATAACATATATATATATGTGTGTGTGTGTATATATATATATATATATAAATATATATAAATAAAGGAAAAATATTTGAGCAGATGCTTAACAAAAGAAGACATTGAAGTGGCCAATGAGCATATGAAAATTGCTTTGGATCATTGCTTATTAAAAAACAAGAATTATAGATCACTTTGAAAGCTGGTCGATTTTAATGAAGATAAACATATTCTTTTCTACACAGGAAAAATGAATACATATGTCACAAAATTTACAGTAGGCTTTAGGAACAACCCTATTTGTTATCACAAACTTGTTACTACTAAAAATGGAAGACAAGCAGAGTACCTATAAATAGAAAGTTGCTAACCAATGTATGTTGTATTTATATAATGGATATCATAACAATTGAGCAGAATGAGGTGCAGAGTCATTAAAAACAAATGAATATGTGAAGAGGATGTGGATAAGAGGCATACACAAAATGTCACGTGTGAGTAACAGCATTTATATGAAGTTCAATAACAGACAACTTTGGTAATAGAAGTCAAAATGGAGGATACTGATTAGAGGAAAAGCATAATAGAGCGCTTATGGGGATGGGTCTTGCTCTGTGACAGATACGGAAGGCAATTTGTGCCGAACCTCATCTTTGTGTGCATTTTACCCTAATGAATTATGATTAATTCATTATTAGTCAGAAAGCACACAACAACAACAACAACAACAACAACAACAACAACAACAGCAAAAACCAGAGAGACCTGGATGATGTCTAACCCATCCAGGTACAGAGTAGGAGCAAAGGACTTAGGGTGGAAATGGCAAGCCAGTGAGTCCAGAGAGAAAGTGGGAGTCAGACAATATCAGGTAACTTAAAATGGTATCACCCTGGTAAGGTACAATTTGACAGTGTATTGACTAAGTATTTTATACACTTTTAGTCCACAACTTGTTTACAATTTGACATTTTTATAGAATGCTGGAAAAATATTGACCTGAGAATCAGCAAATTTATATCTACCCTAAAATATTGGTCCTTTGGTATCTCTGCTTCAAATCACTTCCCACCCCCCATGAATTCTATGTGTCTTAAAAAGAACTTTAAGAACACTAGAAGACACCAACATTATTATCCTTTTTTTGTCCTAAAAATATCAGAACCAAAATTATAATGGAAATTGGCTTTTCAAAAATACTTTAAGATTTTAAATCCCCTTTAAATAAATATGGGAAAACCTGTGTAAGCAAGCTTCATCAAAGCTTCCTCTAGAAGAGATGGGAAAAGAATGAAGTTCTTCAGTATAAATGGCAGTGCACTGTGCATATTAAGCAATAAGGAAAAAAAACTAATCATGTATTTTGTAATTTTACACGTTTAAACTTTTCATTATTTGCTATCAATATAAAGTTAGATTTAGATATTGCTGTGTCCTTTTTGTGTGTGTGTGTGACTTTACTCATTATACCAATGAGAATATTACCTACATATATAACTGTGAAGTGCATACATGCAGTACCCATAGAGGCCAGAAGAGGGCATCAGAGATCCCCTGGGACTGGAGTTACAGATGGTTGTGAGCCACTATGTGGGTGCTGGGAATCACATTCTAGTCCTCTGGAAGAATAGCTCATGTCTTAACAGCTGAGCTTCTCCCTCTTTTTGGGGAAAAGTCTCACTGTATAGTTCTTTGAACTTGGTATTGTCCAGCCTCAGCCTTCTGAGTGCTAGGATTACTAATTATGATGCCATACCCAACTGGTTACCTATGCTTTTATTCTCATAATACATTAGTAAAATACAGCTTTGTGCTAAAGGAGTTTGTTTGTTTGTTTGTTTGTTTATTTTAATTTTTGAGATTATAATTTGATTAAAACCTGTCTCACTTTCCTTTCCTACCTGCAAACACTCCTATATACCCTTTCCACTCTCCTTTAAATTCATGGCCTCTTTTTTTTCACTAATTACTATTGCATGTATCTATGTATATATAAATACATATATATTACTAAATGTAACCTCTTTATTCCATATATTGCTGTGTGTGTTTATCTGTCTGTCTGTCTGCCTGCCTGTCTGTCTGTCTGTCATCTGTATGTATGTATGTGTGTATGTTTCTCAATGTTTTCAGGGATGACCATTTGGCACTGGACAGTCAATTGGTATGTTCTTCCCTGGGGAAGGCTGTTTCTCTTGTTCTCGGCTTTCCTCAGTTGGCTATAGTTCTTTGTGTAGAGTTGAGGCTCCACAGGTTTGTCTCTCTCCAGTTTGGTATGCTCATTTGTGTCACCCATGTTCAGGTAACACTTGGACAATAGACTCTGTGGGTATAACTTCTGATGGAACCAGGAGACACAATCTCACAGCAAACTCCCTGATCTGTTTGTAAGATTGTAAGATCCTGGAGTCTTTCAGTCTTTCTGTTCCCTCCTCCCAAATGTTTCCTGAGCCTTCGGTGCAGATATGTTTTGTAGATGTATCTGTTGGAACTGAGCTCCACAATTCAGAATTTTGATTGGTTGTGGTTTTCTGTTTTGATCTTTATCAATTGCAAAAAGAAGTTTCCAGGATGAGGGGTGAAAACTACACTTACCTGTGGATGTAAGGACAAATGTGTGTAGAGTGTTATTATTAGGGATTATGCTGGTCTTTTAGGAAGTTAGTGGTTGTAGATTCTCCCCCAGTCACCATCACTTCACTAGCACTGAGAAGTTCAATAAGTCTAGTCTTTCTGGTTGTGTGGGTCATAAGTCCAATTAGAGAGCTGCTGGTTACCACCACAGAGTATGTAACACTACTACTCTGTTAGTGCTGTTGCACAAATTGACAGGGTTCGTGGGCATGACAGCTTGGTGATGCTGTTGGTTGCTTGTCTTCACTGAAGCTTCCATGTCACCTTTTGATACCATGAAAGGAAATCCTTGAGGAAAGGGCATGTGCGTCAGTTCCAGCAAAGGTGTCTCTGGACCCTGTTATTGAAGCACATGGTGTGTTCAGCGATAGGGACCCACCTTCCACATCTGTGGGTAACTAAGGGCAACAGGAGCAGGCTGTATGTTTAGAGAGTTTCTTGGACAGTGCACTACAGAAATTTTTAAAATAAATGGTTTAGATGCTGGGATATGCGTTTTAGTTTTGTTTATTCCTTATCAATGTCTTCTTAAAAGCTAATGCATTTATATGTTATTGTGCTTCTTCATGTTATTTATTTGGCCTATTATTTCTGTTTTCAGAACTGAAGGCAGAAGCTAGTCTTATGGACCAGATGAGTAGTTGTGATAGTTCATCGGATTCCAAAAGTTCTTCATCTTCAAGTAGTGAGGATAGTTCTAGTGATTCTGAAGATGATGACCAATCCTCTCCTTTGGGTTCAGGGAAATACAGCTCAGAGCACCCTAGCATGTCTGCCGGGCTACAGTACAGGACTTCAGATGATGATGCTACTTGTAATAGACTTAATGACAACAGTACCCTTCTGATGAGTACTTTACGTAAGTATGCATAACTATAAGAACTAAAATAGGTCTTGCATTTATATCCACATTTTTGTGAACTAAAATTTAAAGAAGAATCTTAATTTATGTATTTTATAATCATTAGCCATTTTTTTCTCCTTTGCAAGTTTATTCTTTGCAAAATACATTTTTGCAAAATGTATTCTGACACTGCAGTGAGGGCTCCTCAAAGCTTTTCCATGGGCCCTTTTCTTTTTATTCTATTGTCTATTTCTTAGATAGCATCCTCATGCTTCTGTTTCAATCAATCAATCAATCAATCAATCAATCTCTATCTCTCTCTGTATGTGTATATATAGATATATATACACATACAGAGAGAGAAACTTTCAAATACCCATCTCCATGCAGACCTCTGAGTCTGGGTCGCGGTAGCTTCATCTCTTTAGTAAAAGGCACTTCAAATGCATGTTGTCCAAAAACCAACCCTATATTTTTTGGCTCACTGCATATCTGCCTGGGGAATAGCAGCATTTGCCTCTTTTATGTAAACCAGAAGCCTGATTGTATTCTACAATTGAGTGACTCTCTTACCTTTTTGTATAGTCAATATTTCACCAAGTCCTTTCAACTTCTACCTCCTAAATAGTTTTCAAATACAACTGCTTCTTTCCATCTTTACGACTACCCCTGTAGTTCAGCTCATTTCCTCAATTCCCCCAACCATCAATACCAAGTCTTCCTCCCAACTTCATGTTCTCCCTTTTTCTTAACTACTGTGTCCACTTGATGTTATCAGTATGTGTATGAACATAACTGTAGGTCTATTCACTGAAGCACAGGCAACCTTCCAGGGCTGCATCTCTGAAGATAACTGAGCTTTCCTTCCCTAGAAGCCATCAACTGCCAATAGCTCCTCATCTTAGGGTGGAGTTTTGTGAGGCATGTTCATGTTGAAGTTTTGACTGGCTTGATCTTAGGCAAGTCTTGTGTATACAGTCAATGCCATTTTGATCCACTATGTATATTATTAGCCATATTGACTTTTTAGTGTCTCAAATATAATTTATCATCTCTCTTGCTTTAAACTTTTCAAAGTTTGTGATTTCTTTTACAATAGAGGGTAGACTTTAACAAAGTTGTATTGCTTTATTTATTTGCTTAGTGTGATGGTTTGTATATGTTTGGCCTAGGGAGTAGTACTATTGGGTGGTCTGGCCTTGTTAGAGTAGGTGTGGCTTTGTTGGATTAGGTGTGTTGGTGTGTTACTGTGAGCATGGGCTTTAATACCCTTGTACTAGGTGCCTAGAAGCTAGTCTTCTGTTTGCCTCTGGAACAGATGCAGAACTCTCAGCTCCTGAGCCATGCCTGCCTGGACAAAGCCATGCTTCCATCTTGATGATAATGGACTTAAACTCCAAACCCGTAAGCCAGGCTCAATGAAATGTTATCCTTTAAAAGTTGCCTTGGCCGAGATGTTTCTTCACAGCAGTAAAAGCCTAAGACAGAAGTTGGTACCAGGGACTGGGGTGTTGCTGTGATAGGACTGGCCATGCTTTTGTTTGGAAGAATGTGGATTTTTGGACTTTGGATTTGGAAAGCAGTGGAATGCTTTGAGTGAGGCTTAATGAGTCATCCCTGTAGGAATATGGAAGATGTTGTTGCTGAGGGTGATTTGAACTGTAGTAACCTGAATCTAGAAGTTTCAGAGGAGAAGAATTTTAATATGTGGCCAAGGGACTGTTCTTGTTTGGTGAAGAATGTGGCTACTTTTTGCCCCTGTCTGAGGAGTCTACCTGAGGCTAAGGTAAAGAAATTTATATTAATTGCATTGACAAAGGAAGTCTCAAGAAAGCCCAACAGAGACTTTGTTCTCTAGTTAAGTCTCATGAAGAATATTTTGATGAGGCATAGCAGGCTTAAAAAGGAAAAATATAAAATGTATGGTTCAAGTAATAAAAGGGCACCAGGAAGTGAAAGGGAGCTGAATCCTGTATTCAAGGAGATAAACAGATTAAGGGAATAGTAACATGGTGGCAAGATCCCATCCAGCTAAACTTGTTTATGCATTTACCATTGAACAAGGAATAGTTTTACCATGTTAGGCATTATTATTACTTGGTTATTATTTTCACTTGGACTTTTAATTTGGAATGAACTGCAATTCAGAAATGAGAGACATACAGACTTTTGATCTGGATCTTGAAGCAGAGTGGCCATGAAAAGCTTAGGTCCACGTAAGGTGGTATATGATATTAATTCCAAGAGACAGAGGCAAGCAGATCTCTGAGTTTAAGGACAGTGTGGGTCACAGCAAATTCTAAATAGAGAAAAGCCTAAGTAGGGGCATGGTAGACTACACCTTTAATTCTAGTATTTAGGAGATAGGCATGCAGATCTCTCAGTTCAAGGTCAATCTACAGAGCAAGTTCCAGAACAGCTAAGCTTAGGAAGTAAAAGAATTAGAAAACAGAAAGGTGGTGATAATATAATAGAACAAGTGTGCATGTTCCAGCCTCTATAAGCAGTAGAACTCAGCAGCATCAACCATGTGACTCTGCCTGTAGAATCAAGTATAGAAGAGATTACTGGGACAATTGATGCTGGTTTGCTGGAGCTAAGAAAATAGCAGTGATTAAGAAACCAGCATCATTGAGATGAAACATGGCAAGTGTTTTCTGAGAACACAAAGAAGCTATGTTCCAGAGATAGCCAAGGTTGTTCCTTGTGCTGAAGCTATACTTGGTAATTTGTAAAAGTCACCCAGGTGGTACTGGTTTTGAAAGTATGAAGGGGCCATAGAGAGCAGCTGAGGCTCAGCACTGTGAGAGCCCAGGGAAGGCCATTGGTGAAGATGCAGCCTCAGTTGTAGTTGATGGCCCAGGACTGAAGGGGTCATGCAAAGAAGTTGAGGCTTGGCACCACAAAATAAGCCTATGATATGCTACTGATAAAGCCTAGTTGCAGAGGAAGACCCCAGTATATTGGAGATACCAGTTCCATAGGATGATCACTAAGAACAGTAGCAGCAGTGGAGTGGATCAACCTGAGCTTAGAGTGCTACAGAGGGCAGAGCTGGAGAAGTGACTCAAGCCTTTTAGAGGAGCCCAGAAGATCATGTGTGGATCCCAGACATTGGAACAAGAAGCTGTTATGTTGAAGTTGCCTTGGAGACCCCATGTTGTTCAAGATGTCAGAGCCTTAGGATGTCTGCTGAGGAAAGCTGCTAACAGAGAATGGAACCAGCCCAAGAGAAAGAAGTTTGTTGCAGTCAACAGAGATGAAAAAGGAGTTGGAGATCTGAAGATCACTTTAACATCAGACATGAAGATGCCAAGTTTGTAGTTGCCTAGCTGGTTTTCTGTCTTGCTTTGGGGATTATAGTTAAGGGATTGGCTGAATCTCAGAAGCGATTTTGAACTTTGGACTTTTCACATTGTTGGGTCTGCTATAGACTGTGGGAACTTTATAAGTTGGGCTGAATTTATTTTTGCATTATGCTGTGTTTAGGTATGGGCCCCATAGTCTAATATGTTTGAACAAATGGCCAGGGAGTAGAATGTGATGGTTTAAATATGTTTGGCCCAAGGAATGGCACTATTTGATGCTGTGGCCTTGTTGGATTAGGTGTGGCCATAGGCTTTGAGACTCTTGTCCTAGCAGCCTAGAAGCCAATCTTCTCCTGTTTGCCTTTGGAACAAGATGTAGAACTCTTAGCTCCTCCTGCACCATGCCTGCCTGGACACTGCTGTGCACCCCCACCTTGATGATAATGGACTGAACCTCTGAACCCATAAGCTAGCCCCAATGAAATGTTTTCCTTTATAGGAGTTGCCTTGGTCATGGTATTACTTCACAGCAGTAAAACCCTAAGACACTTGGTTATTTGTTTATGTATAGTGTATGTGTATGTACATGTGTGCACATATATGCATGCATTTGTGTGTACATGAATTTGGAGATCAGAGGTCAACCTCTGGTGTCTCCATTTATTGCTTTTCACCATTTATTATTATTATTATTATTACTACTACTACTACTACTACTACTACTATTAATTTTTGGTTTTTTAAGATAGGGTTTCTCTGTGTATAGATTTGACTGTCCTGGAACTCACTCTGTAGACCAGGCCAGACTTGAACTCAAGTGATGGGATTAAAGGTATGTACTACCAGGGCCCGGTCCCCATATTTTTTTTAGACAGTTTTTGCCACTTTGTCTGCAAGTCACTGATTTATGTAGACTAGCTAGCCAGTGATT
This sequence comes from Apodemus agrarius, assembly GCA_964023405.1. Taxonomy (NCBI): domain Eukaryota; kingdom Metazoa; phylum Chordata; class Mammalia; order Rodentia; family Muridae; genus Apodemus; species Apodemus agrarius. The sequence continues at coordinate 63,533,914 of OZ030018.1, forward strand.
TCTAGAGATCCAGCACTGGGGGTACAGACTACAAACATGTCCAGGGAACTGTCCCCTTCTTCTGGTCTCCCAGGGCTTGCACAAATATGGTACACAAACATGCATGCAGACAGATATCCCTCACACACAATAAAAATAAATAATTTTCCCTTTTTCTTTTATTTTTATTAGATATTTTATTTATTTACATTTCACATTTTACCCCCTTTCCCAGTTTCCCCTCCAAAATCCCTCTAGCCTATCCTCCCTCCCACTAAATAACTTTTAAAAAGCAGAGTCAAAATGTTTTTTAAAGAAAAGAACTGAAGTACTAATATTAAAAATTTACGATGGGTATTGGTTTTGAGTTTAAAAGGATGTAGTTGTAAGCAGCTTGGACACCTTCAAGAACAGTTAACTTAAACATGCTTGAAATGGGTATTGGGAGTTTAGCTTAGTCTGTAAAGAGTTACACTTGTCATACGAGTATAAATTCACCCACTAGAACCCATGTAAAAACATGTAGTTGGTGCCGGGGAGGCAGAGACAGGTATTCCCCGCCGGTCTAGCTTAACTGGCAAATTCTAGTGTCTGAAGAACAACAACCAAAACTTTGTGTTTTGGGTTCCATATGCAAGCGCGCGCGCGCACACACACACAGACACACAGACACAGACACACACACACACACACACAGAAACACACACACACACACACACACAAAGTGTTTAATATGTGCTAGAGAGGTAGCTCAGTTAGGAAGGCACTTGGAAGACTTTAGTTCAATCCTTAGAACCCATATTTAAAATAACAAGAACAAAGCCTGAGTTGGGTGAGGCAGAGGCAGGGGACTCCCTGGAGTTTGCTGGCCAGCCAGATAAGCCCACTTAGTGAGTTCCAGACTAGTGAGAGATCTTGTCTCCAAAGCATCGGTGGATAGCACAGGGGACAATGACTGAAACTGTCCTTGGCTTCCACGTGCACACAAATGTGCACATGAACACAAACAAAGTTGCTTGATTTGATGCAGGAAAGTTATGCTTTCTCTGGGAAGCTAGCCAATGTATGGTGAGAGCAAGAGAAGACAGGAAAGAGTAATAGACACATGGATGTTCTTCACTTAGTGAAAAGAGGCTAGGGGAAAAGTAACCATTCACATGCTTCCTGTGACTCTGTTTCAGAAGCCATAGTTTATACAGCACAGTTCCTCATTGGCTCCTTGAAGGGACCTACCATATCTCCAAGAGATAGCAATCTTCAAATGCGATTGTAAAGCCTGTTTCTGGTAAATGGGGCTGTAGACTAGGTTCCGGGAATCACAAGATCCTGCGAAGACTGTTATAAATTTAAGAAGAAAGAGAGAAAGAAATTTCCTCGTCAAAATGGGCAAATATAATTCTGAAACATGGAGAAAATCCATGTGATCCTAAGGAAGGTATATGAAGACATAGCCTTTTAGAAGACCAAGTCTCATTATGTAGCTCTGGCTGGCCTGGAACTTACTCTGTAGACCAAGCTTAATATATATATATATATATATATATATAACAAAACAAAGGAAAGCAGAAAGAAAACAAAATCCAATATATTATAAATAAGAATCAAATTCCTCAAGAGAAGAGTGCTTGCATGCCATATACAAGGCCCAGAGTTTGAGCTCCAGTACTTAAAAAAATTACCATCAGCGCAATGGCTTAGTGTGTAAAGACACTCCCACCAAATTGCCTGAGTAGAGTTCATCCCCAGAGCTCACACAGGAGTAAGATAGAAGTGACACCAACATCCTGTCCTCTGGCCTCCACATGCGTGCACACAGAAGAATGTCAATGTGTAAAGATTAAATTTGGAAGAACAGTTTGTGGGAGTGTTTTGAAAAAAAGATCAGTAAGTAGGCAAGATGGACATGAGTGAGAAATGAATTAGTGAGATGGAAGGTGCTGATTCCAAACACAGGGTAAAATAAAAACTAAGAAAGAGAGAACATAAATGGAAAAGACTAAACACCGAATAGTAGGAATTCCAGGAAAGAATAGAAGGGATGGGGTGAAGACCTAACCTTTAGAATTTTCTAGTACTGAAGGTCACATACATCTTCTCTAGATACTAAAGTGGGCAAATGAAAATAATAAAGATACACCTTAACACTTAAACTGTAGCACACCAGGGAGGAAATGGCACTTGTGCTGGCACACCTGGATCAGAACTGAGAAAAGACTCAGCTTCTCTCCTTCTTCCATGTTTCCTCTACACCATCACAGTGTAGTTACTGATGTAGTTAAGTTCAACTTAGTTCCTGTTAAAACTGTCCCATGCTTTTTCATTGTGTTCAGTCTTTATTGAGACTTTCTTTCTACCTTTCTGACCTCATTCCCAATCTTTGTCTTCTTCATTTCTCCCACACTAGCCCCCATAGCCTCTTTACAAGGGAAAAACATCATTTAACTCCCACCACTATTTTGTCAGGTAATGAATGCTAAGAGAAGGAAGGTGGGCTTTCTTCAGAAGTGTGGCCCAAGCTTCAGCTCTACACTGGCACATCCAGGCAGGGCTAATTGGAGCCAGTGGGCTAGTTTTAAAAGAAGAGGAAGATGAAGAAGAAAAAGAAGATATGCAGTTTGAAGAAAGATGTAGTGTCAGGGAGAGGGCATCCAGGAAGAGTTAGCTGCAGGGGTGAGTTGGAAGTATATATGATGTAAATACATTGCACTCATGTGTGAAATTACCAAAAAATATATAATAAAAAGAATCCCAACCGCTCTACACTTGCCTTAGAGCATTTACACTTGTTATCTTAGCTTAGACTCTGCCTCCATTGTTTAATGACTTTCTACTTTAAATTTCTCTTCAAATGTTGCCTCTCATAAAGCTTTCCTATCTACAGTACTTACAATAGCACCTCCTGCTCCTCTCTCCACAGTCCCTAAGCACTTATCCCTACTTGACGGTATACTAGATACTTGTTTCCTGTCTTTCTGCTCCACTGAAATGCTGCCTCCATGACGAAGCACACAAATGTCTTACAAAAGCGCTTGATGATTAGATATTCTTTATGGTACTCGGACTGAACATAGGGTCCTGTGCACAGTCGCCAGGCATCCCGCCACTGAATGACATCTGGTCTAAGGGTTCTTGACATCTGTTCCATAATGGTTTGCATTGCATCTGAAGGTAAAATAAAATTATAATCTTTACACTCTTGAAAATGATAGTCTGATGTAATAAGCAGTGTAAAGGGAAATGGTATCATCAGTATGTGAAAGAAAACTAAAATAAATACCAGGTGATATGAAATGCTGAAGTTTGCTGCTGTGCATTGTACTTTCTACACAGTATTGATTGGTGGACCAGTGGCTGAATTATATTATAAGCAATCATATTAGACTGAATAAATTTATTAAATATTAACAGTTCAACAATTTTGTTATTTTTATTTTAGGAAGCGATTTGCAGCTGAGTGAGTCAGAAAGTGACAGTGAGGACTGAAGCAATATCGAGCTATCGAGAAAACATTTGTGAGATGTGTGAGAATCTGTTTTGTATTACGAATAAATATTCCTATGTTTATGGAAAATGTAAAACTTTTGCTGAAAAAAAATAAAGTTGATTCAGAATCTTTAACTATTTGTTGGTCGTCTCATGTGGTATCTTAGTTTACTCCTAACAAAACATTATCACATTTGGTAGATGAGAAAACAGAATCATACGTTAGGGAACTTGCACCAAGGATTATTAACCAACAAGTTTCAGATCAAGTATTCCAGAGTCTCTGTCCACTGATCTGCTTTACCACAGTTGTCCCAAATTGTGAAATGCTAAAATAATTGATTTATAGTAAGAGATTGTGGTTTTCATTGTAGTTGTGCCTTTCCTATCTGATATTCCTTAAATCGTGAGTGAACATACTTTAATTCTTGCCAAATTTACACTTTCTATCACACTGCAGTTAAATAATTATCCTAATAGATGTTTTGTTATCATTTTTAACATTTTGCTCTCATTTAACTTGAGTATTAAGTTTTTGGTATTTATATTTATAATGCTTTTGATTTTTGAAAGAAATATAAGTATTAGTTATAGCTAAAATTTACCAAACAACGGGTTCTTTATTAATTTTTTCCTTTATTAAATTTTAAAGCAGTTTTAGGTTCCCAGAAAAACTGGTTAGAAAGTTGGGAGAGTCCTTTTCCCTCTGACCCTCCCTAGCACCTCATGCCAAAGGGCGTAGAGTTGCTCTAACTGATGGCTCTCCGTTAGCACATCATCACCACCAAAATCCATAGTTTATAATAGGATGTATACTTGATGTTCTACACCCTCTAGATTTTTCACAAATGTGTATAGTCAAAGCATAAATCCATCACTGTGTTATACATAGTACAGTTTCATTGCCTTAGAAGTCTTGTGTGCACTGCCCATTCTTCAGGCTGGCCTAGAATATGCCTCACTTCTCCTGTGTCACTGTCACTCCTGCTTGACATCATCTGATACATTACTGTCTCCATAGACTGTGCCATTTCCTGGTATCTTGTAGTTGGAATCATACAGTATATGGTGTTTTCAGATCAGCTTTCTGTAATGGCCCAGTAGTCTTACTTCTTTTTAATACTGAATAATATTCTATGTCCATATGCACCATAGTTTATCCATTTGTCTATTGAACCAACATCTTGGTTTATTCAAATTTTAGCAATTATGAAAATAATTCAATGCCATCTGTTCTCACTGCTATTTCCTTAACTGTAATTTATGGGCTTAAGTTCTGGCTTTACTTTCTTGTGCTTTCTCTATTTGTCCTTCTCTCTAGTCCCTCTCCATTAATTTATTTTCATTTTCTGTTTTACTCATCAGTACTTTGCTGAAAACTACCATAATATCATTTAACTAAAGCAAATTCCTATATTCAATGTAGCTAGTAAAGTACTCCTATCTTATTATTAAAGTAATTCAGAATATAAAATTTTACTCAAGGTTGTACTATAATTCATTTTTATTATTATTATTATTATTAATTACAAGAAATTAGTACACAATGGATGATCTGGGATGGCTAGCTCCCAGACTTAGTTTCCTAAATCAAAACAGTTCATCTTTTCTCCTGCTTTTATCTTCCTTGTAAATGAAATATTCTTAAGACTTTTTTTAGGGGGTGGCATGTTTTGAGACAGCCTCTGTATGTACCCTGGTTTTGCTTCAAACTCATGACCCTCCTGCCTCAGCTTCCATTTTAAAAATTAGACATGCACCACCACACCCAATTTAAACACCATTTTATTATTTTTATTCGTTGTATACATTACATCTTGACCCCAGTTTCCCCTTCCTCCACTCCTCCCATTTCCCCACCTCTCCTCTCCCCTAGATCTACTCCCTAAGGAAAAAAAAGAAGAAGAAAAAGGAGCAGGCCTCCCAGGGATATTCATCAAACACAGTCTAACAAGATACAATAAGACTAGGCACTTCATGTCACAGGTGGACATGACAACCCAATAGGAGGAAAAGGGTCCCAAACACAGGCAAAAGACTCAGTGACATTTCCCCACTCCCATTGTTGGGAATCCTACAAGAACACAAGCTATGCAACCATAATATATATGCAGAGGACTTCAAACTCTTACAAGGTCTGTTATTTTCATGTCAAATTCTGTGAGCTCCTGTAAGCTCCGCTTAATTGGTTTCGTGGGTCATGTTCTTGTAGTATCCTTGACCCCTCTGGCTTTTAGAATCCTTCCTTCCCCTCTTTTGCAGGCTTCCTCTGGCTTCACCTAGTGTTAAACCTCATTTCAATGAATTAATTTGTATTCTCTATACCTTTCAAGGGGAGGAGAATAAGATTTTTGGTTTGTCCTGTAGTCTTACACTGTCAAACTCAACTCAAAACAAAACAAAACAAAACAAAACAAAACAAAACAAAACAAAACAAAACAAACCTGTGTAGTGGGTTTCTGTCCAGCAACCAAGCAAACAATTCTGCAACAGATGCAAGTTGTATGCCTTTTAATACAATTCACTTCATGATGTTACTTGCCTGTGGACAGCATCAGATCGCACAGCATGTGGGCCCACTTCAGATGTCAGTTCAAGCACTATATTATTTTGCTTATGTTGAAGGCCAATTGGCCATAAATAAAGGCTGCTATAATCCCTCCTCTTGTTCAATTTACTTGCTTCAGGGGCTTACAGACTCATAAGTGTATTTTTATGAAAGGTAATGTGAAGAGGTGATAGGCCAAGGTATGGGGAAGGGGTGTGGAGAGGCTACACCCTCCCTGGCCACACAAGGTTCAGCAATCTAGATGTTCTCCAAACCATGTCCTTTCTAATTCTACAGAGACTTTATTGCATAAGCATGACTGCAGATAGACTGGAGGAGGAAACCTAACAAGGCCTGTCTGTTCAGATACTTCAGTATTTCTTCCCCAAGGGCCTGGGGCAAATTCTTCTGAAATTAAGAGGGTCTTTGCTACGCAAAGTAAACAAGACTGTCTTTTAATGACCTGCCCTAAGCACAATAGGATAAGATTAAGGTACATTTTTAGTCTCTGTGGTCTTTCTGGTCAGAGTGAAATTCTAGTTTCTCTGGTCTGACTTGGTGAGAATGCAGGTATGAGAGGAGGAGGAGAGATAGAAGGAGGGAGGGAGAAAAGAAGGAAAGGGGAAAATGGGGGAAGAGGAAGGAAGAGAGACTGCTTTCTAAGATTTTCTGTGGAGGTTGAAAATATCCTAACATTACCTTGTGACTTACAAGACTTAGAAAATAATGACAGGAGCGATGAGCCAAGAGTCATGGATGAAAATTAAAGTATATATCATAGTATCACAGACACTCTAAAGAGACTAAGGGAAAGAAACCCAAAGACTTAGAAACACCATGCCCTGCAAATATATTGCCCTACACTTAGAGATCCATCAGGAGAGGTGAGGCTGACCAGCAGTATTGAGCCTTTCCAGAACCAGGGGCCACTCCTTCCTTCTTCTCAGACATCATTTGATATGTGGATTGTGTCTTGGGTATTCCAAGATTCTAGGCTAATATCCACTTATCAGTGAGTGCATACCATGGGTATTCTTTTGAGACTGGGTTACTACTTCACTTAGTATGATGTTCTCCAGCTCCATCCATTTCTCTAAGAATTTCATGAATTCATTGTTTCTAATGGCTGAATAGTACTCCATTGTGTATATATACCACATTTTTTTTTGTATCCATTCCTCCGTTGAGGGACACCTGGGTTCTTTCCAGCTTCTGGCTATTATAAATAAGGCTGCTATGAACATAGTGGAGCATGTATCCTTATTACTTGCTGGGGAATCCTCTGGGTATGACAGGGTCCTCCGGAAGTGTCGTGCCCAGTTTTCTGTGCATGAATTGGTGCATATGGATGCTGCTTCATTTGTTCTTCCAAAGTAAATGCCATCTAGAAGTACAAGGCCAAGGCAAGGGAAAACAGTTCCTTAATAAGGTAACTTAATAAGGTCTACACTGCATTTGTGCCTCTACTAGGTCACTTGACCTATTTTAGATTCAGTATCTAACTGAGGGAGGTGAAGAAAGGCAGTATTTCCTAAAAGAATAACTACAGATTAATCATTAATGATAAAGGCAGAAGTAAAACTGGATTACTCTTTGGGTAAAGGTTGGTGGGAGAGAAAATAGATGAATACTATCATAGAAGCTGAGAGAACTGGGTCAAAGTCCGAGTTAAAGTTTAGGTGGATAGGGTTCATTTGTTGAAAAGTCATTCAAACTGGTAATGTAAGAATTGTGTAAGAAATAAGGCCATAGAGGTTTCTATCCTCCTCTTCCTCTTACTATTTTCTTAGTTAACATAGAAAATAATGCATTTTTAAAATTTTCATATATGTATTTTAATTTGCTCATATGTTTTCTCCCTACATTGTCCTCTTTTCCTTATTCTTCCATTCTCAGTTTCCTCTCTTGCTTTCACAAATGAAATCACTCATCTCAGCATCACCTGACTTGGTGGGTTAGTGCTCATGGTGTAACCCTAAGATATAGAAAATGTCCTTTATAGCCTTTGGCAATATTTCCCCCTTTCTTGTGACTTATAGCTGGGTGGAAACTAGGTTCTTTTATGCTTCGCTTACCTCTTTGAATTAGCAAAAGTAACACAAGGGGAGTAAGAAGGTAATGCAAGGAGACTATGTTCAGACCATAAGACATGCATATGTGGAAATGTCACAGTGAAAGCCAATACTTTTACATAATTGATATATGGTACTAAATTTTCAAGTTTATATATATTCAATTCATTGTAGAGTATAATGTATCTATTGTCACAATGTGTATTTCAGTTGCTTGTCTAATAAGGGACTAAGTATAGTATTCTAGAATCAGAATATTATCCATCCACTGAAATTTAAGAACATTTAATGCTTGCAATAATAACTAGAAAGCAACTGCTTCATAAATTTTGCTCACATTAAAATTTATTTCTTAATGAATGAATGGATTGATTTCAAAGAGAGAAATCAAAAATACAGAGAGTGACTTTAAGCAAAAGCCATTACCAACTTTTTTTCTGTCATTTTCTTTAGCCCTGTACTTTTTACTTACAGGATTTTCTAGCTGAATTGTTATGATGTTGAAAACCCAAGCCCAGAACATTCTTATTCTTAAATTTAGTCTTGTGATGACTTTCCATTTTTTCAAAGCATTTTGACTTTCTATCATTAATATGTTTCCATTTCTGTGACTTCCATACTTGCATGACCTGCAGAGTGACTGCTGAACCTCTGCTTTCCCTATCTGTTTCTGCATAGTGAAAATTCCAGATCTGCCACTTTATTGACCCTGTGATTTTTTTAGATAAGTTTCCTGATTTCTTAGAACAATAATTGCAGTATAATAAAAAGAGCAGTAAAATGTATGAAAAGCAAAGGTATATATATATATGCATATATGTATAGAGCATATACATTAACATGGCACATAAATGCCCAATATTGGCAGATATTATTAACCGGAAATCAGCCTTCTCTGTTCAAACTGTTGTATTCTTTTCTCCCCCCATATCATTAGAAATCAGATTCAGGACCTGCAGGGCATAATGCTCTACCATTGAGCTGTATGCCTAGCCAAGACGCTGCATTCTTGAGTACTATCTAGTACTCATTTGCAGAGTTAATTTTCTTCAAAAGATAACCCTAGTCAATTCTCTAGCACTGTTTCTTCTCATCTCGTGACTTGTGACGTGCTGCTCTTACTTCCCCATGCCTTACCTTTGGCGGAATCAGCGTGCTGACCCTCTCCTTTTCCTATAGCTTCCAGTTCTGCTTTGAGGCAGGCAGCCACCGAAACTGACACCCACAGGGTTAAACCTATTTGCTGTAGCCATCCCTCCTCCCCCTAGTCCCCCTTTTCACTGTAGGCTGGCAGCAGTCCTAACTGCCTACTGAAGCCAAATGCTTGAGGAGAGAGAGAGAGTAAGGAGCCAGCCATGAATCCTTTCCAGAAAAACGAGTCCAAGGAAACACTTTTTTCACCTGTCTCTACTGAAGAGATGCTGCCCCGACCTCCAAGCCCTCCGAAGAAATCACCTCCGGTGAGTCCCAAAGTTCGGTTTGTCTCGGACAATAACAGCATACGTAAGCTTTCGAAGTTCCTCCTTGGCTGTTGGAACTTTGTGCTGAACTGTATTAGAACAGAAAAAGTACTCTCGTGGAATTAGAATTCACCTGAAAATTAATTCTAGTCTCTTCTGTTTTGGGAAGGAAGCAACAGGGTGGGTTAGCCAGATTTTTTTCAGTTGGGCCCCAGAGTTTTGCTCTATTTCATTGCATATTCCCTGGGGGAGAAAAAGCACTTTGAATGTCCAGGGAGACTTGGCAAGCATTCCTGTCTGGAGAACTGTGTGTGATTGTTCTTTTCTTACCAATACCAAAACTCAGCCTTTAGTTCCCCTTGTGTGAAGAGCCTTCTTTTTTTGGACACCAACAGAAGCTTTAGAATAGACCCACATTCTGTTACTAAGTGTCCCTACTTTAAAGTGGGAGGTCAAATAGAGGAACAAAGAATAATATTTTGTATTAGGTACTAAAGTACTTCCAAATTTATCACCTCGTTTGATTCTCATATCATAGTAAAATCCCATCAGTAGAAAGGCTATAGTAATAATAACCAATAATTTGCTGAGTTCTTTAGTATCAGCTACGAGGTCAGTATGATTCTTATTTCTTTGAAATAACAGAATTAAAGCACAGAGCCAATTATTGGTGTGACTTAAGTAATGATTTCCTGTTAATCCAATTAGTGAGAGTGTACACCACTAATATTAAATAAACTCTATGTTACTAGTTCTCAAGATGGGAGCTGCAAAGGTAGTAATTTCAAATTATTGCATCTTTCAATCAAGTTATTATCATGCAGTAACAACTGTATAGAAAGATAATTTATTTATATCAACATAGGTAAAAGGCAGTCTAAGTTTATTATATATATTTATATATATTTAATCATATCTTGTTAAGGGTGGTTAAAGAGAAGTGCATACCTATGAAATAAAAAGTTAATATTTGAATGTCTCAAGAGACAGATTATCTTTATCCCCTTTCCATATTAATGGAGTTATTGTTGTGGAAAGAGATTTAAAATAAAACATGACATTTATTATTTCACATAATACATGAGAGCACAGTTACTCTAATGCACAGCTTGAAAATGAAAATCTTGTTGCTGGAGAGATTGCTCAACAGTTGAGAGAACTTGCTGTTTTTCCAAAGGACCAGAGTTTGGCTCCTGGTTCTCAAGTCATACAGCTCACAAGAACCTGTAACTCCAGCTCCAGGAAATCCAACATCTTTTTCTGGTCTCTTCAGGCACCCACATACGTAGACTATCACATATGCAAACACATATTACATAAATACAAATAAAATGAAAAAGGAATATTTCAGAAGCATACTAGTAGAAAAGGTGGACAATTTCATAGGATTTCAGAATTCTCTTCCCAGAGTTAAGGTCATCAATCAGCTTTTATTTAGGAGTGCCTGGCCACCATTTTGAGCTCTATGCTGGAAAGAGAAGTCATCAAATTGTCAAGATTTCCCCTAAAATGGTGACCATACAGATGGGACCAGTCAGTCCCTGTAGTATAGCTAAGTGGGATAGTGACATCTGGTTCTGACTGCCTGGATATCATGTGCTCCCGAGACTACCTTTTCAATTTATGCTTAGCAATAAATATGATCATCTTCTTGCCTAGAACCATAGGATTTTATTGAGATACTGTGGAGAGGTGATTTGTCCTGATCAAGGAATGCCTGGCTAGTCCCATGTTAATAAAGGATGAAGTAATATTTGGACTTTTTACTCTAACACCAGTAATATAAGCATCATTAGTATGACAACATATGAAGAGACCAGTACATATGTTATGACAACATTATGCAGAGGCCACTTCTTTCTGCTAACTGATGACAGTGATTTAGGGATGAGTTTATCTGGACGTAATTGGGTTCACCTGTAACCTGAGTTCTCTGGGAGCCTAAGGCAGAAAGATCTTAAAACAGAGGTCAGCCTGGGAAAAATGATGAATACTTTGTATATGTATATTTCGAGATAAGTTTTATTTGTAGATTAGCCCTGTGGTTTAAGTGGGGGAAATGCTCATTCATCAATCTTGGCCTTTCTGTGAACAGAAAATCTGCGGCTCCAACTACCCAGCGAGCATCGCCTTCATTGTGGTGAACGAATTCTGCGAGCGATTTTCCTATTATGGCATGAAAGGTAGTTCTGTGCCCCAGAGTCTTCTCTGCTTATGTGTGTAGCAGTCCAGCCTCCTTTTCATGCATTTTGCCCATTTTCTCAGCCTCGGTATAAATTGATCCTTTCCTCTGGCCATCATAGTAAATGTCTCATACAATTTTTATTTAATAACTCATGCTGGCTAAGATTTAAAAAGGCCCTCAGGACCAATGCTCAACCAATGAGAACACAAATGGAGAAAGCTCTCATCTTGTACATCCCATTGAACCATGGGAAGGCGTGGTGGAAGGGCTGTAGGAAGCACTGTGTTAACTTTTCACAGTCTAAATGATGCTACGGGTACACAGAGATTGAAGGGATGAGAGTCGTATTTGTGTAGCTGGCATGCCTCATTTACTTTCAATGTTCCCATGGGTCCTGCTTCTACTGCCTGGCAGTCATCACCCAGTTATTTTCCTAATAGGAGTGCTGAAGGCCAGGATCACCTGTAGAGCCCAGAGATCAAATATAGTTCTCTGTGAATCGTTTGGTTGCACCTATCTTATTTTGTCTCCCATTTGTTTTCTTCGGTTTCTACCCAGCTGTGCTGACCTTGTATTTCCTGTACTTCCTGCACTGGAATGAAGACACCTCCACGTCTGTCTACCATGCCTTCAGCAGCCTCTGCTATTTCACTCCCATCTTGGGAGCAGCCATTGCTGACTCCTGGCTGGGGAAATTCAAGTAAGAACAATGGCTGGCCACAGCCTCGGGAACCTCACAAGTTCATTGTCCAGAAAGTTACCCAGAACTCCTAATATCTTGTCTTCTAGGAAACAAACCAAACCAAACCAAACCAAAAACAGAAAACAACAACAACAAAAAAATATTCATGGCTAAGTCAGATACATACCTCTCCGGCACAGTCAGCCCAGAAAACCTTCTTCTTTCCATGCTCATCCCCAGTGTTTTCACGTCCAGTTAGTCCGACGTTCCCTCGTCAGACCTGCCTTTAGTCTTCCACTCTGTAGCTTAAGACAGAATCTTATTTTATCTCAGTGGGGTACAGATCATTACCCAGGGGTAAATTTTTATTTGTAGAGACGTACTTTGGTTATTTGCTGATTTCCCCCACAATGTCTCCACACTCAGTCATCCCAACTCCTTCAGTCTCTTATCGCCCTTTCTTGTCAGAGACTTTCAACAAGTCTGTTGAACAGTCTTTGTTGACATCTTTGCCTTTCTGTTGTTTCCTTCTTTAGATTCTAATAAAGATTTTATAAGTTAAAATAATTAACTGTTTAGTTCAGTTCTCCTGTTCCTAAAAATATAAGCAGCAGACAAGGTATAAAGTCATAATTGGCCTCTATAGTTATTATTCTTATGGGCTAAAAATAAGATTTTGGTTTCCATTATCTAGAAATATTCTGATTTTTCCATCTGTGGATTTTTTTTGAGTTACCGATCTCAAAATATACTCTTAAAAATACAACTGCATAAGATATAACGAATTATGTGGGAAAATAAAAGCTTGTTTGGTAAAATTAGTATAGAAAATTTTTATATTGTATTGAAACATTAAAAATAACGTTTCTTTAGTGTATAGAAACTTCTTTTAATCTCCAATAAGTTAATATGTCCTGTAAAAATCTCTAAGTGAAAGGTAAGTATGTATTGTTTCCTGTAGTAGTTAGACTGGTGGTATTGTGTTTGTAGACCTACACTTTGATAGAACTTGTCTTAGTTTCACTTCAGTTGCTATGACAAATATCCTGACCAAAAAGAGCAACATAGGAAGAGATTTATATGGCTTACAATCCTAAATTATTGTCAAAGTCAAGGTAGGAACTCAAGAAGCTAATTACATCACTTCTTGAACCAGGAGCAGTGAAAGAGTAAACTCAACCTTGACTATTTTGACTCAGCTAGCTTTTCCTTCTAATATATTCAGGACTGCTGTCCTAAGGAATGGCTCTACCTATAGTGGGCTGCATCTTATTACATCAATTAACACTCAACACACACACACACACACACACACACACACACACACACATCCATAGACATGGCTAAAGGGCCACCAGATCTAGATTATTCCTCATTTAGACTCTCTTCACAGGAATTCTAGTTTTGTCAAGTTGAAGTTGAAATTAACCAATACAGAGTTCTAACTGCAAACACCAATTTACTTCTTAATTTGGTGTATGTATGCAAATGCACACATATATTCACATACGTGAATATATAAATGCAGTCTCTTCAGAGAGGTATGGTGGGCAAATTTGTTACTTGTGTAGTAACAATCATTGAATTTGCTCAGATATGTTCTGGAATTACACTGAGAACAGAAAACACAGGCCATAGTCTATTCACTTAATTATAGAATGCACTATTTCCCTTCTTTACTCTTCAGTGCTGACGCTACATTTATATTTTTAGAATAACTTCCTTTGAGGTTGAAGGAGTAAAATTTCAGGATTTGGTGATAATAGCTTCCTTATTATTTTGGAGGAAACAATACTATTCGCTTGTACTCTTAACTCAATCTTGCTTGAATTTTTTTAACTTACTTTTATTGAAGTGTAATTTACATAAACGTCACAAGCCCAAAAGTCTTGAATTTTTACAGAATTATCACCATTACCTAAACTATTTTCTCTAGTTTTCAAATTCTCCCTCAGACTTAGAATCTTTTCCTGTACTGGAATCACACACAAGCTTCTAGTATTTTCAAGTAATCAAACAAAAATCTTGAATTCTTTTCTTATTTTCTTCCTCCTTCAACCACTGCCATGGTTTTCAATAAGCATCTTTTTATTAGCCATTTCCTCTCTCTTTATCATCATTTCTTATGACAGAGATGCATACTTCAATGAAAAGGAACACAATTTAATTCAATCTGATACAAATTTAAGTGTTTATTAACCATCCATTATTTGTCCAATAATCATAAGCATGAGGAGATTAATTATATGTAATATGGTTTTCTTTCTATATTCTTTGTTTAGATTCCAAATGATTTTCCCTTTCCTGGTTCCCTGCTCCCCCTAAGTCCGATAAGTCCTTTTCCCTATGCCAATTCCCCCAGTCAACCTCCTCCCACTCCTCTGTCCTGGCAATCCACTACCATGCTGCATCAAGCCTTTACAGAACCCGGGGCCCTCTCCTTCCTTCTTCTTTTGTTTTTGCATTGTTAGAGTTCAAATAGTTTTAATGGGAATAAATCATGGAAGTTTCAACAGGAAATGCTATAAATCACCTTTTTCCTCTACTGACATTTGTCAGGATCGTGATGACCTCTATCAACAAATGACAGTGTCCACATGTAGATTCTTACTCCCTTGGAGTGTTTATACTTAGTGATTCAGCCTGTTCATCATTCCCTTGCCTTCTCTAGTTGTGTATTTTCCTCATTCTCTTACTGTTACATTTCTGGTTGGTTTTGATCAGCCTCCATTTTTGCTTTTTGATTACTTAACTCTTTCCTGTCAGTTTTCTAGCAGGCAGTAACTCTCACCTTTCCCTTTTCATAGACTGAACTGACTGTCCTGTAGCAAGTCTGGAGGTGTCTAGTTCAGCTAGATGCAGACAGCCACTCGGAGTGTTGGAACCTGGAGTTTAAATGCCAGTAGGCATTTATAATTGCATATTTCTGTTCACGTTGGCCGTCCCTTATCCTAGCTTCCTTATGTCCCCACATTGAATCAACTGTGTGACTCTCCAAGTTCTGAGGGTGCAGCAGCATGCACACTGGTCCTCCTCAATCCTAACTCCAGCTGCCTGCCATCAATTGCTGCCACTTTGGTTTTTATATGCATTGTCTCTAAATTGAAAAGGGACACCTAAAATGTTTTCACTGCTGTCTTTTTTCTATAATTGAGCCTAGGCACTATTGTCTAAAACATCATTGAGCCTGAGAACATGTGTGCACAGCATTGAAGAGGACTTTTACTTGCTTTGGGCCTTGATTTGTTTTAAACAACACACTTTGGGGAGTGACTTGATACCTCATTCAGATAGGGGATGATTTAAAACGTGGCTAATTTCTCCCTTGTAGACATACGCATGTGTGTGTGGACACGAATGGGAGAGGCTCACACACAAATAAAGTGATGGCTACATGGGCTGGAGAGATGGCTCAGCCGTTAAAGGCTAAGCTCACAACCAAAAATATAAGAGCAATGGCTACGGTCCACTGGAATACATTGGCCATTCAAGCCACCACACTTTATTCCTGATTTAAAAAAAAACAACTGGAAGTGAGTGACTCCTCTTCTGCTTTTTAAAACCTGAGATGGCAGCCTTGCCTCCGTGCATGAAAAGGAATACCTATATGTTTAAACCTGTCCCCTCCTCTTATCTCTGTCTTAACTCTTGTTTCTGTTTTATGCTTACACTAACTGCCTCCCTCTCGTGTGTGTGTGTGTGTGTGTGTGTGTGTGTGTGTGTGTTTTCAATGTTGTCTTGGAGGTAGAATATTTCCATTAGGATGATTGTTAAAATAGTCAAGACATGATTTTCTGAACAATTGCTCAAAGCCTTTCTCAGAATGCTTACTGTCCCAGAATCCAAGCTATGTAAGAGGAAATGGGCACCCAGAATCCCAAACTCTTGTGTAAGGAGATCTTAAGAATTTAGTTTTATTATTTTTATGTGTATGTCTGTGTGTCTGTATGGGAGAATGTGTCACATGTGGGTGAGTGCCTGCAGAGGCAAGGAGGGGACATCAGGTCCCTTGGAGCTGGAGAACGGGTGTCTGTGAACCACCAAATATGATGGGATTCAAACTCTGAAAAGATTGCAAGAGGTCTTAACCACTGACCCATTTCTCCATCCTATTTAGTTTATTTCTCTCTCCTTGACAATTTGCATAATATCCTTAAGGTTTGTAATAACTAGTTTTCTTTCCATTTCTTTTTATTGTCTTTCTTTCTATTTCTTCTGTTTATTTCAATAAGGATTCCACCCCCAGAAAACTAATTTAAAAAGATTAGACATTTAGAATGAGGGACCCCCAAGTTGATATTCCTGGTACCCCTAGGGGCTTCCTGACACTTTTATTACATTCTTTATATTTGACCCTAGCATAAAATACTTTAAAATGACAAATACAAACTATATAAATTATGTGAGTTTGTTATATCATTAGCATTCCAGTGTATGATAATGTACACAGTATACATGCCACTTATGGTGATACACATAGGGAGGATAAACAATATTGTGTCATGTCAGTGTGCAGAGCTCTACACATGTTCTTATTGGAATTCTATAATGTGCTACTTATTTGATATTCAAGTCTATTAGAAAAAATTACTTTTTTTAGAATATCCATTTATTTATTTGAAGGATCAAAAATGTTAATTTCATAGACAATATCAGGGCTTTTAATGAATAATAATACTAATTCTTGATGAAAACAGATATATTATATATTTTCTTTTTTTTCATTTTTTTATTCTATATTCTTTGTTTACATTCCAAAGGCTTTCCCCTTTCCCAGTTCCCCCCCACCATACGTCCCATAAGTCCTCCACCCCCCAACTATTCCCCAATCACCCCCACACACACACACCATTTCTCTGTTCTGGTACTCTCCTACAAAACTGGATCCAATCTTTTCAGGCCCAGGGTCCTCTCCTTTCTTCTTCTTGGGAATCATTTGACTTGCTAATTGTGCCTTGAGTATTTAGGGCTTCTGGGCTCATTAATATCCACTTATCAGTGATTGCATTTCATGTGTATTCTTTTGTGATTGGGTTAACTCGCTTAGGATGATATTTTCCAGATCTAACCATTTGCCTACAAATTGCATGAATTCATTATTTTTAATTGCTGAGTAGTGTTCCATTGTATAAACATAGTGGAGCATGTGTCTTTATTGTATGCAGGGGAATCCTCTGGGTATATTCCCAGGAGTGGTATGCCAGGGTCCTCTGGAAGTGTCATGCCCAATTTCTGAGGAACCGCCAGACTGATTTCCAGAGTGGTTGTACTATCTTGCAATCCCACCAACAGTGGAAGAGTGTTCCTCTTTCTCCACATCCTCGCCAGCACCTGTTGTCTCTTGAGTTTTTAATCTTAGCCATTCTGACTGGTGTGTGGTGGAATCTCAGGGTTGTTTTGATTTGCATTTCCCTGATGACTAATGATGTTGAACATCTCTTAAGGTGCTTCTCGGCCATCTGAACTTCTTCTGGTGAAAATTCTTTGTTTAGCTCTGTACCCCATTTTTTGATAAGATTATTTGGTTCTTTGGGGTCTAACTTCTTGAGTTCTTTACTTAACAGGTAGCTTTTACCAATTGCATGATTTTTATCACTGAACAGCTTAAATCCTTTGTACTTCCCTATTTTTTTGGTAAATTATCTATGTGGAAATCACCCTGGGGTTTATGGTTAGCCCAAGTGTCCACATTACCCAGATTGAACCTAAAATTCCTTTGACTGTCTTTACATCTCAGTGTTTGTTGAAAGCCTTTGTTATATGTAAGTACACTGTAGCTGTCTTCAGACACTCCAGAAGAGGGCGTCAGATCTCATTAAGGATGTTGTGAGCCACTATATGGTGGTTGCTGGGATTTGAACTCAGGATCTTGGGAAGAGCAGTCAGTGCTCTTAACTGTTGAGCCACCTCACCAGCCTGAAAGCCTTTGTATTAGCACTCCTAGTTACTTGGCATTCATCTTTCCTCTTGCTCCCTGGAGCTAAGAGGCATTTCTTGAGAAAAAAAGGGCAAGTGGAGGTATCTTATTCTACTGATTGAAACATCACTGTGCTAGCTGCAAATCCACTTACTTCCTCTCCTGTCTGTATAGATGTAGGGTCACTCAGAGCACAGAGCAGAGCAGAAAACAGTTCTGGGAAGAGAACTGGAAAGAAACATCTGTACCATCTGAGCAAATGCTACTGATGAAGAATCACATTCCCTTTCTCTCCTCTGTGTACATCATCTGCCATTGTTTCTGTTTCCCAATTCATTCTCTTCTCCACTCCAGTCTCTTCCTCTGTTTACTGAGAACAGGGTGAACCCTGATGTCTCTGCATAATACAATGACTGACTTAACTTTCTTCACAGGACAATCATCTATCTCTCCCTGGTGTATGTTCTTGGCCACATATTCAAGTCTTTGGGTGCCATACCAATACTGGGAGGAAAAATGATACATACGTGAGTAAAATCATGGAATCCACTGCGCCGCCTTCCTTACCTTAGGCAGGCATATGTCTCAGAGATTCATTACAGGTGGCTTTCCATTTTATTATCAGAGATTCTCCTTTATTTTCCAATGTATACTTTTACTGCTAAACTTATTAAAATCAAAAGGATTACAAGCAATGGAATCCTTTCTTAAACTACCAGATCTTGGTTTTTATTAAGTAAACATTTGAAGACGAGTAGAATGGCCAATTAGTATACTTTTCATAAAAACTCTTTATGTGCTTGAAAATAAGAAAACCTTTTATATTTCCTTCCACTTACCAACCTATTTACTTATACTAGAGAAGTCATAGCCAAAGCTGGGTATATCTATGTATGAGTAGTTCATATATTACCATTCTATTGTATCTCTTTACTTCAGGCATCAGTGTTTATAGTTAGATTAGCCAATTTAATACACATATATACACACTCTGAATTGAAATTTTTACTGTATTTGAAAAGTAATAAACACTAAATACCTTTTTATCACTGTTCCATGAAACTTAATGATCACATTTCTACTTACTATGATAAATTTCAATATTTTACTTTGTAGTTAGTAAGCATATACAAGAGTAGAGTCTATAAGATCTTTCAACTGAATTGCAAAAATAAGATATTAAAAACTGGTGTGCTAGATTCCGAGTCCCTGCAGTGCCTTCTCCCACTTGATGCATGCAAAGGACAAATAGAACAACTGTGCCCTGAATCATCTAAGCAATACAGTTCTTAGCAGAGTCTCCAATGTGAAGATGATAAGTTCTCATGAGTAGATCTTGGAATGACACAAGTAGAAAGGACCCACAAGGTTGATGCAATAAGAAGATGTTATCTTTGAATAGAAGATGAATATCTTTGAATCTTTTTTTCTCCTGTGTATCTTTGTAGCCCACCTCTACAGTTGGTTTGGTATCAACATGGTTCTAGCATCCTTGCCTCTCCATTTCAGAATCTTATCATTGGTTGGCCTGAGTCTAATAGCTCTGGGGACAGGAGGTATCAAACCCTGTGTGGCAGCTTTTGGCGGAGACCAGTTTGAAGAGCAACATGTAAGGATCTTCTTATTTCTGTATTTCAAGATTGTGTAACCAGCATCAAAATGGGGACCATGTCAAGCAGCCATTTGCTAAGACTGAGGTAATCCCACTGATTAAGTCCAGTCTGGGGAGCTGAGTTCTGTGCTGGATGCTGGTCATCAGCATAGAGAAAAATAAGGTCAGTTACAGTAACCAGGGTGGGAAGTGGACATGTCATATGAAGGAAGGCAGGAAAATGAGGACACAGAGACTGAAAAAGATAAGCAGCAAGGGAGCTTGGATGTGGCTCAGTTGGTAGAGTGCTTGTGTAGCATCCATGAAACCCTGCGTTCAGTCCCCAGCAAGGCATAAACCGAGGCGGTGGCCCATGCCTATAATCCCAGCATTTGGAAGATGGAGGCAGAAGGATCAGAAGTTCAAGGTCATCCTCAGCTACATATCTATTTCAAGATATCCAGCCCAGGATACACAAGATGCTGACTCAAAACAAAATGAGCAAATGAGCAAACAAAACCCAAGGAGATAATCATATACAGCTATTCATAAATAGTAGGGGATGGCCATGTTTACATCTGAGTCCAAGAAGTGGAAGCTATCATAAGGGAGGTGCTTGCTTCCTGGATGGTAAAACCACATAGGATTGGAAACAGTCACCTTACTCTGACTTGCAGTACCTAAGAATGACTGTGGTGAGTACATTAGAAATTGGAAGTATAATACAGAGATGATTTTGTGAAGGGGAGAATGCTGGGTCATAATAAAACAGAATTCCATTTTGTAGATGGATTTGCCTGGCTGATCTCTTCATAACATTTTTCATTTTCAATGGTGGGTGGGGGATATATGACCAAAATGAAAATGAGCACATATGAGGAATATGACAATTGGACAGGGAACAATCTATTCTTGAACTACCAAATATGTCTAAATCCTTCATTTTTTAACACACACACACACACACACACACTTTTCTTCATGAATCTCTTCCTTCTTCCATAGTTGTTTAGCCTGGTTCTGTTTCTCCCTTCCCTGATCTGTATGTGAGCTCTTCCCTCCTTATGTTTCTCTATAACACAAGGTCTGTTATCTCTCTTCCTGTCCCTATTTTCTATCTGTGTGTCTTATCTTCCTATGCTTCTCTTGCTGTGTAGACCACTTGGGTTATTCAGCATACTTTATTCTGGGGTTTATGGATTCTAATTGCTGGTTGACATTGGAGAAATGCCAGCCCTCTAACAGACCAGCTTCTGTGCACAGTGAACTACACTGAAAGAACATGCAAATGGGAAAGAGAAGGAGGAGCAAAACACAGACCACAAACTGAGCCTGGGGAAGGACTGATTGTTCTAGTGCGACAGGAAGAGCTGAAGTGCCAGAATGAAGTACGCCCTATGTAATAGATCACATATTAAAAACTTCACTTGAAAGTTGTTGTATTTAGTAGCTGGTCCACAGACACATTTCAGTGAATAGAGCAAACTCACCTTCAAGCTTCTACAAGTCCCCGTCTAGGCCAGCAGATTCCCTTTTGCACTCTCTAGACAATCTATCTCCCTGAAACCCAAGTTATTACTTTCCTCTTAGATCAATAGTAGCTCCACTACACTGTTCTACCATACACTTCACAAAATACATTCATTAACTCAAGGAGTCATGTACTTAATTAATACAGACAATAAACATTTGTTAAATGTCTAATATATGTTAGCATTTCTTCTAGGTACTGGACATCTAAGAATAAAATTTCTACCTTGAAGAATACTCACAATACACCAAATAAAATGAATGCTTAATACAAATAAATTAGTACTATAATAAATATGTATAAGACACAAGAATGGTATTGAGGGCAGGTTGGTCAATTTCCCCCAGGTCTTAAAGGGCTTGTAATTATGTTTAGAAGGTGAGTAAAAACTCATCTAGGGTCAGCCAGCCACTATATTAGCAAGCTAATGAGATGGTCACATGCCATGGTAGCACCATCTGAAACTGATGCTTTGTGTGTCCTTTAACATGGAGTGGGATGGAGCTAAGAGTCACATTTCCCTGATGATCTGTCTCATTGCAGGCAGAGGCACGGACTAGATACTTCTCAGTCTTCTACCTCTCCATCAATGCAGGGAGCTTGATTTCTACATTCATCACACCCATGCTGAGAGGTTAGGCTTCTTCCTATGGGGCTGGATGTGTAGGGATTCACTCTGGCCACCCAAAAAGCCATTCGCAGATTCAGGTGGTCCAGCTTCTCCTTTCCTACAGGCTTATAAATATGTGAGGGGTTTTTTGTTTTGTTTTTTGTTTTTTTTAGTTTTGACTGGTATGATTTAAAAGAAGAGTTGTGGGGTAGATGATGGGAAGAGGAGAGGACAGCGATGCCTACACCAAGAGCCCAACCTTATAGAGTAAAATATTGCAGATTTGTGATTCACAATTGCTCCTCCCTTCCTGTCTTCTTCAGGGGATGTGAAGTGTTTTGGAGAAGACTGCTATGCATTGGCTTTTGGAATTCCAGGATTGCTCATGGTGCTAGCACTCGGTGAGTGTAGTGGAAAAGGATATGAGCAGCCATTGATCCCGCTCACGTAAGGCATCATGTAGGAACTCTACTATTTCATTGAACCTTCCCATTAACCCTTTCTGGCAAGCATCATTGTAGTGGTTTCCCTTTAGTTTTGAAGATAAATTATAAAGGACATCAGAAATTAAACTTTTAATTTTTATTATCTGTGTATCAGCATGTATTTGTGTATCACATGTGTGCTTAGTGCCCACGGGGGCCAGAAGAGGGCATCAGATCCTCTGGAACCGGAGTTACAGACAACTGGAAAACCATGTGGGTACTAGGAATATACTCCAGGTCCTCTAAAAAAAGCAACAAATACTCTTAATTTCTGAGCCATCTCTCTAGTCCCATAAACCACTTTTTAAGTGCTCTAGTCACGTAGTTAATACATTTCAAATAAGCCTTTTAAGAAACAATTCTTGGGGTACATGTAGGATTGCCAATCAGGAGTTTGAGTGCCTAAAAGTTTTAAATATCTCAAATGATTCTCCCCTACCCATACCCCACCCCCACAATTGCCTCTGCCTCCTGTGTGCTGGGATTAAATGTGTGTGCCACCAAGGTCTGGCACTCTCAAGTGATTCTTATGTATCGTCAGGATTTAAGCCCATTGCTTATTGCTGAAATATGCAAGGAAGGAACTAAGATAATTCAACCTCTGTCTCAATCTAGTTTGTGTTATCTAATACTTAATTTTTTGGTAAGTAGATGCTACTTTTGATTGCCTGGGCATTTCAAATCAGCTTCCAGGTTTAGCTTTTTTTCCCCCTTTCTTTCTTTTTTCTTTTCTTTTCTTTTTTTCTTTTCTTTTCTTTTTTCTTTTTTTTCTCTGTTCTGCAAAGCTCCCAAAGAATTTCCCATTGAATAAAGAGAATTAGAGAGGAGTTGGATTAGTTAGGAAGTAATGCAACTTAGATCAAATGGCATTCTTTTAGCACTGAGAACCTTGTCCTGGAAAAGACAGGGGATATGTGGGCCTGTTAGTTTAGGCAAGTTCCCTAAGGGGAGGCTTGGGTGTGATTGTTTCTAGTCATTGACCTGGAAACTTGTCTCATTCTGAGCCTCTGGGGTGACACCCCTCTGGAATATATCCAGTCTAAACACATAAAGAGCTCAAGAGGAGAGGAAGCCCAGAGACTCAATGTTTGGTCTGATTCTTTTCTACCAGAAAGGCTGAAAGTAATACGTTTCCCAATTCCAAACAAGTGTATTCCGGGAGAGCCATAATCAAATACTCTCTGCTTCCTTCTCCCTTCAGTGCTAAATATTTCCTACAAGCACTTTCTTGTTGTATACACTTATTATCATGGCAGCTTCTCTATATCACTCACTGACCTGTAATTATATTTAAACATTAAAGCGATTATGAAGCTCAAAAAAGATTTTGGAATTATAATGCTAAATAGGTAGTGTCTGTCCTTGTTAGTCAGCAGCTGAATTTTATGGTGCTCATAATATTGCCTCTGTAATAGATTTTGTGCTAGGTATTGGAACCATATTGGTGATTTAGACAGTTTTAAAGTTCATATTTTCAAAGAATTTATATAGTACAGGGAAAGTAATCCAGACCAGTAAACCAGGATTTGCCACATAGAACAGTCAATATCACAACCAGGGGAGTTTAGAGAAGGCTATGGAGCTCATAGAAGGGCTTCTGATGAACACGTGGTTTTAAGGGTTTGCCTACAGAGAAAATTCTAACATAAGTCCTCAAGGATGGACAGTCTTCATCAAAGAAGGTACCATGTAGAAAAAATATATGGTCTGTGTCTTTAGATGAGAGATATCATGATTGTTCAAAGGATTTGGAGCAAAAGAGAACAAGAAAGAATAAAAACCACCAGAAACAAAATAATAAAAAATAATTTAGGCCATGAAAGAATTAAAACTTCATTGCAAAGACAATAAAAAAATTAGCAAAAAAAAAAAAGAGTTTTGAGCAAAGAAATAGTCGTTAGGTTTTTCTTTTTGTGGTGTTTTATTTTTTCAATGGTTTGCACTATGGAGAAGAGATTGGGTTAAGGTGAGGCAAGGCTAATATTGATCTCATTGCTCCTTTAAATTTTGTACATGAGGTGCGTGTCTTACTTGGCTTACCCAACTTGGTCCCTTCTGAATTAGCAAGCCTTGGTAAAATGGGATCTGTGAAGTCAGGGAAAAAATAAGACACTGTTGAATAGAGGGTTCTGGCTTGAACCACAGTCTAGGTAATAAATCATTAATTGAGATAGTGAGGATGAACAGGTTAAGGCAATGCTGATGGATTTGTTTGGGATAAGTTATATTATAGGTGGTCTTGGTACATCTAAGTGCATCTCCAAATAGTTAAATGGAAATACTGTTTTAGGGCCCAGAGAAAACCAATTGGATTTTAGGCACAGATCTGGATCTATAAGGTATAGCCAGCAATTAAGTGTTGAAAACAGAAAACTCTAACAAAATAAGAGTAAGACAAAAAAGAAGACCCAGGCTCAAACTCTAAAGACACAACAGCATTTAAAGGACAGGCAGCAAAGAAATGCCCTCAAACAAAACACATTGTAATCCTGGCATTCTGGAGGAAGGGGCAGGAGAATCATGTGTTAAAGTCCAGCCTAGGCTACATAATGAGTTCAAGGCCAGAGTGGGCTATAAAGAGGTGCCCTGTCACACAGATGAAAGGAAGGGGAATGAGAGAGTGGAAAGGGGAATGGAAGGAAGGAGGGCTAGCTCCTTGTCAACTACTTCGCAAATAAAAGGGAAACTAAGAAATAAAGATGTGGCTATGTTACACAGAATGAGCTGAAGAATCCTAACAGGATAGGCTAGGATTTGGAGGGGTGAAGACAGGAAATGATGGACAGTGGTTAGAGCATAGGGTATTAAAGAAGAGTAATAAAACGAAAGGTCATAGGTTAGGTGAGCTTCTTTGAGAGGGCACCTTATTGTTTTCTCCCTACATTCCCATAGTGCCAAGTACAGTGTGTAGTACAAGAATGTATGTACGAAATTCTTCATGGTGGGTGGTATAGCTTTGCTTCCTGGTTCTGTGATAAAATACCCTGACCAAAGCAACTTAAGAGAGAATGGGTTAGTTTGGCTCACAGTTCCAGGTAAAAGTCCACCATTGCAGGGAAGTCAAGGCAGCAAGAACTTTAAGCAGCTGATTACATTACACCCATCTCACAACATTGCAGAGAGCAATGAGTTAGCAGAGGCACAAGACTGCTCAGGTGCTTTTGGTCATGGCCCAGCCCAGGAAATGATGCTCTTCACAAAGGGTAAGCTCTTCCACTTCAGTTACCCTGAGTAAGAGGGTCCTGCCCATGTGATTCTAAGTTTTCTAGTTGACAATACTATCCATCAATAATCCTTAAAGCATAGATATTTTTAATAGAGAGGCCTCATGCTAAAATGTTATTTATGGCAATTTCTCCCCATGAAATCTCATACATGGTGCTTAGTTTATTTAATCTTCAATTTACTCGTGTTTAAAATGGAAACAGTAGTATATATTTTGTTAGACTAAATCAGCTGAGGTACATAAAATGACTAATAATTTACTTATAATTAGTTCTCCAATAGATAATAGGATAATGGTGAATTTAAGAAGGCTTTTCCTGCTATGAATTTGGAATTTTTAGGCAGATCTGGAAAAGAAAATTTTAATTTGGCATCAGGCTACAGAAGCAATTGACTAGAAAATAAGAAGTAAGCTGATAGACATTTTAACATGTAAGGATAGAAATTGTTCTAGGTAGAATAGGGGAGGTGGCAATGGTAATGTAACAGAGGTGACAGCTGAGCTGTGTGCACTTAGGAAAGAAAAATCAAACATATCACATGTGGACAAAAAAGAGGTGGCAAAGATGACTTCTATCTCTGCTGTTCCTTGAAGGTCTCCATGAATATCTCCCAACAGTTAACCCCTATCTTCCCTTGACTATTCTGAATTTAGGGAGTCAAAGTCAGTTCTCTGTGAGATTTGATGCAGACAACTGAGTATTCTGAGAAACTAAGAATGTTGTCTGTGATTCAACTGCAGTTGTGTTTGCAATGGGAAGCAAGATGTATAGAAAACCACCTCCTGAAGGGAACATAGTGGCGCAAGTTATCAAATGCATATGGGTAAGTTCATGAATTGACCGCCTGCTTGCCTTTTTCCATAGAAAGTAAAGTTGTCATGCTAAATGCATGGTTCTCCACACCACGGGCATATGTTTTTCTCCACCATCTTCCTTCTATGAGCCTACCTTTTGACAAACTGAGTTTAATTGGTCCTCTTTGCCTCTACTTGACCATTAAGATTTTAGACATAATTAATTCCTAGTAGGCAAAAATCTTGAGTACAGTTATATATAATGCTATTAGGAAACAAGAAAAGACTGAAATTACACCTCAGATATTGGAATTCAGTGTCTGATAAAGTTCTAAGTCCATGCTTGACAGTAGGGATAAAGAATTGGGAGAGTCGGGGGTACTTTTCTTTTTGTCTATCTCTGATTCTGGTCTCTGCCCTAGTTTGCTATCCGCAACCGCTTCAGGAACCGTTCTAGGGACGTTCCAAAGCGACAACACTGGCTAGACTGGGCAGCAGAAAAATACCCAGTAAGTGGAAACTGCAGAAATACCTCAAAATTCTATGAAATCTTTCCAATTCTTTTCTTCTACGAGCCTACCTTTTGACAAACTGAGTTTAACTGGTCTTCCTTGCCTCTACTTGACCATTAAGGTTTTAGAAGTAGTTAATTTCTAGTAGACTAAAAATCTTCTGAGTACAGTTTGTGTGTGTGTGTGTGTGTGTGTGTGTGTGTGTACACATTTGACCTCTTCTTTCACTGGTTTTGGCCATTTTTACTCTAAGCAAGAAAAGCACATTTGGAACTTTTGGCAATTCAGCCTGCTCTTTCTTCCTCCCACAGAATCATCTCATTATGGATGTGAAGGCACTGACCAGGATACTGTTCCTTTATATTCCACTGCCCATGTTCTGGGCTCTTTTGGATCAACAGGTAATAGTCAAAGTTCTTGAAAACTGTGTCTTCCTTCATCCTCTTTCTTATCATTTGAAAAGGATATCTCATAACAAAATCTGTTGGCCCTAGGGCTCACGGTGGACTCTGCAAGCTAACAAAATGAATGGCGATTTGGTGAGTTGAAAATATTTCCAAAAAACAACTGCTAAATTCTTCATTGTACATAATTTATTGGTAATTAATTTAGTTTATATATATTTTTATTTCTACATACATCTCTAATCTTTATGATTAAAAAACAAAATTGACTTAAGATCATTAGAGATGTACATTAAGCCCATAGATAAATATTAAGATAAATATATCTATGAAAAATCTTAGTCTTGTCTTTAGGAATCAGGAGGTGAAGGGTAGGAAATACCCAGATTCTCCCACTCACCCACCCCTTCATAATGTGCTAAAAGGATAGCAGATGAAGTAATGCAAGTCTGGCTGTATGATTTTCTTCCATTTGAGCCTGTCTTAGTACATAACAAGAAAAGGTTTGATTGATGCTTCTATACAACTTCTCCCATCCCTTTGTCTAGATCAAGTAAGGAACCCATGAGATCTTAGAAAAATTTAGAAAATGTCTATAGCTATGAAAAGAGTGAGACAATTTTAAACATTATTTTCTCTTTTCCTCATGTTCATTCTTTGGTCCAGTCCATCTTTTGGTCCATTCTCTATTGTTAATTATTCCATCCATCTCTAGATTATTATATTGATAATTTTGAATGTGTGCATGATACCAGGAGCCTCCAAAACATAATTTTACCTCTCCCCTCCTCTAGCTGCCCAGGAGTTACCATGGCAGTTCTCTTATTGATTCTCTGGAGAGCATGAAAATTGAACATAATATATTGGGGGCAACTTCAAGCTGACCACAGCACGTGTCCTTCTGTTGTTTTTTGTCCCTGACTATGGTGATAAGATTAATTAAAATATACAACTTTACTACTCTTAAGCAAAGTATAGTTCAGGTAGAACATCTCTCATCCAAATATCTGTTATCCCAATTATTCTTAAAAAAAAAAAAAACCTTACTCTTTTTTTTCTTTTTTTTTTTATTTTATTTTCTATATTCTATGTTTACATTCCAAAGGCTTTCCCCTTTCCCAGTTCCCACCCACCATAGTTCCCATAGTTCCTCTCCCCCCCATCTGTTCCCCAATAATTCCCCCTCCCCCCTCGGTTTCTTTACTAAACTGGAAGCAATCTTTACAGGCCCAGGGTCCTCTCCTTTCTTCTTCTTGGGAATCATTTGACTTGCTATTTGTGTCTTGAGTATTTAGGGCTTCTGGGCTCATTAATATCCACTTATCAGTGATTGCATTTCAGGTGCATTCTTTTGTGATTGGGTTAATTCACTCAGGATGATATTTTCCAGGTCTAACCATTTACCTACAAATTGCATGAATTCATTATTTTTAATTGCTGTGTAGTATTCCATTGTATAAATATACCACATTTTCTGTATCCATTCCTCCTTTGAGGGATATTTGGGCTGCTTCCAATTTCTGGCTATTATAAACAAGGCTGCTATAAACATAGTGGAGCATGTGTCCTTATTGCATGCAGGGGAATCCTCTGGGTATATGCCCAGGAGTGGTATGCCAGGGTCCTCTGGAAGTAACATGCCCAATTTTCTGAGGAACCGCCAAACTGATTTCCAGAGCGGTTTTACCATTTTGCAATCCCACCAACAGTGGAGGAGTGTTCCTCTTTCTCCACATCCTCGCCAGCACTTGTTGTCTCTTGAGTTTTTAATCTTAGCCATTCTGACTGGTGTGAGGTGGAATCTCAGGGTTGTTTTGATTTGCATTTCCCTGATGACTAATGATGTTGAACATCTTTTAAGGTGTTTCTCGGCCATCCGAATTTCTTCTGGTGAAAATTCTTTGTTTAGCTCTGTGCCCCATTTTTTGATAGGGTTATTTGGTTCTTTGCGGTCTAACTTCTTGAGTTCTTTGTATATATTGGATATTAGCCCTCTGTCGGATGTGGAGTTGGTGAAGATCTTTTCCCACTTTGAAAAACCTTACTCTTGATCTAATAATATTATAAAGCAAACTTTTTCATACCATAAAGCTAACTTGAATAAATTACCTTCAAGCTAATGGATGAGACATGTATAGAACATAAATGGATTTCACATTTAGTCTTCAGCCTTACTGCTCCTTCCCCAGCCTCCATTATGCACGAGCGCAATGATTTGATTGTAAATAGCAAACATTTTGCAGAACGAATATTTAACCCATACACAAAAAGCAGCCCCTGGGGCCCATCTTTAGCAAACAGTCAGAAGCCATCCCAAGTGTCTTCAAAGCCCAGATCCTTTGCCAGTAAGTCACAGATCCTGAACCAAAGATTTGATGAATGGTTTTATATGCTTCTTATCTACTATCAAGCTGGGTAACCTAGGCTTTCTTTGTCTTCTGCTATTATCTAACCATAGTTTATTATGATGTTTCAGGGATTTTTTGTACTTCAGCCGGATCAGATGCAGGTAGGAGACTTCTCTGTAGGCATTGACCTGTGGTTTTCCTTTTTTTACCTCATTTGTTCCTCTCTGGCAGCATTTGGGTTAATAGCTATCTTAACTGTGTGCTGAGGAGGCCCATGCTGAAAGCAGTTTCTTTGATCTTCCTCCTCTCTTTCACATCCTTTGTAAAGGATATAGTTCTGCTCAACTCCAGAGAGACTGAGTGTGAGCATTGACTATTCTCTCTATGTCAAGATAGTATAATTGGAAATATTGTCAAGGAAAGGGCAAACCCACAGCTAGGAATGTAGCTCAACACTTGTCTGACACACAGGATGTCCTAAGCCTGATCCCCAGTACTACCAAAACAAACAAAAATGAAGTATAACCTTTTGTTGTTTGAGCAACAAAGTCAGAATCTCTGCTTACAGATGGTGATTTTCTGGATATTTATTTAGCCCCTTATTTTCCCATTTAGGGAACCAAAGACAAGGGATGATGGGAGAAAATTATTCCTAACTTGACTGACAGAAAAGCAGGCTCAGGAAAACTATTCCCTTGGTGTATTTGTAAGTTAAGATGTTTTGCAAGGGAAGTAGAGCCTTGGGTCTCAGGAGGTTGAGAAGCATACTCTTTTACCTACTAAGGTGAATGTGTGGAGACGTGAGAGAGCATGCTGTCAGAGGAGAGCATGAGCTCATTCAGGACAGAGGGACACTTGTACTGATCCTTGTTACCATGGTGTTGCAGGTGCTAAATCCCTTTCTGGTTCTTATCTTCATCCCATTGTTTGACCTGGTCGTGTATCGGCTGATCTCCAAGTGCGGAATTAACTTCTCGTAAGTGCTCGCTCCGACAGGAATCCTTACATACCTACTCAGTTTGCTCAGGTTGGCGATGATTCAGAACTACGATGTTCCTATGCAATGGTTATTTCTTTTGATGTAGCATTCATCTGTTTCTATTTTTCCATCTTTGACAAAATTCTATCAATGTGGAAGAGTAGAAAGTAGGTCTAACTGGTGAGTGCCAGTGTAAGAGACTTGAGTGTATGATAATGTAGGGGTTGGTCTCAACATGTATGGGGTATCAGCTTTCTAAAGCACCATGCTGCTTTCACCTTAAAAATTGTTTCTCCAAAGAAGCCTGCCTTATTTTGTGTGTGGTGGGGAAGGGGTAATTTTGTGTGTGTGCCACAACAAATGTGTGGAGGTCAGAGGGAAGCCTGTGGGAACGGGTTCTCTCCTTCTACCATGTGGGTTCTGAGAACTGAACTCAGGTCATCAGCCTTCATAGCATCACACTCTGAGCTATCTTCCTGGACCAAATCCTAAGGTTCTGATGACAACCAATTTTAAAACCTCCTGCTATTTTGAAAATAAGAAAGGACCCTGTAGGATTGGGTACAGCATTATTGGTAGTTAGTGTGTGCTGTAGCCTGCTCCATGCTTAGTAGAAAGCATAGTTTGTAAATTTTTGTGAGGAACAATTTAAGTTTCCTCCCATCTCTGATGTAACAGCAATGTACTTGTGACAGTCAAGTGATGAGCACTTTACCACGTGCAAATGCCCTTGTCAGTTATTATGGAGTGAGGAGTAGGGAGTCTAGGGCCAAGCTCCACATGGATGTAAATCAAGTACAGACCTTTTATGCAGGATGTTCACTGGTTAGTAAGGGAGCTAGAACACAGGCAAAGGCAACCTTTACATGGTGATCTCTGGTAAATACCCTAGGAAGGGAAGGGCAAATACCAAAGAAGAACAGAGGAGCAAGTCCTTCTTGATGCTCAGACTAACAAAGACTTCTAAAGAAAAAATGAGTTGAAGAATTACAGCAGTTGATGTCTATAACAAACCTGGTTATATTGCCATTATTTTAATATTATATTCAATATTTAATTCTTATCTGATTATGTTAATATGTATAATTGTATTTAATATTTGATGTTATATTATGACATAATGACTAAAGTAATCATAATCTTAAGCAACAGTGAGAAAAGTGGTATATTACAGAGGAGAGTCAGCAAGTGTGACTTGAGTAAAAGGGTATTTTAGGAAGAGTTCTAGAAAATACTTCAAAAAGTAATTGGAATTAAATAAGAAGGTCTTTAAAGACAGGCTAAGGAGTCTGGGCTCTGTACCTTCAAGAAAAGAGTAGATGTAATGGTTTCTCCTTTCCCACCACAGATCACTCAGGAAAATGGCTGTTGGTATGATCCTAGCGTGCTTGGCATTTGCAGTTGCGGCGCTTGTAGAGATAAAAATAAATGTGAGTTCAGTGACTGCTCAGCTTCTACTCTGCTCCATCTACTTTCCTTACATGTTCAATCTTGATTCCTTGGGACCCACCACAGGGTCATTTCATGGGACAGTCATGGTAAATACAAATGAAGAGACCAGACAGCACAGTGAGGTCCACTTTCCACCTGAGTGATTCTGAGTTTATTTTCAGGAAATTCCATGACACAAATACCCAGATACTTAGGGCACAAAGGTTTATACGATGCCTTTGTAACTATACACATAATTCTTCTGCCACTTTTAGTTAAAGAACTATAAAACCACAACTGAAGGACGTTTGTTACCTACCATTCCTTAGTGCTTGCTTTGTGGAACTGGGGTCTTCCCTGCTTTAAAAAACATCTGAAAAGTTAACTTTTCAGATTTCTAAGCCAAATGCTCTTCAGAGGGATAAACTTGTATAGTCTTGGCCAGCAGGACTAAGCTGTCAGAGACAGCACTAAGGTACATGTTCTTGTTCTATTTGTCTCTCAGGGAATGAGCCATCCTCAGCCAGCTTCCCAAGAGATTTTCTTACAAGTCTTGAACTTGGCAGATGGTAAAATAGAGGTGACAGTGCTGGGAAGTAGAAATAATTCCCTCTTGGTGGAGTCCATCAGCTCTTTTCAGGTGAGGTATGGGTACAAATGAATGAGAAATTATATAAGCTGTAGTAGCCTTGGTTGCTTTAATGACGTTCATCATTAATTAATAACATTAATTAATTAAGAAAATAATTATTTTCTTATATCTTTAAATAATCTCTGGTCACCATATTCAAGTGATTGCATAATATTCTATCCTTTAAATATAGTTCATTTAAGCGTTTTCTCACAGACATTAAACTTGGGTTTTGTTGTTGTTTGCAGTGCAAACACTCCCACCACATAAATACAGGTATAGTCTTGTGACGGTTTATTGTAAATGCTTATTTATTTTTAAATTATTTTTAAATTTTATGTGTGGATGCTTTGCCTACATGTATATTTGTGCAACTGGTGTGTGCCTGATGCCTGAAAAGGTCAGAAGAGGAGATCAGATGCCCTGGAATTGCAGTTACAGATTGTTGTAAACCACCGTGTGGGTGCTGAGAATCAAACCAAGGTCCTCTGGACAGGCAGCCAGTGCTCTTAACCACTGAGCCACCTCTTAAGCCCTTCTGCATTTATTATTATGCATGATGTTATAATAAACATCCCTCCTTGTCCATATATATGCCCCTGTATCTTATGCCAGTGTCTTATAAATGAAAGAACTAGTATTAGATGAGGTTACACATCCCAAAGCTATGAAATTGCAATGTCTACACTGGCACAGAAAGCAAATATAACATGTTCTTCATCCTACAGAACACAACACACTATTCAAAACTACACCTGGAAGCAAAAAGCCAAGATTTACATCTTCATCTGAAGTATAACAACTTGTCTGTCCACAATAAGCATTCTGTAGAGGAGAAGAACTGTTACCAGTTGGTCCTTCATGAGGATGGGGAAAGTATCTCCAGTATGCTGGTGAGTTAGGGAATTATTCAAGTTCTGTTCTGGAGTAAGATGACGGGCTCATCAGAAGTCACCATGGATCTGCCTGAAAATGCAACGTTCTGCTTATAGGTTTCCGTTTGTCATCTCCTACTGACTGTCTGCTTTCTTCTCTTGCAGGTAAAGGACACAGGAATCAAACCAGCCAATGGGATGGCAGCCATCAGGTTAGGGTGCTTCACATTTTATTTGTTCTGAGCAAAGGTGAAAGTCAGGGACACTGCTGTCAGTCACATTTTCTAGGACAGTGAAAGACAAATGTGCCAGCCTGCCTCCTCCTGGCAGATAAACCTGAATCAGCAGAGACCCTCTGTTCTCTACCATAAAAGGTTTTCCTACCTAAAGTAATCCATTTATCTTACTCTTAGAAAAGTAACTTTAAATTTCTGTGTTCATCAGACAAACATTTAGAAGCGACCAAAATGCCCCTACCTTCATTTTTGGTAGTTGGATGTCTGCCCTATAGGTATCAAAAGAGTTGGTTCCTAATCCAGATAAGGCTAAAGGTTTTGTCAGATGGCACAGAACAGATAGAGAGGTGGTCACCTCCTCTCTGTGGCAGGAATTGGACACCAAGACCAGCAGCTAGTTATTATTTAAAATGTAAAGGAGAAACCATGAGTATGAATTCATTGAAAAGTAAAATTCATGTAAGGGCTGTGCTGGAAAGGCTTCAGAGAAGACAAACTGCCCAGAGGACAAGGCAGCAGGGACAGGCACTTCTGTATCAGTAAGGAAGAGTGGGAATCAACCTCCAGAATACTAGCAGGACAGTACCAAATAGACAAACAAACGAACCTGAATGTTAGAAGTAATCACCAGCCGGGCGTGGTGGCGCACGCCTGTAATCCCAGCACTTGGGAGGCAGAGGCAGGCGGATTTCTGAGTTCGAGGCCAGCCTGGTCTACAGAGTGAGTTCCAGGACAGCCAGGACTACACAGAGAAACCCTGTCTTGAAAAACCAAAAAAAAAAAAAAAAAAAAAAAAAAAAAAAAGTAATCACTAGCCTTAACTTACTCCTGGAAAAAAAGGACCTTTATTTTTCTAGAATGTTAATTTATGACTGACACATATTCACCAGATGGCCAGGTAAATTAAAAGGTTTTACCTCTAGAGTGAGACCAAAACTAACATTATTAAAACAGAAATAAACCAAAACCCCTTTCTGAGGGGGACTTAAGGTCAGACTACTAGAAAGAGGATTCTAGAAGGGCCCAAGATTTCCAACAACTAAAATATAGCGACAATGCCTTCTGCCGGCTGGGTCTCTAAACTTCACATGAATCAAACTGGATTTCTTATATAAAAAAATAACCAGTTGATATAAAATGTTATATCCTTATATTTATAGAGGATATAACATATATGTATATATAATATAAGTATAAAATAAGTATAATATGTTATATTTGTATTGTTTTTCTTGAATCTCAGTTGAGAGATTCCACCATTAGGAATAAAAAAAAAGTGTCTGGGGAGATAGATTGGTAATAGCTTGCTGTGCAAATGTGATGACCCAAGTTCAAGCCACAGAACCCTCGTAAACAACTGAGTGTGGAGGCATGAACTGTAATCTCAGCTCTTAGTGAGAGATACAGTCTCAGACAACAAGGTATTGGCCATCCTGAGAGACAGTATACACACACACACACACACACACACACACACTCACAAACACACACGTAGACACATATACATACAGTAAGAGGAAAGAATTGGGTATTTCTAAATTAGATTAGAAAGGAAAGTCAGGTTGCCATGTGTGTCTTTCCTTTTAATTTACATGGCCATCTGGTGAGTATGTGTCAGTCATAAGTCAATATTCTAGAAAAGAATTCTGATTTTCCTGGAGTGAGTTAAGGCTAGTGATTACTTCTTACATTCAAGTTTGTTTGTCTATTTGTTCCTGTCCCAGTCACCATTTTGCACACGTAGAATAGTTATGAGCAACACGGTACCAGGTGTCCTTGTTTGGATGTGATTTTTCTGATGTGTAAATAATTTGTCCACCCCCCAGGTTTATTAACACTTTGCATAAGGACATGAATATCTCCTTGGATGCAGATGCTCCTCTCAGCGTGGGCAAAAACTATGGAGTCTCTGAATACAGAACTGTGCTGAGAGGAAAGTAAGAGCCTTGCCCTTGTAGACATCTTACTTTTATCTTTTTCAAATGTTGTTTTTGCATTTTGGTGATGGACACAGGCATGTCTGTGCTAATTTGGGGTATCGGAAGATTTCTGCTTCTTTTTTTCATTCTTGCCTCCTTACTTCTGCACTGGTCAGCTGAGACTGCGGTAGTTGTGATGGACACGCCGTGTATTTAAAACAGGCCACCTCTGTGAGGCTCACAAGGTTTCTTATGGATTTTTGGATCCTGATCTTTGGTACTTGTTGTTGGTATCTCATTACTTAGAATTTCCTTTCAGGTTTCCTGTTTTATACTATTCTACTAAGTCATAAGATTTATATGAGGAAAGTTCACAGGCTTGAAATATACAAAGGTTGATCTGTGTAGTCTTTTGTAGGGGTTAGAATTTCTTATGTACTTAGAGGGCAATAGCAAGTGCAGATCCAAAGCAGGAACTTAGCACAAAAGCAGCTCACGCCCATAAGTGTCTGTCTTCAAAGACAGGTGGCTTCATTACTTTCCTTGTTAGAGTTGAGATTTCTCTTCCCTGAGCATGAGAGTGTTTTCCTAAGCAATGATGTCTATTTTAACCAAATTTCATCTTGTCACAGGTATCCTGCAGTGCACTGTGAAACTGAAGACAACGTCTTTTCTCTCAATTTGGGTGAACTAGACTTTGGTACAACATATTTGTTTGTGATCTCTAATGTAAGTAGTTTACAATCATTTCCCTTCCCTCTGTCTGCTTGTCTTCCTATCTCACTATGTCTCCTTTCTTTACACACATAAACACACACACACACACACACACACACACACACACACACCAGATTCCTAACTATTATGTACATTCTCAACTAAAGAAAATCCAGATTCTTTTACTTCATTATTTTGCACCTAATGCCCTATTTATTGACTTAGAGCCAAAGGCATTTGGACATCAAAGATTTTTTAATCTCAAGGACTTTTACTATAGCTGATTGAAGTCAGGGAAATGAATGTAGTGTTATCGAGAGAAAATTCAAAATGCTAGGCTTGTATAGAAATGTCTAAGCTCTTGAAAGTAACAGAGAAGTGAAACTAAAAGAAAGGAATAGGTGTAGATCATAGAGTGCTGTAGTTCTAAATCATAGAAAGTTGTAGTTAGAGCTAGATCATAGGGTGCTGTAGTTATATCTAGATCGTAGAATGCTAGAGCTAGATCTAGATCATAGAATGCTGGAGTTGGATCTAGATCATAGAATGCTGGAGTTAGCTGTATCTGCTTATGATTACTGAGAAGTCCACTTCTTTCTCCCACTAAGATCACTAATCAGGGTCTTCAGGCCTGGAAGGCAGAAGACATTCCAGCCAATAAACTATCCATTGCATGGCAGCTACCACAGTATGTTCTGGTTACAGCAGCAGAGGTCATGTTCTCTGTCACAGGACTTGAATTTTCTTATTCTCAGGTAAGAATTTGCAAGTAGAAATGGTAACATCACTTAAAAGATACTGCATTTTAATTCTCATACATCATAAGACCTCCATCTCCTTGGTTCATGAGTTCCTTGTATATGACCCTGAACAGCCATCCTGATTTCCAGGATCATGACAAGGCAGAATTTGAGTCTGTGTTGTTTGGGCTCCGGAGGAAAAAAATAAGATGAGGACCAAGGGTTATAGGGTGAGACTACTCATGTTCAAATATTGGCTGCATGACCTGCTGTGTAACATGAGCAAGTAAATTATCCCTCTATGGCTGTTTTATTTCCTTTTCTTTATGCTCCTTTTACTTTTCTTATATTTTCAGAGTACTAAAGTAATACAGCTTATCTCTTAAGGTTGTGGCAATAATTAAATGGTAAAATGAATCAAAACATTAAGTAAAGATATCCACTTTCTTCTTACTGTTGTATTATTACCATCCCATGAATCAGCTCCATCACTGAACGTAGTCAGGGAGGTGGGAGATGGAAGTCTTTGTGGGTGATGTTTCTTAGATAGACTTGTGGAGCAGGGAATCTGAATGTTTACAAATGTGTCCTTCCTAGGCACCGTCGAGCATGAAATCTGTGCTCCAGGCAGCCTGGCTGTTGACAGTTGCAATTGGGAATATCATTGTGCTGGTGGTGGCACAGTTCAGTGGCCTGGTACAGGTATGGATCGGAGGAGAGCAGGAGCTCATGTCTACACATATCTACACATGGATGTTTCCCCTCCAACTTTCTCTTCTCCCTTCCCCCATCAGTGATGTGAGGCTTAGATGACAGACTTTGCCAGGAAATAGACATACGTGTGTGGCAATAGTGACCACCATGTACCTGTGGGAGGAAAGGCCAGTGAACCTAGTGTTCTGCCAAGAAAAATCCCCAAGTGATGATTCCTTAGCTACTTTCCCATCTCTCTACTCTTAGCTCCTTTTTTAATCTCTCTGGTTCATTTCTCCCTGCAGTGGGCCGAATTCATTTTGTTTTCCTGCCTCCTGCTGGTGGTCTGCCTGATCTTCTCCATCATGGGCTACTACTATGTTCCTCTAAAGTCAGAGGGTATCCATGAGGCAACAGAGAAGCAGATTCCTCACATCCAGGGGAATATGATCAACCTAGAAACCAAGAATACAAGGCTCTGATGACTCACTGGATGGATAACTGACCCTTGGTTCTAATTTCAGCCATCACTTACCTTCAAGCAACATCTTTTTTCTTTCCTCTGACCAGATTAGGAGAAGGAGACAGCATTTATCTGAGTGGATCACCTCCATTTTTCTACCACAGCAGAAACAATTCTAGGTCGAGGTTTTCAGGTATATCTTTAAAGAAGGATCCAAGACTCCATGTCCTACAGGCAATTGATAAACTCAGTACACATTAGGAAATGTCTCTCAAGCCTACCCAGTATCTCTAAATGCCCATGAAAGTACAAATGTGTAGTAGAGATAATATGCTAAGTTTGGGATATTTCTTTTTTGGGTATTTGGAACCTATAGCTCTACTTGTTGATGTCCTGGTTTAGGGCCAAAATTACAGAATACTGGTATTTCAATTTTCTTTATCAGTAATATAACTTTGCCATTTGTGAGGCTGTCAAAAATGTTACATATGGTATGACTTAATCCAGAGGCTAGCTTGTCAGCTAGAAAGTTTAATATGATTTTAGATGACAGACATTTTATCTACACATGGAAAATACCTCTTTTTGATTACCACACTGGATATTCTACTTATCCAAACACTCTTCCTCAGTACTGAGAGATCTTGGAAACCACAATTAAAGACAGTAAGCAGAATCCTGGGGACACTGGAATGCACATAAACTATTCATTCTCTTATACTGCATACCCCTCTAAAGGACTCTTCTGTCCCTGGCCTGGGCTGTGCTCTTCTGTGAACATCTGTCTACGAAACTAACTATAGCTTTGCCACCCAGCCTTTTCAGTGTTGCCAGGACAGCTTTATCTTATTATTACATCTTATTTTGCTTATTACAGCAAATCTGCAATAACAAAATGTTCTTCTAACCCAACTTCCTTTAATTTTTTTCTATTTAGCTTCTTTGTTATGTATTTTTACTTTTCCCATAATTTTTGTTTACATTTCTCCCTTCGGTCTTAGAAATGCCCTGCTTATCGAAAAGGGATAATACTAATATCCTAGGCTTGAAGCTCTAAATTGTACTATTCAACAAATGGACAAAGACCTGCATGAGAAACATTAAAATCTGTAGAGGTGGTGGAGCAGGTGGAGTTTTTGGTTTTGTGTGTGAAAGGAGTTGAGAGACATTATCTCACATGTAATGTGTGGATCAGGGGACGAGCTTGGGAATATTAGGACTGTGTCATGTGTTCCTGGGAGAAAACATTCACAGCCCCTGTAAGAAAGACCTTATTTCTGTTTTACTTTTACTACATTGCTCCTATCTATAGCCATGATGGATCACACATTGTTAATAATGTAATATATTCTTAAGAGAACTTGCTCCAGTTCCTCAAGCTTTAAATACTTCAGCATTTAAATACTAGGATTTCAGAAAGCATAAATGAAGTCACAACACCATCTACTTTCCCCCAGATAACTGATAAGAGCCTGTCCCAACTACTTTAGAAGATGTTCATTTTCAAGAAGCTTTAACTTGAAACTATTTGATGAATTTTGTTTTAAAAGATGTTAACACTGATCTGTGAATAAAAGTTTTTATGTACAAGTAAATTTGGGAAATGAGATATATTATTATTCTCTTTTAAATATTATATCTCTGTGTTAAAGTCTCTGAGATGTCCCTGAATTATCTTAGCATGTGGTAGTTTCTTCAGAATCCTGGTTTCAAAAGAACCATTGTGCTGGCTAATGGCTTCACCTATATAGCTTTCTGCTATTGAGTTGCGGATATAGCTCATGTTAGAACAATTGTTTAGTGTGTACAAGGTCCTGCATGCAGTCTCCACAACCACAATCAAGCAGACAAACCAAAGCCCTTCTTACTGCACTGGTTCTGTCTTTCATCACAAAGTAGGTAAGTAGAACTTTCTCTTCTGGGTATTTGAGTGTTAGAAAGAATGCCCTTTTAGTATGAATTCCACTAAGGATAGTCAAGTGAAACATTCTCAGTTCTTGTACCAGTTCTCTAAAAGATACAGCTCTGTCCTTTCACCATGATAGCTTCTTTTTAATAAAAAAGAAATCCTTTATTTGACATATGGTAATTGAGATTAAGCTATACAGAGCTGGAAAGATGGCTCAGCAGTTAGGATCACTTACTGATCTTCCAGAGGTCCTGAGTTCAAATCCCAGCAACCACATGGTGGCTCACAACCATACATAATGAGATCTGATGCCCTCTTCTGGTGTGTCTGAAGACAGCTACAGTGTACTTACATATACAAAATAATAATTTTTTTAAAAAAATGATTAAGCTATACGATGCCTAGAGTCAAATACAATATCCTTGAAATCATCTGACTTCAATGTTAGCACCATCCTCTAAACAAAGCATTTTTATTAAACTAGATAAGGTAATAGTTGATGTTTTACTATTATCCCTGTGTGAGATCCCTACAAAGTTTTTAAAAAAATAATGCTATCATTCGTATTTTGAGTTCTACTGTGTGCCATTCATTGAATTAGCTCAGGGAGAAAAAAATTAACAATCCACTATATCTATGCTCAAAGTTGCCTTTCACATCTTGATTGACAACTGGTGAGATCTTGGTGACTAGATCTCTAGACAAGCAATGATGTGATGAGACAGACAAACAGCACCATAAGAGCAGAGTACAAGAGATAGAAGGCTCATTTAGAGAAATCTAGGGACCAAATCCTCTGGGATCTTGAGACCATGGGGGCTGGGGATGGCTCAGTGGGTGAAGTGTTTGTTGCACAAGTACCTGGACCTGAGTTTGGATTCCCCATATCTACATAACAGCTGGAATGCCTGTGCCTGTAACACCCATGGTAGAGGTGAGATGAGCAGACTCCAGGGCTCCTGGACCAACCAGCCTAGGCAAAACAGAGAATTCCAGGCTCAGTGAGAGACACTGTCTCAAAATTAAGAGTGGTAGAGAAAGACACTTTATGCCTTCTATGTATGTGTAAACCCATGTGTACACACATATACATTCCTTTATTGCTTTATTATCATTTGTGTGTGTGTTGTGTATGTATGTAGCTGTGTTTGCTGATATATTTGTATGTGCATCTGTCTGTGTGTGTGTGTGTGTGTGTG
This sequence comes from Apodemus agrarius, assembly GCA_964023405.1. NCBI lineage: Eukaryota > Metazoa > Chordata > Mammalia > Rodentia > Muridae > Apodemus > Apodemus agrarius. The sequence goes on from OZ030018.1 coordinate 63,575,534, forward strand.
TGTGTGTGTACACAAGCATGCATGTACAGAGGTCAAAAGAGGGTGTTGGGGGTCCTTTTCCATCACTTTCCACCTTATTTTCCCGTGTCAGGGTCTCTCATTAAACCTGGAGCTAGGCTGCTGGCCAGTAAGCTACAGCAAGCCTCCTATGTCTATCCTCACCCCCATAGCATCAGAGTCAGAGACACATAGTTTTGGTTGGCTTTTTAACATGTGTTCTGTGGATTTGAACTCAAATCCTCATGCTCGCTCACTAAACATGCTTAACCCAAACCCCCAATTTCCAATGGAATAGAGTATTCTAATACATTAAATACTCCAAAGCAGAACACTCGACATTTACAACTCAAAATCAACTTAGTAGATAACTAAGCATTGCAAAACTCTATCTTTAAAAATATTCATGAACAAACAACTATACCAAAAAAGTGTGCTTTTTGTTCATGAATATTTTTAAAGAAAAAAAAAGCAATAGCACAGAACATTAGGTCAGACTGAGAATGGCAAATGGCTGCATCTCAAATGTTGGTCCCAACTGCTTCATAGAGAACTCTGTTGAGAGCGACTCCGAGGCTTTGTACGAACTCAGCAGAAAAAATAAATAAATAGCAAAAGTCCCCACAGAGGACAGGGAAGTACAGCATCCTGGTTATGCCCAACTTTCTAATTTTAACTTCTCCTACATCCTCCAGCGTGTCATCCTCTAACTACAATAGCTTCTTATCATTTCCCTGAAATACTACGCAGTACTTGCTACAAATCTCACTGTTTTTATAATTTCTGTCTTTCATTGTATACACTGCTCTCACCTGAACTTACTTAGTTCTTCATCTTCTTTCCGAAGTAGTCTAGCCACCTCTTATAGCACTTTGGAATGTGTATCGACATCCCTTGTTTATAGATGGCATGTGTGTAAACTATATGTGGTATGCATTTCTGCTTCTCAAATTGGGCAATAAACTAGTTGAAGACAGTGGAAAATATAAAGGCATATGCAGTTTTGTAAACTGACCAACAAATACTTATACACAGGAGGATTTCTCTTCATTAGAAAAACAAAATGTGTCCAGCAGAAGTTACAGAAGTTTCCAATCTTAGTACATACGCCTATCTTTGTGTGCTTGTGGAAACTGACCAGTGTCAAACCACAAGCCCAAGGCTGTCTCTGGAGAGTGGAGGCCATGGCTCCCACTTCAGGTAGCAGGACAGTAACCTGGAACTGAGGCATCCACAAGTACAGAATCTGAATTTCTAGAATATTCCAGCCATTGTTTAAAAACACCCTCCTTTCAAACTCTGGAGACTGTTCAACCATCCAGCCTCTTCATAGGCCATTGATTTGTGTCACATGACATTCTCCTAGCATCCTGAACACTCTCTGAATTCCTCTTAGTTCAGCTGTGGCAGAGAACACCACTGATGCTGCCTTACATAAGGGCTATTGTTGTACAGAAGTATTCTTATTTTTCTTGAAAATCTACACTGAATCCATTATATAAACTCATAGAGCCTGTGAATCACTGGCAGTCAATTCAAGGGATCATTTGTTTTGTGAAACCCAAAGTAAATACAGTGAGATGAAATTTGGTCCCTTGACCTATGACATTTTAGTCTATATCTGATTCCAGCTGTTAGTAATTACTGTTTAATTCATTCAGTATTTCTCCATAATGTGTACCAAGAAACTAAGAGGGCACTGTGATAAAGTCATAGTACCAGGCACATCTTCAATTTTCAAAAGTAGCAAAATCACTTGGGCACTTATATAAACCACTATCTTAAGAGAGGTCACAGTTTCAACACTGAGTAAGGTTATACTCCTACCAGTGACATCATTACAGAACTGTTGTTTTGTTGCTTGCTATGATTTAAAAAAAAAGGAAAGATAAGACAAAAAATTATGCAGAATAGAAAACAAAGGTTGGCGTTGTCCAGCCTGATTCTAGAGTTAGAGAATTTGTTCTACACCTAACAAATACATGCATCCCCTAGTAACTAACTATTGTTATTTAAGTACTAAATGAAAATGCTATTTTGCCTTTCAGTTTATGTGTATTTTCCCACATGGCTATCAAGTATATGTTTGAATATACTTATTCATTTGTTTGGACCAAGAAATAATAGAATAACTTAGTAATCCTTTTTAGCCTAGAGCATAAAAAATAGGCACTGATATGTCAGAAGACACAAACACATTTTGGGAAACCATAGTGTAGTCTTATCAATGATTGAAAGTTTAGATAGATGAAAAGCTTTGTATTCAATATGGTAGACATTTGCTTTGGGGTGATCCAGTATACTAAAAGGAAAGAAGTGGGGGAGTGAGGAGCACTGTGGAAGGAAGGAGGACGAGGAGGAAGATGGAGCAGATACAGTCTGAAAGGCTAACAGCACTTTCTGAGATCTAGGATTCATGCCGAACATGTTACCTCTGGTGACAATTGTTAGTCTTAGGGCTTGGACCACCCTGTTTACTATGGCACCTTCTGGATTTCTCTCATTAGTAAACAATCATTTCCTGAAGCCCCAAATGTTTCCTCACTACCATGCCAATCTAGAACCTTCTACAGCTAAGGATTACCTGGGTATGCCCATAAAAGAGCAGTTTAATGAGCCAAGAGGGAGGATATACTCATTGATGCCTAGCCTTCCTAGTGCAAAATGCTTAGTACCCCACCTGTCTTCAATCCTCGCAGCCTCTCCTATGTGAAAATGAATTGCAATGACCTAAAATGCCTTGACCTTGAAGCCAGGTCATAATTCTCTTGATTCGTGGGACAATCCAGGTCTTTCCACTGAAGTTTCCTGAGCTGTTATCAGTTTCTAATGGTACAGAAACATTCCATTTGCATTTCTAAAGTCAAATTTATTTATATACACTACTCACCAATTAGAATGCATTAGCGATTAATTCCAAGTTACCAATAGGGCATCAAGTGTCCACTAAGGAAATAAATAAAAGCCCTTTCCTTTGGAGTGCAACCAAGGGCAAGTTCAGATTTGAATTCTCCTTCATGATGTGCCTCCCATCCTTTGTCTGTTGCATGCATCTGAATCTGTGTCTGCTTGAAGGCTGTCTTAAGAACGTTTGTCCCTTTGTCTGTGTGTGTCTATCTCTAAATGTGTCTGTCTGTTGCATGAGCCGTTTGTGTATGTGGTGTCTTTCTGTTGTGTGTGTTTGTGTATGTGAGTGATATCTGTATCTCCCTCACAAAACCTTCTCTCTATTAACTGAATAGCATAGAAAGCATCACATGGGATACTTGGCAGAAAACTTTAACAGTTTTTACAACGGATCAAGTCACTGTCTCCAAACAATTCCAACTGACCCAGACAGCAAACAGCACTGTCTACCAACCAATATCCATAAATGTTTGCTTTCAATCTTTATAGTAGATTTTATGAAGTTGCTTTCAACTTCTATATTCTCCTTTTTTCAGGTAATGATACACATGTTGTCCCAGGCAGGGGTATGTTAGACTATATAATTTAAGATTGTAGCTTAGGATGTTAAAATTGTTGTATGGGCAAATAAGTAAATCCAAGCCAAGTAATATTGGTTGTTACATTATTGTTTTATAGGCAGGTCAGACAAATAGTTTGAGTACATAGTAGGCTAGTAGTCTTAAGTCTTAAGTGACATGAGGATGTTTTATTAATTCTGGCTATGAGGTTCAGCAAAAGTTCTAGTTTTCATAAGAGAGATGTTTTTATAGTATTACATCACCAGATTCTATGTGACAGTAATCAAATGATGCTACAGCAACCCCCCAAGAAACTAGACTAAGGGGCGGATGAGATGGCTCATTGATAAGAGCACTTACTGCTCTTGCAGAGGGTCTGGCTTCAGTTTTCAGTACTCACATGGCAGCTCATAGTATGATTTCAGTTTCAGGGGATCTAATGCTCAGATCTGGCTTCCTTTGGCACCAGGCTTGTAAATGGGATGCATACAACTTGAAGGTAAATACCCATACATATAAAATATAAACAATTTTTTAAAAAAAAACCTATTTAGAGAGATGGACTGGAAACATCAAAATGGAATTCTTAAAAAGATGTACCTATAACCCCCAGGAAGGTAGAAAGGAAAGAGAGTCTTGTCAGCATTTGGTGTCCCCAGCGTTTTGAATTCATAGATGTCTGCTGGCATCTCATTTTTTTATTTGCAGTTCCTTAATGACATATGATGTTGATTGTGAGATGTGCATCTCATTTTATGACTGGATGTCTCCTTTGGCAAATTTACTGTCTATATACCTCTTTTATCTATTTTTAAACTGGGTCATTGTTTTCTTTTTACTGAGTTTATCCATATGACAAATTTCTGACTCTTTGCCAAACTTCACAAATCAGTCAGGCAATTGATCAGACCGTGTGCAAACAGAAAAATGCCAGTTCTCTGTACTTCACTTTTCCCCCCTGTTCTAGTCATAAATGCCACCTGCCCACACCTTGAACTCGCCCTTTGAACTCTGAGAGCTGCCCAGTTTGTGAATTGTTTCTTGCTCAGTTAAGCTCCAAGAAGTTCGACTTGTCTAAGTGGGTTTTTTATATGTATTTTGTATATATACATATATACAATAACGCGGAGATGGGAGTCAAACATGACTCAGGTATGTGTGCTGATGCCAAAGAAATGGGTGGGTCTCGAGACGACCGAAGATTTGTGTTTACCCAGTGTGGGAAGGTAAATATATGGCCAATGAAAGCTAGTTAGGAAAGCTTGTTAAACAGCCCTCTGGTGCTCACATCTAGGCTAAGGGTGGCCTAAAGTTGGCCTTAGCAATCACCCTGTTATTCCTGTCGAGTGAGGTGGAGGAGACTTGATAAATTTATCTTCTGCTTTGAGAGGAATAAGGAAAACCAAAGAGATTTACTTACTTTTTAAAAAACATTTGTTTACTCGTTTGGGGCGGGTGGGGCAGATATTCCTTGGCATACAAAGATTAGAGGACAACGTACAAAAGTCCGATCACCTCTTCTACCTTGAGGGCTCTGGGGATTCAGCCCAGGTAGTCAGGCTTGGTTGCAAGTGCCTTTATCTAGTGGGTTACTACAACAACCTAAAAAGCCCTTCCTATTTCTCCGTTTTTGGTCCTCATGGGCATTTAACTGGAAATAAATTCTGCAAATTCTGGTCCATTAGCCATCCTTAAAAATGTTTATTTTTAGAAAATTTCATGTATTTACAGCCACACTGGTAGATTATACTGTATTTTATTGAACCAGTCCTGAGACTATGTTTCATCCTAGTAGTGAGTAGTACATCATTTCAAACATATGTCTCTAGATGGTTCTAGGATATGGCTACTTATTAAGAGACACTTTTATAGAATCAAACACTAGCACAAGGCTGAGTATTGGAGTTTGATCCCAGCACTTGGGACGCAGAGGCAGGTGGATTTCTGTGAGTTCTAGGCCAGTCTGGTCTCCATAATAGAGAAACCTTAACTCTAAAACATATACCTCCAAAATAAAATACTAATACAAACAACAAAAGACAGGCAAATAGTTATAAGTCTTTGGTTTCCAGGGATTCCATGTAGGGTAAAAGGTACAAGTCCACTTCTGGGTTTGAAACTCACCAAACTCTACCAGTCCCTGAGCTTGAAATCCCACCAATACCCATCCTGGACTCCCTACCCCAGAAACTGTAGGTGGGCCTGCCTTCTGCTCACTTTCCTACTGCTTCTTATCTGAGCAGAGGCAGCTACCCTGTGTCTTTCTCAACAAAGCTTTTGTGTGAGTTTTGCTATACCTCTCCCCTCAGAGCTGCAAGCCCCACCCCCATGGAAATCTTTCTCCTCAGAGCTGCAACTCTTCCATTAGGAAAGACTTTCCATTCAGAGATGCAACTCTTACATTCATTGGGCAGATTTTAGTTTTTCATGGTTTCAAATAAGAAAAGGAGGAGAAAATCGCAATACTCATGTGAAGAATTATAACATGATGTTGATAGAAGACAGAATGATTCAAAGTTAACTTCTGGTGCCTTTGCTAATAAGTCTCAGCTAGATTTTTACATTGAATTGAATGCATATAGGAGTTTTGCCTACACACGAATCTGCATACCACAGGTGTTCCTGTTAGAAGCCAGAGGATCCCCCTGGGAATGGGATTATAAACTGTTTGAGCCACCGTGTAAGTGCTGGGAGTCAAACTTGGGTCAGAATAACAGAATAGCAGCCAGTGTTCTTAACCACAGAGCCACTTCTGCAGCCCCTTGCATAGATAGACCTTTAAAAGCCTCTTATTCTAGAGAGCCAATGACTCTCCATTAGATTTCACTTATCACCAGCATTCTCCTGTTTTGTGTTACTCATTGAAATTCAGTAGACAAACAAAAACAGCTCAGTAAACATCAAACAATATACAACCCTTCTCAAAATGACCAAACAATCAAACTCAACAACAAAGAGGTCTTTAAATTTGTACTTGGCACAGGAATTAACTCAGAATTCATAGCTTTATACATAATTAATAAATGATACATCTTAATGAAAAAGCATTAGAGGGAAATATTCAGGATATAGGCTTAGTCCAAGAGTTTTTAGAGTTGACATGCATTGTTCATAAAAGGAAAGTGGAAAAATTAAGCTTCATCATAAGTTATTTTTGGGAAAAAAGACAAATTACAGACAAGCCAAATAACAAAACAAAAATCGAAAACTACATTTCCATAAAGGGCAAGCATATGTAATATATTAAGAACCTTCTAAACTTGACACTGATAAAGTAAATAAACTAGAAATGAGGAATAAAATGAAGAAACATTTCTAAAATAGAGTATACAGATGGCAAATATGCACATAACAAAGACAGGTAGTATTGTTAGCCACTCGGACAAATGGAAACTTAAAGCCACAATAAGGCATTTGCAGGCAAAACAATACATTATTTAATCTTATATTTTAAATACATTCATAGTTCACATATCCCTCTGTGGCTTTCTTGCTACTCTCTTCAATGCAAACAGTGCATAAAATTGAAAAATGGGCAAATTAGCTAAATGACTCCTTGATCTCACAGTTAGAGACCACTACACACCTATCAAAGCATTTAATAGATAAAACTATAAATTCAATTCAGTTACTGAGAGGAGGAGGAGAAGGAAAAAGGAGGAGGAGGAAGAGGAGAAGAAGGAGAAGAAGGAGAAGGGAGAGAAAAAGAAGAAGAAACAAGGAACTGAACTGGTTTTCATAGAGACACCTGTATCCATACCCAATAGATAAATGGTAGCTGTACTCTGCTAAGTGAAAGAAGCCATATCAAGAGGCCACATGCTGCTTGCTCCTCTGACTGTAGAAAAGGCAGAGAACTATAAGGCTGGGAAACACATCATTGGTTGCTAGGGTTCTGAGACAGGGATGGAATCTGCTGCTTCAGCTGATGGAGCTGCTATGTGTGGTGGAGGAGCCATGCTGACTGCAACAATGATTGTGGACAGAATGATTCTGCAAGGTCCAAGATACTTGTTGAAATTAACTTATTTATCATAATCGCTTTGGGTGTCTACTGCATAGAGGCTTGGGATACTTTTTGTCATTCTAGACAGAACAGACAGTCCCCTTTTCTACAACAAAGAGCTATCTGACCCTAAATGTTCTAGAGTTCAGAAGCTAAGATCTTCGCATAGTCCAACCTCACACCCTGGTCCATAAGGGCAGCAGAAATTGACTCAATGGTTAACAGTAAACAAACAAACAAACAACCAGGACAGGAAGTTGGGAGGCATATGTGCTGGGAGTTCTGAGGGAAATTGGAAGGATTAAGGGGTATAGATGATATATTGTATACATATAATACATTTCCAGAAACTAAATAGAAAGAAATTTACAAAGGTAAAGACACAATCGAGATAAATTGTATGCATAGAGTACACTTTCAGAGACTAAATAGACATAGTTTTTAAAACTCAGAAAGTCACACAGACTTAATATTAACGTGTGAAGAAAATTTTAAATCATCCAAAATGTCAAAAATCAGCTAGATATGGACATACATTAAAGTATAGACCATTTCATAAGAAAACCAACACCATTATGGTGAATGTCTTTACTCAGAACACATGGCAATTCCTTCATGTATTTAGCAGGTTTGGTATCTTACAATATGAAGCTTCATAATTTTCCACAAGCCCCTTTCACACATTTCCTTATGTTTCTCCCTAGGTTTTTTTTTCTGTTCACACTGGGGTTTATTTTGAAATAGCTTTAATAGCTACCACTCCTGTTGCAGAGTCTTCAGGATACATTTCCAAATGAAACTATTTCCTCTTTGTAATGTCAGTGTGCCTGAGAAACTATGCAAAGAAAAACAAGAATACACGTGGAGAACTTCGGTGGCTGCTTGTGTTGGTGGTTTCCAGTTGTATATACGGAATACTGTAACTAACACCCCGTGTGATATATGGAGGAGACAAAAGAGAATTTACTATGATGCACTAATTCTAAGATCCCCAAGCAGCCCTCAACTCCCATCTCCTTCCTGTCCAGAGATCTTCCTGTGTTTATAGTACTATGGACAGGTTTGCTTTGCTTTGCTTTAGCTACAAGGAGCACTGGAATGCCTGGACAGTGTGTAATGGCTATTCTTGGTTGTCAACTTGACTACATCTGGAATTATCTAAAACCCAAGCAGCTGGGTATACCTATAAGGGATTTTTTTTTCCTCTTAATTAAATAATTTGAAATGGGAAAACCCTCTTTTAAGGGGGATCTTTTTTTTTTTTTTTTTTTTAATTTTATTTTCTATATTCTATGTTTACATTCCAAAGGCTTTCCCCTTTCCCAGTTCCCACCCACCATAGTTCCCATAGTTCCTCTCCCCCCCATCTGTTCCCCAATAATTCCCCCTCCCCCCTCGGTTTCTTTACTAAACTGGAAGCAATCTTTACAGGCCCAGGGTCCTCTCCTTTCTTCTTCTTGGGAATCATTTGACTTGCTATTTGTGTCTTGAGTATTTAGGGCTTCTGGGCTCATTAATATCCACTTATCAGTGATTGCATTTCAGGTGCATTCTTTTGTGATTGGGTTAATTCACTCAGGATGATATTTTCCAGGTCTAACCATTTACCTACAAATTGCATGAATTCATTATTTTTAATTGCTGTGTAGTATTCCATTGTATAAATATACCACATTTTCTGTATCCATTCCTCCTTTGAGGGATATTTGGGCTGCTTCCAATTTCTGGCTATTATAAACAAGGCTGCTATAAACATAGTGGAGCATGTGTCCTTATTGCATGCAGGGGAATCCTCTGGGTATATGCCCAGGAGTGGTATGCCAGGGTCCTCTGGAAGTAACATGCCCAATTTTCTGAGGAACCGCCAAACTGATTTCCAGAGCGGTTTTACCATTTTGCAATCCCACCAACAGTGGAGGAGTGTTCCTCTTTCTCCACATCCTCGCCAGCACTTGTTGTCTCTTGAGTTTTTAATCTTAGCCATTCTGACTGGTGTGAGGTGGAATCTCAGGGTTGTTTTGATTTGCATTTCCCTGATGACTAATGATGTTGAACATCTTTTAAGGTGTTTCTCGGCCATCCGAATTTCTTCTGGTGAGAATTCTTTGTTTAGCTCTGTGCCCCATTTTTTGATAGGGTTATTTGGTTCTTTGCGGTCTAACTTCTTGAGTTCTTTGTATATATTGGATATTAGCCCTCTGTCGGATGTGGGGTTGGTGAAGATCTTTTCCCACTTTGTTGGTTGCCGTTTTGTCCTTCTGACAGTGTCCTTTGCTTTGCAGAAACTTTGTAATTTTATGAGGTCCCATTTGTCGATTCTTGATCTTAGAGCATAAGCTATTGGTGTTCTGTTCAGGAACTTTTCCCCTGTGCCCAAGTCCTCCAGGGTCTTCCCAAGTTTCTTTTCTAATAGTTTCAGTGTGTCTGGTTTTATGTGGAGGTCCTTGATCCACTTGGAGTTGATCTTAGTACAAGGAGATAAGAGTGGGTCAATTCGCATTCTTCTGCATGTTGACCTCCAGTTGAACCAGCACCATTTGTTGAAAAGGCTATCTTTTTTCCACCGGATGGTTGTGGCTCCTTTATCAAAGATCAAGTGACCATAAGTCTGTGGGTTAATTTCTGGGTCTTCAATCCTATTCCATTGATCTACCTGCCTGTTGCTGTACCAATACCATGCAGTTTTTAACACAATTGCTCTGTAGTACTGCTTGAGGTCAGGGATATTGATTCCCCCAGAAGTCCTTTTATTGTTGAGAATAGTTTTAGCTATCCTGGGTTTTTTGTTGCTCCAGATGAATTTGAGAATTGCTCTTTCTAGATCTATGAAGAATTGATTTGGGATTTTGATGGGGATTGCATTGAATCTGTAGATTGCTTTTGGCAAGATGGCCATTTTTACTATATTGATCCTGCCAATCCAGGAGCAAGAAATATTTTTCCATCTCCTGAGGTCTTCTTCGATTTCTTTCTTCAGGGACTTGAAGTTCCTGTCATACAGATCTTTCACTTGTTTGGTTAGAGTTACGCCAAGGTACTTTATGTTGTTTGTGGCTATTGTGAAGGGTGTTATTTCCCTAACTTCTTTCTCAGCCTGCTTGTCCTTTGAGTACAAGAAGGCTACTGATTTGCTTGAGTTAATTTTATAACCAGCCACGTTGCTGAAGTTGTTTATCAGCTGTAGAAGTTCTCTGGTGGAGTTTTTTGGATCGCTTAAGTAGACTATCATATCATCTGCAAATAATGATACTTTGACTTCTTCCTTTCCAATTTGTATCCCTTTGACTTCCTTATGTTGTCTGATTGCTCTCGCTAGAACTTCAAGTACTATATTGAAAAGATATGGAGAGAGAGGACAGCCTTGTCTAGTCCCTGATTTTAGTGGAATTGCTTCAAGTTTCTCTCCATTTATTTTGATGTTGGCTACTGGTTTGCTGTAGATTGCTTTTACTATGTTTAGGTATGGGCCTTGAATTCCTGCTCTTTCCAAGACTTTTAGCATGAAAGGATGCTGAATTTTGTCAAATGCTTTTTCAGCATCTAATGAGATGACCATGTGGTTTTTTTCTTTTAGTTTGTTTATGTAGTGGATTACATTGATGGATTTCCGTATATTGAACCATCCCTGCATTCCTGGAATGAAGCCTACTTGATCATGGTGAATGATCGTTTTGATATGCTCTTGGATTCGGTTGGCAAGGATTTTATTTAGTATTTTTGCATCTATATTCATAAGAGAAATTGGCCTGTAGTTCTCTTTCTTTGTTGGATCTTTTTGTGGTTTAGGTATCAGCGTAATTGTGGTTTCGAAGAATGAGTTGGGCAGTGTCCCTTCTGTCTCTATTTTGTGGAATAGTTTGAAGAGTATTGGTGTTAAGTCTTCTTTGAAGGTCTGGTAGAATTCTGCACTAAAACCATCTGGTCCCGTACTTTTTTTGGTTGGGAGGCTTTCTATAACCCCTTCTATTTCTTTAAGGGTTATGGGACTGTTTAGCTGGTCTACTTGATGCTGATTTAATTTTGGTATTTGGTATCTGTCTAGGAAATTGTCCATTTCCTCCAGATTCTCCAGTTGTTTTGAGTATAGGCCTTTGTAGTAGGATCTGATGATCTTTTGAATTTCCTCTGTTTCTGTTGTTATATCCCCCTTTTCATTTTTAATTTTGTTAATTTGGATACTATCTCTGTGCCCTTTGGTTAGTCTAGCTAAGGGCTTATCTATCTTGTTGATTTTCTCGAAGAACCAGCTCTTGGTTTTGTTGATTCTTTGTATGGTTCTCTTTGTTTCTGCTTGATTGATTTCAGCCCTTAGTTTGATGATTTCCTCTCTTCTACTCCTCCTGGGTGAGTTAGCTTCTTTTTGTTCCAGCGCCTTCAGGTGTGCTGTTAAGTTGCTAGTGTATGCTCTTTCCAGTTTCTTTTTGGAGGCACTCAGGGCTATGAGTTTTCCTCTTAGCACTGCTTTCATTGTATCCCAGAGATTTGGGTAGGTCGTACCTTCATTTTCATTGAAGTCTAAAAAGTCTTTGATTTCTTTCTTTATTTCTTCCTTGACCAGGGTGTCATTGAGTAGAGTATTGTTCAGTTTCCATGTGTATGTGGGCTTTCTGTAGTTCTTCTTGCTATTGAAGACCACTTTTACTCCATAGTGATCCGATAGGAGACATGGGATTAGTTCGGTCTTCTTGTATTTGTTGAGGTCTGTCTTGTGACCAATTATATGATCAATTTTTGAGAAGGTACCGTGCGGTGCTGAGAAAAAGGTATACTCTTTTGTTTTAGGATGGAATGTTCTATATATATCTGTTAAATCCAATTGGTCCAAAGCTTCAATTAGTTTCACTGTGTCCCTGTTTAGTTTCTGCTTTCCTGATCGGTCCATTGAGGAGAGTGGAGTGTTGAAGTCACCTACAATCATTGTGTTAGGTGCGATGTGTGCTTTAAGCTTTAGTAAAGTTTCTTTTACGAATGAGGGTGCCCTTGCATTTGGTGCATAGATGTTCAGTATTGAGAATTCTTCTTGGTGGATTTTCCCTTTGACAAGCAGGAAGTGACCTTCTGTGTCTCTTTTGATGACTTTAGGTTGAAAGTCGATTTTATCTGATATTAGAATGGCTACTCCAGCTTGTTTCCTGGGACCATTTGCTTGTAGAACTGTCTTCCAGCCTTTTACTCTAAGGAGGTGTTTGTCTTTGACACTGAGATGTGTTTCCTGTATGCAGCAAAATGTAGGGTCCTGTTTCCGTATCCAGTCTGTTAGTCTGTGTCTTTTGATTGGGGAATTGAGTCCATTGATATTAAGAGATATTAAGGAATAGTAATTATTACTTCCTGACATTTTGGGAATTGTTATTATTATTTGTATTTGAGTGGTTCTCTTCTTTTGGGTTGGATGAGATGGGGTTTCTATCTTGTTTCTTCTGGGGTGTTGTTTCCCCCCTTGTGTTGGTATTTTTCCCCTATTATCCTTTGTAGGGCTGGGTTTGTAGATAAGTATCTTGCAAATTTGGTTTTGTCGTGGAATATCTTGGTTTCCCCATCTATGGCAATTGAGAGTTTCGCTGGGTATAGTAGTCTTGGCTGAAGTTTGTGTTCTCTTAGGGTCTGCATAAGGTCTGCCCAGGATCTTCTAGCTTTCATGGTCTCAGGTGAGAAGTCTGGTGTAATTCTGATAGGTCTTCCTTTATATGTTACTTGTCCTTTTTCTCTTACTGCCTTTAATATTCTTTCTTTGTTTAGTACATTTGGGGTTTTGACTATTATGTGACGGGAAGTATTTCTGTTCTGGTCCAGTCTATTTGGGGTTCTAAAGGCTTCTTGTATATTCATGGGCATCTCTCTCTTTAGGTTGGGGAAATTTTCTTCCATAATTTTGTAGAAGATATTTGCTGGCCCTTTAAGTTGTAGATCTTCATTCTCATCTATCCCTATAATCCTTAGGTTTGGTCTTCTCATTGTGTCCTGGATTTCCTGAATGTTTTGGGTTACCAGCTTTTTGCATTTTGCATTTTCTTTAATTGTTGAATCCATGGTTCCTATGGTATCTTCAGCATCTGAGATTCTGTCTTCTATCTCTTGTATTCTATTGTTGATATTTGCATCTATGACTCCTGATTTCTTCCCAAGGTTTTCTATTTCCAACATTGTCTCCCTTTGCGATTGCTTAGTTGTTTCTACTTCTGTTTTTAGATTTTGTATGGTTTTGCTCAGATCTTTCAGTTGCTTGTTTGTGTTTTCCTGTAATTCTTTAAGGGATTTTTGTGTTTCCTCCTTTATGACTTCTACTCGTTGACCCATGTTCTCTTGTATTTCTTTGGGTGATTTTTGTTTCTCCCCCTTATTGGGATTCACTTTTTGCTCTATATTCTCCTGGATTTCTTTAAGTGATTTTTGTGTCTGCCTTGTATGGGCTTCTAGTTTTTGATCTATTTTCTCCTCTATTACTTTAAGAAATTTATCTAAGTGATCCTCAATCTGCATCTTTACCAGTGATTTTAGATCTGAGTCTTGTTTTTCTGGTGTGTTGAGATATCTGGGATTTAATTGTGTTTGTCTTGCAATGGCTTCTAGCTTTTGATCTATTTTCTCATGTATTACTTTAAGAGATTTATCTAAGTGTTCCTCTATCAGCATCCTGACCAGTGATTTTAGATCTGAGTCTTGTTTTTCTGGTGTTTCGGGGTATCCAATATTTATTGCTGTTGGGGAACTGGGTTCGGATGCCGCCATATTGCCTTGATTTTTGTTAGTAGCGATCTTACGTTTGCCTTTTGCCATCTGGTTAACTCTGGTGTTAGTTGGTCCTGTAGATACTAGCTGGTGCTTGACCCTCCTGTGGGGTTGTAAGGCTATTTCCCAGTGACTGGGATACCTGAATCACTGTCCTGCGGGGCTCTTGCTCACAGATTGCTGACAGGTGGCCTGAGTCCCCCGAGGTCTTAACCTCAGGATATCCCAGGTATTTGGTTCCGCCTGTTGGGCGGCTGCTCTGCACTGCTCCTGCTCAGGGTTCGCTGTCTGATATCCTGTTTCCCCAGGGGTCTTAAAGTTGGGATATCTCAGTTATCTGGTTCCGCCTGCTGGTCCCAAGCTGCTGGGAAGCTGGCTGGGTCCGGTTTCCAGCTTCCCTGCCACTGGCTGGATGGGAGGCTGGTTCGGCCTCCGGCTGGGTCTGGGTACCTGGCACACTGGCTGACTCTGGCTTCCTCACCACCAGCTGGACGGGAAGCTGCAGGCAATATGGCAGCTGCCTGCAGGGAGCTCGGGGTCCGCCCCGCGCGCGAGTGCAGAGTGCACCCGCTATTCTGTGCCCAATTCCCACTCCAGGCCTGAGTCCCCGAAGGTCTTAAGCTCGGGCTGTGTCGGGTACCTGGTTCTGCCGCCGCCGCCGGATGGTTCTGAGCACCTGGGACGCTGGGTGACCCTCCGGCTTCCCCACCGCCAGCTGGGCGGGAAGCTGCAGGCAATATGGCAGCTGCCTGCAGGGAGCTCGGGGTCCGCCCCGCGCGCGAGTGCAGAGTGCACCCGCTATTCTGTGCCCAATTCCCACTCCAGGCCTGAGTCCCCGAAGGTCTTAAGCTCGGGCTGTGTCGGGTACCTGGTTCTGCCGCCGCCGCCGGATGGTTCTGAGCACCTGGCACGCTGGGTGACCCTCCGGCTTCCCCACCACCAGCTGGGCGGGAAGCTGCAGGCAATATGGCAGCTGCCTGCAGGGAGCTCGGGGTCCGCCGCACGAGTGCAGAGTGCACCCGCTATTCTGTGCCCAACTCCCACTCCAGGCCTGAGTCCCCGAAGGTCTTAAGCTTGGGCTGTGTCGGGTACCTGGTTCTGCCGCCGCCGCCGGATGGTTCTGAGCACCTGGGACGCTGGGTGACCCTCCGGCTTCCCCACCGCCAGCTGGGCGGGAAGCTGCAGGCAATATGGCAGCTGCCTGCAGGGAGCTCGGGGTCCGCCCCGCGCACGAGTGCAGAGTGCACCCGCTATTCTGTGCCCAATTCCCACTCCAGGCCTGAGTCCCCGAAGGTCTTAAGCTCGGGCTGTGTCGGGTACCTGGTTCTGCCGCCGCCGCCGGATGGTTCTGAGCACCTGGGACGCTGGGTGACCCTCCGGCTTCCCCACCGCCAGCTGGGCGGGAAGCTGCAGGCAATATTAAGGGGGATCTTTTGAGGTGGGAAGATCCACCTTTAATCTGGGCCACACCTTCAGGTGGAAGTTTATATAAGGACATGGAAGAAGGAAGTTTGTTCTCTTTGCTTGCTTGCTCTTGTTCTTGCCAGCAAGTCCATTCCTTCACTGGTGTTAGAGACCACTTCTTCAGGATTCTTACACATACTGAAGACCAGTTGAGACATCCAGCCTCATTGACTGAATAACATACTAGGGGTTCTTGGACCTTCCGCTGATAAACAGCCATTGTTGAACTAGCTGGGTCACAGCCCGAAAGCTACTTTAATAAATCCCCTTTCTAAATATATACTGTCACAGAGTTTCTTTGTTTCTTGCTGTAGAGAGAGAGAGAGATGTCTTCATACCTATTCAGGTCACAGACGTCGACGTCTTTCATGTGATTGTAATCTGTCACTAGAAGAACCACCTCCCTTTTTTGTACCCAATATGCTTGCTAAAAAGTCAAACACAATTTTTGTTCTGTCTTGTTGACCTTTTTAGTTTTTCCACAGATTATGGTAGAGGGCTCTTTGGGGGTGACAGAAAGATTTGGTTTGGCAACAGGGGAGGTCTTGTTAAGTCTTCTGTGGTTCCTGAGAAACTATGAGGCCTGTACAAAGGTAAATAGACTTAGGTTGCAAGGTGTAGCCTGAATAAGGCCATGTAGTCAGTTTCCTAAGCTGAACTCAAACAAACAAACAAAAAAGCCAGTTAGCTCAACCCACCTTTGACATAGCTGATGCCCTTCAGCTCAGATGCCATCCTATAGTAAAGCAGGCTCTTGATCTGAACTAAAGGTAAGCTTATTCTTGCTCTGGTCAGATAGGAAGCTTTGCTTCCTTACTGGAAACAACATAGTCTTTAGTGTATCAGACTCTTGGATTTCTTTCTTTCTTTAATCTGATTTTATTTTATTTTATTTTTTTACTTGTTCACTTTACATCCTGCTCACTGCTCACCTCCCAGTCACCCCTACCCACAATCCTTCCCTGTTCCCCTTCTCCTCTGGGTGTGTAGGGGCCTCCTGGGTATTCCCCCCACCCTACACTTCAGGTCTAGGTGCTTCCTCTCCCACCGAGGCCAGACAAGGCAGCCCAACTAGAAGAACATATCTCACATACAGGCAACAGCTTTTGGGATAGCCTGATCCAGTTGTCTAGGTCTTACATGAAGACCGAGCTGCACATCTGTTACATATGAGCAGGAAGGCCTAGGTCCAGCCCATGTATGTTCTTTGGTTGATGGTTCGGAGTCTGAAAGCCCTAAGAGTTCAGGTTAGTTGACTCTGTTGGTCTTCCTGTGGAGTTCCTAGGTCTCAATCTTTCCTCCTATTCTTCTGTAAGAATCCACTGTTTGGCTTGTAGGTGTCTGAGTCAGCTGCTGGCGGAACTTCTCGGGTGACAACTTGTTCCTGTTCTTTCCTCTTGAGCATGAGGTCAGAGGCACGGACTAGGTTAGCTGGTGCAGTCTTTTGGGCAGTGGGGGTGATATAAACTCCATGTTGGGGTTCAGGGGATACTTTTTCTTCTGTCCTTGGGCTGCTGCACAGCTGTCAGTGAACTCAAACAGCATCTCCTTGCTGACAGGGTTGAAGATACTATTGCACATAGCCTCATGTCTATTCTCTATCTCATGAAGACCCAGCTGTTGTTCTCAAATGTGCACTCTATAATTTTGTCATTGTACTCTTTTAGTTCTTTTGTCACCTTGATTTGTGTAGAGGGTCGTTCGTTCATAACCTCCAACACAGAGAAGGCCAACATTCCACAACCCTTCTCCTCCAAGTCTCGTTATTTTAAGTTGAAAATCCAGTTTACATTGGGAGGTTTCCATTTCAAAATGTCATCACATTGACTGGGTGTATATTTTCCAACAGACTGAAAAATAAATCCATTCATTTCACAGCTGACTTCTTTGGCAAAATTTCCTTCCAGAAACTTTCTTGAAATATTGATGTAAAAAAAATGGTTTAGGTCTGACACTAAGTGGTCCTGTGTTTTGTCAGTAAGCCCAGTTATCACACAGAAAGAAGCTTCAGTCTGGGAAGTGCCTCCATGAGATCCAGCTGTAGGGATCAGTTGGCGATCAAGGGGGAGGGCCCTTGTGGGTGGTACCATCCCTGGGCTGGTAATCTTGGGTTTTATAAGACAGCAAGCTGAGCAAGCCAGGGCAAGCAAGCCAGTAAGGAACATCCCTCCATGGTCTCTGCATCAGCTCCTATATCCTGGGAACTTGGGCAAAAAGATCCATTTGGTGTTAAGAGCTCCGTGGGATGTTGTGTAGGAGCTTGGAAGATAATGTTGAGAACAGTGCAGAAGATGGAGGCCTGGCTTGTGACATTTCAGAGGGAAGACTAAAGACTCTTATCAGGGACATTGCTGTTTTGATTGTGAAGATTCTGTGGTTTTGGTTAGCTGGGGCTAAAGAATCAGCTGTGATTAAGAAGATACCAGGAACACTAAAGCAAACCTTTGTGTTATTGGGATGATTGATGCTGGTAAGCTGGAGCTAAGAAATTAGTGGTGATTAAGGAGAGACCAGGATCACTGAGGTGAGATCTTCTGGGAAGTGTTTTCTGAGAGCACAGAGGCTGTGTTCCAGAGATAGCCAAGGTTGTACCTTGTGCTGTGACTGGACTTGGTAAGTATAAGAGTCACCCAGGTGGTACTGGTTTTGAAGGCATGAAGGGGTCATGAAGAGCAGCTGGGACCCGGCACTGTGAGAGGCTGTGGAAAGTCATTGGTAAAGGTGCAGCCTCAGTTGCAATTGATGGCCCAGGGCTGAAGGGGTCATGCAAAGGAGTTGAGACTTGGCACCATGAAGAGAGCCTGCGAGAGGCTATTGGTGAAGCCTCATTAAAGCAGAAAACAGCAGTGTTTTATAAATGCCAGTGCCATGAGATAACTACCAAGAACAGCAACAGTAGTGGAATACAGGCTGCTGGACCCTTAGAAGACAAGGTGTGTGCTACAAAGGGCAGAGCTGAAGAAGTGACCCAAGCCCTTGGAGGAGCCTAGAAGACTGTGAGTGGATCCCAGACATAGGACAGTTGGAGTTTGATTTTGCTTTTGGTTGGTATTGTGCCCTGATATTTTTCCCTCTTGAAGTAAGAAGGTGGAGCCCACAGTTAAGAGAATTTGAATTTTTAAAAAACTTTGAATTTTAAAAGATACTGGATATTTTAAGGGGATTGAACTTTTAATATGTAAAGACTGTGGGACTTTTAAAGTTATTTAGATCTTGGGGATGAATAAGAAAGTAAGTGTTAAGGCTTAAGAGTGATGTGTTTATGTGTCAAGATGACAAGGGGTCAATTGTACTTGCTGGTTTTGTGTGTTAACCTGACACAGGCTGGAAATTTCACAGAAGTTTCAGTTGGGAAAGTGGCTCTATGAAATCCAGCTGCAGGAAATTTTCTCAGTTGGTGATCAAGGGGGAAGGACCCATTGTGGGTGGTACCATCCCTGGCCTGGTAATCTTGGGTTTTATAAGAGAGCAAGCTGAGCAAGCCAGGGGAAGCGAACCAGTAAGTAACATCCCTCCATGGCCTCTGCATCAGCTCTGGCTTCCTGACCTGCTTGAGTTCCAGTCCTGACCTCCTTTGGTGATGAACAGCAATTTGGAAATATAAACTGAATAAACCCTTTCCTCCCCAACTTGTATCTTGGTCATGATGTTTTGTGCAGGAATAGAAACCCTGAATAAGATACCAGTCTTCATTTTTTCATGATGTGGACTTATAATTTCATGTTCAATACACTGAAGAAAAATATTAATATCACAATAGCCAACTGCTTGTGCATTAAAGTTAACTATGTCACATATCCAATATCTTGAAATGGCCTGCCCTTTTACTTTGTCAATGACCATTTCCCCCATCTAAAAGGGTATTTGATAAATGCATTTGCAGATCTTTTTGAAAATGGAACCTTCAGATTTGAAACATGAAAAACTGAATTATCTCTGTCAATCATAAAAGCTTCCTTGGTGCCATCAACCAACATCATGTAACAAGTACCATCTGCTTTACAGCTTACTTTATATGGTTTCTGCTCTAAAAGTCTAATATTTCGCTTGTCCAGGGAGACAGGCTGTGCTTCAGAAAACCCAGACCGTTCCCAGCCACAGAACTGATATTTCTGCTGTACCTCTCCTAACTTTGGTTGAATTGTTACTTGAGTTACACCTTTAACAGTTATTCCTTCCAAGAAAATAGCTCCAAGTTTTAACCATTCTTTTCTTCTTTTACCAAAGAAAGCATTTGACCCTGGTTTTGAGTCCTTTTTTCATCATCTTCTTCATCATCATCCTCAAAACACCAATCTGGCAATACAGGTGGTGCTGGTGCTTCTCTTGTGTGTCCATAGCAATGAAAAGGTTCCTTTAAATAATCACTCATACAGACTCCTGGTAGTCTGGCTTGGGCAAACGTAGCACCTACTGCTTCAATGCTCCAATTCATTTTCTCCACCAAGAAGGCACATATAAGGAAACCAGTACGACTGAAGCCATGGGTGCAGTGAACGCCTGTAAGTTCAGATGGCCTTCTTTCATTAAACCTCTCACACAGGTTACGAATGCCTCAATATTCTCAGGAGTGAGGCCTTCACCATGTCCTTTGCACTGAAGTTTCATGTATTTGATTCCTTCTTTTTCTGAGTCATTTCTGTCAGAGAACCTTGAAGTATTTTTCAGATCCACCAACAACAAGCTCATTTTAACCTTCGGACTCCAGATAATTTGTGAGCATACTCCAGTAGAGCCAGTTTCCTTCAGCAACTTGACTATCATATCTTGGCCCCAGCATCTTCTTCAGAGGTAAGAATCTTCCTGCCACCTTCTGGCTGCACCTCGAAGAGTTCAGCCACTGCCATGGAATCTTGTTGTAAGCCATGTCTACACCACACAGGCCACCTTGCCAACAGGCCCACACCAGCAGCTCCACCCGACTCCTCAGCAGTGCAACACTTTCATTCAGTCACTTGGATTTCTCTTCTGCTATCTACTACTATGGTTTCCATACAAATAGTCTTAATTTCTCTGAGCCTAGCATCAAAGGGTGATAATAACTTCTTTAATAGAGTTATCAAGATAATAAAATAGGGCCAATCATTAGAGAGATTACAAGAGCTCCATAAACACAATCTCCCATATTATATATAATAAGTAGACACAAAAATTCAGTTCTTTGCAAATCAGGGCTTTGTTGTTGTAAGCCTACGCTGGGACAATACTACCTGTAATCACCATGCTGCTTGTTCACAGGCACTCAAAAGGAGCCAGAAGTAGACCACTGAGGCACAGAAGGCTCTGAGCATATGGTGTTACATTCCCTAATGACAAAGACCATGTTTTGAATTTCTTCTGCATTCTCCATAAGATACTCCTTATTCAAGAATTTCTCTTTCAAAAACTCTTCATCCATGTCTTACAGTTTTACTGCTGTGAGAAGACACCATGACCAAGGCAACTCTTATAAGGACAACATTAAATTGGGGCTGGCTTACAGGTTCAGAGGTTCAGTCCATTATCATCACAGCAGAAGCATGACAGCATCCAGGCAGACATTATGCAGGTGGTGCTGAGAGTTCTATATCTTCATCTAAAGGCCACTAGCAGAATACTGACTTCCAGGTAGCTAAGATGAAGGTCTTATAGCCCATACCCACAATGACACACCTACTCCAACAGGGCTATACCTTCTAATAGTGTCATTCCCTGGGCTAAGCATATACAAACAAACCATCACAATCTATAACCCAGAAGAGAGGAATCTCAAACTAACAAATGACTCCTGCCTTTCCTGACATTCAACTACAGGTTGACATTGACCCAAATAGACTTATCAGTCTCTCAGTAATTTAGAATTAAGACACAGTTAAATAGAATTGATTATATATTATGAGGTATTAAACTGGGAGTGGGGAACGTGTTGGCACCATGGTTACCCGTGTAGAAGCAGAAGTTACAGGGGACTGAAATTAGAACCATGTACTGAACTGAGAGAGAAAAAGAAGAAGCAAAGCAATCACCAGAGCCCAGATGAGCAAATGGGTAAGGAAGAGGAAAAAGAAGAAAATGAAGAGGGGAGCTTAGCTTGGAGGAGCAGGAGGAGGAGACAGAGACAGAGACAAACAGGGTTTTATTTAAACCCTAAACTGATTGTGTTTATCCAAGGCTCTTCTTCAACTTCTGTAGAAAGGAAACAAAGAATTCTGATCATCACCTTAAAAATCAAAAGCTTTCATAATTCTATAGGAAAACAAAACAAAACCCTGCACTTAGTTTGTGGAATTTCATGGAGGACAAAGCTCATAGACCTTCCTTTAAGCTCGGGCACCTCAAGACATGAGCTAATTGTGTTAAGCATATTTCACAACCCTTGGCAAACATATGGGTTCACATTCACAAGAAGCCATTTGGCAGCTTGACAGCATAAGAGCCTTATTTTTCTTTCATGTTAAATGGAAGGAAAGTAAGCAGAGAAATACCAGGTAAGTTATGATCAGGTTTCATATTCTAGGAACATTATCTTTACCTGAATTAGCTAGTAAATACAGCTTTCTTCATACAGATGGCTCATAAAGCTATAGTGCTCCTAGATCCTATTATTAGACAAAAAAGAATAACATGGTGTCTGAATGAAAAAAATTTTTAGTAAGAATTGGAAAGATGTCTCAATAATTGAGAATGCTTACTGGTGGTCTTGGTTTTAAAAGATTTGTTTATTTATATTTTGCCTGCATTTATATGTATACAGTATGCATGTCAAGTATTCACATAGGCCAGAAGAGGGAGGCAGAATCCCAGAAATTGGAGTTACAGATAGTTGTGGGCCACCATGTAGGTGCTGGGAACTAAGTCTGCGTCTCATGAAGAGCAGTGTGGACTCTTAACCACTGAGAAGGTCAGTGCTGGAGAACCATCTCTTTAGCCTCAGGAGTGCCAGCTATTTTTAAGGAGGACCAGGGGGCAATTTCTATGCAAGCTTGGGGACTTGAGATCAAATCCCTGGTACTAATGTGGAAACTCGGCTGTTGTCATCTGTGCTTGTGAACCCAGTATGTAGTAGAGCACGTGAATCTTGAGATCTCATTAGCTACTCAGCCTAGGCAAAATGATGAGCTTCTAAGATACTCTGTCTCAAAGTAATATGGAAATGCATGATAAAAGACAGCAGATATCCTCATCTGACCTTAAAATGCATGTGTGTTCACACACACACATCACCATGCTTATACTACACTCATAACACACAACACACATACCCCAAAACAAAAATACTAAAAATAGTATCTTCACAAGTACATCTTAAAAAGAGATGTCTATCACTCCCATTATGCATGTGCAGAGATAATACTTCTAACGATACTCATCTAACTACACTTAACATCTTTATTGAAATCAAGAGAAAAATACAATTTTTTTAAAACAGGATTAGTATATTAGTCAGGGTTTCTAGAGTCAAAGAACTTATGAAATGTCCCTGTATATTAAGGGAATTTATTGTAATGACTTACAGTCTGTAATCCAACAATGGATATCTGTGAATCAGAAGTTCTAGAATCTAGCATTGCTCAGTCCCACAGGGCTAGTTGTTTCAGCTGGTCTTCTGTATAAGCTGGAACCTGAAGAAGTAGGTTCCAACGGATGTGCTGGCAAGTAAGTGCAGTATCAGTAAGAAGAGTGAGTCTTCCTTCTTCCAATGTCCTTATGTAGGCCTCCAGCAAAAGGTGTGGCCCAGATTAAAGGTATGTACCACCATGACTGGATTTGGAACCTGATTTGTTCCAAGCTGATCTTGAACTCAGTGATCTTCTTGCCCTCAGTCTTCTGGGATTAAAGGTGTATACTATCTTGCCTGAGCCTAAGCTTTTTATGGCCACTATGCCTCAAGATCTCCATATCAAGATCCTGGTTAGAGGCCTGTGTCTTCCAGCCTTAAGATCTGGATCACAGGTGTGCCCTTTATTTCTTGATTGTAGTCCATTTCAGATGGAGTCAAGTTGACAACAAAGAATAGCCATCACAGTTGAGAAAATGGCTCAGTGGGTAAGTGTTGTGCGACAAGCGTGAAGACCTGGGTTTGAATCCCCAGCACCCACATAAAAAACAGACATGGTTACACATGCCTGTAACCCCAGCACTGTGGGACAGATACAATAGGATCTCAGTAGCTCACTGACCAACTAACATAGCTAAAATTGTCAACTCCCAGTCCAGTTGAGAGACCCTGTTTTAAAGGAATACGGTAAAAAAAAAAGATAGATAGATATAGGTGATTCTCTTATTGTCTCTATACACACTGCACCCCAACATGTGCGCGCGCGCGCGCGCACACACACACACACACACACACACACACATCTCAACAATGAAAATCATTAAACAAAAAAAAAATGAAGACACTAAAAACTGGAAACATGTCCCACATTCATGGGTCAGGAAAATCAATATAGTAAAAAAAAAAAAAAAAAGTCACGCTACTGAACGCAGTCAGCAGATTGGAGGTAATCACCAAAATACCAATGGTATTTTCACAGAAATCGAAAAGGTATTCTGAATTTCACATGGACGCACCAGAAAGCAATACTGGGGATATCATAAATTATACTCCTGAGTCATAGTAGCGAAACACCATGAGATTGGCACAAAACCAGACATGGGCACCGTGGAATAAAATAGAACACCATTAACATAAAACTACACTGCTCACACTGCTACAGTCAACTGCTTCTCAGCAAAAGTGTCTAATGCATGTGTTCAAGGAGAGAAAGCCTTTCCCCACTTCATATATGGATGCATGTTGTTTTGATCAAATCTACTTTTCTTTCTCTGCCTCCAACTTCCCCTGGGTGTTCTCCCCTAGTTAACTCACCCAACTTGATCAACCTGAATATTCCAGATGTCAGAGAATAAAGATAGAAATTCTGCAGAAAATCATTTCAAAATGGACCAAAGACCTCAATGTAAGATGGAACCTTAAATTGCCAGATAAAAGCATAGGCAAGTTACAGACATAGGCAAGGACTTCCTCCAAATGACAATAGTAGCTCAGGACATATTAGCGAGAATTGACAAATGTGATCACATGAAGTTAAAACTTTTGCCTAGTAAAGGCAATAGTTAACAATGAAAATAGCTTGTGGGATGGGGGAAAATGTTTGCCAACTATTTCTTGACAGATGATTAAATATGTAAAGAACTCAAACAGTTAAACATCAAAAGAACAGACAGTCCAACCAATGAAGGGTGAAATGAACACATAGTTCTCAAGTGGGACAGTACAAACAGGCAATAAATACATGAGACTGGGCTTGGTGGCCACATGCCTATTAACCCAGCATTCAGAAGGAGCACTACAAGGCCAGCCTACACAGCAAGACCCTGCCTCAAACATTAGCTCAACAGATCATCAATCAATCATAAAAGCCTTTACGTCTGTGTTCAAGAGAGATGTCGGGGCCTCACTGTGTCTTTTTCTGGATTTGTTCTGGCTGCTAATTGGGGTGATGGATTTTACCTGCTCTTCTGTGTCAAAGACCGGCTTTGACACCCAGGTAAATTGAGGTGGGATGTAGATTTCAACAGAAATGGCTACACCAAAAAGATGTTGCCTTCTAGCATTTAACACTCATTTACTATTCTGGAGCCAGAGCTGATGGCTTCTGGCAATTGACTCCTGCTGACAGCAGGGGATTAGAAATAGGAACTTAACTACTTAGGGTTCTTAACTCTTTCTTTCTAGCTTCCTTCCTTCATCCCCTTCTTTCCTTTTTTCTTCATTCCTTCTTCCTCCCTCCCTCCCTCCCTCCCTCCCTCCCTCCCTCCCCCCCCTCTCTCTCTTTCTTTCTTTCTTTCCATCCCAAATGCTGCCCCCCTCTGATCCCTCCTTGTAGAGTTCCTTCCCCATCCTCATCTTCCATCCTCTTCATCTCTGAGAGGAAAGCACCCCCCATCCCCCTACCCTGGTGCATCATATCTCTACAGGATTAAACACATCCTCTCCCACTGAAGCCAGATATGGTAGCCCTCTGCTACAAATGTACCACCAACCAAAGGGCTCTTTACTCTTTAACTCAGGGGTCACTAGCCACCAGAGAATTAGACCTCATTCACTCTTCATGAGCTGGAGATAAAGAGAGAAAGTCAGATGGGCATGCACACATGTATGTATGTATGTATGTATGTATGTATGTATGTGTACACACTGGATGAGGCAGAAAAGAGCTACACCAAGCTTTTATTTTTGCTTTCAGCTTTTTATAGGCTTTTAGACAAAAGTTCCCTATATAAGAGAAAAAAATTACCTGATAGATAAAGTGTTACACAAGAGGGAGTTACAGCAGGATATTAACTATAAGTTCAAAGCAGAGTTTCATTCTATAAGCTCATTATAGGTTCAAAGCAATCATTTACATGGCCTTGCTTTATCACAGTGCGCACCCGTGGCTTCATCCTTGTACCAGACATAAAATGAATGTTTTCCCTTGATCATTCATTTGTTCCAAGCCTATTCTTCTTCCTAGTACAATTTCTGTGCTTGTAGTGCATGAAAGGTCACTAAGGTCACTGCACTTATTCTCATGCAGCCTTTACTTACTATTCTATGAGAAAGGGACACATTCTATTCTCGATTCTAATTTTATTACATCTTTCTGCAAAAACAACTATAAAACTTTCTATGTCCTTAAAATTTTTTTCTATCAATTATTCTGGCTTCCTAAAATTATTTTAATCAAATCAGGAATTCTATAAAATCATTAATACATTTAAACAGCATTAATTCTATGAAAGTTCATCTTCATGTTGATCCGGAAGGAAATTTATAGACTAATTAATGCCTAGGAATCAATCATAGCAGACTATACACAGAAAGGATCTATCTTTGTTCAATCACACCATGTGGGAAAAATATGGAATACAGCAATAACAAACATGAGAAAACACATCAGTATCAAGATGCCATCCTGGGATGAAGCTCCTGGGGCCATGCTTTTCCAGGACTCATCCACTGCAGCCATGAAGAGCGATGGGGCACCTCCAGGAAGGTTACTTGCTTGCCACAGCCTTCCCTGTATGGCTTTTTCCACTTCAGTCATTGTTTTTTTGTTTGTTTGAAGATTGCAGAAGGCTGTTGTTAACTCCCTCTCAAAGATTTAGCTGAATTCTTCAGTAAGACCTTCAGGGCCTGGAGATTTTGAGGAGAGTTTTGCTGGGTATAGTAGCCTGGGCTGGCATTTGTGTGCTCTTAGGTTCTGTATGAGGCCTGCCCAAGATCTTCTAGCTTTCATCATCTCTGGTGAGAAGTCTGGTGTAATTCTGATAGGTCTGCCTTTATAAATTACTCGCCCTTTTTCTCTTACTGCTTTTAATATTCTTTCTTTGTTTAGAGCATTTGATGTTTTCATTACTATGTGCCAGGAGGAGTTTCTGTTCTGGTCCAGTCTGTTTGGAGTTCTGAAGACTTCTTGTATGTTCATGGGCATCTCTTTCTCTAGGTTAGGAAAGTTTTCTTCTATAATTTTGTTGAAGATATTCACTGGCCCTTTAAAATTTGGAAATCTTTGCTCTCTTCTATACCCATAGTCCTTAGGTTTGGTCTTCTCATTGTGTCCTGGAGTTCCTGGATGTTTTGGATTACCAGCTTTATGCATTTTGCATTTTCTTTGACTGTTGAGTCAATGTTTTCTATGGTTTCTTCAGCTTCTATCTCTTGAATTCTGTTGTTGATGCTTGCATCTATGACTCCTGAATTCTTTCCAAGGTTTTCTATCTCTAGAGATAGATCACTTTGTGATCTCTTTATTGTTTCTACTTCCACTTCTAGATCCTGGATGGTTTTGTTCAGTTCCTTCACTTGTTTGTTTGTGCTTTCCTGTAATTCTTTAAGGGATTTTTGTGTTTCTTCTTTAAGGGCTTCTGCCTGTTGACCCATGATCTCCTGTATTTTTATAAGGAATTTTTGTGTTTCCTCTTTAAGGGCTTTTATCTGTTGACCGATGTTCTCCTGTATTTCTTTAAGGGAGCTATTTAAGTCTTTCTTGAAGCCCTCTATCAGCATCATGAGATACAATTTAAATCCAACTCTTGCTTTTCCGGAGCGTTGGGATATCTGGGACTTGCTGTGGTGGGAGAACTAGGTTCTGATGTTGTCATGTAGCCTTGGTTTCTGTTGGTAGGGTTCTTGTGCTTGCCTTTCACCATCTAGTTATCTCTGGTGCTAGTTGGTATTGTTGTCTCTGGGTGGAGTTTGTTCCTCCTGTGGGCCTGTAAGCCTGTGTCCTTACTCCTCTGAGCTCAGAAGTGAAAGCACTACTGGGAGATCAATCTCCCCTGGCTGGCTGTGCACAGAAGGCTGTGGACTTTCCAGGCTCCCTGGTGCCAGTGGCGGCAGGAAGACTTCTGTCCCATCTGCTCCAGTGATCTTAGGCCCTGTGTGCTAGCTTTTTCCCTCCAGAGAGAAGGTGGAGATTTCACCTCTGTGCTCAGAAGTGAAAGCCCTGCTGGGAGATTCCTCTCTCCTGGCAGGCCTCTCTCCTTGCACCAGGGATCAAGGCTGTGGAGTCTCCTTGATCCCTGGTGCAAATGGTGGCGGGGAAGATTCATCTATGTATGCTTATCAGTGCCCACAGAAGCCTGAGGAAGGTCTTGAGTCCTCCCTCGATGGAGTAGAAGCTTGATGTGTGTGCTGGGAACCTAACTCGGGTCTTGTGGAAGAATAGAAAATTCTCTTAACTGCAGAGACATCTCTCCCAGCCCATATAATTTCCTTCTCCAATAAGGGGAAAAACCCAAGGGTTTTCTATCTTTCAATTTGTTTCTAGAGAATTTGTAATTGAAGTATTTTGACAATGTTAGCTTTGAAATCCTTTTCAGACAGTTCCAACATCTGGCTTACCTCGTGGCTGCCACTGATTGGTTTCCTTTTTCATTCATTTTGCCTTTTTTTTAAGCTGTTGGTTTATATTTTAGATATTTCATCTGAGGCCTGGGTCATATCTTTTATAGTTACCCTTTTCTGTTTCCTATACAAGTCTTTGTCCAAGAGCTATTTCAAAGTTCCTATGGAGTCACTTTGATTTATCTCTTCCGCTTTGTCTCTAAGCAGCATCAGCTGGTGCTTTCTGGGGGGACTAGGAGGTTTTCATCTGGTCAAGTGTTGTATATCTCTTAATCGAGAGTGATGTGTCCCCAGCTGCCCAGGTTTGTCTGGGTCAGTGAATGGGGAGAGGATCTTAGTTCCTCTAAATGGGCTCTAGAACCAGGCTGGTAGGTCAGTTTTCCTGCTTATACCCAACAGCATCAGTGTCTCTGGGCAGGGCAAGAGTCTTTGGCTTGTAGGGACAGTGAGGCTTTCCTGACCAAGGCTCCTATTCTCCTTCTTGGCTTTCCTGACTTATCTTGTCTAACAGCTCTACTCAGAAAAGGGTGGAAGTAGAAGACCTTTCCTTGGTTGCTTTTCTTCAGCATGACTCCCTACTGGTCCTGTTGTTTGAGGTTGTCAGAGTAACAGGCCCAGGGGGAAGAATCAACAATTTGGTTACCTTCTGTTTACTGGGAGATGAAGATGCAGGGACTCTATGCTAGTCTTCCAGGCCTAGGTTCTCAGATCTGCTCCCCACTCTTCTAGTAGTATTCAGAGTTTTGTCTTATGGCATTTCCAAGATTTATAAAATTTGAAAATCAGAGATGATGATACCTCCAACAGTTCTTTTGTTGTTCACCATTGTTTTAGCTATCCTGGGTCTTTTGTTTTTCCATATGAAGTTGAGAATTTCCTTTCAAGGTCTATAAAGAATTGTGTTGTAATTTTGATGGGGATTGCATTGAATTTGTAGATTGTTTTTGGTAGAATGAACATTTTACTGCAAATCCTACCCATCCATAAGTATTGGAGATCTTTCCATCTCCTGATAATTTATTCAAATTTTCTCTTCAAAGACTTTAATTTCTTGTCAGATCGGTCTTTCACTTGCTTGATTAGTTACAATAAGATATTTTATACTATTTGAGGCTTTTATGAAAGGTGTTGTTTCCCTGGTTTCTTTTTTAGCCTGTTTATTGCTTGTATATATGGATATATGGGATAGTAATTTTTGGAGTTAACTTTGTATCCAGTCACATCACTGAAGGGCTGTGGGGTCACTTACATATACTATCATATCCTCTACAAATAGAGATGCTTTGACTTCTTCCTAAGGGGATTTGTATCCCCTTAACGTTTTTCAGTTGTCATATTGCTCTAGCTAAGATTTCAATTACAATATTGAATAGACATGTAAAGAGTGCACAACCTTGTCTTGTTCCTGATTTTAGTGGAATTGCATTGAGTTTTTCTTTGTTTAATTTGATGTTGGCCACAGGCTTGCTGTAAATTGTCTTTTTTATGTTTAGGTACATCCCTTGTATCCTCACTTTCTCCGGATGTTTATCATGAGGGGTCGCTGGATTTTGTCACAGGCCTTTTCTGTATCTAATGATCATGTAGGTTTTCTTCTTTCACTGTGCTTATGGGGTGGATTACATTTACTGATTTTCATATATTGAACCATCTCTATATCTCGGAGATGAAATCTACTGGATAATAGTGGAAATGTGCAGGCAAATGGATAAAACTAGAAAAAAAAATCATCTCAAGTGAGGTAACCCAGAAAGATAAATATGGTATTTATTTACTTATAAGTGACTATTAGCCGTTAAGTAAATTATAACCAAGCTTTAATCTGTAGACCCAAAGTGGTTACTAAAGAACAGGGTCTAGGGGAGATACACATATCTCCCTGGGAAAGGGAAATAGAGTAGATTTTATGGGTATACTGGGGGTTGATGGGGACAGGAGCAGGAGGGATCAGGTGAAGAATGGAGGGAGAAAATTCAGGGAGTGATGGCTAGAATGGGGGTGAATGGGAATAGTGTGGAACCCTAGTGCAGTAGAAACTTCCTGGAATTTATGAGAATGATCCTAGAGAACTCCTAGTAATGGGGACACAAAGTCTCAACTGGCCATCTCTTACAGGTGGGCAAGGTGTCTAGTGGTGGGACTGGTTGTTGACCAATCTTTTTGGTTTGAGACGGTACACTGCAGGCTATGGAAAGAGAAACCTGGGTAGCAACCCAGCCACAGAACCATTGACCAACATTCTGTTTTTCCTGAAAGATATGCTAGGACAATGGTAGCAACACAACTTGTAGGGGTGGCCAACCAATGCCTGATTTAACTTGAGGGATCTCAGGCCTAACACTGCTTGGATGGCCAGAACTGGAGACTGGTTAGCCCAGAGACCTAGGGTAGAACCAAACATGACTGGTCAAGAAAAAAAGTCAATGAAATGATTCCTAATGATATACTGTGGTGCTCATAGATCAGTACATTGTTCAGTTGTCATGAGAGTCTTCTTCTTGCATCAGATGGGAGCAAATCCAGAGACCCACAGCCAGACATTATACTGTGTCCCTCACCTCAGAGCTCAGGTAATTCTGTAGAAAAGGGGGCTGAAGGATTTTAGAAGTCAGGGGAATGGAGAATACCAGGAGGACATGGCCCACTGAAACAACTAAGCAGCGTTCATATGATCTCACAGAGACTGACTGAAGTGCAAGCATGGGACCCGTGTGGGTGTTCACCAGGCCCTTTGTGTACATGATGAGCTTATTAGCTTGGTGTTTCGTGGGACCCCAAATTGTGGGAGCAAGTGTGTCTCTGACTCTTTGACTGCTCTTGAGATTCTTTTCTTTCCGTTAGGTTGCCTTGTCCAGCTTCAGTGTGAGGGCTGCTTTTGCCTTGCCTTGTTGTATTTTGTTTTGCCCTGTGTGGCTGTTGTCTCTTGAAGACCTGCTTTTTTCTGATGGGAAATGGAAAGGGAGTGAGTGGATTCCAGGAAGAGGGGAGTGTGGGAGGAGGAGTAGAGGAGGGGAAAATTGAGATGTGTTGTATAAAAGAAGAATCTAATACACATATACACAAACACACACACATACATGCACATGCAAACACACACTTTGCTAAGAGATAAGCTGAAAAGTGGGTCTATGTTGTATGGTATGGTATTTTCCATAGAAGAATAGCACAAACTACTCTATTTTGACATCTACATAAGCTATTTTTTTCTGTGTCCTAACTTAAGTTCAGATTTCAAAAATTATGAAAATAATCTCTGCCAAACACAGGAAGTTAGCCATTTTTTCACTTTTAATTATGGAGAAAAAGATGGGTTAATACAATTAACTCTAAATTGAAGTCGTGACCATATAGACAAAGATATTGCTGATCTTGTACAATATCAACATTGTTGGAACCATCTCCTTCCAGTCTACTCAGAGAAAGCCTACACATCAATCATAAATACATCTGTGAAGCAGCTATATGGAAAATGGGAAGCAGCAATATCTGTATTACACACAGGAAAGGTTTAGTTCTTTCCTCCTGGAACTCTGTATGTGGCAAAACCCACCTAGATGCTAATATTTGGGACATGGAAACCCTAAAGTTCAGCAGTCCTGGAGAAGGGTAGATTTTGGAACTACCCAGCCTGGCCTGATCCTTCTCTGAGTTTTACTGGAAGATAAGCTTAAATCAATGAATAGAAGTAGAAATTCAGGGTAAAAAAGCAGATATTTATTTGGAATGGAATCTTCAGCCCATTACATTAATTTTCTTGTTTATACTGTATGGAGCTTGAAAGTACTTAAAATGATTTTAACATTATTATATTATTATATATAAGAAAATAAATTAGATGTAGGGGAAAGGAGCAAGAAGAAAGAAACAAGAATATGGTTGGCAAACACCCGCTTGCTTCCCTGTGGCTGCCCAGAGTTGCACTGCACAGCCTGTGGAAGGCACAGAGCTGTAGAATCTTTGCACTTGCTTGCTTGCTTGGACTGGAAACTCAGGAATGCTCAGGACCACAGGTGGGAATACTTAATGTGGAAAAAAACCCAGGAAGATCAAGAGAGGACAGGGAGTTCCCATGGGAATTTGCCCATAATATTCCATAGATTTCCTGTTCCTGTAACATGTTTGATTTCTTCTTAAAGATTCCTGAGTTGTCGTTTTGAGAATGTCTTGGTCCCAAGCTCCATGACCTACTTGAATACTTTGGGCTACTGTGTTCCTGAGGGATCCTGTCCTAGCTGGGATCCCTTACAAGTCAGAGATCATGTAATAGACAGAGGTCATGAACAAGGGGAAAGCTTGCTAATAATCCCACAAGCACCTGTTTTGAAAACTCTTCTATTTGATTCTTAGAATCTATACCCAAACTGTGAGACACAGATATATAGTGTCCCTCCCAAGGCAGCTGGAAATCTTGGTAATGTTGAGGACATGTGGGATCCAAGAAGCAGACCGGTGCCTGGGGACTAAATGACCACACTCCGTCCACTATGGGAGCTCTCTCTCTCCTGAGGAACAAGAACACAAAAACTACATTCAGCTCAATCTATAGCCCACACACGCAATTCCCAAGGTGAGCTGGTCTAACCCACTATGTGGTAGCTCCTGTATTTCTTTCTTGACCTTTCAAGGGGCCATTCTTTTTCCTCTCAATGGCCTTCCTCCAACACTATTTCTGAAAGTTTCTAATCTTATTTGCTCTGCCTATCACTGTTGGTTTTGTAATACCGCCAAGTTTTCAGTAGACTGAAGAAAGGGCCTGCTTTCTTTCCAGGTCAGCTCTACTTACCATGAAGACAGCTCTGTTCCCGGCTACACTCTGAACCATTCCTCTCCACCCCTTTCATTAGCTTCATACCTCAGTATTCCTTTAGAGTTATTTTACCCGAACAAACGTCAAAGAATCTCTTGTTATTTGTGGGTCTGTTTGAGTTTTGTTGTTCTTGTTTTTCTCATTTGATATGTTTCTCAGACCTGTCCATGCATGGGGGGGGGATCATTTGATTACATTTCTGAAAATCTACAGCTGGAGTTCTAGAATGAGAGCAGCCCTATCTCACTTGAGAAGCGAAGGCACCTTTCCTGTAATGAAGTCCTAAAGATATTGGGTAGGTATGTGCATCGTGCTGCTTCAAAAAAATGTGTTTCTTATTATCAGGAAAGTAAGTGTTAAGGTCCAAGGTTTCTAATCAAAAGACTCTGGAGAAAATGCTCTCTGCAACAGAAGACAGCAATGAGAAGAGACAAAGGTGGAGATAATGCTTTCTACAACAGAAGACGGAAGACAGCAACGAGAAGAGACAAAGGGACTCTGTTGAGAGAGTCCTGGCATGATCAAGGGATGCCTAAAGTAGAAGATGGCAGATCCAAATACAACATTTTTTATTAATAAAGAATTTACAACAAAAAAAATATAATACCTGCTATTCACTACAGGTTAGCCCAGAGATAAACACTATGGATTTTTCCTCACTAGAATAGATGTCTATGGGCCAGGTTTTGAAGATGCCAGAGTGTCTTGGAACTCAGTCTATCAGGGAAAGATTGGAGAGAGAGAAAGAGAGAGAGAGAGAGAGAGAGAGAGAGAGAGAGAGAGGCCACTGGAGGAGAAAGCGTGAAGTTCCTGCTTCAATTTGACTAAGTGAACGGCTTCTAAAAAGTGAGAGCTCACCCCACATCAGCTGAGCAGGCACTCCCACAGACAGCATAAGGTCTGTATTTCTTTGGGCACCGTGCAGAGAGAACATCTCACCTATGTTGGCTTACCAGGCAGTTGTGTGCATAGAAGCACTTGTGTGTATTTAATAAACTTTACCCTTGAGAAGGCTCCGTGTGAGCCTAAAAAGAGTTTGTTTCCTATTTCTCTGAGTATTTGATGAAGTATTTTAATGGAATATTTTATTTAAAAGTTATGGTAAACCTGTTGCTGATAAAACCTGATTTAACAGTAACATGTTCTTTAATGAAAGGGCCAGAGAAACAGCAAGTGACACGCAGTCACAAGTCACCATCTAGTGGCCTAACTCCGCAGTGTTGAAAATGGCAAGTTCCAGTGCCTTCAGAAACCTGTGCGGGAAGCAGAGACTCTTCATAACAGTAAAGCTTACAGGCACCAAGCTACACCCTTAAAATGAACGAATCTGCAAGCTCAGGCGTTTGTCCTGGGCCTGTGGACAGTGCCAGAATATAAAAAGAAGGATTAATGCAATTCAGTGATATATCTGGAAACCAGACTCAGACCCCAGTCATGTGGGATTTTAAAATTATTTTAAACCAGATCTTTGCTTCTCAAACACAACTTTATAAATGAAAATGGCAGTAGAATGACTTTCTTGTGCACATGTTGATGATTAAAAAAAAAATAAAAGTACTGATGCTTGTGAAAACTTAGGAAGGCGCAGTCACTAGGAAGTACTGTGCATCTCTGTGGTTGCCGTCTGTCTGAGGAAACGGTGGGTTACCGAGAAGGCCTGAGAACCAGCGGCAATGCTCTTTTTCTATTGCTATGTGCCTCGCCGTTGTTACTTAACCTTGCTGAGCCTTGTGAGGACTGAGTCAGGACTAGCTCTGTCATCTAGAGCATGTCTTGTACCTCTCCCTTAGATCCTAAGGCTTAGAAGGGCTACATACTTTAACTGGAGGAAAATTTTAAAAAGGGAAAAAAAAGTAAGAGAGGAAAATGAGGCTCAGATGTTAGAGCCAAAACCTTGAAAATCATATATATATATTTTTTTCTGCTAAAAAGAAGAGGCATATTTAGTCACTACATGAGAAAAGTTACCATGCGACAGTGACTCCAAGCATCCCAGCTCTGACGGGCTCTGTGCTTTTTGAAAGGATTCATTCTACTGGGCACCTCACAGAGAAGCAACTGTATTATGTGTGGAGGAAGTCACTCCTTAAGCTTCTGCAGAGACAGTCAAAGGGACATGTGAGGGACACGTCCAGACTAGGGCAGAGGGCCGCTGGCACACAGATCTTTAACTTGAATGGGCCTTACAGTACAGGGTTGCTGTGTGGAGTAGAGAACACATGCAGAATGTGCATAGCCCTGTACCTCAGGCCATTCTCACGGCAGCTCGATGAGCTCAGTGTCCTCAGGACACTTGTGAGAAGGCGACACAGCTGCCACTATGATTTCAGAAGCAACCCTTCCTTTTAGGCTGCACTGTCTTCCCCGCTCCATCTCAGTTTGCACCCTATCCCCCAGGGACTTGCTCCTTTGCATATGTGTTTGAGACAGACAGACAGACACACACACAAACACACACACAGAGTCATACATGATGATAATTGTGTCCTTCAAAATCCATAAGAGACTGCTGTTCTTAGATGATGCCCTTCCTCTGGGGCTTCCCCCGAGAGCTTCCTGAGACCCAACTGTCTCTTAGCAGAAGAAAATGAGGAAAAGGGTGTGGTCGCGGGTAGCCTGTCAGGAGCTTCTGAGTAAGTAGTTCATTTACTTTTTAGCAGGGGTGGAGTACTTTTATAAAGTATAGGCTGTCACTTGGGTGAGTTAATTATCAAATGGTTCCTTATAGTCATGGTGCTTCTGAGAGAGCACCGGATACAGTAGACCAGGCTGGCCTTGAACTTGGGGCAGTTTTCCTGCCTCAGCCTCCTGAGTCCTGGCATTACAGGTTGCACCAGCACACCTGGATTAAAAGAGATTATACCTCTAACAAAAAGAGAGAGAGACAAACAGGAAGGAAGGAAGGAAGGAAGGAAGGAAGGAAGGAAGGAAGAGGGAGGCAGGGGTACTGCAGGCATGTATTTTCCTGTGTTTCCCCTTTAGAGTGCAAAGTAATGATTGGCACCGTCAATGTTCACAGCACTCTAAAGTTTTACTCAAAAGTGGAACTCATAAATCGGTTCTCATCAGTCTGACGAGCCTTCCCGAGCACACCAGGAAGACCTCATCCTCACACACGGCACGGCTGCCGCTCACCTAAACATTCACAGCTCCTCCTGCCTGTTTCTAACCTGGCCTGTGAGAAAAAAGGTTGCCAAGCCAAGGCTCAAGGCTGCATCTGGGACCCGAGGTCCAGCTCCCCACCACGGGGTGCTTCGTCATTCTGAGCCTTAGCTCTTTCCCTGCATGCCAGCAGAACCCGCCTGACCTGCCTCCAAGAGCAGAGAAGAAGCTGAAGTCACACTGGGACAGAGAAGAAAGAGCCTTTGCAAGCTCTGGGCATCTTCTGCACCCTGTACTGACTTGGCCCTTTCATTTTAAGAAAAGGCAGTAAGTACCTCAGCCTGCACGGACAGTTATGCAGAACTAGGAAAACTCTGCTGGGCCCGTGTGTGTCAGCTGTGGCCAAGGCCACAAGCTGAGGAGCCTCGCTCATCATGCCCTACCCTCCACAGGATGCCCCAGGCTCACCAAGCGCCTCTCCACATTCCCTTTTTTCATGTTGTTCTTGCCTGGAGTCACATCCAGTGACCGGTAGCTGGGTGGCTTCTCCTCAGGCCAGTTTGGAGACTGTGAGTGGCGACGGTGGCGATGGTGACGTCGCTGGGCACCCCAGTTCCTGGGCAGCTCCTCTTCAGAGCTCCAAGAACTAGGGCCGGAGGGTAGGGGAGGCGAGTAGCTGCGATGCCTGCGTCTCTCACGTCTCTGGGCGCCTTCCCGGGCCTCTGGTCGTCTGGGGGACCACGGAGCCTCACTGGATGAGGGACATTCGCTCAGGCTGTCCCAGTCTGACCAGGCCATAGAGGACTCGCTGGGCCTAGTGCGGTGGTGTCTCCCACTCCAGTGAGGATCCAGCTCCCCTCTCCCCGGGGCCCAGGGTCTCATCCCCCTGTCCTGGAGCTCTCGGAGGAAATCAGAGTGATGGCGCTGCCTCCGGCCCTCACTCAGATCCCAGTGTCTGGAAGGAACAGGGTTGAGCCGCTGCTGGTGTGAGGAGTTGCTGGTCCTGGAGGGCAGCGGGTCTCTGATCAATGGAGGCAGGTGGATGACTCTGCGTTCCACAACCTCTGCGGAGCCGAGGGAGGACAGCATGCTGCAAGGGTGACCAGATTTGGCTCTGAGATCCGGAGGCAGAGGCTGGGCTGGGTTGAGGTTCCGCAATTCTTTCTCCAAATATTCCAGGACACCATTGGCCACCGGAGGGTGAGCGGCCATCTGGGTCATTGGCATCTGTGGAAGGCTGGACCGTAAGGACAGATCTGAATGGAAATAAGGATGGAGTACACTGAACTGCTGGTCCCAAATACCCTCCTAGGAACCAGGGCATCAAAATGTCACGTTAGTAAGCAGGATTCCACTCCCTCCCACCCTCCATGGAAAGACACCCCATTAGCGTGCTTCTCGGCAGACCGCACCTCTGCCCTCTCCCTCTCCCCTCCCCTTCCCATGACTCTCTGGCAAAGTTTACCTCGCTGCAGCAGCGGGTTCATTGCATAAGATGAAACTTGGGAGCTCCTGTCCGCCCCCCAGTACAGGGGTTTTTCCATCATCTGAGGACCTAGGGCCTGAACCTGCTTCATGTAGCGGTGGCGGGCCAGGGCTGCAGGGGAAGAAGGAGAAACGCAGACCCTTAGCTGGCCGGAGTCCCACACCTCCTACTTGGTCTGTGCTTCCTGTTTCTCGCCTTGGAACCCGTTCTTACCTATCTTGCATGGAAACAAGAATTTAGGGGCTGTGTCTTTAGCAAGGGGCTGGGAGTGAATTTCCTTATTAAAGACTACATCTCTCACACCCGAGGAAAGTTTGCTTTTAAAAATCCAACTTCCTAGCCTCAAAACATGTCCCCATGTTACTTGTTCTCCATGTCACCCAACATAACTGCAGGTCAAACACAGAAATAGCACACATAGTAAAGGCTCAGAGGAGGCTATGAACCAGCCTGGCAGCTCTTGAGCCTGCAGGGCAAGCTCAGAGCCATTTGTTTTGAGGGGAAGAACAAGACTATGCCATCCGTGTCCCTTAAGCAGGTTTCTAGCTGGAACGCCAGCCCTGGGTGGGGGAAAACTCCTGGGACGGGGCCAGAGACACACAAAGCTGAAGTGAGTTGTAGCCGATCCTTTCTATTCTTCTTTACTAGCTACAGGGGTTTCCCCCAGTTAGGGGTGGGCCAGGCAAATAGAAGGGAAATACTCCCTTCCTGGGGGGACGGTGAAAAAAAAGAAAAGCAGCAGGAAGGGTCTATGCAATGTCATTCAATCCCCTAGGCACAGCTGTTCTGAAGCACACAATCTGCAGCGAATGCAGTTGAGATTTTGTTCTTGTTCCTGAGTTTCCATTGTGAGGTGATTGTGGCTAAATTCCATTTGACTCCCAAGGGCTCTGCCTCTCCATGCGTGGAGCAGATGTATGCTTGCTACACAACCTGTGACAGGCTTCTACCCCGGTAGTCTCACGGACTTCAGGGTTTGCTGTAAAATGGCGGGGCTCTGCCCAGAAGAACAGGGCAGAATACAGTAGGGACTCTGCACTCAGCTACAGTGTCTCCTGAGGCCACTGACAGGCCATCTTCTAACACAACAGGAAGTGGTTGCCAGAGTCCCCCAGAAGTGTCCGGGGCTCTAGCCCCCTTAATGAGTCACATGCCTGCCTGGAAGAAATCAAATGCACTACTCGAAGGAGCTCCTAGAACTGCCACACCTTAATACCAACCCACAGCACGCCAGTCTCCAAAGAGACAGGAGCAGGGGCTTATCAGCCCCCTCTACTGGCCACCATCAGCATAGCACGCTAATCCTTCTCTTCTCACTCAGCTCTTCTTGTTTTGAAAGAGAATCTTACTCCATAGTCCAGGCTGGCATCACACTTAATGATCTTACTGCGTCACCTCACTGAGAACTAAGATTACAGACAGGAGCCACCACCCTGGCCTTAAGATGTCTTTTAACGTGGGAAATAGAGGAAGTTGAGATCCCATAGCGAATGCAGATGCCTTTTCTGTCAGCTTGGAGCTGGCTGCTTGAGGATTCAAGACAATTCAGAGAAATGAGGCCAGGCAGTGGTGGCGCATGCCTTTAATCCCAGCACTTAGGAGGCAGAGGCAGGCGGATTTCTGAGTTCAAGGCCAGCCTGGTCTACAGAGTGAGTTCCAGGACAGCCAGGGCTACACAGAGAAACCCTGTCTTGCAAAAAAAAAAAAAAAAAAAAAAAAAAAAAAAACAGAGAAATGAGGCCGCCAGGAATAGACTTCTTTAAGCAAAGGTTCAGAGGGCCAGATGGACTTCAACCACCCAGGCTATTCTAGCTGTGCGAGTTTTCAGAGCCTCTGGGCTAATCAGATCTTTTGCAGAGTTGCTGTTGTTAAATGAGGCAAAACCCATGGAATGTCCAACAGGTGAGTCAGTAGAGACGCTCAGTTTTTATCGTGAAAAATTGTTTCTTCCGTCTTAGCTCCGGGAAAAATAGACATATACGGAGTCTTTGTCTCTGAGGGAAAAGCCAGGGTATAATGTTTAAGGCTTCTACTAGGGACAGAAATGACAACATTTCATCTGCTTCTGAAACCTATACTTCTCCCCAGGGTCCCCGGAGACTTTCCAACGTCCCTTGCCCATGACTGGTTACCATTCCATACCTCCACCTCTCCGCTGTCACAGAAGCCGGCATGATCTTTGCCCTCCTCTTACCCCATGCATGGCCTCTCCGTCCTTCGTCCTTTTCTCACTGGCCAGTCACATCTCCAACACCTCAGCAGCTCTTGGGGATGCCAACCCCCCTTGAAATTCTTGCCATCTTAGCCTCAGGAAACCACGGCAGAGGCAGACATTCTGGCTCTGGCCAAGCAATGGGGCTTCAAATAATCCTCCTCGGGTGGGCTTTCTTTGGGGGAGCATTCCACTGAACATGCCTTTCTCCCCCCCCCCCGGCTCCCCACTGCTCAGGTCCCCTTGAACGTCTAGTGGATTACTTCTGCTTTGACAGGAACCAACCGCACAGGAAGCCGGCAGCTGTAGTTCTAGATCAGCAAGGTCTGAGTGACTGGAGCAATCTCTCTCCAGTCCTCACTCTCTCCTGCTACATATGGAGATTCTCTGGGGGACGGGGGGGGGGGCAGTAACTCAGCGACAAGAGAAGTTTCTCTAGTTCTTGTAGGAAAAAAAAAAGGCTCAGTTCCAAGAACTTTCATCTTTCAATCCTATGAAGGTTTTTTTTTTTAACCAATACTTGGTGGATAATCTGGATCTGCTAAAAGTTATCACCAATTCGTTGTCCTCTCTAACGTCCTGTTACAGCTTAGGAAGGTGAGAACTGGCTGCAGACATGGACTGTGGCGGGAGACGTTCAAGATCTGTGACATCCTTCCTAAGGCTTCCTTCTACATCGGGCATATTTATTTGGTAACGACACTGAGATTGGATCCAGGGCTCTCATGAAAGCCACTGAGCTATGTCTCCACTTTATGCTCTGATTTTCAGAAACCGTGGGAGGCTGTGGGATCCCTCAGACACTGACTGTCCTCCACAGGCAGTGACCTCTCTCTTCAGAGGCCAGGCTGCCTACCTCTTGTCTTTTTCCTTTTTAAGGCTAGCTCTTTCTTGGTAGAGACCTAATGCTGCCTCCAAGGGTAAAGCCACTTGTCCAGGGTCACCCAACTTCGTAAATGGGGCTTCCAGTTTTTCCCTTCCAGTTTTCCCCTTCTGGTTCTTTGCTTATAAACATTATTGGGGCTGTTTTGGCCAAAACAAAACAAAACACAAACGCAAACAAATAAAACCAACATCAAACTGTTTCTCCTATTCAGAGATCTCTCCATAACCATTTTCTGCCCCTCATCACAATTCATCTTCTCCCCAAATTTGTCGGGAAAGTTAAAACGTAAACTTATCTGATCAAGTCCAATGACTTAACTTATAACCAGCTGTCCTTCGTTTTCATCAGTTCTAGTAAAAGAGCAAATTGCAGCCGCCAAAGGCAAAGCAAACCTTTGCTTCTCGGCTCACTGATGGAAGGCATCCATCAGTCCTGCTAGCTTTGTCCCAATTCTACCTGATGTGGGTGCCCTGTGTTCTAAGGAGTTTTCCAGTGAGGATTTATCTCAGCTCCCATGTCAGCTCCCATGACAGTGGCTTCTCCAGGAAGGACCCTGAAAGGTAGGAAGCCCCTTAGACTCATGTTGAGTCCTCTACAATTTCCTCCTCTTCACAGAGTTTATATAACCTCAGCTAGCCTGCAAAGGCTGTGGCAGTCCCTACTTGGGACACACAGACACAGGGCAGAGGCTTAACACTGTGCGAGTGACAGCTACTTCTGAGCTCTGGGACTGCTCTGACCTGGCCCATGAAGTGGTGATGACATATGCCTTTGCTGACTGTAGTGAGGAGTCGGTGGGGAAGTGGAGACAAGGAACACACATAGAACAGCATGCAATGAAAGTTATTTCTCTTTTCCTGTAAACACCAGGCAATCGTTGAGCACAGGCCTGAAACCAGATTCAGACCACTGACCTTGACATCACAGATTAAGTTGGGTGTCTGTCATCATGAGTAATCGTCATGCTTTCCTTTCAGACTTTCTTCCTCCACATGAACCAAGATGGCAAGAGTCTCTGGGGACTTGGCTTAGTCTTTTTTTTTTAAATTTCTCAGTTGTTCTACCACATGATATTTTACATCATCGGGAAAAGGAAATGTTACTTAAAACAAATGCACTGAAAGGAAACTTCCAGTTACACAGTTGATGACTCCCATCTAGTTACTAAGGGAAGAACTTTATAGAACACTCTTTCAATTCTTTTGCTTTCATCATCTATTATGCAGCTTTAAATGTTAGGGTATATTATCATCTTACTATATGTTTATTAGTGTGTGTGTGTGTGTGTGTGTGTGTGTGTGTGTGTGCATGTTCTCTTTTTCTACCCTGTGGGTTTCAGGGATGGAACTCAGGTTGTCAGGCTTAATACCAAGTACTTTATCCATTAAGCCATTTTGCTGATCCAAAGTTTCTTTTAAAGGGTGAAATTTCAGTTCACAAAAAGTTCATACTAAGAGCCAGATCTTTTGTCCTTTCTCCTCCTCCCTACCACTATATTCACAGCACCTGAGAATGCCTAAGAAATACACATTTCCGGGCCCTGCTCCCCAAGACCCATTGGCTGAGAAGCTGGGGAGGGGGGCGGTAGTTAATTCTGACCAAGTCTTCCACATGATTCCAGTGTGAGCTTCAGTTTGAGA
Source organism: Apodemus agrarius (assembly GCA_964023405.1). Taxonomy (NCBI): domain Eukaryota; kingdom Metazoa; phylum Chordata; class Mammalia; order Rodentia; family Muridae; genus Apodemus; species Apodemus agrarius. The sequence continues at coordinate 63,618,207 of OZ030018.1, forward strand.
ACTAATGTTTCAATACCTTTCCTATTGCCCTGTTCTTTCATCCCATCTCTAAGTAGTGTTGTGAAATTATAACAGAATGAGATACATATTCTGTCCTTATCCCTAGTTTCTGAAATACAACTTCTACAATCCTTGGGCCCTCGAGAATGATGAGTATCCTCCAGTCATAGATGACTGGTGGCTGGGGTCTCTAGAGAGCTTTGGGATGGAGACAGGTTGCCCAAAAGACCAAGCACGGTTAGAGTGCTGGGATTTTCTATTCCACTTCTGACCTGGGAAAGAAGAGTTGAGTTTAACTTTCTTTTGAAACAGATGATCCAACTTTAACTCTGTCTGTTTAAAGAGAGAGAGAAGAGAGAGAGAGAGAGAGAGAGAGAGAGAGAGAGAGAGAGAGAGAGAGAGAGAGAGAGAGAGAGAGAGAGAGAGAATTTTATAGGTAGAAACCCTATTATTGGCCTGTGAATTTAGAGCATTCTTGAGCATCATTTACAGGTACAGCTCAAGTCTTCTGAGCCTGTAAAGGAAGAAGACATGGAGGAGATCCCAGAAGAGCCAGGAACTAATCTGAGATGCTTGGGGTAAAGGGCATGTGTACCATCAGGACCAACCCACTGCCACTCTGTTCTCTCACCTTCCTCAGGGCAGCAACAGCGAGTAGGACAGCAGGGGCAGCGAATGTAGCAGCAGCAATACTGTGGACAACACTGGCACCAGCAAACACCAATCAGCAGCAGGAGAAGGAGGGCTCCAAGGATGATGAAAATCACTGTCAGCCAATCTGCCATGGAGAGAAGCCAAAAGGGGTGGAACTAAATCATCAGAGGGCTGTCTCTACTCCAACACTCTAGACCAGTGGTTCTCAACCTTCCTAAGCTATGACACTTTTATACAGTTTCTCATATGTGCCCCCAACCATAAAATTATTTTCACTGCTGCTTCATAACTGTAATTTTACTACTGTTATAAATCATAATGTAAATATCTGTGTTCTCCAAAGGTCTTAGGTGATCCCTGTGAAAGAGTTGTTCGATTCACAGGTTGAGAACCAGTATCTTAGACTCTAGTCATTGACCTAGATGCTAAATCCAACTGACATACTGTCAAAAAAAAAAGTTTAGCTCTAGTAAGGGACCATCAGCTGTTCCCAGTCCAATGACAGTAACACAAATTTGTTTGTTTCTGGCCTTGCTGCTATTGGTGGGTACTTTTGCAGGCAATATATATTGATAGCTGGCCCAGGAACACTGCAGCAGCACTTACGTAGGACAATGAGCTTCACCTCCTTATCTGGGTCTCCTGATGTGTCTCCTGGAGCCTCGATGGTGCAATAGTACACTCCATGATCCCACCACATCACTTCATTAATCACCAGATCTGCTCCTGTGTAGGACAGAAGGGGAAAGTGCCAGTTACCAGGGTGTGGTACCTTCAGGACCTCAGAATTCTGCTTTCTAAGAAGGCCTGTGGTAGATGAGAAAGATGTCCAAGATCCTTCCTCATACCTTCCCTTGTTCTTAAAGATGGAGATAATGAAAGAACTCCCCATTGAACCCCACTATCAGTTGACGGGATCTAAATACATGTCTCATTTAATCCCCACCATATATCCCTCTATGTGGGTGAGGTGGAGAATCCCAGTTGTGTTGTTCCCTTCTCCTGGGATCATAGACTCATTGACTGTGCATACAACTGCTATAGTTTAAGTAAATAAATGCTTGTTCCCTTTCAAACTCATTCTAAAATGAAATTGGATTTTGTCAATATTAAGGGACTCCTGGAAGTTAAACCAATCTCTCTCTCTCTCTCTCTCTCTCTCTCTCTCTCTCTCTCTCTCTCTCTCTCTGTGTGTGTGTGTGTGTGTGTGTGTGTGTATGTGTGTGTGTGTGTGTGTATGTGTGTGTGTGTGTGTGTGTGTGTGTGTGTGTGTGAGAGAGAGAGAGAGAGAGAGAGAGAGAGAGAGAGAGAGAGATTTAAAATTATAAGTATAGCTAGCTAGGAGTGGTGATTCATACCTTTAATCCCAGTACTCGGGAGGCAGAGGCAGGTGAATTTCTGTAAGTTCAACACCAGCCTGGTCTACCCATGTGCATAGCAAGTCCCAGGACAGCCGCTGCATAGTGAGACCTTATCTCGATAAAACAAGCACAAACAAATGGAAATGATAGGTGTGGTCCCCTCTTGCACTCTCTTCTATTGCTATGAATGGTGTAGCCATAAGACCCTCACCAGACTTCTAGAAACATAAGCTAGTGCATTTCAACTGATTATAATTACCTGGTCTCAGGAGCCCTATTATAACAGAGAATAACATAGACAGAGACCATGTAGAATAAAGTCAGTATTTCTCATCTTCTCTTCCACGTGACTCAGCAGGAAGAGTCCTAAGAATGGCATGTGGACTCCCTTCCCTTTCTTCATCTCTTTCACTTTGTTCCCTGGGTGCTAGGGATTGGATACGCTTTGAGTGTGTGTTTCACGTGTAGGAAGCTCAGTCTTCAGTGTAGTCTCTGAAGGAACTCTAACCAGTTCACAAACATGACGCTGACAGGCCTTGCCCTTCTCCCCCATTCCTTCTGACTCACTAAAAACCATTAGCTTGCAATCCTGAAGCTAGCCACCAAGGTCCATTCCCTTATTTGGTCACTTCCTCATCCTGAGGCTGACTACCTAGGTCCAGCTATCAAAGAATTGAAGTCCACCAATCAAAAGCCCCCCTTTGGGCTAGAGAGATGACTTGGTGGTTAAGAGTACTGACTGCTCTTCCAGAAAACCAGAGTTCAATTCCCAGAAACCACATGGTGGCTTACAGCCATCTGTAATGGGATCCGATGTCCTCTTCTGGTGTCTGAAGACAGCTATAATATACTCATACACATTAAATAAATAAATAAATAAATAAATAAACAATTTTTTAAAACAAACAAACCCTTTGGCTCAACTAATCAATTTGCCCAATTAAAATACATGTTTTCCCATTGTACCTTTATAAATGGCCATTTACCTATGGGTCATGTCTGTCTCCTCTCTATCCAGAGACAATCCTTTGTCCCTGGGAGACAAATACTCTTCCCCCTCTCCTTTACCCCCTTTCTCCCCTAATCTTTGTTCCCTTCCCTGTCTCCATCTTCCTCTATCTCCTGTCTTTGTCCCTTATCCCTGCCCTTTGTCCTTCTGGGGAAAATACATCTCCTTTGTGCTGAGAACTTGGTCTTGAGGTGTTTTGAGGTGACTCCACGGTTCCCTTTGGCCTTGTTGAAATGTAGTAGAATCTTTAAGGGATGGAAATTAGAACAGTAATTAGATCACTTGGTTGTGCTACTCTGAGCAGAGATTAAAGTCATTCTTATGGCACACACACACACACACACACAGCCCCCAGTTAAGTTCACAGCAGAATAGGTTGTAACAGAAGAAAAAGAAGGTTCTTTTGTGCTCTTTGGTCTCCTGTAATTCCCCACGTGAGCTCTGCTTCTTGTAAGAACTTCTATGATGATGTTCTCATGGTGGTGACCCAGCCATGAGCCTTTATGAGACCAAACCAATGGCACCATCTACTCTAAGACTTTCCGCAACCAAAGTAATGAGATAAATAAGGCTCTTTTAATTGCAGATTTCTTTTCTAAATAAGCCTCTTTTCTTTGCAATTACCCACAGGCATTTTATTTTAGAAGGAAATAAAAAAAGAACCAAGGCATCTAGAAAGAAGATGACAGTCTGGGTGAGCTGAAATGAACTTGGCCCCTGAGGTTTTAATAGAATATAGCCACCAACCTAGGTCTGGACTGTATGTTTCTGATTTATACATGGGGATCAAAACAAACCACTAATATTTCTGGTTTCTGCTTAATTGCCATCAAATGTAATACCCATTGAGAAGAGTGTATGATTATTTAGCTATATTTCAGATAAGGAAAACGAAGACAGAGAGGCTAAGGAAGTATGCCAACAACATGCAGACAGTGCTCAGCACAGATGCATTCACTCCTGTGACCAAGCCAGATTGATACTCTTCAACACTGAGCCATGCTGTCTTCTCTAGAATGGCTGGAAACTCCACAGCCTGAAACCCCTGCCATTCCAAGATGATCATGTTGCTCTAGTATGCTAAGGGACAGCTTCGAATCTGAATGAGCACAGGAAATCTGCCCAGTATTTTCAGAGTGTCACCCAGGGAAAGACAGCATTCCCATGAGTACTTGCTACCCAATTAAGATCAACCAATGTTTAACATATACTTTTAATGTAAACAAATTTGATCAATGTTTACTAAGGCCCAATGACTCAAATCGTTAAGTTAAACTCTGTGGGAGATTTGGAAAAGGAGCCAGCCCCTCTCCTGGCAAGTTTAAATGCCAGTCAGATCCTCAAAGACATGGCTTGCCAGCCTCAGATAGTAGAGATCAGGCCTCAGCACCATGGATTTGCTCTTGCACAGTCGGTGGGCATATCTGCAACTCGTTATTGTCTGTTTGTCAAGAAATATCTTCAGAGGAACTGAAACAAAAACGTGAGGTCACGCAAGACTGGGACAGAGCTTAACTTCTGTTTCCTTCTCCTTTGCGTCAGTCTTCGAGACGCTCCTGTCCCCATGACTGTCCAAACCCACCACTTTCCCCATGAACAAGCTTAACCCTCCACCAGGCACTATGAAGACAGCACTCAGTGAGCACTGCCAATCTGATCTAACGATCCCCAGAGTCATAAAAAGTTTCCAAGAAATGTCAGCATGGCAAGGTTATTCAGATATGTTATGAATTTGGACGACCCATGACATTATTTGGCAGGACCCTCTTAAACGGTAGAAACTCAGACACGAAAGTGTCAGAAAAATAAGGATTCTGAGAAGTCAGGATGAGCCTGGAAGTAGAAATAAAACCCAAGGAAAAATACTACTTTCCCTTAGGAGAGAGAAAACAAGATTGGGTGTGACCCAAAAGTGGTCAGGAGGAGGGGTAGTGAGAGGTGCCACACACAAGTAGTTACACACAAGAGCAGAGACATCCTCCAGATTCTCCACGGGGAGTTCTCATCCTCCAGAAACTCTAAAGGAGGCTGGCTAATTAAAGATGTGAGCCCAGGGGTCAGATCAGAGCCAATTCTGAGGAAGTACAGTCATCAAAGTCTTTAAGGATGCACATGGACACAGAGAAATGAAGATGGTCCCTGGGCTAGAAGTTCAAGGGCCATCTTGTGGAAACCAGAGGATGCGTGTGAAAGGATCATATTTAAGAGTTACAAAATTAGAAGCAATGGTTAAATTAGCCCTTTAAATGGTCAAAAAATATTCACTAATGCCCTGTATTGTCTGGGCACCACAAATAGCCTACTGTGTGTTTTTTCCCTTACAACCAGCAGATATTTTTTAATATTTATTTTAATTATTTTTATTTGAGTGTGTGTGTATGTGCAAATGGATTCACAGGGAGGTGTGTTTGTGCATGTGAATGCAGTACAGCAGAGGCCAGAAGAGGTCATTGGACCGCATGGAACTGGAGTTATATATAGGTGGTTGTGATCTGTCTGAAGTGGGTGCTAGGAACTGAATTTGTGTTCTCTGGTTAACAAAATGAGTTCTGTTGGCTACTGAGTGAGCTCGCTAGCCCTACAAATATTTTTCTTTAAAATTTTTGATTTTGTATATATATGTTTCTGTGCATGTGTGTTTTGCTACATATGTGAGTGTACCACTTGTTAGCCTAATGGCCAATAAATCAGATCCCCTGGAAGTAGAGCTACAGACTGTCATGAGCCACTATATAAGTGTTGGGAATTGAACCTGGGTCCTCTGAAAGAATAGCTAGTGTTCTTAACTGCTGAGCCATTTCTCCATCCCCACAAATCCTTTTTTTTTTTTTTTTTTTTTTTTTTTTTTTTTTTTAAGCACAGCATATAAAGCTCACTGCAATAGTCTCCGAGTTCTGTCTCTATAACTTCATAGTAATCTGGGCTTTCTGGCTAGGAGTGAGGGGGCCATCCTGTGTATAGAAAAATACCCTGACTAGATAATGTAGCATCGCTCCACGCTGACTGTCCGATAAGTGATTTTCACACACCATGTCACAGTTCTCTGTGAAACGGGCTCTTTAAGCAGTCTCACTTAAGAGAACCAGAGGCAAACCCAAACCTGAAGGTACTTGCCCAATTTCATGTTCCCTGTAAGCATAGAACAGTCACCACACCTGAATACAGCTGTGGGGGAGGGGGCTGCTTCCTGTGTGTCAGGTACAAAGAAAGGACCTGCTCCCAGACTGCGCCTGCATTTCCTCTCTCTCTCTCTCTCTCTCTCTCTCTCTCTCTCTCTCTCTTTCTCTCTCAGAAGGGAGAAAAGGCAGAGAAAATGGCCGGTCTGCTGCTGGTAGATCAGCTTTTGAGTAGAAGCACTTCGACTCTCCCCCAGGCTTGTGCCCAAGCCAGTGCTGTTTCCTCTCTGAGGGATGCAGAGGTCTCAAAGAAGGCGCGTGCCTTTCAGCTCTCATTTCTGTTGGTATAAGCATGAAGAGTGGCTAAGGGGACCACAGGGACCGCAGGGACCTGGTGTGTGTGTGTGTGTGTGTGTGTGTGTGTGTGTAGGGAGGGGGTGAGAACAATTTCTAAAATTGCATCAAAGGAGCCAGATCTGAATTTTAGCTTGAATTTCAAGAAACAAAGGAACCAGTGACACCCTGACCTTTAACCAGGGCTGCAGAACATCCTCTCATCCACAGACCAAGTTCCAGGGAAGTGGCTTTAGATAGTGGAACACGTAAGAATCTGGCACTTGCTTTAAACAACACAGTGGCCAATTAATTCAGTCTTCGTGCCCCAGAAGATCAGGGGAATCCCTCGCTGACTCAGCCTGCCAGGCCAGTGTCTGCATCCTCCTAAAACCCTAGTTCCCCTGCCTCCTCCGCCATACTCACGGTTCTGGATGGTGATCTTGCGCTGCCGGTAATCCACCCCCAGCACCGGCTCACTCTGCCCGCGCCGCTGGGCCACAATGCGAACTTCCCTCTGATTGTCACTACAGTCATTAGAAGGGTCCTGACCCAGGGACAAAGCGGCCTGGTATGCTGAGAAGAGAGCACCAAGTCACTCAGCATTCAGAGTCTGCGAGTCAGTCAGTAGAAGGCTTTGAGCTAGCAGGTTCTGGCTGACCGCGGGGAATCATCAATAAATCTCCGCGCCCCTGGACCGCCCAGTTTCCAAAGCCTGTCTGCATTATTTACAAAATGCCCATCCTCAGCTTCTGTTCCAATGGGGGTTCGCTCGCCTAACCTTCACCACAGAGAACTCAAAGCTGTTAAATCAACCCGGTGACCAATATTTCCCTCTCCCTCCCTTCACCCAAGTGTTTCAGAGTGATCCAGAAGAATCAATGCGTCAATTTGGAAAGATTCCTTTGGTGCTAACATCAGACCAAGCGGAGAGGCTCGGTGAGATTTTTTGGGTTCTGTCCGGTCCGACGGTAAAGCTTGAGCTGCGGGGACCACAGCCATGTCTTCCTTCCTTTGCTTCTGAGCACGCCCACTTCCTTCCCCCAAAGCAGGCTGCCTTCTTGTTTGTACCCTCAACCTCTCTATAGGTCTAATCGCCCCAGGCTGGCTGTGAGGCTCCAGGTTCCTCCGACGCCTGAAAGAGGCTAGTAATGAGCATCTGGGAAGGAGTGCCTAGTGACAAGGGCTGGGCAGTCTTACTGAGGAGCAGGGCTTGGCTAAAGTTAAGGAGATGCTCTATATCACTGTTATACAAAGGCTGTCTGGAGGCAGAGACCTCTCCACCATCCAAAGCGTGCCAGCGAGCTGGGGGTCTTCCAAACAATGGACGCTGACTTGAGGTCCCACATGGCTCAGAGCTGGTCTGTATGAGGAATGTATAGGAGAGACGTGCTAGGTCTTTTATGTCTGAGCTGCCTGAAATCGTTTTAGGACAACATGGGATAAACAAACTAACATTCGCCCTTGAACAACTCGTTGTGCAACCTGGGTTCAGTTTATCTGAAAAATAAAGGGACAGCGGCCCAGCAGGTTCTTCTCATGATGATGATCAGTGATCTGTAACGGCCCCCCAGGCCCCATGACAGCCCGCAGACGCCTGGGACCATGGCCAGAACAAAAATGGGGTTACTCACAGGCTGAGAAGTAGTCAAAGATGGGGTCCTTGCAGAAGGACTTGAAGCGCCATGTCACAACCACGTCCTGGAGCTGGGCAGAGGTGGTGTAGTCACACTTGAGGGTAACGGAGGCAAACAGAGTAACGTAGCGTTCGGTGTGCTGGACTGTGACCAGCAAGGACAGACACCCTGAAGGCAAGAGCAGGAGACAATGCTAAAGGTGACCTACTGGAGTAAAAAAAAAAAAAAAAAAGAAGAAGCCATGCAAATGAACAAAAGTGGCACAGGAACAAAAGCTGCCCTCCTGCCCACCACTGGCTGGGAACTCAAAGACACAGGCTCCTGCTGAGGACTATAAGGAAGGAAAGGGCTCTAAGCACCTGGAGGTGTGTGTGTGTGGGGGGGTATGGGATGGGAGGGGGAGTGGGATGGGAGATGGGGGGGGGTGGAGAAGGAATAAGGAAAACTTCCCGGAATTCACAATCCATTAACACACCCAAAACCAGTCCAACAATAACAACCACACACCCATAGCAATAAAAGAACTGTATTTAAATAAGGCCACAGTTGAAGTGGAGTAGTGATCCAGTTAAAACCAGTTTTCCCCTGTCCCTGCTCTCCCAAAAGTGTTTTCCCATTTGCAATCCGGTCAGATAGCACAGCCATTTCAAAGCAGCATTACAGCTGGGTGGTTCTACTTATTGAGACCTGTCTTAGAAAAGGAAGAGAGGGAGGGAGGGAAGGAAGGGAGGGAGGGAGGGACGGAGGGACGGAGGGGCAGGAAAAAAAGAAAAGAGAAAAACTGGTTTCTCATTTTCTAAGTCAGACTATCTTCTGATTCAATGGTTCCCATTCTGTGGGTCATGACTCCTGGGAATACACTGATATTTAGTTACAATTTGATTCATAACAGTAGCCAAATTAGTTTGACTAGGAGCTAGGCGGCACACAGGCGGCAGAGAGAATGGTAGAGGGGTGAGAAACCATCCACAGCCAGCACCTCAGAATGGCTGAGGTGCATTAGAAGGAGGTCTTCCTTGGAAGGTGGGGGTGGGGGAGCTAGTGAAGAGGAACTAAGGGTACATCAAGGCTGAGTTACATCACTGTAAGTATTGGGACAAGTCAGAGAGTTTTCAGTTCAGCAGGACTTAGGTGAGGACCAAGAACTTACATTTCAAACAGATTTCCAAGAGAAAAATGAGAAAAGCTATGTCCAGGAGATATCGCTCTTGAAGCTGTTGTGCCAGGGGAACTTCGAGACTAGCAGGAAGAGGCTACATGTGAAAGGTTAACTCTCCAGGCGTGGATTCAGACACAAATCACGTTCACTGCTCACCTAGACCCTAGATGAACTTCATGCTTGGTTTCTCTCTCCTCAGTTATTGAGGTGGGTATATGATAGCATCCTGCATCTGGAAACCCTCAAACCGGAAATGTTCTGAAAAGCTAACTTTTCTTTTCTTTTCTTTTCTTTTCTTTTCTTTTCTTTTCTTTTCTTTTCTTTTCTTTTCTTTCCTTTCCCTTTCTTTTCTTTCTTTTCCCTTTCTTTCTTTCTTTCTTTCTTTCTTTCTCTCTGTCTTTCTTTCTTTCTTTCTTTCTTTCTTTCTTTCTTTCTTTCTTTCCTTCTTTCTGTCATTTCTTTCTTTTCCTATATATATATATATGTGTGGTGGGCATATCTCTGGACTGCATATAGAGGCCAGAGGAGGAGTGTCTTTTCTATTCCTCTCCACCATATCACCTTATTCCCCTGAGACAGAGTCCACTATCCCTGGAAATTGCCGTTTCCTGGTACTCAACAAACCCCAGCAAAAGTCTCCACCCTCCCCAGTGCTGGGGTTACAAATGCATGGCCACACCTAAATTTTACACGGATGCTGGAAATCTGAGCCCATGTCTTCATGCTTGTACAATCACCTCTCTTACCCACTGAACCAGCTCCCCCAGCACCCCTAAAATTTTCTGAGTGCCCACATGACACCCAAAGCATTTTTTTTAATTTTAGAACATCTCAGAGTTCATATTTTCAGATTAAAGTTATTCAGCCAATAAAGACTATACAAATGTTCCCAAATTTGAAATCCCCAATCTGAAACTCTTCTCATGCCTGGCACTTTAGATAAGAGATACCCAACGGGCACTGACTTTACCATGTCCTTGCAGAAGGACAATCAGTGAATCCACTGCTCATGCTGCCTTCTTGCTTTCTCTAGCAGAGCTCTTTGCCAATAGAGCCTTACTTTCTAACTGAGCCATCCCTTTAGAGGGCAGCTAACTGGGCCTATCTTAACATCATCCTCATCATCACCACCACCACCACCATCCTCATCACCACCACCACCACCACCACCACCACCACCACCACCACCACCATTACCACCACCACCACCACCACCACCACCACCATCACCACCACCACCTCCACCACCACCATCACCACCATCACCACCATCACCATCAGGGGAGGCATATGTGAGATCAGATGAATACTCTGTGGATTTGGTTTTCTTCTACCTTTCCGTGGTTTCCTGACATTGAATTCAACTTCATCAGGCTTGCGCTGCTGTTAGCCTGCAAGCTTGTGCTCATGGAGCCATTCCCTCAGGCTCCTGGATGGGCCTTTCTCTCTCTCTCTCTCTCTCTCTCTCTCTCTCTCTCTCTCTCTCTCTCAAGTATATCACCGTTTTATTCCATTCTACATTGTATACGAGTTTGCACCATGTAATGACATCTTACATAGAGCCGGTAGTATGCATAGTATCATGTTTAGAAAACTGAGATATTTTATCACGGTAGCAAACGATGGACACAGCTTACTGCCCAGTGCAGCAGACGTGATGTCCATGTAGAAACGGCAGTTTATGAAGAAGTGTGTCTTCTGACTCTCCACAGAAGACTCAAAGCTCAAGTTCTGGACCTAACAGAGGGCTTCCGGGTGAGCGGAACACCTCCCACCCTGGAAGAACCGAAGGCTCTCATTGGGCAGCATGATTCTGCATCGACCGCTTCATCTTTGGTCAAGACTCACCTAAGAGATCCCAGGCCAGCTAATGATGGGCACCTTCTTCTGCATTCCTCACGTCTCTGAGGACAGCAGAACACTGCCCAGGGCAGGCTCTGGCACTCAGACATGACCTGGCCAGTCTGTGCTACCACGTCAGCGGTGAAAGCCTGTGTGTGACAACCGTGCAGAAGCAAGAAATTTAAGCCAAACCTCAAGGCTCAGGTAGGTTTTTAGACCACACATCAAAAGCAAGGAGAGGGTGGGACGGGGGTGGGCTGCTGCTTCAGGAAGGAAGAAAATGAAGGAGGAGAGCTGCTTTTCTGGGAGGTTTGCTGTTTAGGGAGCCTGGAGGGAACCAATCTGGCTGCAGCCTATGGGAGGAAGGTAATTCCGCAGGACAGGTGGTGATGGGCGTATGGGGAGGAGTCAGGACACATCTATCATCTAGTTCAAGGATAATGACCGATGGCATCCCAGAAGGACAGAAGACCACGGGGGGGGGGGGAGGGCTGTGCTCAGCTGTACCACTCAACTGTGAATGGAAAAAGAACATTTTCAGAATAAACCTTCAAGAGTTTGGTGGGAAAGAACCACCGGCCTTGCCAGCCGCAGGATTCTGAGAACTCAGCCCTGGCAGATTGGAACTGCTGTGGCCTTACGCAGAAGAAGACACAATGCTATTCTTACATTTACATAAAATGACCCCCACTCCTCCTTCCTCACAGCTGTGGCTTGAATGTTCTAAACAAACCCTTTGCTTCACTCGAGGGACCTTCCGGTGTTTTCTTTTACACACACACAAAAAAAATATGATCCTGGAAGGAGCAGGTGGACAACGTGTGGGCCTGTGGCTTATCCACGGTCACTCTGAGGGACACAGGGTCAGGATTCTTGAGGTACTTCCTGGCTCCTCTTTGGTTAGAAGAAGAGGCGCTGGCAATCCCTAACTTCTCTATTTGGTGGAAGGGTAATTTGATAAGTGTAGCTTATTCAAGTTCCAGTTAGCTTTTGTGCAAAGACGGAGCACTTGAGAGAGGAGAATGTGTGCTCGCTGTGGGTCAGGAAAGGGAATTTGGTTGCAGCTAGAAGGTGCTCTGGGGGGAACTTTGAAGACTGCCGACTCTTAAACCCTTGGAGGGAGAAGAATGGGATCTCCGGCGATGGTCTTGATTACCAAATGCACACCTAGCTCCTCTTACATGAATGCCCTTATTATGGGCAAGCCATAGCTGGAGTGACCCAGTCACCTTTACCAACGTCAGTGCTGGCTTTGTTGCCTGCGGACCGAGCGTCTCTGTCACTTTATCCCTTGTCACTCTCAAGACTTAAAACATTTCAGATCTTCACAGGTTCTGAGCATTAACCTCATTTGTGCTTCCTCCCAGAGATCTACCAAGCCACAATACCCTAATCGGGCCACCTCTGCTCTGCCACACACACACCCAGGGATGGTAGGGAAGTTCAGGGGGAGCAGATACCAGAACACCCTTGTACCTTTCTGTGCTTGGTCCTCAGAATCTGCTAGGTGCCCAGTGATGGATGGTTGGTCTTTGTTTCTAGCGCTCGCCTTCACGATAGGGATTAGCTTTGGTCATTCATAGGGAGGAAAGTTCAGAGGATGTAAACCAAGGCCCATGTGCCTACCTGCACATATCTAATTAATAAGTATCAGTGTTGGAATAAAACCCAAAACTACCATGTCTCCTAAACAGGCAAAGAGCCTCTTCCAAAGTGGACATCAGGCACTAGACCCCTACGAGCAGTAGGAGTTTCCAGGCTGTGCGAGAGAGAAAGGAAGTAGTAATTAGTTCATCTCTAAAGTAAGATTGTTCTATCTTCCTTTTTTCTTTAGCTTCTGACTTTTACTCTGCACAACAAACCACACTGGACACTGATTTCAACAGAAATCAACACATGAGTTTTTTTTTGTTTGTTTGTTTTTGTTTGTTTTTTTGTTTTTTAGGGTGAGACCTGACGAACCAGAAGAATCTGGGTTGGAAAAGTTTAAATTCAAATGAAAAGTTCTCTGATTATGGATGGCCTGATTACCTGTTTGTTCTTTCAAATTTAGCACTGAGACCTTCCAAAGCTTTTGTTTGTTTGCTTGTTTTTGTTTTTGTTGTTGAGACAGGGTTTCTCTGTGTTATAGCCATGACTGTCCTAGAACTTGCTCATAGACCAAGGCCTCAAATTCACAGAGATTTACCTGCCTCTGCCTCCTGAGTGCTGGGATTAAAGTCATGTGCTACCACACCCGGCTAAGTTTTCAAATTCTTGACTTCCCTTCATCTTGGGACCCTTCCTAAGCCCAGTCTGTCACCTAATGCTCAACTGTCTCTGTCATTTTCTCTTGAAAACTAAAGTCTAGGGCCTCATTGCCTTCATCCCAAACATACCCTCTCCCCATTCTAGAGATCTGATGCATTATTTCTAAGCTATGGGAAATCAGACAATGGCATTATCTGTCTCAGAATAGAATGATAAACGCCCCCAATAAGCAAAGAGCGCGGCATATTATAGACATTCAATGAGCATTAGCCATCAGCTGTAATCTTTGGATTTATTTCATCTGAATCGAGAGTCTAATGTCAGCTAAGACCAGAATGTTAAAGGAAATCCTCTAGAGAGAATGGAAATGACACACATGTAAGCTGTCATGATAGTCTCTGCCTTTGCAAAAGCAGTCAGAAGGCTGAGTGCTTTGCGGCCACACACCCCGGCAAACCCATTCGCAGTTTGCCTCTTCTGTGAAAGAGGAAGGGAGCGGAGAGACCTGTCATTTAAGGGTAGAATGGAAACTTCAGATGAGGTATGAGAACACATGGGAAGGAGGGAAGGGGACGGGGTTCTTTGTTTCCCGCCACCAGGTACTTTCCGAGACCATTTTGCTGTGCCAAGTGGGGACTGCCATCTACCCTAAAGAACAAGGAAAACAGACCAATGAAGGCACAGCATCTCACCAGCCAAATGCCATATATTCCCAAGTGCATGAGAACGTGCTATAGTTCTTAATTCAATGTGGTACCAAATAGGAAAAGAGGTTACAGTTTCTAAGTGATGCCATCCATACAGAAGCCTTCTTTTTTTTTTTTTTTTTTTTTTTTTTTGTCTTTGAATCAAGACTTTATGGTGGGGGTTGGGGGTGCCGAATGGTATTTCCCCTTCCATCCCATATAAAGTTCTGCTCGAAGGACATAAGCTATTGTTTGTATGTACTTGGGATGTCCCAAAGTGTCCAATGTGTCACCATCCTGAGATGGTGAGAACTCCAAGGAGGGGAAGTAAAGGTTTCCCACCACTTAGCCACGCTATCAAACGGGACAGACTAAGGGATGCTGGTCTTCCTCTCCACCGAACCATCACTGCCATGAGGCGAGTTACTGGCTTCCACCATAGTCTCACTTCAATCCCCAAAGCAGCCCTGAGCTGAAACCTGCCAGGCAGTGAGTCAGTACAAGCCTTTTCCCTTCCCAAGCCGAGTTTCTTTTGTTACAGCAATGCAAAGTTGACCCACACGAGGTGGTAAACGGGGACACGGAGCCTGGCTGGGGAGTAAAGGACCTGGTGCCCACTGATGGCAGTCTGGCTGGCTGAGGCACATGCACAGGCACTTCAGCTCCACTCAGCAGGTTAACAAGAAGCACACAGGCCCAATCTTATCAGCGTTTATGTCCAAGCAAGCAATCTCCGTAAGTGTATTTGCTGTCAGCACTTGCTACATTCCCTTAGATAACAGAGCAAATATGACAGAAGTTGGAAGGAAAGGGACCAGCAATGGGCAGTGAACTGGAAGGGACAGGGGACACTGGGAGAGAAGTGTCGGGGAGGAAAGTGGTGGAGGAGGAATTAGGTCCACACAGGCAGAACTGGGCGGGGAGGGGGGAGAGGGGAGGGGGAGGCACTAACCACCAGGCTTCACTGAGGACACCAAAGGAGTCTGAGCATCTCCTGCACTGTCAAAATCAGTACTGGGCGCCTGGTTATCACACGTTATCTCCTTCTACCGCTGAAGAAAAACAAAAGACGACTAGACGTTCTTTTTTATTTTTCCAAGTTTATCAGTGGCAATCCTCAAAGGTCTGGCCTATATGTGCAGCACATAGCTAGTAAAGCCCAAAGGTACATTTTAACGGAAACCTCCTAAAGTCCTAAGCTCTGCACTGTCCTTATGATACCACCCCAGTTTCCAGACACAGTTTCAAAAATGGTTGAGATGTAACCATTTGAGAAATGTCTCAGGGCTAGAGAGATGGCTCTGTGGGTAAGAGCACTTGCTGCTTGCCCAGAGTCTGGTTCCCAGAAGCCTTTTTGGGTGAATCATCACACCTGTAACTCTAGCTCCAGGGGGTATGATGCCCTCCTCTGGCTTCCACTGGTGCCTAGACACATGGGCGCATACATATGCAGACACACAAACAAAAATTAATTGTCAAAGAGGAAACATTCTCAAATTTAAAAGGCATTCACAAACCTGTATTTTAACTATTGCACATAGAATTTCTTTTCCTTGTTTAGTAATAAAAAATAAACAAGTCTCTTCAAGCAACACAGAGAGACAAAGTCCTCCCTGCTTGCTTTAACTCTACTGTGTGGAGGTGCCATGGCTGATAGCCTGGTGTGCATCCTTCCATGTCTTTCCCTCACTATTTAATATGCACATTGATTAGCAACTTTGTCTTATCTTCAGATGGCTGACACAGTCTATGTAAGTATCTACAGATCTATTTGTTTCCAGTGACTGCATGAAAATCACTCTGGGAAGTATAACTTATTGCAAATTTTCCTAACAATAGGGGTTTGGGGTGCTTTTAATTTTTCACTATTATGAACAAGGAAGCTGTGAATTGCTGGAATGGATATTTTAATGTAATTATCTGTTTATCTGCATTTCTTTTATTTCATAGTGTTTGCCCAGTCAGAGGGAATAAGCTTTATATGTTTTAATACATTGGAAATTAAATTTATAGTCCCATAAACAGTAAATGACAATATTTTTTTTACCACAACCTCTCCGAAAGGGGTAACTTACAATCTTAAAAAAATAATGATAAGGGAAAAATATTTTTAAAGGTACCCACTCAGGTAACTCAAACTTGACATCCCATTGGTTACTAGTGGGAAAGGCTTGTTTGAGGGGCAAATGCTTGGAGTTTCCCAAAGTCATCAGCCCAGGTTGGTGATTCATGCCCCCACACACTCATCTCAGAGCATATGCAAATCTGAGCCCCACCAGAATGCACGCATACATTTATTTTTGAGTGTGTCCTCTGAGCCAGACACAAGGTCTGTGCGCTTAGAACTCACCCTCTCGTTGGAGACTCAGTAATATGCAATAAAACACACAGACAACATATCTGTCATGAACAAGTCTGGCAGGGGTTTCGGAAACCGCCAGAGCTTGGAGGCCAGCTCCCACCGCTGTATACCAAGGGACTGGCAGACCCATGTACCAAATGCTCCTGGTGGCTCTTCTTTGGTGTTTCCAACTCTCGGTATAAACGTGGGCCTCTTTCATGCTCCCATTTAGTGAGTGAGCAAGACCAAAACTCAGGAACCACCCTTAACATCCCTTTCTTCTTATTCATATACTCACTCTCATATACATATACTTCTCTCATTCATATACTCTTACTCATATACAGTCTTGCCACACTGGGTCTACTTATCTCTTAAGTACCCCTGGGATCTCTGTTCTTTTTCACAGCCATCTCAGTACTTCTCAGCCATCGCTTCCAGCCTGCATGTTGCCTTAGCTACGCTGTTACAGTAAGCCTCTGCGCTTCCTCCAATGTATGGATTCTATAGTGCTGGTCATCTCCCAACTCTAATTCCTTTAGCTCCTCCAACAGCTTCCCATTGCTCTGACCAGCAACAACAACACATGCACATGCAAAGACATACACACACATATACACATGCACACATTCACACACACACACACACACACACACACACACACACAAGCATACATGCACACACACACACACTCCCCTTCCCACCATGATCTATGAAGCCATTCACATCCATCCGGTCCTTCCTGGTGTTTGTCCTCACCATGCTTCAGTTTTCTCTGCTCACCCTCACTGGCATTTTTATCCCTGCCTCACACTCCTTAGATTTCAGAAGATCATTCGTCAACTCAAAACATGTCTTTGGGGAAGGACTCCTGATAGGAAACAACAACAACAACAACAACAACAACAACATCCAATCATTATATGCTCTCCTGGTACCTTAACCCAGGCTTTATAGCATCAGTGTGTATTCTCCTTAGAGCATACGGATCTTGGGAGCCAGGACCATGCCTACTTTTGTTTGCCAGCACAGGAACCTCATCTAAAATGATGCATTATGTGTGCACTGGTTAAAAAGAAAAAGACTTAACTCAATATAGGCTAAATTGCTTGGAACAAATGTTTCATGTGTTGAAAGTTTTTTTTTTTTTTTAAGTCAGAGTTAACCATTAGTAATATAGCCATATAAAAGACACAAGGAGTGTCTGGTACTGGGGCATACTAAGCCAGACTCCCATCAGTGGAGAGATAAGGCTGCCTGTTAGTAAGCCCTGACATTAGAGAGTCTTGAATTTCATGGGGTTTATAAGCTATAGGAAACTTCTTGAATGGAGGGGTAAAGTAAATGATAAAAAGGTAGGCATGGCAGGCTGCCTGTCCCTCTGTGTATAGATGATGGCTGACAAGAAAGGGACAGTGGTGTGCGAGCAAGGAGCTGTGCAGACGGTGGGTTAGTGTGGCTATTGGCGCCCAGAATAAAAATAAAAATAAAAGTATGAAGCCCAGCCTGGAACTACATAACAGAATCTGGTGATTAAAAATGAGAAACGAACAAAGTAACAAAACTGCTGGTTGCTTGACCCTGCCTTACCCACCAACATTCGGACACCGAGGAGACTGCGAGTAGGGCTGGGATAATCTTTGTAATTCTGAAAATGCACAGCTTCATTTTTTCCCAAGGACTTCTGAACAGAATAAATTATTATGCTAAAACAAATCCAGGTAGAAGGTCCATTAATTACCCAACATTTTACCCCGTTCCATTGCACTTGGGCTAGATGTCTAATTGGTATCTATTCAGACACTGAGAGCTAGTCCCCTGCACTAGTGTGCAGCAGGTTTCAACTCCACCAAACAGGCCTGCTCCACTGTGTGAAATGGGTAAGGAGCACGGTGCCGCTATGCTGTGTGGTGTCTCGCTGTAACACATGGGGCTTCCCTGGATCCAGATTCTCTATCTGTACTAACAGCTGGGGTGGGGGTGAGTTGAGAGGAGGGGAGATGATCTCTCCTTGTGTGTGACAGGGCACGGGAGTTCTGGAAGGGATTTCAGGAGCCCCATATTGGTGCTTTTGTAAGATTTTACTAGTTCTAAGTATGATCCACCCCTCCGCCCCGGCACCTACTGGAAATCACTGATGTTTTGTCTAAAGATCTTGTCCCCCTTGTGTCAGCTGTTGGATTTCTGGAAATCATAAGAATTAGCTGGATAGCTGATGGTTCTGTAAAGTCATACAACTCTTCTACAAGCGGGGTGTAGCAGCAGTTGCCTTTAATCCCAGCACTCTGGAGATTTCCTTGAGGGCAGCCTAGTTTACACAGAGAATTCCAAGACAGCCAGGGCTATAGAGAGAGACTTTGTCTCAACAAAAAAACAAACAAACAAAAACAAAACAGAATAATCAAAACAAAATCTTTTCACAAAAGCGCAAATGACTAGAACCCTTTTAGAATGAGAAGGACGCTAAACTTGACTCTAAGAATGGATAGAAGCAAGAGAAGGTATGAGCCAATAACGCTGAATGGCTACCATGCTCATTTTAGCCTCGTTAAGTATTTTACTTTAAGGAACGAGAATTGAGATATCATTTATGTGATTTAAAAAAAAAAAACAATTCTTCCTAAAAGTGACTTCTAAGAATAGCAAAAGAACCCACACGGGCAAGTGATCTTACGGAGCTCAGGGCCCAGTGATGGGAACTTCACAAGACCCCCTGACCTCAGCACCTTCCTCTGGGACTTCACAGTTCTGTCACTGGCCTGCACTGCACAACTGTGGAAACTCAGATGCTAATCAGGGGGTTGGCTTGACGCTTCTCAACAAGCAAAATGGAACAAGTCGCTAGACCACAAAGGAACTCACTTAAGTACAGGGTTTTCCAATAAATGCATTGCAATTGGAATAGGTGGTCTTCAGAAAACGGTTTCCTATCCAACAGGTTTTATGTGGAGAGTATTGTCTCTGAGTTTTAACATCAATCATGCTTATCATTTTGTCTGACACAGTAACAGAATTGTGTGAACCTTTTCTTTCTATATCATTAACGTGTGCATATGTACACATGCTGCTGTGTTGTCACTGCATATGTAATACACATGTCCTGTTACTGCAAGTTGTGAGAGAGTTTTTGATAAACTTTCTCATTGTTTTGTGGGATTCTGCAAACAAGCAATGTCTCTACAGTTTTATCTGAAGAGGTATTTTGTGATGTTTGGTTTAAAAATAAGGAAAAAAGGTAAAGGCTTGGGGAATGGGCTCATTCCTAGGATTGCCTGAAGGGGTGCCATGCCACAGCTACTGTGCTTGAATGGAACCACCCAAAAAGAGATGGTCTGGCTGTGTGTATGGGCAGCAGTGGTGTGAAGGACTTAATTCACCCATTTTCTTGATGAAAAGAGTTGAAGCACCTCACCCAAAGTTATGAGTATTAAGAGGCAGAGTCTGAATTCTAACTTCACTGCTACAGTTTAGGCTTGGAGTATTTCCCAAAGGCCCAAGTGTTAAAGATTTGGTCCCAGTTTGGCACCATTTGGAGGTGCTAGAACTTTTAATAGGTGGGGTCTTGAGGAAGGTAATTTGAAAAGTGCCTTCAAGGGACATATTGGGACCCTGGTCCTATGCTGTTGCTCTGTCTCTATTCCTAGCCACCTTGAGGACGGCAACCTCTTCTATTGTATGTACTACATGAATGTACTGCCTGACCATGACCCCAAAAGCAATGAGGCCAACCAACCATGGACTGAGAACTCTAAGACTGTGAGCCAAAATAAACCTTTCTGCTCTTCAACTTGATTGTCTCAGTTATTTTGTTACAGCAACAGGTATCTCATTCAGTTTTCTAGCCACAAGGGAAGAACAAGTTATTTTCTTTAAACTTAGCTTTAAACAGTCTTACTTGGGTCCAAATCACAGCTATCATTATCACCATGGTTAATATCTATTCCCCCCCTTCATCTTGTGCAAGTAGTATATAAAGCACTTTAAAGCCTTTTAATTAATTCTTAGAAAAACTGTATGAAATGATGTTACTATCCATGTTTACTGCGAGCTTTAGACAGTTCAGTAAATTACCAGTCACACAGACATCAGCTCTACAAACTCAAAAAAAAAAATCATCTAGAGCAGCAGTTCCTAATGCCACAACCCTTTAACATAGTTCCTCATGCTGTGGTGACCCCTAGCCATAAAATTATTTCGTTGCTACTTCATAACTATAATTTTGCTACTGTTATGGATCATAATATGAATATCAGTGTTTTTGGATGGTCTTAGGCGACCCCTGTGAAAGGGTCATTTGATCTCAAGAGAGTCTCCACCCACAAGTTGAGAATCACTGGTCCATCTAGCAGATGCAGTATTACTGATAGTACTCCACATATTATACAGGGACAGTATCTGTCAACGTAGCTATTTCCCCTCAGAGTGCCAGGGTCTCAGTTTCTCATCTATGAAATGAAAGTGAACCTGGATAATCACTGTAGACTTCACTTTCCACAGTCTTGTAAAACACCAGTCTACTTCCACTTAGGGAAAACCAGGCTAGCACCACACCCTGTCATATTGTCTTGTCTCAGAAGCCTAGCTGCTAACATCCTGTGGCTGGCTCAGAGACTTGAGGCCATGCTTTTTGCAGTTAGCGTGTAGGATACTCTAGTATGTATTTGGCTATAGTAGCTATATTTTATTTCCATTGGCAATGTTCTTCATTAAACAACAACAACAACAAACCTGGACAGTTTAAAATATTTAAGGCAAAGGGGATTATAGCCTGATAGGTTCTTCATCTGCAGGTATTTTTGTTCTGTCTTGAAGACTGCTACATCATAAGTCCCGAGCTGGGAAACAGGATGTCAAGGGCTGATGGAAGCAGACCTCTATTTTCCTAAGGCAACTCAAACAGAAATTTTGTCCCCAGCTGCCACAGACTTGGAGAAGAAAAATCTAACACAGTGGAGAAAAGACTGTAGATAACTCCAGAATTCTTACAAATTTGCACTTAGGGTCTAAGCTGGCTAACTATTCTGAGGCATCCGAGTACCTAAACTCACAGGAGGCTTCGTGGGCTTCTTGTCCACACACCGTGTGTGTTCAGCATCTAGTCTTGCTAGCTTTAGACAATTTAGAAACCCTCCCTCCAGCGGAACAAGTTGAAAGCCAGCCTGCCTCAGGAAATGCTGGCTTTTCTCGGTTCCCTACCCTTTGCAACCCTCCTCCTTTTATTCCCAACATTAAATTTGGGTGGACTCTCGTTTGATTACATCTGAGCAACTCTCTAGCTCATAGAAAGGAAAATCTGCCTCCATTTTCGTATTACATCTGCCAGAATGAACCATACAAGTTTCCAATTTGTCTGTGAGCAAACTGATCTTGCCAAGGGGGAGCAAGTGGAAAATGAGTCGGTATAAAACTGGGTGGAAACGTCTGAAGGAAATTAAAATTCTTGTTTGCAGAGTCACAGCTACCTGCTCACGTGAGCAGAGCCCAGAGAGCCCTCCCTTCTCTCTCCATTCCTTTACAGCCTCACTCACAGACAAGACCTCTGCCAGTTTTCAGGAGATCCCTTAAGACATGCAAAATCCAAGAGAGACCCTTAGTGTGGAGGTAAAAAGAATGGTGCTGGGCAGCGGGAGGGGCTGGTAATGAGGGGAAAGGTGGGCGCATAAAGAATGACAAATGCCAGGTGCTAGCGGATGGCCTGTAAAAGAGACATTATGCCCAGCACTCCTTCACACACTACCGGCGCAATCTAACTTGTCAGGAAAGGATAAAAGCACTCTAGACCAACATGGTTGTCGCATCTACACTCTGGAACCAAGTACGACACGGGGTACGGGACGGAGAAGGGCGTATTAAGAAGTTGAAGAATGGTGATTTCGCCTCTACCGATTCAGTTTTAGCCATCAAACATCTAAACACCTGTTGGAGCGTCGTAAATCCAAAGGCTGAGGTTTCTTTTCAGTTGCATCTGTTTTCGAAGGCCCTGGCCTAATAAAGGAAGAAAACAACAGAGTCCCACTGGCAGACACTCGATCCGGCCCCTGCACCTCCCGGTGCCAAGGGTAACCCGAGTGCACCGCCCTGAGGGTGGCTGGCTCTGTAGGGCCAGGCAAATGGCTTCCTGTCTCTCGTGGCCCCGGATGGGACTTCCCCTTTTTTTTTGTCAGGGCTCACCTGCTGGAAGCCAGGTGAAGAGGAGCAGGCCAGCAGCGAGCAGCCCGCAGCCCATGCTGGCCCCCTCTCTGGCTGCAGAGGCTCAAGGGCCCCGGCGAGTCGCTTCTTTCTTCATCAGCCACCGCCTGGGGACATGCATTTCCGAGGAGCCAACTGGTCGCGACCGACCCGAGCGTCCCCTCTGGTCCCCACAGGTACGGCCCAGCCCACCGGCACCTGAGGCTCTCTGAGCTCCTCCCCAGCCCTGGGCTGTCTCGGTTTCCTGCTCCGCCCTGGCTGGCTTCGGGACCGCAAGCCTCCGCCCTACCTGTCACAGGCTGCCAGGTGACCCATCTCCGCAGGAAACGGAGCCTCTAGCCAGCCCGCCTGCGCGCAGAGAAATTTGTCACTGGCTCCCCTAAGTTCTAAGTCACCCTCACGCCTTTCAGTTCTTCTCTGGTTCTAGAATTACGTGGCTGCAACTTCTGGGGAGTAGTATTTCTTGTGGTGCATCTCTCTCTCTCTCTCTCTCTCTCTCTCTCTCTCTCTCTCTCTCTCTCACACACACACACACACACACACACACTGAAAATGCACTTCTGATGTTTATACATAATGTCTTCTTGTCTTTCTTTACTCAAACTAAAGATTCTAAAATACGGAGCGGGAACCAGAGTCCACAAATCTATTTTTCCACACTTACAAAATTAACACGTGCTCACAGGAAAATAGGAAAAGTGTAATGGAAAAAGAAAGACCCAGACCCTCTCTCACTGTACATAGAGGTGGTTAATGTTGACTTGTCCTTAGGTTTTCCACCTATCTTCCCTTGTAGCTCAGCAACTATGCCCAGATCTCAGGTCGCTCAAAATCACGGTTTAGACCTTTGACCTGGTGCAAGACACCTAGTCCTCTTAGCCACTCTACCCAGATTATAATCCTAGTCTCTAGTGTTCCTTAGCGGGAAGTGAGTGGGACCATAGGAATCTGTAACTACTAAAAGAAAGGGGAGAAAGGCGAACTGACCTTATTAAACCGATCAAGACATTAACTTGGAAAGTCACGTATATTATAGGCAATGTAAATAAACAGCAAGGCCGTTTACACACCTTTCCCTTATAGGGATTGTCATTGTCTGCTATATTCTCCTGTAAGAAGGTTGTCCTTCCTTCCACCCCTCCCACCTCCAGGCTTCCCCGCCCATCACCGTCTTCAAGGACAGAATTATAAAGTGCCATTAACAGAGCCCAGGAGGCCCAACCCTGGCCACTGAGCAGGATGTAACTATTATTTCACAAGCACCTCTCTTGTCTGCTTGGCTTTTGAGGACATTGTCCTCACTGTTGCTGCTAATATTCTCCATCCCATTCCTGCCCAAAGACGCCTGCTCGCCCTGGGTCTGTGGAAACATGCTCCCACCACACACACACACACACACACACACACACACACACACACACAATCCTTCAATGGCCTCTTCACTTTAAATGTTTTTCCTGTAGCCTCTTCTCTTCCAGAAAATAGAAAGTAAATTCAGGAAGTACATGGCCTAAGGCAGGTTATGAAGAGCGTGTAGGAGTCATGTTGGCTCTTTCAGGGCAAAAGGCATCGTGGCAACAGGAAGAGACATTACATTGTGTGTGTGTGTGTGTGTGTGTGTGTGTGTGTGTGTGCTCTATACTCTCCAGAGACCCTGCATATGTCCCTAGGAGCACTGGTTATGCCAGATGTCTGGAACAGAAGGGATTTAGGGATTTGTTTGGTTTCTGGGTTTTGGCACTGACCTCAGCAATTTTTAACCCCTGTCTAAAGTATGGTAGCTCTCATCTTCTCTTACCCACCTCCCAAACCTCTCAGGCCTTACTTCAGTAGAAAGACATTTTAGTGCTCATCGAAGCAAGCATTTCTCCATGTTCGTTGCACAGGATCTTAATAGACAGTAGTAGGTGGGAGTGGGGCTAACTGAGCCACGGCCTGACTACCAAGGTCTGAACTGCAAGCTCATCATTTATAATCATCTTCCTTTCAAACTTTGTCCAGAAAGCATCCTGAAATCTGTGTGTTTCCTGAACACGCTGCATATAGTTCCATGTTTAACACTGCAACACTTATTTTTAAATATATTTATTAAGAATGAAAATTGTCTGATCCACATTTAAAAACAGGATAATGTAAGTAAAATCACCAGAGACTTAGGGCTAAATACTAGCATATAGACTGTGACTTCTGCATTTTTTTTCCTTTGTATAGCTAGACCTAGCATAAATACCTGCCAGATAGAGAGTGCTTAACAAATATTTGCTCAGTTCTATCTGTAGGTCCTAGAGGAAGTGACAGCTGATCTGGGACAAAATGAACAATACATCGCCAGACTCACCGACCATAAACACCAGAGTGCACAGAATTTGTGGCATGAGGAAACAGCTGAGCTGACCCACATGGACTTCAGTTTTGCTAGGCTGCTGTGTTAGAAAACCAGTCAGGCTGCATAAAGGGCTTTATTTCAGCAGCTAAAGAACCACAGCTTTATACAGTAGACAATGAGTGTAGTGTTTGAAGTTGGGTGAGGCACGAGCAGGAGAAAATTTTAGAAAGAGAAACTTGGCAGTCACAAGAAAAACAGCAGGAGAGACAGCACCTACAATAAGGAGACTGGGTTAGGAAACTGTTACTGTAGATAAGACTGAGGGAAACACCCAGGGCCTAAGCCAACCATTGCTCTTTAAATCGTAGAAGAGGGAATGTTTGGGCAGATACAAGAAGGTAGAACTGTTGGTATCAATCAGCATAGACACCAAGAAAAGAGTACAGGTTTCTGCCAGGAACCCTGGGTAGGTAGTGACATATTTAAAGACAACAGACACACTGGAGGAATAATAAGGTTTGAATTGCTCAGATACACTTCCCTGAAAGTCCTTTGGGCTGGACACCTTCCTTAAGTGGAATTGTCTGAGTGCGTCTGGTATGAGCTTTGCAAGTAACCAGGAAGGTCTGAGTCAGTAGCAGGTTGGGGCACCTAATTACTGGATGTAACAAAGTCAAAAAGCAGTATGGTCCAGTAAAGGAAATTTTAGAACAAGAATGTGAACTATTTTCACTCCTATTTAGCATCATACTGGACAGCAGCACAATGAGAAATAGTAAAAACCCCGAAAATGAAGAATGGAAGTGTTACTTACAGTTTCAGGATTACCTATATAGAAGAACAAAAAGAATCAGTGAGTGTATGCATTATATATGCACGTATATACATACGTGCATATATATTTATATTTGTTGTTGTTGTCGTCGAGATTGTAGCCCTGACTATCCTGGAACTTGTTATGTAGACCAGGCTGGCCTCAAACTCAGAGACCTGCCTGCCTGCCTCTGTCCCTCAAGTGCTGGGATCAGAGGCGTGTACCACTACCACTCAGCAAGAATCTGAATATTTTATAAAAGCTGACAAGAGAGGTTGCTAGAACAAGGTCAATACAGTAATGTGTGTATATATATATACACACACACATATATATATATATATCAAAATACATTTGGAAGATACTATTTTAAAATATACATTTAAAGTAGAAAACTTACAGTAGAAAACAACCTCAAAGTAACTAGAAATAAAATTAACAAGTATGTGGAATGTCTTAATTAAAATCTTAAGCACTTAGTGAAAACTTTTCTTAAAAGAAAAATAATTTCAAAACTGTCTTGTTCTTAGAGAAAAACACCCAACATGACCAAGGATGACTACTAAATCAGTAAATTCTCTATCATTCTAGTAAAATATCTGAAAACAATTTTTAAGAATTCTATAGCTTGTTCCTAAAATTGAATAAAAATTAGAGGTGGTTAATCAGCCAGCATGTATTTCAAGAAGAAGGGACTAGGGGAATTTTCTGTACCAGACATCAAAGCTGAAAATCTGACCAACGGGGACAGTATGATGTTGGGTAAACAGACAAAGGGAACATAAAATATTCCAGAAATATACAACCATGCTAACTGAGATATAGATGCCCAGGCATTTGAACCCTTGGTCCCTAGTTGGTTTGGAAAAAGTATGGGGAGGTGCAGCTTTGGTGGAGCTCCGCTTGTCATGCCCGCCCGCTGTCATGCCTGCCCACTGTCCCGGCTGTCATGCCTGCCCACTGTCCCCACTGTCATGCCTGCCTGCTATCATTCCTGCCCACTGTCATGCCTTTGATTCTTTGATTCTTATCCTTCTGGAACCATAAGCCCAAATACCCTTTCCTTGCAATTGTTGCTTTGGTCACATTATTTTTTCCCTAGTAACAGAAAAGTAACGTGTGTGTCTGTGTGTGTGTGTGTGTGTGTGTGTGTGTGTGTCCAAAGGTGGTATTATAATTCAGTCAAAACCCTATAGTGACACCCAGACAAATAGATTTTTATGTGTCTAAAGACAAGAAAATGTATCTTCATACAGAATGCAAAATCAATTTTCAACTGATTGATATCCAAAGGTTAAAATAAAACATTTCAAGTTGTGAGAATAAAACATGAGAGAACATACGTGTGATCCCAAAGGAAAGCATTATGGTTAGACTGCCAAGTGTACCCCTAAAAAGCACTTATGTTGTAAGAGTAGTTCCCAGGGAAGGAGAGAGGGAGGCAGGGAGGAGGGTGGGAGGGAGGGAGGGAAGGAAAGGGAGGGAGGGAGGGAGGGAAGGAAGATAGACAGACAGTGACAGCCAGGAGCCGAGCTGTTGCTGTGAACACCAGAAGCCTTTGGAACTGCTTTCCAGAAGAAACTGTGGTTCTGGTATGAGCACAGAAGAGCACATTGTTATCAGGAATGTAGACGGTAAAGACTGCCATGAGGCTTCAGACAATGGATGGCTCCACAGAGAACTGGAGCAGAGGCCATGGGTGCTACTTTCCAGCCAAGAACCTGTGTACATCTTGTCAATGCCCCGAGATTTGCGAACGGTGATGTGCTGTTTGGCGGAGGACAGTTCAAGGTGGTGAAGTGGATGGGCTGTAGCATGGATTTAGCCGCTTCTTCTGGCAGATTTGCAGAGAATCAGAAGCAAAAACAGAACAGACAGTTTTGAAAAACTTATAACTTTTTCCAGAAAAGAAGTGTGCTTAAAGTTGAGGACAAGGAGAACATGGGTATAAAAGAGATTAACACTATTAAATATAAAATCAAAAGCAAACTAAAATCCAAGTGCTTTGTACTGGCAGAGTTTAAAAAAAAAAAAAGATGCTCTGAGAGCTCTTGAAAATTAGCAAAAACAACATCTATCTCAGGCTCCAGGGTAAAGTTTCCTTTAGGAGACAGCACCTCTCGGGTACTCTGCTAGTCCAGGAATGTCTAGGAGGTTATAGGTTATCTATCGTCCTGTGATTCATTTCACCTATATTATTATTCAGATTACTTACAACCCACTACAACCATGATCCAAGAAGATCTGTCTTTTGCTTGAACACATCAGCCATGTGTTGCTGGTTTTCAAGGAAGGCAGAAAGCAAGTACTGTTCCACCTAGATATCTAAGAAAAGTACGAAAACCAAGCAAAGGGTATCAAGGTCAGTGTGCCGGCAGGATGCCCCTGAAAGGGTGAGTGTGAATCTGTGAGAATGAAGCAAGCTGCAATGGAGACCCCAGGACATCGGAAATGCCGGGAACCTAGAAAATCTGCCAAAGAAAGGTAAGGGAGCAGATGGAGATGGAGATCGTAGATGAGAAGCTGTTTCCCAAAGGAGATGGAGAGGAAGACCCTTCATGTTCTCACTTTCACTTTTGTGCCACCACATGCTGTGTGCTCTTCCCATGGTGTGTGGGGCCCCAGAAGCCCCAAATAATGGAGCAATCCATCATGGGCTCACATCTCCAAAACGGTAAGTCAAAAATAAACGTTTCCCTTTAAAATGTTTTTTTTCTATCTCATGACAGTAAAGAAAACATTCATATCACACTGTGGCTGAGTTACAGAGTTCTCAGGTTATAGCAGCAAAGACAGAAATCACACACACACACACACACACACACACACACACACACACACACACAGAGAGAGAGAGAGAGAGAGAGAGAGAGAGAGAGAGAGAGAGAGGACTACAGAGAAAGAATACACACACAGAGGGATTGTGTACACAGAGAATGCACACAGAGAGAACATACACAGAATACAAAGTGGGGGGGGGAGGAATGGCACTCAAGTGTTTCTCTACTCCCCTGTCTGTGTGTCTGTGTTCTCAACTACACCAAAATGGAAGATGTGATTATTCTAACATAAATTCCTCCCATTCAATCTTTCCACCACTCACTGCAACCAAATATTGAGTTTTCTAATGGTTTCTTTTTCAGTGTCTATGAGCTGGAAAGGAAGACGTCTACCACCACCACCACCACCACCACCACCACCACCACCACCACCACCACCACCACCACCTCTGCACCACCAACACACCATTATCCCCATGCTTTTCACCTCTCTGTCAGGGCCTAGTTTTCTGTTTAGCCCTCTGGCTGAGCAGTCTCTCTACAAACATTTTCTGTAAGGGGTGAGGAGGGTCAGAATGGCCAGGCCGTCAGGCCAGCTTCAGAGCATATGATTTGTGCTATGGGAAAGCCCAGGCCAGTGTGTTTAACATGTTCCCAGATGGTTGCAATGCACAGTCAGAGTTGGCAATCTAAGTGAAGGGTGAACTGAATGAGTGTCCCACATATCTGAATCCGAATAGGGTATTCCCCAGGGCAGTCCCTAGATGGATCACTTTCCAATAGTATCAGCTCTCACTGGTAACCATGCTGCCAACATGTACGCTGACAGAATGGGAGAATCTCAAGACTTGTAATGTGCAAGTTTCTCCTCCTTCTTCCTTCTCTTCCAGAACAATGTGAGATGCTCTTCCTACATGCAGACTGGAGTGAATCTCAGGATGTTTCCATCAAGGACTTGATAACCAACGTAATAGAGTCTCTTTCTTCAACCTCTGCTCTCTATGTGTAGCGTTGAGTGGTTAGGTACAACAGTGGCTTTCACACTATATTCCAGGCAGTTCTGAATTCTTGCAGAAGGATTGTTTTGAAAAAAAAATCACTAGACCAGATGATTCGATGACTGTTTCTGGACCTAGCATTCTACCATGGTAAAATTCTAGGGGGCAGATTGATTCTACCAGTTTGGTGTAAACCATATGCCTGGATGTCTGCTGAAGACTGTCTACTACCATTACTACCTAACATAGCAGTCCTTGGAGATGCAGCTGTGAAGGTGAATAGGGACATGGTTAGATCATGAGGTGACAACTGAGATTGGTGTCTTTTAAAGACACACCCCAGAGAGCTCCTTTTCATGTCCTGCTATTTAAAGACCAAAAGATGGGCAACCATGTTCCAGGACTCCAGCCTTTACTGGATCTGCCAGCAACTTGACTTCGGATTTCCTAGCCCTCAAAACACTGAGAAATGAGATTTTGGTGTTTATAAACTACCTGCTGCTCTACATAGGACATAAAGAGAACAACTTAAGGGAATCTCTTCTTCCACCATGTGGATCCTGGCATGGACCTCACACCATCAGGCTGGATGGCAAGTGCCTTTATCAGCCACACCATGTCACTGACCTACAATGGGCTTTTATAACAACATAATCAGACGAAGATACAACCCCTCTTCAAAAACCGATATTACAAACTGATTACTCAGAAACCCAAATCAGTATGTATGTATCTATTTTGTTTTACCTTAATGATTATTTTTGTGTGTCTGTGTGTGTGTGTAAACATACATAAATCAGAGATGTATGGTCCAATGAACTGCCATAATATAAAAACAGCTTTGCTACAAACACTAGGGGCAACATTAGTACAGCATTGCCATTCAGGAAGCTTCTAGTAGCATCACATAAGCATTGTGTTGTATTGTATTGCATTGTATTGTATTTCATTGCATTGCATCGCTTTGTATTGAATTGCATTGTATTGATCTGGAGACAGGACCCATAGATTCCAGACTGGCTTCAAACTTGCTGTGTAATTTAGAATGATCTTGACCTAATCTTTCTACCTCTACTGCCCAAGTACTGAGGTTGTAGGCATGCCCCATCATAGCTATCTGTGTGGTGCTGTCAATCAAATCTAGGGCTTTGTACATATTAGGCAAGCACTCTTCCAACTGACCTACATCTCCATCTTTTGCACATCTTTTTTTATTTTATAGTATATCTTTTTATAAGCAGATAGGTATTTTCCTACAATGTAATCTTCATGTTCCCATAGAATCCTATATATTTTTAAATTTAAATTTATTTATTATATTCAACACAATATATATATGGTATATACATATATATCATAAAAAATGATGGACATGTTATTAAGTGAACATAAAAAGATAAAGCTTTTTGTTTATTTGTTTTAGGTTGAGCTTAAAATCTTGGTTCCTACTGTGGTAAAAACCCAAAATAAGAACAACTTTTAGACATTGGAGTTCATTGTGATAAGGCTGTACTTCAATATCCCTCACATCACCAAAGGATTTTACCTCCACGGTAGCTAAGCTAAGAGTTGACAGTTCTGCTGTGCCAAGGAATTTATTTAGATACACTTATTTAGATACAGATTTCCTGCTATGGTCAGAGCTATTTGACTTGAGTGATTGTCATCATTCTCAGCCCACAGGGAACAGGTTATATTGATTTAAAATTGGTGTGTGTATTAAGGTGGTCTATCCATGAAGTCATTCATCACCTGTTTCAATGAACAATGGTTCTGCTTGGAGGGTGGCACAGACATTAGTTGAAGGTAAGATTCTGGTTCATTGGCTGTGATGATTTTGGAAAGCATTCATCTCAGAAAAAGAGTAACTTATAAGGTCATCTTCTTCAAAAAGGGTACAATTATTATAACTATCAAGCAAAACGTTCAGTCTCATTTTTTGTTGTTCTCTTACAGGCCATCTTCCAAAATAATTGTCTACATTGTTTTGGCTGTATAAATAATTTTGAAATATGTAAGCTGTTCTGAAAACCATAGTATAGTGTTAAAAACATCAAATAAATAATTCCACTTATAGAGAGGCTGAGATAGGAGAAGCCTGATTTCAAGACCATTATGTACTACACAGTAAGACACACTGTCACTTACAAATAAGCAGGAAGTATATATGGATTGTACAATATTGGACATATTTCTCCAATTACCAAATTAGAGAGACCACTGGATGACAGCCAACAAATTTCTAATTCCTCATATTTTTGAATTTCAATCAATTAGAATATGTTGGTTATATTAATTTTCATATTAAAAGATATTAAGGAAAAGTGATTGTTACTTCCTGTTATTTTTGTTGTTAGAGGTGGAATTGTGTTTGTGCAGGTTTGTTGAAAGATTACTTCCTTGCTTTTTCTAGGGTGTAGTTTCCTTCCTTGTGTTGGTGTTTTCCATCTATTATCCTTTGTAGGGCTGGATTTGTGGAAAGATATTGTGTAAATTTGTGTTTATCATGGAATATCTTGTTTTCTTCGTCTATGGTAATTGAGAGTTTTGCTGGGTAAAGTAGCCTGGGCTGGCATTTGTGTTCTCTAAGGGTCTGTATGTCAACTGTCCAGGATCTTTTAACTTTCATAGTCTCTGGTGAGAAGTCTGGTGTAATTCTGATAGGCCTGCCTTTATATGTTACTTGATCTTTTTCCCTTACTGCATTTAATATTCTTTCATTATTCAGTACATTTGGTGTTTTGATTATTATGTGACAGGAGGAATTTCTTTTCTGGTTCAGTCTATTTGGAGTTCTATAGGCTTCTTGTGTGTTCATGGGCATCTCTTTCTTTAGGTTAGGGAAGTTTTCTTCTATAATTTTGTTGAAGATATTCACTGGCCCTTTAAGTTGGAAATCTTCGCTCTCTTCTATACCTGTAGTCCTTAGGTTTGGTCTTCTCATTGTGTCCTGGATTTCCTGGATGTTTTGGGTTAGGAGCTTTTTGCTTTTTGCATTGTATCAATGCTTTCTATCGAATCTTCTACAGCTGAGATTCTCTCTTCTGTCTCTTGTATTCTTTTGGTGATACTTGCATCTATGACTCCTGATCTCTTTCCTAGGTTTTCTAGGTCCAGGGTTGTCTCACTTTGTAATTTCTTTATTGTTTCTAGTTACATTTTTAGATCTTGGATGGTTTTGTTCAATTCCTTCACCTGTTTGATTGTGTTTTCCTGTAATTATTTAAGGGATTTTTGTGTTTCCTCTTTAAGGGCTTCTAGCTGTTTACCTGTGCTTGCCTGTATTTCTTTAAGGGAGTTATTTATGTCCTTCTTAAAGTCTTCTATCATCATGATGAGAAGTGATTTTAGATCCGAATCTTTCTTTTCCAGTGTGTTTGTGTATCCAGGACTTGCTATGGTGGAAAGATTGGGTTCTGATGATGCCAAGTAACCTTGGTTTCTGTTGCTTATGTTAAGCTTGCCTCCCACCATCTGGCTATCTCTATTGCTACCTGCCCTCGATATATCTGACTGGAGCCTGTCCTTCCTGTGATCCTGGTTGTGTCAGAATTCCTTAGAGTCAAGCTTTCTCTGTGACCCTGTGATCCTGGGTATACCCAAGCTCCTGGGAGTCGAGCTGCCTCTGGGACACTGAGATCCTGATGTGACCAAGCTCCTGTGATCCTGTAATCCTGGGTGTGTAAAAGCGCCTGAGAGTGGAGCTTCCCTGGGTCCCGCCAAAGGTCTGCTCAGGGCACTGGCCCAGACAGACTAGAAGGAACCTGTGCCAGTGGTCTGGCAGAATTCCTGCCTGCTTGGGTCCTGGTGGTCCCAGTTACTCCAGGTGTTGGGACAGATGTGTTTTCCTCACCTCTGATCCTGTTGCACATAAGTCTTCTTAACCAGTTCCTCCTTCCTATTCTGAAGGTAAGCACCATCCTCACACCTTACATTATAGGTTAGTCTTGGTTCCTTTTAATATTTATATAAAATAATCTAGTTTACATTTTGGGTATGTCCCTTTTGCTTAATTATATATTAGTGAGATCCAGCTATGTCTAAAATGTATTGTCAGGTGGTGGTGGTGCAGGCCTTTAATCACAGCACTCAAGAAGGAGAGGCAGGTGGATCTCTGTGAGTTTGAGGCCAGTCTGATCTACAAAGTGAGTTCCAGGATAGCCAAGACTACACAGAGTAAACCTATCTCAAAAAGGAGGCGGGGATTTAGATGTACTTATAGCTTGTTTTCATTTCTGAATAATGATCCATTACAGTACCCTAAAATTTTTTATCCAAGCT
This sequence comes from Apodemus agrarius, assembly GCA_964023405.1. NCBI lineage: Eukaryota > Metazoa > Chordata > Mammalia > Rodentia > Muridae > Apodemus > Apodemus agrarius. Next base: position 63,651,983 of record OZ030018.1, read on the forward strand.
AGTATTGACAGTCATTGATGTTGTTTCTACTTGGCTATTATGAATGATGGCATAATATTTTGTACATCTTTGTAGGTACACATTATTTTTGCTTCTGTAGCTAAGCTTAAAAAATGGATCACTGGAAATGTGTGGCAATTTTAAGGTAAGCCCATAAATTCTTCAATCCCCCTCCTTTCAGAAGCTTTGTAAACCCATAGCCCTCACATGTAGTATGACTATAGTGACTTATGTAGTGACTCATGTCTAATGAACAGAATAGAAATCATGGTGTGTCAATACTAGATCAAATAGGCATTGTAGCTGTGGGAAGCCAGTTGTCATTTCAGGAGAACATTTGATCTGGTCTTTAGAGAGATCTATAAAATGAGAAGCCAAGGCCTTCCGGGGATAGTCATTTGAACATTTAGGTATCATTTGCTGCAGTCTTTTCTGTTCCGTTTTCTATCTTCCTATAAGGGATTGTAGGGTGCGCGTATACAGAAAATAAAAAATAATCTGGTTTTAAAGTCTGGGTTGAGCTTGTAGTCATGTGACTGAGTCCTCTCTAAAGCAAGGTCTACAACTACATTCAAGTCCGAAGAAGAACAGATACCTACTGAAAACTCATAAGAGATCATCAGCCCAAAAGCATGCAGCTGAGCCTCTAACACAGTCCTGACACACAGAAACAGTGAGAATGCATAGGCATTGTTCCCAGTCACTAAGCTGTGGAGTAGTTTGTCACCTGAATGCTTTTTAAGCACATGCTCAACCTTAGTAGATATATCAATTTTTTTTCCCTGCAACCAGTTGTGTTTGAGATTATGTATGTGTGCTATTCTAAATCTGTGGTGACATTCAGAATCAACACAATTTTCAGTTTTAGCCCTTTGGGCTGGGTGAGCTACTACATACCCTGTGGTTTTAATTTGCATTTCTGATGACTAAGGAAGTGGAGTGCTTTTTTTTGTGGTAACTGGGCTTTTGAACTTTTAGATTTTTTTTTTTTTTTTTTTTTTGAGATTTGAACATTTAGGTATCATTTGCTGCAGTCTTTGCTTTTCCATTTTCTATCGTCCTATAAGAGATTGTAGGGAGCACTTATACAGAAAATCAAAAATAAGTCTGGTTTTAAAGGGCTTCTGGGTTGTAGCTTGCCTTTTTGTTCTCTTACCAATACCGGTTGATGAGCTGATACTTTTTATTTGTTTTACTGACATTTAACATTTGTTTCTTGTGTGAGTGAAAACATCTAAATGTCTTATTTTATGTATTGACTGCATATCCAGAAAACTCTTGTGTCAGAATATATTTTTGATCAAAAAAAAGGTTTTGCATAGTCTCACTGGCTAGTCTCACTCTGTAGACTGAGCTGGTCTTAAAACTCACAGAGATCCACTTGCCTCTGCTAGGATTTAAGGGCAGACAGTATGCTTAGCCAGATTTTAGGGGGAACCATATATTTATATATATATATTTCCATTTATTTATTTCTATATATTTATGGAAAAGCATGGAAGTCAATTCTGGTTTATCTTAAAGATACAGAGAGCTAGAAATAGAGTTACTCCCACCCTCCCAAAAATGTGCTGGAAAAAAATGCAAGCTAATGAAACTTTTGAGTTCTTAAGAGAACTAAGTCACAGAGAAAAAGAAAATAGCAAGCTCTGGGAAGGCACTGGTTCATATCTGGGAAATCAGGCATGAGATCCTTTAGATGTCATCTAAACCAGCAGCAATCATCGCCTGGTAACTTATTTATTTATTTATGAATGGTGACTTATTTATTTTTATGTGTGTGTGTGCTGGCCAGAAGAGGGTATCAAATCCTCTGGAACTAGAGTTACAGATGGTTGTGAGCCTCCATGTAGGTGCTGGGAATTGAACCTGAGTCCTCTGTAAGACCAGCTAGTGAGTGTCCTTAACCACTGAGCCATCGTCTCTCCAGCTCCTCACCTAAAAAGTTATAGTAAATTGCTAAAATTTGGGTGTGGCTGGTGATATAGTGAACGCAGTGATGTTTACACCTTTTTGCAGAGTTTTGTTTGTAAGGATTCTAGTGAGAGCTCACAAGGAAAATTGTAAGTCCCTGAGAAAGGTTTCCCCCTTTCCTTGGTTAGATGAGGAGAATGATAAGCACTGACCTCTGCCAAGAATCCATCTGCTGCATCTTCCCGGTCTTATCCTCTCCCTCTAGAACACAATGCTTAAGTAGACAAATGGAAACATTGTATCCTTAGGCAGTTTAGAGACGCTTGCTACTGGGAAGAGCAAAAGGGCAAAGTGTTTGCACTTGGGAGAAAGGAAGGAACAGAGTTTAGAATTAACAAATTCTAAATGTGGAGGAGGGGTTAGGAATACCAGTGGAGGTTTCTAAGAAGTAGTGTCTGATTAAAATGGAAACCTAATTAGAATATCAGAGACCTTCCCTTGCCATTGTGACTACTCCAACAGGGCATAGCTGCCGCGCAATAGAAAATGAGCCATGGTGTGCGCATTTCTCTGTGTAAGTTTCATTTTCTGTTTCAGGTGCAAAATACTTCCCATTAGCAACTTGAGGAAATGTGTTTGAGCTTACAATGGGAAGGGATATGGTCCATCCCGAGACAGCAATTTATATTAATCTGTGGTTGGAAAGCAGGAGGACGTGGAAGATTGTACTCAGCTTGCTTTCTCTGGGCTGTTCAGTCCAGGATCCCAGTCCAGGCAATGGTACTATACAGTTAAGGTGGTGCTTCCCACTTTAATTAAACTAATCAAGATAGTCCCTTATAGCCAAGCTCAAAGCTAACTTATATAATCCCTCAAAGATGTCTGGGGGCTTGCCTGCTAAGTGATTCTAGAGCCAGCCAAGCAGTTGGCAATCAAGAGTAACCATTCTAGCCTCTGTTTGGAAGGACCAAAACCAAAAAAGACCCATCCTGCTGCGGGGTCTGAAGCAGAGCACCTGTGGACAGTGAAGACATGGCAGAGATGCCGCGGAGCACAGAGCTGCAGGGCGGACCTTACCAACGAGGGAAGGAGACACACGGCAGTCACTGTTCCACCCCCCAAGTCAGCATCCTGTCTGAATCAGAAGAGATTTTCTTATAGAGCACCTGAGGCTGCTGCTCTAGGAGAGGCCTGCTGCCCTCAGAGGCTGCTTGCCAAGTATGAGACACTACTAGAGATGGAGGAAAAGCTAGGTTATGCCCACCACACCCCAGGCCCTTGCTGCACCGTTATCTTAAGAGCTGGCCTCTTCATAGTCCTCTGTAGGCAAAGCTGTCCTAGAAGCTCAGTCAGCCCTGTCCACCACCTAGGTGGACCTGCCCAAGTCCTTACCTCTGAGAAGTGGCCATGAAGCCCACTGCCCTGAGGATCTCAGCTTTTGAGAAGTAGCTAGGTGGCCCTGATCAACATCCTCAGCTAAGGGAAGGAGCTGGGAAGCCTGTATCTAGCAGATTATTACCCAAAAAGCTTTGCAAAGGCATTCAAGTAGCCTTTAGACAGGAAAGCATCCCCCTTAGTGGCCCTGATACTACATGGCCAATGGGAATTTGTTCTCATCATTAGGAATGCTGCATTATAGCTGCCTGGGGCCCCTGGAATGTCTGGTCAGCCAGCAGGTGTCAATTCCTGGTACTGTATGTACTGCTCCATTGGAGTGATCCTATACCAGTGTGCCCTGTGAAGACTGAAGGCTTCCTTTGCCCTATTACGATATAAACTGCACCCAAAGCCAGCAACTGAAGTTAAAGAAGCGATACAGAGATGACAGATACTACTGTGTCCAGGTAAAGCCAAAAACCGGTAACCAACCAAAATGATACCCTCAAATCTTTAAGAGACAGTCCTTTCCTTTGAAAGCCACCCTATACAATTCATATAGATAACAGATCAACCAGGTGTCCAAATGCTAACTCATTGACACTAGAACCATCAAAAATCAATTAACACGGTGCCTCAAATAGAGCACAGTAACTCGAGGAACAGACAAAAGGGAAAGGACATTCATAAAAATACCTGGAAATAACTCAAAATAAGAACTCCAAGGAAACTTTTCAAGACTAAAAGAAATAGACAATTCAACAACACCAGAAAATACATCTGAATTAAGCATCAGAAAAGTGATTGGAATTAAAACTTAAGCACAGAGAGAGAGAGATCATAAAGAGCCAGACTGAAATATCTCCAGCTGAAGAATTCAGTAGTGTATATATATATATATATATATATATATATATATATATACAAAAAAAAACACACATACACACACACACACACACACACACACACACACATTGTAGCTGTCTTCAGACAGTCCAGACCAGGGCATCAGATCTCACTACGGATGGCTGTGAGGCACCATGTGGTTTCAGGGATTTGAACTCAGGACCTTCGGAAGAACAGTCAATGCTCTTAAGCGCTGAGTCATCTCTCCAGCCCCCAAGAACATATTTTTAAAGCATAGCTGACAGCTTCAATAAAAACCTAGATCAAGCAGAAGAGCTTCTGAACCTTAAGACTGATTATTTGAAGTAAACTGAGTCAGATAGCCATCCTAACAAGGAAGAAAGGGGTGCAGTTAGATGAATTATGGGATTCAGATTCCTTCAGAATTATGGGGAACACTGCAAAGTGAGAACTCAGAAAAACTTATGTAGAGGAACCCAAAGCCAAGCATACATTCAGAGAACAGCTTGGGTGAATAACCTGTACCCCAGCACGGGCACTGTTAGAAAGATTTTGGACTTATTATTCACTGGAGTTAACCACGGTGACAGCAAACTTAGAATACTTCTAACGTTGAATGTGGATTAACAGAAATCCCTTTAGTACCACCAGAATGAGAAGAAGTGCTTTAAATCAGTGAATGAGAAAGCCCAGAAGTAAACGACTTCTGACTTGAGAACTTAGTTATCCCTTAACATGGCCAGGTAGTGAAGCCAATGTCACAGGAGCTAAGGCACATGTTGACTTGTAATCTCAGAAACTAGAAATAAAATAGTTACATTCCTAACCAAGAACTAAGACCCTGCCAGACCAAGGGAGGATGGAAGAAAGCCTGAATATGACTGACAGCATACTTGGGGAAGAGCCTATAAGGATGAGCACAGCACATTCTACCCATTGTTTTCAGGAGCTCTGGGACCGTTTGGAGGAGAGGTGTGGCTGGAGAAGCAGCTCTCACGGAGCACATGCTGAGGGACTCCATCTTTCTCCAGGTTCCTCTTCCTTGCTGGTTTTGCTTCCTGCTGCCATGACCCGAAGGAACTTCCCCACCACACATTGCCAGTACTACAATGCCCTGTGCATATTGCACCGAGAGAGTACGGCCTGGACCTTCTGAAACCGTAGCCCTGAATAAATTTCCCCTCCTTTCAATAGTTTTATCATGTAGTTCATACAGAAATGTAAATGTAACTAACACAGAAAACTGTTTCCAGAGAAGCGGGATGATTGTTACAGCAAACCGATGGCCAAGAGAACTCTCACTATGATGCTGCGGTTCCTCGAGACCCTCCTGAACCTTCACATCAGCATTGCGACATTTGACTCTATGTTAGGACGATGCAGGAGACCCACCACCAACCCCATCCAGGTATAAGTCATTTCAGAAACATGATCTCTATCCCAGAACCCCTCGAAGGTGAGGAATAAATTGTTGGGGTATTGGTAATTTATTCGTCCCTAAGGGAGGCAGGAGGGGCTGAAAATGAAGAGTACAAAGTAACAAGTGGAAAAGTGAAGAAAAAGTGTGTCCAAATAGGGGTTCTCCCCCACCCCCCACACAGGAGTCTGCTTCGACTGCTGGCTAACGCTGTGTCTGGTTACCATTATTTCCGTTGTCTCTCTTCTCTCCCTTCCTTTACGATGGAGATGTTTTCTGATGTGTTTACAAAAAGGTAAAGACAGAAAGAATATGTTCTATAGGGGTGTGGTGAGGTATGGGGGAAGGAGGTGTCTCAGCCAGCCCATGCCAAGGCATCCTTACCCCGTGAGGGACCAGACACTCGATGGTATAGTGTAGAATAGAGTTTATTCAGGGCATGGTAAGGGGAGTTAAGAGGGTAGCAGAGGGAGAGAGTAGAGAAGTAGAGACCGGCCATGAGTATTTGAAGAGAAAGTGAGGAAGGGAATGGGGAGAGAGAGGGAGCAAGAGAGCAAGAGGAGAGAGAGGGAGGAGGGACAAGCAGTCTCTTTTATAGTGGGTTGGCCTACCTGCTGTTGCCAGGTAACTGTGGGGTGGAGTTTAGACAGAATGCTAACATTTCCCCTGTATGTTCAAAGTACATAATCTTTCTTATTTTACAGAAGAGCACAGCTAAAGGTTGGCCTCTAAGGAGACTTTGAACATGGAATTTTGAGAAAAGATGGAGCTACATGTTTACGGAGATGTGTAGGGATAAACCGAATACATTTTTGCAGTATGAGATAAATATGAGCCTTTGAAGGGACCAAGCTCAGGGTATTTGGAAAATTCCACCAAGACCCCAGAACATAAAGACCTCTCCCTTCCTGGATTACATTCCTCAGGAAATCAGAAAGGGCCAACCATTGGCCACCTACAGACAAGGGAAGTCCTTGCCACCTCATTCCCTAAGAACCAATCAGTTTAAAAGCCACACTTTGTGCCAATCACATTGCTCCTAGTTGCTGATGCTCTATTCCACCCCTGGAAACTGTATAAAAAACTCGCCAAATAGGCCACCTGGGGTCACCGCCTCTCCTTTGGGTCCAGGATGATGACCCTAGCATGCTGGAACAGTACATTCCTCTTGCTTTTCCATTGATCCCAGCTCTTCGTTGTTCACTCAGGGGGTCCCCGGTAAGCTAAGGCTCATCAGGATCTTACACCTTTGGAGTCAGGTATGGAGTGTTATGGCTTGAATATGAAATTTCACCTACAGACCCTTGTGCTGGGGCCTTATTACAAGCCAATGACCTTTTGCACTGTGACTGGACTTTTGCACTCAGGGCTATGACCAACATGTTGGATTCATAATACAATGAGAAGCCATAAAAAAAAGGAAAGGCAGAGTCTAGTTAGAGGAAGCAGGCCTAGGTAGTAGGTCGACATCTTGTTTGCCCCTCCCCCAACTGTCTTGTGTTTCCTGGCTGCCGTGGAGTGAGCATCCCCTGCCAAGTGCTCTTACTGCTGCTATGTCCTACCTTAGTTCACCACCCAAATATGGTCCAGCCATCCTGGTAACCCCTTCTTTGGGTAAATAATAGAGCATGTATTCTTCTTGGGAATAATAGAGCATGTATTCTTGGGAAGGATGAGCCCAAACACATATTTTCCCCTTTAAATTATTTATTTCAAGTGTTCACCACGGCGATGGAAAGTTTGATGAGCACAGCCCCTCTGTGGTCTAGTGACACGTGTCCTGTGGATAATAACACACAGGTAGTAGCATTTTGGCTCGTCTTTGATCCTCTAGAGAGCATTTTGTCCTGGCACTGCCTGACCTCAGATCACACAGAAACAAGTTTCTGATGGTAAATATTAACTCAACTTGATTGGATTGAGGAGGGCATTTCCAGAAAGAGTTAGTTCATGAGGGTCATGATCTAATGGATGGGTCAATTCTTTGATGGATGCGTACTATGATGCTATAGTTTGGAGGGATGTAAGGTAGGAAGGGGGTATGGCCTAGTTGGGGAATCTAAGACACTAGGGTATGTTTTAGAGGTATGCCTTGCCCTGGCCTCTTCCTGTATCATCCTTTACTCTGTTTTCTGTCCCTTGTAAAATTAACAACTTCCACACTCGCTCTCCCGCAGCCAAGATGGTCTCCTGAAGTGCAGGAAGCTAAGGAGTCATAGACCGAACCATGAGTCAAGAATAAACTATTCTTCCTGGAAGTTTTTCCCTCTGCCATCTTGGTTAAAACAATAAGAAGAATAATTAATTCAGAGTTCCTTGGCCAGACTCATAGAATGTCAGAACACCGAATACATGCTCTATTATTTCCCCCAAAGAAGGGGTCGCCAAGCTGCAGGCCTCCCTGCTGTACCCCACGTCTGCTGGAGCAGCACCCACCTGTTTATTTCTTCCCAGAAGCCCTCAAGTACCTACAGTCTGCTAGGTCCTGTCAGTGCATAAAGGCGATCATAAAAGAAACCAAACCTCATAAGTACCCATCCCCCACAAAATAGGAACACTAGATGCTAGCTCCAGTCTTCTCCGTGGGGGCAAGTCTGATGCAATATCTGCCTGTGTCTGGTGTGCTGAGGGCACTCTGGAGCAGTGGGGCTCTCTGCTCTCCTATGCACTCTGTGTTTCCTGTCATTTAAAGTATTCTGGGTCTGTGAGATCTCAGATCTGTGAGATGGACACGACAGAAACAATTTCCTTATGTAGCCCGTCCCCTGAATTAAAGCCTACATGGTCCATCTCTGTCTCTCCCCTGGCATTATCGAAGTATTAGGAAATCATTCCAACGGGGTGATACCCGACCAAGGGACCAAATTCCTGCACCAGTGTGCTGCAAGGGTCCCCTCTGGCTTCGATGCAGCTGGGTTTGTGTTCACCTGGTGTGAAGGAGCTCCTTAACTGACTTCCAGATTCTGTGTGTATGTGTGTTTGTATGGGATGCATGTGTTTCTTCGGCATTTCCTTCCACACAGAATCACATTTACTTCCCGAGCCATCTCAGCCAGCCCATGTATGATATTCTTGAATGAACATCTCTGTGGGAGGAAGGAGGGCTGAGACTTCCTGTTCTGCCATTTTGCTGACGTTCACTGTGGTTATGGTTTACCTTCCCATGATGACTAGTAGTTATGAAATATATTTTCCATGTGCTTATTGGCTATTTGAATATCTTCCTTAGGGAAATATCTGTTTAAGTCCTTTATTTTAAAACTGAATTTATTCTGGATATCAATCCCTAAACATTACTGGGTTTGAGCAACTAACTTTTAGGATAATCTGTTTATGTGGCAATGGAAGACATGGAAGTTTATACATAAATATCTAATAAAAATTGTTAATATGGAAAAATATTACAAACTATATACTGCCTGACATTTAGAGAACAATTTTACTATAACCTTTCTATTTGATATGCTGTCCTCTTAGCTACTTTCCTGTTGCTGTAATAAAACACCATGGCCAAGGCAACTTATAGAAGAAAACATTTGTTTTGGCTCTGGTTCCAGGTGGATAAGAATCTGTCATGGCAAGGAGGCGTGGCAGCAAGTGCAGTATAGAGGCAAACATGGTGGTGGGAGGAGGAAGCTGAGATAGCATGTATTCAACCACAAACATGAAATAGAGAGTGAGATGGAGATGGGCTAGACTGTGAACATTCAAAGCTGGCCCCAGTGGCCTATTTCCTCCCTCAGGGCTGTTCCTCCCAAATGTCTCCAATCTAGGGACTAAGTGTTCAAACACATCTGTCCATGGGAGACATTTCATGCCATACCACAGCAATTAATATACTATTTCAAAAATGCCAAGAGGTTCATAATATTGTAAGAAGATGCTTACTGAGCCTTAAATAAAATTATAGATTAATGCTAAGAAACTGAAAGAAAAATCCCCTCCTTCAGTATTTATAACAAAGTATATATAGATTTTTTGGTTTGTTTTGTTATGGTATTTCATTTTATATCCAATGTTATTTAGTTACATATACATTTTTATTCATTCTTCAATAATCAGAAGGTATAAATCATTTTAAACTGTATTTTGCTATCTTCTTATTTATTTAAAAAATTTTTTTTTGAAATAGGCTCTCTTTACATGGCCCTTGCTATTCTGGAACTCGGTGGGGATGTAGATGAGGGTGGTTTCAAACTCACAGAAATCCACCTGCCTCTGACTCCTGAGTGCTAGAATTAAAGCCATGTGCCACTACACTCAGCCAAATTTTAAAATATTTTATAATTAAAATAGAAGTACATAATTTCCCCTTCCCTTTCTTCTTCTTCTCTCTAATACCTCTCCTGTGCCCCTTCCTCAATTCCCTCTTGAAATTCTGGTCCTTTTTGGCCAATGATTATTATTGTTACATACCTATTTGTATATATACATATGCATGCACATATATGTGTGTATGCTTATACATATATATGTGTGTATATATACACACACATGTATGTGTATATGTGTGTATGTGGTATGTGTGTGTGTGTGTACACACCACACACACACACACACACACACACACACACACACACACGCCTGGGACTGACCACTTAATACTGAATAATGAGTTGGGAAGCTTAGGAGAAGACTATATTTCCCCTGCTTTTAGCATTTCTTAGTTGCCTGTAGTTTCTTTGTCTATGTGTGGAGTCCTGTGAAATTGCTCACTCCCATGTTGATGTGGCTATCAGCATATCTTTTCAGGTCTCGCTTAGGCAGCCGTATTGTTGAGCATGGTGGATAAAGCTTCCATATCCCTTCCGCGAGACACACTCACCGCAGACAATCCTAGTGTTCTGGCTCTTACACTCTTTTTGCCCACTCTTGCAGGATACCGTAGGTGTAGGGGTTGTGTTGTAGATGTTCCCGTTGGGTGTGCACACCCATTGTTTCACGCACTGTAGTTTTCTGTACTGCTCTCTGTTGCAAAGAGAAGTTTCTCTGATGGGGTATGAGAGCCACACTTACCTGTGTGTAGAGAGAAAGTATTTAAAGTTCAGTCAGGAATGGTGCAGGCTGAATGAATGGTAGTAGGAGGCACTTTTCTAAGATCGGTGACCTCACTCACCACAGGTCCCAGACTAGGTTTCTGGCACCAGGTACAGTTTCCCTCCTCATGACTTCAAAGAAGCAAAGACCCACTTGCCTCGCATCAACCCCAATGGGCAGAAAACATCAGAAGAGAACCCACAGGCCTGAGTTATGGCTTCCTTACTGAGATAAAATGTGGGGAAAGTGTGAAGTTGTTAGAAATATATCACCAAGCCAGTAGAAAAACAACAACAACAACAACAACAACAACAACAACAACAAATACTGCTGCCAGTATTCTTCCTAAATCACCTGAGGGTGTGATTCAGAGAAGCTGGGTGCAGGGATGAATTTGTGTAATGCCAGCACCCAGGAAGTGGAAGCTGGAGAGACTGGGGTTCAAGGTCATCCTCGGCTACATAGCAAGTTCAAGGCTTGCCCCAGTCCACCTATGATACTATCTTTTAAAAAGTATTTTAGTATAGCAAAACTATGCCCCTCCCTACAGTGAGAATTCATTCCATACACTCAGGAAAAAAATAATACTCATTAATAATAGCGTGAGTCTGGGTTCAGCTCAGTGCCTTCCTAATGCTGGAACCCTTTAATATAGTTCCTCATGTTTTGGTGACCCCCCACCATAAAATTATTTTTATTGCTACTACAAAACTGTAATTTTGTTAGTTATGAATCTTAATATAAATATCTGATATGCTGGCTATCTGATATGAAAGCCCTGTAAAAGTGTTGTTGGTCCCCCCACCAAGGGGTCATGGCCCACTGATTGAGAACTGCTGGCCCATCTACTACCCAAAGAGGAACAGCCACAAATAGAAATTTTTACTAACTTTTACACACACCTTAGGCTTATGCAGTCCAGATACGCTGTCATCCTTAAATCTCTCTCGGGTACTGTCCCTAGTTTGTTCTTTGAACAATTTAAACAGAGATAAGATGTTGCAAGTCTGGCCACTTGGGCAGATGGAAGATTACACAGCCAGAATGGTCTTAAGTGTTTCTCTTTTTCAAGTAGTTGTTACCCAGGGTCATCTTGCCCACTTAGCAGCATTATCCTTTTCTCAAGAAGAGATCTAGGGTTTTATGACAGGCCAGTACTTAATGAGGATTGCCACCCTGAGCCCCAGTGAGTTGTCTGCTGGAGGCTTGCTCTCAGGTAGAGAAATGGGGCTAAAGTCAAGTTGTCTCTTTTTGTTATGGGAATGGATCCTGATGGTTGGTTAGCTGGACTACTTCTGGGGTATTTTGGAGACAATGATCCTTAAGCTAAATTCTACTTTGTGTGACTTAAGCAAATCTACGAGTAACATCCTTTGTAACATCAATTCGATTTCTTCCAGTCTCTTCTACACTACCAGAACCATACTAAGTGGATTAAAATTTGAAAGTTTTAAGATGAGGCTGGAGCAGAACAGAAACAAAACTGAAACTTGTAAGTCTTAAAGCCGTGGGTGGGGGAATAGTTATTGTAAATTTAATCCAGAATGCTAAGAAAATGTTAGAAGTGAACTATCTGTATTATTTTAATGACCTTGTTACTGTTAGCTGGAATAAAGAAGCAATAGCTTGTTTTCTTCAAATTAATACATGGGAAAGCTATCTTCTCAACTTTGATAATTTCATTCAGATTGAACCTATTTTTAAAAAATACAAAGTTGGTGTGATAAAATACATTTCAAATAAATTAAGGAACCATATTATTATTTATTACCTATAATTGTGTATATGTAAGTCTATGTGTATATAAACACACACATAATTGAAGTTATTCCACCTACACTGACAGTAATCGCCACAGGAACCATAAACCACCTAGCAAAATTCCCAATGTCAGGCATGAGAAACACATTTCTAGCTGCTCAGAGCAGTCTAAGAAACCCCCAAACAACACAGGTTGTTGCTGTTGCTCCTGGTTTCCTCTCAGAGGTTGAAGATAAAGTCCCTATTTCTGAAAACAAGCACTTCAGGCACAAGACTTGGAAGACCCTACCTGGGTCTGACCTGAAAGCCTGCTTTCTGAGGACTAGTTTTCACAGTATCAGAGGTGCTATGCATGCTTCCAAGGAGGAAAGCAATGAATAAGTTTCCTGAGCTGTAATAACTATGAATCACAACAGCAGCCACATGGCCAGCTGACCAATGTTGCCTAGTTAAGAATCTACTTCCTAGTGTTCTCAGTAATCAGTAATCTCTAATGGCCTAGAAATACTTAAAGAAATGTTCAACGTCCTTTTTTTTTTCGTTTTTATTATTATTAGATATTTGATTTATTTACATTTCAAATGGTATCCCCTTTTCTCCTCATGCCCCTCTGAAAACCCCCATCCCATCCTCCCTCCCCATGTTCACACTCCCTCCCTCCCCAATTTCCTGACTTGCATTCCCCTATTCCGGGGACCTTCCCAGGACCAATGGCCTCTCCTCTCATTGAAGTCTGAAATGGTCATCTTCTGCTACATATATAGCTGGAGCCGTGGGTCCCTCTTTGGTTGGTGAATGTTCAACATCCTTAACCATCAGGTAAATGGTACTCAAAGCGACTTTGACATTCCATCTTACACCCATCCGGATGTGACTAAGATCAATAACATAAGCAACAACTTATGCAGGTGAAGATATGGAGCAAGGGGAACACCCCTCCATTGCTAGTTGGAATGAAAACTTGTACAGCCATTATGGAAATTAATATGGTGGTTTCTCAGAAAATTGGGAATCAATCTACCTCAAGACCCAGCCCTACCATCCTTGGGCATATACTTCATGTACCCCCCCCCAGATTCTCCAACTCTGCTCATAGAAGCTCTATTCATATTATCCAGAAACTGGAAACAACCCAAATGTCCCACAACTGAAGAATGGACAAAGAAAAGTGGTACATTTACAAAATGGAGTATTAGAGAAAAAATTATATTATAAAATTATAGATAAATGAATGGAACTGGAAAAAAATCCTGAGTGAAGTAAGACCCAGAAAGACAAACACAGTATATACTAACTTACAAGTGGGTATTAGCTGTTAAGTAAAGGATGATCACACTATGATCCAGAGACCCAGAGAGGCTAAGTAACAGGAGGGCTCTAGGGGCACACATGGGTCTCCCTAGGAAGAAGGAATAGAATAGATGTTGCTGGTGGGCCGGCTGTAGAGGGGCATGGGAACAGGGGGATGGGATGGAGGAGAAAGGGGGAGAGTACAGGGAGAGATGACTGGAATAAAGGAGCACTCAGGTGGCCTTGTGGAAACCTAGTGCAGTGAAGGCTTCCTGGAGCCCATGAGGGAGAACTGAGCAAGGACTCTGAGGAACAGAGTATAAGGAGCCTGAACCAGCCATCTTCTGTAACCAGGCAAGACTTCCAGTGGTGGGGCTGGGACACCAGCACAGTCACAGAACCTTCATCTGAGCGATGAAGGCTCAGAGCTTGTGGGAATGGCCAAATAACGACTGGTCTAATGTGAGGCCCAAGCTAGGAGAGGGATCCCATTCCTGGATGGCAGGAGGGAGGTGGGAAGGAAACTGGAGAGCACAGAGTCCTAGGATAGAGCCAAATATGACTGACAAAAAAAAAAGCCAATGAAATGATTCCTAATGATTATCTGCTAGACTCATAGGCTGGTGACTAGTCCAATCCTCCAGCAGCTGATGGGAGCAGATGCAGAGACCCACTCCCACACATTAGGCAGAGCTTGGGGAGCCCCTTAGAGAAAGGCAATTTTAGAAGTCAGAGGAGACAAGAACACCAGGAGGACATAGCCCACAGAGTCAGCGAAGCGTGGCTCATGAGAGGCTCACAGAGACTTGAAGCAGAGATCCCAGAATCTGTTTGGGTCTCTGCATACATGCTGTGCTTGTTTAGCTTGGGGTTTTTGTGGGACTCCTTAGTGTGGAAGTGCAGTTGTCTCTGACTTTTTTGCCTACTCACGGTACTTTTTCCCTTCTACTGGATTGCCTTTTCTAGCCTTGATAAGAGGTTTTTGTGCCTGGTCTTATTGCATTTTGCTATGCTATGTTCAGTTTAAATCTTGAGTTTTTTTTTTTTTTTTTTTTAAACCAAACAATTCAGTGCCTTGAGTTCAGGTAGGATGTTCAAAAGAAACTAAGAAGCCCAAGACAAGCAATGTTGTGAAATCAATAGGTATACAGGAAAAAAGAAAAAAAAAAGCAGAAACCACATAAGAAGTTTCCTCGTCTACATGAAAAGAGATGGTGTTTATATGCTGTCGGCGTATAGATACTGTCTGCGCCCGGTGTTCTTAATTACGCTAGGAGGACACTGCAGGGATGTAATAAGCTTCTCGGCAGCAGGGTGGAGTAGCTCTGATGGACTGAGTTCCAGAACTGCCTTGCAGAAGCCTCCTTACTGTTATACAAGTCACTTTTAGCAAGTCAATTTCCGAATACTGAAGCCCCTTATCTGATCTAGGAGTAGTCAGAAGGGAACAGTCATTTAAGCAAGTCTCAGCCACACAAGGCTTCCCCGTTTGCCAGGTTATGTATAGGGACTTTGGTAGCTCTATGAGGTGGACAAAGTTGGTCAGCTGATTTCACAACATTGCTCGTCTTGGGCTTTTTATTTTCTTTTGAACATTGTGCCAGAACTCAAGGCACTGAACTGTTTTAAAAACAAACAACAACAAAAAGCCATCAAGATTTAAACGGAACTCGAATAATTTTCAAAGCAAGGAAAGGGTTAAAGATATCTTCCTCAAGTCTAAGAAAAAGAGGAACAACTCTTAAGAAAAAGTCAACGGGGTGCACACAGTCATTGCTGAGGAAGACAGAGGAGAAAGCAGACGCAGAGTAGCTCCTGTGGGCAGAACGTACTTGAACAAGCAGTCTTGCTGTAGACTGTTCCAGAACTTACAGAAGCCCCCACGATTGATCCCAGATGGTGAGTGGTTGCTTCTACTCTTTGTACTGTGGCTTATGAGTTACGACCTCAGCGGGAGGCTGAGACAGGAGACCACGGCTCTCATTTCTGTCCTTCGGGCCAGCCTCCCTAGACCGCTCTCATGTGCAAAGTGTCTAATGACCCAAAGTGAGAGCGGCAAAAAGAAAGGCGCTACATGTGTGAAACGGGCAGCTGGCTCCCACGTCAGGGAGCTTTTGCTTTTCTCTCTCTCTCTCTTTCTCTCTCTCTCTTTCTTTCTTTCTTTCTTTCTTTCTTTTTTTCTTTCTTTCTTTCTTCCTTCCTTCCTTCCTCCCTCCCTTTCTTCTTCTTCTTCTTCTTCTTCTTCTTCTTCTTCTTCTTCTTCTTCTTCTTCTCTCTCTCTCTCTCTCTCTCTCTCTCTCTCTCTCTCTCTCCTTCCTTCCTTTTATTTTCTACAATGACTTTTTTTCCTTCATGGGGGTAAGACTTATCTGAGGTACCCAAAGCAGCTGATAGTTGTAAGTTTTTTCCAAAGGTGATTTGTGTTTCAGACATTAACTATCTTCAGTGATTTTTAAGTCTGGAATGGGTTTTTATATATCTGTATAAGTATGAGAAATGAGAGGAGGCACTTTTTTTTTTTTTTAAGATCTTCACCTTGATCTAAAGGTGAAGAAGTCAAATAGAGATTAGGCAAAAGAAGAAAGGCCGAAGAAAATGCAGAGAAAGGGCAGAGCCAGTTCTTTGAATGCCCAGGTCCCACATCCACAGACTCAGCGGGCCACCTGTCAGCAGCTTTCCCATTTGAGATAGAAATGTAGCTCGCCCACAGTTGTGCCTTTACTGAGCAGGCATGGGGCTCTTGTTGTTATTCATCTACATTGTATATGTAATGATATATAATTGTGTGTGCACTGTATGTAATCTAGGGTTAATTTAAAGTACATGGGAATATGCAAATTATGACCTCACTTTATACTGGGCACGTGGGCACCCAAGATTTTGGTATTTGTGCAGATTCTCAGGGCTGACTGTATGCAAGAAAACAGCAACCTAAGACACAAATAGGCAATGGGAGTAACCCAGTGTCTGTGGGATATCTGGTGTGCTTGGCACTTCGCTAATATTATTTTATTAATGTCACGCTTCACAGTGGCGTCTGGATAGGCAGCATCACTGTATGTATTAATAGCTGAGCCGAGAAGAGGTGGAGATCACTCAAGGCTCCTGGCTCCTGAGGAAGAAAGAGAAATCCTTTTCAGCCTCTTTGCTGTGGCAGGTTCCCAGGGCACAGGCTTCTGGAGGTTTGGGTAGCTGGAGAAATGGTCTGTTGTCGGCCTTTGTTATTTATTACTGAACTCTGGGATTCTCTCTTCTACCTGAGAAGTGCCTTTGCTGCTTTTATTTCAGAGGATTAGAGATTAATTTCCAAGTAAAAAGAAATTCTTTCCTCTCTGGAATAATTTTAAATTTTCATATATATCTCACAACTTAGAGTTTTCATGGAGCTGTGGAAGTGATAACACTAAATTGTGCTGGCCCTGCTATAGGAGCACAGGCTGCTGTCCCTAGGGTGCTTGTTAAAGATGTTCTTTGTTTCGATGCCCCAAGCCAGTGACGAGCAATAAATAGCAATAAACAATGTTGGATCTTAGAGATGAAATGATGCAGATCATAAACAGGAAATTATCATTTTTTGTCAAGATGGAAAATGTTACATTTCAAAAGCAAACAAGAATTTGTCATGCTACTAAGGAGAGAAGGACGCATACCTATATTACCCCTTGATGGTTATGTGCTCCTTCTGAGTAAAAATCTGCTGAAATACACCAGCTATCCTCAAGGATCTATGCTGTCTAACAAAACTGGTTTATCTTCTACTCCACAATGATGTATGTTAGTAAAGGTTTGATGGCATGGATATTTTTCTTGCTATTTTTTTTAATAACGTGGGAAATCTTAGAGGCAATTGTTTAAAAATAGATGACTGGTTATTTATGAAACACTCATAATGGAATATTATGAAATCATTTTAAAATGGGAAACTGGACCAAAATACAGTCTCTAATGTGCTTAGCTTGCGGAAAAAAGTCAGAGGCATGGTGCTATCTCTTCTATAAACGGTAGACACGTGCACACAATATTCACCAGACATGTGAGGACTTTTACTCTTCGCTGTATGCTTTTGGCCTATGGGGAAAAAATTAAAAGTAGACAAAAAGAAAAGAAAAGAAAAGAAAAGAAAAGAAAAGAAAAAAGGAAGAAGAAGAAAGAAAGAAACCAGCAACTACACTGACTTTCCTGTGTCTGCCTGTGATCACTCAGATTCCTGTAGGAGCCCTCTGCCAAGGGCTCCAGCCTTTTGTTTTGTTTTGAATTATGCTGTTTGGGTTTTGGTGGTTGCTGTGTATTTGAATACCAGTCTCCACAGAGAGACATCTTCTAGGTGTGGACCTTAAATGAGCTGCTGAGCCTGTCTAATCTTTAGTCTCCTGCCTGTCAAATGTGGCTGACAGTGGAGGTCACATGTGGTTGTGAGGTTTTAATGTGATAACTTCTTACATGCTTAGAATTTTGCTCTAGGAAGAACTTAGTAATTACTATTATTAGTCATTTTATTATTACTGTTTTGTGGTTAAGAAACAGAGGGGAAATTACTTATTAAAATTAAATAACTCTATAATGGCATTCTTAGGACTAGAATTCAGGAAGTTTAATGTCCTGTGTCCTGTCTTCCCTCCCCGATGTGCTCACTGGCCTTGGTAGAAAGATCCCAGACTACACTCCTAGGGGGCTGACCTGAAAGAAGCTATGTCCAAGGAGAAGAGCAGCCTCCATCGTGTGGCTGGTTCCCGTGGGAAGCTAAACACTGGGGAAAGATGGTGAAATAAAGAAGACTGAGATAAGTCAGGCCCAGGGAGAAGCATGAGCAAAGGGTTAATGGAAGACAGGAAATGGTTCCGAGACTAGTTATGGTGGCAGCAGAGAGGAAAAGATGCATGAGCACTAGAATCCTTGGCACTTTGCTATTATTTGTTTGTTGTTGTTTGTGGGATCTTTCTTTCTTTCTTTCTTTCTTTCTTTCTTTCTTTCTTTCTTCCTTCCTTCCTTCCTTCCTTTCTTTCTTTCTTTCTTTCTTTCTTTCTTTCTTTCTTTCTTTTTTCCTTTATTTTTTGAGATAAGCTCTCTCTACATAGCCCTTGCTATTCTGGAACTGACTGTGTAGACCAGGCTGGCCTTGAACTCACAGAGATCTATCTGCCTCTGTCTCTGTCTCTGTCTCTGTCTCTGCCTCTGCCTCTGCCTCTGCCTCTGCCTCTGCCTCTGCCTCTGCCTCTGCCTCTGCCTCTGCCTCTGCCTCCCGAGTGCTGAGACTAAAAGTTTGTGCCACCATGCTGAAATTTGTTTTTGTTTTGTTTTGTCTTGCTTTTTTACCTGTGTGGATACTGGAGATGAAAGAAGACCTAAGTGTGGGGTGTCATCCTTCATGCCGAAGGGCATTGGAACTGGAATGAGTTTGAGGCAAATGAGGGAATAGGTGGTGAGTTTATTTGCTCACTGGGAATTTAAGCAGCAAGATGGAGATGCCCATGTAGATAGACCCCAAGCCAGTGTCAAGCCCAAGAAAGGCTTGGAGCAGGGTGGACAGACGTTGAGAGTCCTCAGAGTCTGGTAGTTAAAATTCTCACGTGGGTGAGTTCTCAGGGAGCACTGGATTGAGAAGTCCAGGATGGATACCTGGAAAACCTCAGAGGGGCCTAGGATGAGGAAGAGCAGTCTAGAATGAACAGGAAAGACTGGCTGGAGCATTGGAGTAAACCAGGACAAAAGTGTTATCATGGAAAGTGAAAGTAAGAAAACAAGGGTGTGTCCAGGGAGAGAGGAAGCATCCTGACCGAAGCTGTGCGTTGAGACATGGGATACATAACGGGAAAGGTGACTGGATGATTGCGTTAAGGGCCCTCCTCCTGCCTACCACATTACATGCTGAAATATATCCTGCCCTTGTCTCAGAATGGGATCATATTTAGAGACAGGGCTTTTTACAAAGATAAGATTAAAATGGGATCACTAGAGGGTGTCTTAACCTAAGCTTGTAGCTGAGAAGAGGAAATTTGGGTGGAGAAATATTTGTAGAGGCAGGAAAAAATTTATGAAGTAAAGTGACAGGCTGAGAGCAGAGTCCTCCCTGACAGGTCTCAAAGGGGGCCAATACAGTTGTTAACCTTTATCTAGTATATCTTGGCTTCCAGAAAAGAAAGAAAGGAAAAAAAAAACAAAAAAAACTGTATTGTTTCTTCGTTTGGTCTCTGGGCCTCGGTGTCCGCAGCCCTAGTCTGCAATGCCCGTGAGAGTGACAAGAAAGAGAAACGGAGCACATCTGAGAGACTCAAGGGAAACTGAGAACAGATTAGGTCATCTAAGAGAACAAAAAATGTTTCACAAGGGAGAAGGTAGTCACGGTGTACAATTCTCCAGAAAGGTTAAGTAGGATGGCAGAAACTATCCGGAGACTCTCGGTGGCCTTTTCAACACTCTCATTTGAACAGAGGGAACTGGCCTCAGAGAGCCCAGAACAGGTATGTAGCCCGGAGGGACACCTTCTTAAGAAAGTTTGATGCAAAATAACACCTGACCCCTGCATCAACTCCCTTCTGCCTTTTAAAATGACACAGAGTTGGGAGCTGGAGGGATGGCTCAGCAATTAAGAGCACATACTTGCAAACAATCTTTCCAGACCCACGCCAAGCTGCTCCGACCACCTGTAACTCCAGCTCCAGCGGGATCTAATACATCTGGCCTCCGGGTACTGAGGTACACACAGCCACACACAAATACAGATGATCTAACAAAAATTTTAACCAAAAGGACAATAAGTCAAGTCGGCTGGATTTGGAGGGCCCTCTCTCCACATTTACAAACTAAGCAAAGAGAGAAGTTGATTTTTTTTTTCAATCAAAACTGGTTTGAAAAGGATTTCAGTAACAAACAAAACACTGTGTAGCTACCACTTGACACAGTGGATTTTGTGCCAACATAGATTCCACTCTGCATTGTGGAGTTTAGAGAAACTTGCTTATCCAAGGTTTCTTGGAGAAGGATTTCGGTGAGCAAAACAAGCATCACTAGACTCTCAGGGAGCAGTCATACTTTATATCAATAAGCAGACAAAAAACCCACTACATAACTCAACAGAAATAGAGAAAGATGTATAAAAATATCTGCTTGAAAACACTTGAGTCCAGAAGATTCCACAGCCAGGTATGGTAGCCTAGGCTTTTAACCTCAGCACTTATGAGACAGAGGCAGGGGTGTCTCTGTTAGTTACTGGATTCTCAGCTGTACAATGGCAAGTTCTAGGCCAACCAGAGATACACAGAGTGACCATTTCAATGAAACGTCAAAATTTAGTAGTGAAGGCATGTATTGTTCTGGAGCAGTAGTTAAGGCATGTATTGTTCTGGAGCAGTAGTGAAGGTATGTATTGTTCTGGAGCAGTAGTGAAGGTATGTATTGTTCTGGAGCAGTAGTGAAGGTATGTATTGTTCTGGAGCAGTAGTTAAGGCATGTATTGTTCTGGAGCAGTAGTTAAGGCATGTATTGTTCTAGAGCAGTAGTTAAGGCATGTATTGTTCTGGAGCAGTAGTGATGTCTTGGGGTTAAAAGTCTAGATGCTGTTTGTAGCAGCTGAGTTCATGCCCAGCCCCTACGCCAGGGAGCTTATAAGGACCTGGAACTCCAGCTCCAGGGAATGTAACACTCTTTTCTGGCCTCCGTAAAACTACCTGCATACACCTGGTGACAGGCAGATACAGACACCATACACATAAATAAAGTAAAATAAATCTTAAATGGGAAGAGTCTGTACTATAGGAAGCCATAGAGTAAGCAACCCGATTATCATAGATCCATATTATTCAGATTCAATGCTACCAGATTTAATGAGAGAAGATATCTAATAAAAAATGAAAATGAGTCAACAGTTAGTTTATCTGAACTAGTTAGTAAATGACAGCCTGAAACTGGTAAGATTGGGGAAAGCTAAAATACTTAACTAACCAGGAAGTAAACCAAGTTTGCCACCCCTATCTTACAGTGATTTTTAACCAACTAAACAAGTTTTCATGGAGAATCTGAGACTGTGGGAATTTGAAAGCACCAGAAGGAATACAGATGAAATGGATATTGTGTTATTTTATAGTGTGGTTTGGAATAGAAACAATGCTCATAAAATATCCAAGACCAATGTGGTTAATTATTCAGTAGACAATCTCTCTCTCTCTCTCTCTCTCTCTCTCTCTCTCTCTCTCTCTCTCCAGGCTGAGATCCTCCTACCTCTACCTCTCAAAGGCTGGACTCCAGGCCTGACTATAGTGCCTCTCTCTACTATGCCTCGATTAATTTTAAAAAATAAATACAAATGGTAAAAAGTTCTTTTTCACAGATATTAAATGACTAGCAATCAAATGCTGTGAACACATTTTCATTTGTCAGCCAGAACAGAAAAACAAACAATCCAATGAGAAAGAAACACAACATGTAACAGATTTCTAAAAAAAAAAAAAAAAAAGAGTATAAATGACAAATTACCACATTAAAGGCTGATCAGTGTCACTCAATATTGTAGAGATCAAAGAGAACTATTACCATGTCCCTATAAGAATATTTAAAAATTAATAATGTTTCCACCAGTGCTGGTAAGATGCAGAGAAAAAAGGTCACTCTCTTTTGGGAAGTGTTAAAATAGTACAGGCCCTCTGGAAAAATCATTTGTGCTTTCTTACAAAGATGAACATGTTCTTACCATGTAACTGTGTGATTCCAATAGTTGCCATTTACTCCAGAGAAACGAAACCCCAACATTCACACAAAACTAGTAGGTAAATATTCACATCAGCTTTATTTATGATAGTCAGATTTAAAAAATCGACTTTTATTGTGATTAGTTAAACAAGCTTTGGAACACCATGGAGTAATACTCAGCAATACAGAGGGATGAGCTATTTGTACACAAAAACTCCGATGAATCGCTAAGGAATTACCCTACGTGAAATGCCAGTCCCCAAAAGTTACCAGTTGCTTCTTCCGCTTACCTGCCTTTGTAACAGAGACAGGGACCAGACTGGGAGTTGCCGTGGGTAAGGTGATGTGGAAGGTAGAAGTGAGGGGCTACCAAAAGACATAATTATAAAAATCCACACAGGATACCCTTGGGAATACCATCAGTCTATGGTGTGTGTGTGTGTGTGTGTGTGTGTGTGTGTGTGCATGGACATGAGTGCAGGCACCCAAGGAGGCCAGAAGATAGAGTTGGATCCCCTGGAGCTGGAGTTACAGGCAGTTATAATCCTCTTGCTATAGCTGCTGGGAACCCAGCTCAGATCCCCTGCAAAGAACAATACATACCTTAACTACTGCTCCAGAACAATACATGCCTTAACTACTGCTCCAGAACAATACATGCCTTCACTACTGCTCCAGAACAATACATACCTTAACTACTGCTCCAGAACAATACATGCCTTCACTACTGCTCCAGAACAATACATACCTTAACTACTGCTCCAGAATAATACATGCCTTCACTACTGCTCCAGAACAATACACGCCTTAACTACTGCTCCAGAACAATACATACCTTCACTACTGCTCCAGAACAATACATGCCTTAACTACTGCTCCAGAACAATACATACCTTCACTACTGCTCCAGAACAATACATGCCTTAACTACTGCTCCAGAACAATACATGCCTTAACTACTGCTCCAGAACAATACATGCCTTAACTACTGCTCCAGAACAATACATACCTTCACTACTGCTCCAGAACAATACATACCTTCACTACTGCTCCAGAACAATACATGCCTTCACTACTGCTCCAGAACAATACATGCCTTAACTACTGCTCCAGAACAATACATGCCTTCACTACTGCTCCAGAACAATGCATACCTTCACTACTGCTCCAGAACAATACATACCTTCACTACTGCTCCAGAACAATACATGCCTTAACTACTGCTCCAGAACAATACATGCCTTCACTACTGCTCCAGAACAATACATACCTTCACTACTGCTCCAGAACAATACATACCTTCACTACTGCTCCATCTCTTCAGCTCTGTGCTCTCCATCTCAGTAATGGTACATTTCCCATGGGCCTAGAGAGGTGATAGAATGTTGTAGAACTTCACACAGAGAAAGACGAGAGCATGAAACACTGGTGGAATTGGAATAGAGTTTGTGGATTGTTCATTGTTGAGTTCCTGGCTCTAAAACCGTTATGCAAGATACTACTGTTAGAAGAAATTCAAGATTTCCCTGTAATTTTTTTCTAGCTTCTGTAGATTTTTTTGAATCTACAATCATTTGAAAGTTTTATAAAAGGGTTCTAAAAGGTAATTTTTAAAAGCTAAAAATGCTCACCTTTACTAAGTATTGAACTCATGACAATCCAACCCCTTCCCAAGTAATTTCCAATTTATTGAATTTTCAATTTGTGGAGTTTGCAAGAGTCTAAAAGCACACATTAGCCGTGCTCTCCTGTGCTTCTAGTTGTGGAACTATAAATGGTTCCCATGGACAGGAGTGATGCGTGTCATCACGTATTCAAGTCCTCCAATGCTCACTCACACCAGAGGATACTGTCTGGTCGCTGCCTGCTTCTCTTGTTCATAATAGCTTTGAAAAATTCATTAAGCCTCTAGTAGTTTGAGTAAGAGAGGTCCTCTTAACCTCATTTATTTAAATGCTTAGTCATCAGGGAATGGAACTGTTCTAAAGGATTAGTAGAATGAGAGGCTGCAGCCAGGGTGTCACTGGGGATGGAATTAGAGGGTTTAAAAGCCCATGCCTGGCCCAGCTCCTCTCACTCCACTTGTAGATCAGGATGTAGCTCTGGCTACTGCTCCAGCACTATGTCTGCCTGCACCATGCTCCCTGCCATGATGATAATCAACTAAACCTCTGAAGCTGTAAGCCAGCCCCAATTAAATTCTCTCATTTATAAGAGTTGCTTTGGTCATGGTGTTTCTTCACAGCAATAGAACAGTGACTAAGACACAGCCCTACGGTTCCAGGCACTTCGGCCCCCACTGAAAAGACACTAAAGACAAGCAAATATATTTCTTCAAAAAACCCATTAGTAGTAAATATCTCAACCACTGAGGAGGCCAGAGATATTGGTCCTCTAGAAGAGCAGGAAGAGTTTGTAATAACAGGTTCATCCCCCCAGCCCCCTGCTCCCAGCACCGAGCTTTATCTTTTCTGATGAGTTCTAGGAAATAGAATCTTACCTGTGACCTTGAAGATAGGACAGTTGACGTTCTAATTATAGTCATGAGGGCAGGCCACATGCAGAGGAAGATGCTGAGCCAAACCACCGAGCCCCCAACTTCTTTTTACATAAGGTGGAATGCCTAAAATACAGCTCTAAAATCTTCCCTGTGATTGGTAACCCTGTAAGGATCTTCCAGAACTGCTTATTAAAATCTGTTCTTAAGCCTTTTGGACTTTAGATATTTTACATCCACTTCTAAGTTACTTTGAACCTAAGGCTTGGTGCATATTGGGTAATCAATCTGCTGCCAAGCTAACATCTCTAGCCCCCTTTTTTTGAGATAAAGTCCTGCTGAGTTGTCCAGGCTGGCCTCTAACTCACTAGTAATCCAGACAAACCTTGAACTTGTAATTTTCCTGCCTCACGGTTCACGTATCTGATAGTACACTTGCAGGTTGTGCTGCCGTGCTCAGCTCCCTATTTCTAGGTGGGAATGACTTTGTATTTTGAGCATTAGTTTCTACGAATGACTGAATTCACAGTTGTACTTCTAATTCTAGAAGATACATGAATGACCATTTTATTTATTATACAATTGCTTATAAATCATGTTATAATCTTACCTCTATGGGGGCACAGATTTTTGCACAGAAACAAATATCGCATCATTATTTAACATAATTAAAACTAAGAATCAGTCTAAATGGTTAATGGTGTTTAATAGTCAATGGATCAATAAATTAATCATGAAGCTGAAAGTAACATTTTAATAACAGAATATGACACAAGACCATGTGACTTTAAAGAAAATAATATACAGCCAGAAGCAGCAAGCCTGGCTCCCTCTAGATTGTGCAGTTATGAAAAAAAAGAGTTCTTTGACAGCAATTGCCAAATCCACTGTAAGCTTACATCATCCTGCAAACTCAGTGCAGTGAAGTATAAATCAGTCTGTGGTTAGACCAGAGAGTTGGCTCATCAGTTACGAGCACCAAAGCACCACGTGCTTCTCTTCCCCAGTACCTGGATTTGATTTCTAGCACCCAAGGGTGGCTCTCAGCCACAAAGAACTGCAGCTCTAAAAGATCAGAAGCCCCTTTCTGGCCGACCTCCTCAGCCACCAGGCATGCATGATACACCGACATCCATGTGGGCAAAACACTTATACATATAAAGGAATATAAAAATTAAGTGTAAAGTATTCTTGTGGTGAAGTTGAACTTCAAAATGGGACCGGCTGTCGGAGATCTGAGATGCTGGAGGTGGATGGGTTGGGTGTGTGCTTCCTGTCTAGCCCATGGGGCACGGATGGTGGGAATTAATTGTACCTGCTGCTGGTCACTAGTCTTCACACTGTAGTCCTGTGTGTAAGGAGGAAGCTGGACAACCTAGTCTTGTATATCAAAGAGCCAGGAAGATAAACATTGTAAACATTTGATGAAATGCCCTAGTTTTATATAATGTCTCAGTGTCTGGAAGGGCTTGGTTTGGCTACTGTTTTACCAGTTTTACCTGGCCTCTTAACCTCTATTAGTACAACAGGGATTCGCAGGGGATTGAGGCAAATGTGAGTAGAAAGCTTAGGCCGATACTACAGTGGGACCAAGATGTGATGAGGCAGAGGAGCCAGGAGGATGCTGGGACTATGTTTTATTAATTGACTGTGATGTTGGAGAAGTGAAGATGGATCAGACAGGGATCCTCTGCAGAAGCTACTGCCACTGCAGGGAGGGCAAATCACCAGAGCGTACATCTCTTACTCTCTGGCAAGAATTAAACAATACTATATCCTGTAATCGAATTTAAGCTTCATAACTGCAGATGTTGTTATTCTCAATTCTTCACAAGTAAAAATGCATCTTGAACATCAAAAAGCTGTTATCAGAGCCAGTCAAATCCCAGACATTAGCTCTGAACAATTATCTATCTGTATATTATAGATTTGTGTGTGTGTGTGTGTATATACATGTGTGCATGTATGTCTCTGTGTATGTGCATGCGAGTCTTTGCTTGTGTGTGTGTGTGTGTGTGTGTGTGTGTGTGTGTGTGCTCGTGCTAGGGAGGGTTACTTTTAGCAGTAGAAAAGATTGTAGTTATATGTAGAGATTTGAACTCAGAGCTCAGAAAATGGCTTATTAGGTAAAATTCCTGCTGAATAAGCATGAGGACTTAGATTTGATCCTTGATAACTTTGTAAAGCCACGTGGTACACACCGGAAATCCTAGCACTGGGAAGGCACGGACAGGTGGATCCTAGGGGTTCTGTGGCCATCAGTCTAGTAGAATCTGTGACTTCCAGGTTGAGTAAGACACACTGTTTCAAAAATGTCTGTGGAGAACAATGGAGGAAGACACCAGAGATAAACCTCTGGCTCCCACATGCATCCACATACATGTGCGAGATGTACCTCTGGCTCCCATGTGCATTCACATACATGTGCAAGATGGACCTCTGGCTCCCATGTGCATTCACATACATGTGCGAGATGGACCTCTGGCTCCCACGTGCATTCAAATACATGTGTGAGATGGACCTCTAGCTCCCAGGAACATTCATATACATGTGCAAGATGGACGTCTGGTTTCCAAGTGCATTCACATATATGTGCACACAAACACAAGTGTTCATGTACTCACATACTCACACCAGAGAGAAAATGACACAAAACATGCTCTGTTGACCAAGTGATAAAGGCAGGAGCTGGGAGAGAGCCTTGAACAGGAACAAAAGTACAGAGGAAGTAGGCAAACTAAAGGCTATAACCTAAAAGTGGTCCCCAGTCATCGAAATAGCAGAGTCAAACTAAATCAATCAATCAATCAATCAATCAATCAATAAACAAAAGCTTCATCAAGATTAATTGCATACATATACATACACATTCACATATGCATCTCAAGAATCCGCATACACCTGGATCCTGTTTTCCTCTGAAGAATTACAGTGCCTATTAGCAGGAGGCCACATTTCTCATGGAAAATTCAGCTAGTCAGCAGAGGCTGCCCACCTTCAGTAGAAGCCTGGTTCCTCCTCCATTTTGGCTGCTACATGTTGAGAGCAGGAAAGACCGCTTACCAGGGCAAAATAAGCAAGAAGTCTGTCAGAGACAGTCCTGTGCAAATGCAAGTGAGGGTCCTGTCAGCCAGCCTCCTCAGGGAAGCTGGGCCCTTCTCTCCTGAGACCTCTGACCTGGAAGGAGGGAAATGCGGAAGGAAGCTTCTCTCAGGAAGAAGGGAACTAGACTGAGAAATCAATGAATGGAGAGTTCAGAAATCAGAGATCAGAAAAGTGAGCTTGCTCATTCATTGGCTGATCACTGCTTCTGTTTCAAGAATTCTCTGGCTTCAACGGTCATGACTGTCAGGGAAACAAAAAGTCAGAAAAGAGGAGTGGGGTGGGGTGGCCAAACTCAGCCCCTTAAATGCTTACACATGTATTTGTATGAGTTTATACCATGGTTCCTTTATTTATTTCGCTATTTTTGAGGGCCAGTTCTAGGGGGCCTCGGGAAAAGTATTTGCTCAGATTAAAGGAAATTTGCACATGTCATTAACATCACAGAACTCTAGTTTTTCCAGGGATAAGGAGTAAGTCAGCAAAAGGAGAAAGATTAAGTGTGGAGTGGAGTGGGGTGGAGCACAGAGCTCCTGTGATAGCCAGGGTCCATGCTGAGAACTTCCTATAGCTGCCATTCCAAATCCTGGCAGCAGCCAAATGGACTAGAGCTTTTCCACCAGTGGAAAAGAATGAGAAACTGGTTCAGCAGTCAGCTCAGGGTTGCACAGATGGTAAGCAGAACAGAGGGACTCACTCTGAAAAGTGCCAAGCCACTCAGCATTCAGGTATAATAATAATAAGGTGTATCCATCTGTCCCTCTGAAAACACTCATAAGACAAAATAGAATCAATTCTATACCCTACTGAAGGGTACACAGGCTGTGTCATCCTTGGAACCCAGTTTCTTCATATGCCAAACATTTTACATACATTGTGAAGATGTAGGTATATAGTAACAACAAGGAGCCCACCTCATTGGTTGATGGGTCCTGACTTAGTAGATACACTGAGCCACACTAGGCTCATATACTGATACCTACAACTTGGTATCAAGTAAGAATGAATGCCAAGGAGAGAGAATTATGGCTCCACCCTAAGGTGTAAATGTAATTGTTTTTTACCTATCATAATTATCATCTCCAAGGCTTACTGCCTTAGTCTTCTAACCTAGGACTAGTTCTGGAAACTTCTAGCCTCTGTATAATCTTGTCTAGGACTAACATGTTTTCAGCCTTTAAGACTTACTGCTGAGTAAGCTCACCCCTTCCTAGTTCTTTCCCCTCTCTGGCTAGCTGATTCAACTCAGCTCTTCTGGCTCAAACTCCTCTTCAAGCTGACTGATGCCATCTGGCTTCTCAATTTCTGACTGAATTGCTCTTCTTGGCCTCATACTAACCTTGGCAATCTGTTCTAATCTTCTGGCTCCTTCTCATTCTCTGGCTTGTTCTGTCTTCACCTGTGTCTAGCTTGTTCTCTCTCTGTAACCTGTCTCTACAAATGTCCCAGTAAAATTGCCTCTTCTGTCCACGTGCCGCTCTCTCTTTAGTAGCTCCCCTTTACTCTCTCTTCTGGTGACAGTTGGGCGTATCCTATTCTGTCAAATCTTTCTCTGATTCATCATTTTGTCTGCCACTCAATTAGACATCACTTCCAAACATGGGTGCTTCCTCCTATACACTAACTTTACCTTCATTATTTGGGATCAAAGGTATGTGCTAAGGGCGTGTCTATATTCTAGCCAGAGGGATTGTGCTAAAGCTGAGCTACACAACTAGAAAAAGATTTTTTTTCCAGTAAACAGCACAATCTCAGGGTTCACAGTGTGATCAAATATCCTGCAACACCAAGGCTCTCAAGCCAAGAAAATTTAATATAAGGAGAAACCATTGTAAGGGATGACTAAATGCTGTTGTCTGATTGTAAAGAAGACACAGGCATCCTGGAAAGAATAGGCAAAGGTGTCAGGAGGGCATTGATGGTAAAGTATCCTTCATGTTGAGGCACATAGAGACTTGCCATTGAGAAGGCAAGGGAAGGGGTCCCAGGCATGAGGAACAGCTTATGAGTTATTCATGGAAGAAAAAAAAATCTTCAAAGAGCCTGGAGGTCAGAAAAAAGTAACTGTGCGCTATAACCAGCAGGTAATTTATGTAGGATGAATGATAAAAATAGAAAAGTAAGATTGGATTTAGATAGTGAGCAGCATTGCTCAGAAGTGTGGCCTAGCTTGTGAGGAACAAGGAATGGACCTTTTAAGCCAGGAGACTGAGATGTCATAGTCCAGCAACAGGTGACAAGAACCCCCAAACTGGCCACTAATGAACCAGAAGCTGAGGATGAGTAAGAAGGGTGAGGGAGAGTGACATAAACAAGCCCACACAGGAGCCACAGCATGACAGTGGCCCGCACACTTCTGCCTGGCCGCCACCATCCCAGGGGACCAAAACAAAAACAAGAGGACACCTCTTTTTAAAAATAACCTCTTTTGTTTGTATGCAAATAGGCCATGCACAGTGAAAGTCACTTAGAAGCAGTATTTATCTCCAGGCCACAACACACCAAGGTCACGTTGGTTTATAAATGTCCTTCTAAACCTCAGCTTTTCCCATTACAAGAGCACCATCCTGCATAAGGCTTGTTTCAGATTGTTTTTCAGTCTAAAGAGAGCTCAAAAGGGAAGCCCTTTTCAAAAGGATCAGGAGGAGTGACTGTTGATTTCATCAAGAACATTTCTTCTAAGGAGCATCATCCATTAGAATCTTCTAAGAAGATAGAAGAGTGTGAGTGGAGTAGAAAGGAGCTGCAAAATTAATTAATTAATTAATTAATTAATTAATTAATAATACTCAGTGGTCCTGCACCAATAGCTTGAAAACTAAATCCAGGTGTGTCCACCAATGTCTGATGCATTGCATCTGGTTTTAAAGATGCCATACAAAAGTGAGTTTTTGGGTCTTCAGAGGTCCTTCTCCCACCCCTGTGGTGAAATGGAAGCTTAAAAACAATTAGCTTAAAAAAAAAAGCAACAGAAAACAAAATTAGTCATTTATATAGGCTGTGTTCTATGTGCCCCGACCTACTTTATTTTACTTTGCCATGTCCATCTTATTTGGACCCCTACCCAGATATTTTTACATAAGATACTTTCAGAAATCCTTGGCTTCCTCAAATTTGAAATATACTGCCATTTTTTAAAAAAATGTGTTACTTTTGTTATGTGTGCTCTGCCCTCCTCTGTAAAGACAGAAAAAACATGGACCAGCAAGGCTGACATTTAGAATATTACCTCACTCTCGAGTTTCTAAAGGAGGGTCCGAGGGAATGGCAGTTTCTCGGAATGTGTGAGCCAACAGGGCACACTGAGTTTGCAGAACCTGAGCTTCCTTAGTTCTCAGGCGCGTTCACGGTCACTCGGTCACGGACACCTGACCTAGCGGGCTGGGTACGGGTTTCCTGTATTCAACTCCAGGCCCCAAGAGGGCAGGGGCTATTCTTCTCCCGCTCTACTTGAGCCCAAGGCCAGAGATCTCCAACGGTGTAATGACATCTTTCATGTATTGTTGGGGGACAGAAAATAGAGCAGGGATACAAAGGAATAAAGAGAAATCGGGCCTGTGTGCACTTTGGTGTGTCTCTGGAGTCTGCAGTTAACCCCGGTTCCTGCATAGCTCCTTCCATGACTTGTCTGGATGCCCAGTAAGGCAGGCAAGATGGGAAAAGTCCCCTGAATGTCTTCTTGGAGTACCCCGGTCGGTCTCCAGTGTGCTCCCCATTGCTCCCCATGTGATCTTTCTCTACCTTATCCTTGCTTCCCTGACCTATGAACCAGTGGTGCTTTCCACACACTTCCCAGAAGCCGCCGATCCCATTCTTCTACACCAGACTGCAGCCCTCCCTCCGTCAGACCCCGGATGTTGGGATCACGGGCCTCATCAGCTGCAGCTGTAGTCACGAGTCTGAGGTCCAGATGGTCAACCTTTCTCATACTCTATGCTGCCTTTAGCATTAACGTAACTACATCTCTGCAGACACCCCAGCTCCTAGCTCAGCAGCACCCTCTCTGGAGCATACACACCCCCACAGCAACTTTCATGTGCTCAACCATGGGCTCCAGATGCTCGAGGTTTTCGTATTAGCCTCCTTAATAAAGTGAACTATGTCTTTGGTTCACCTCATTGTAAGGCTGCTGTTAAAATTTATAGGTTTTTGAAGCTATCATGTGTGTAACAGCCTTTGCACTCAATTGAAAACTCCGTGCAAATACCAGATGAAGTGTGTCCCTGGCTCTTAGGTTTTGTGTTCAGAAACTGATAGAACGCATCTGAGAGACAATAGACATTGGCTTTTTCCTAGCAGGAGTGACAGTATGGGTGTAAATTTGCATCACAAGAAAGTGAATAAAGGGGCTGGAGAGATGGCTCCGCGGTTAAGAGCGCTGACTGTTCTTCTGAAGGTCCTGAGTTCAAATCCCAGAAACCACATGGTGGCTCACAACCATCTGTAATGGAGTCTGACGCTCTCTTCTGGTGCATCTGAAGACAGCTGTAGTGGACTTAAATATAATAAATAAGTCTTTAAAAAAAGAAAGAAAGAAAGTGAATGAAGGGCAGCCCAAGGCAGCTAAGGAAACAGAGAAGCAAGCAGGTGGGGTGGGTCAGGAGTGGGGTGCGGGCGGGGGTCTGTCCAGAGCTTGTGAGAAAGAAGGTCCCTTCCTATGTCAGTGACTCACTTGTACAACAAAAATAAAGGCTGAAAAATATCAGAAAAGAAAAAACGGAAACCTAGAATGCGTTTAACTATATAAGATGTGCTAAGATATGCTCGTGGGATAGACCAAGACAGCATCCCCTCTCAAAGAGAAATCTACCACATTTCTAAGAATGTACCTCTGAGAGAGAGAAAGAGAGAGAGAGAGAGAGAGAGAGAGAGAGAGAGAGAGAGAGAGAGAGAGAAAACTGGGAACTTTTATTTATCTTAAATTTATCTGACCCACAGAAAGTGGTAGATTGTTTCTTCTTTCACTTACTTAAGGAATTGACATAAAAACCAATGGTTCTGCACCAGAAATATGCATAAATTATCAAGAGCAGCTATAAATATAACGTTGGAGATTTTTCTCAGCAAGGCTGTATGCATGTCATTTTGATGGCCAGTGTGGAACTTGGGGAAGTGAACCTTCAAATGCTAATTCACTTTCCCACTAGTGTAGGAGCTAAAATGTCACATCATTGATTTAGTCGTCTTGCCAGGAATCAGTGCCTGTGGTTAGCGTGTGTGTGTGTGTGTGTGTGTGTGTGTGTGTGTGTGTGTGTCTTTAAATTAATATCTTTTATTTTTAGAACAGTTTAGGTCCGGTTTTTTTTTTTCTTTTCATTGAACAGATAGTACAGAGAATTCCCACCTCTCTGTATCTACCAGGCAGCCAGCTTCCTCTATTCTTAGCGTCTTCAGTGGGTAGTATGGTTGTTAGGACCAACGAACAGGTGTTAACCCATTGGTATTGACCAAACTCACACTTTAGAAGACTAAGCTTCTTTCTTACGCTTTGCGCGGTTTTATCAAGTGTGTGCTGCCGTGACTGACATTACGCTATCATACATGATGCTGTGCACTAGACTATCCCCCACACCTTTGTCCTAACTTGAGGGCCGGTTTGGCAACTACCAATCTTTTTTTTATGGTCTCTATGTGTTTTCTTTTTCAGGATATCATGCTATTGGAATTGTATAGTATGTGGGCTGTTCAGATTGGCTTCTCTACTCAAGTTGAAAGCATTTAAGTTTTCTTCGTGTATTTCAGATCCTGGAGGCTTCTTTCCTCTTATCATTAGCCGATGCATCATTTCATGGATGTATTGTAGTAGTCCGTGCAGCTACTGAAGAGCCTCTTTTCTTCATGTTTATCACTTGAATGTCTTCTTTGAAGAAGTCTATTTAAGCATTTTTTAATTTTAAGATTTATTTTAATTTTTAATTATATGCGTGTAAGTGTGTGTGTGTGTGTGTGTGTGTGTGTGTGTGTGCATATGTTCACGTGAGCGCAGGTGCCAGCAGAGGAGGGAAATGTCAGAGCCTCCGGAAGCTGGAGCTATGGACCGTTGTGAACTGCCTGACACCAGTGCTGGCAATCACGTGGGTCCTCCTGTTCCCAGCTTTTAAGCAATTATAAACCAATCTGGCATTAATCATTGTGAGTAGGTGTTTGCGCGGGTGTTTTTAACTCTACCGAATCAATGTGTGTGAAGTGTGATTGCTGTCTCATACAGTAAAAATATGAGAAAAAAAACTTAAAAAAAAAAACTTTTGAAAAAGTTTTTAAGGACTTCTAAATGGTCTTCCCAGCCCCATTTGTATCGTTCGTGTTCCCGATGTGAATGAGTGGACGCTCCTGTTTCTGTTTCTCTATATGGTCGCCAGCCTTTGAAGGTCTCTGGTATTTCTCTTGTCATCATTTTGACTGGCAGCTCTGTGGTGACATGGTGCTAGTCTCTTTGCATTCATTATTTGATTATTTGCTTCCTGTATCCTTTCTTCAGCCAGATACATTATCAGAACTTTTGCCCATTTTCACTGTGGGATGCTTGTTTCCTTGCCATTATATTTTAAAAATATCTTTTAAAATGTATTCATGTTTATGAGTGCTCTATTTGCATGTATGCCTGAATGACAGAAGACAACATTAGATCCCAGATGGTTTCAAGCTACCAGGTGGATGCTGGGAATTGAACTCAAGACCTCTAGAAGAGCAACCAGTGCTTTTAAGCACTGAGCCATCTCTCTAGCCTGTTGTCATTTTATCTTAAGCGTTCTTTGCATATTTTGGATCAAAGCCTCTTCATCATATTAGGTGTTTTGCAAATTTTTTCCTCCCAATCTGTGGCTTATATTTTTCCCTCTTACTATCGTGTGTATATGCCCTAAGGAGGAAAGCTTCTGCATGTACACTTTTACAGTAACAATTAAAGGAAAATCACTGTGAATGTTTTGTGTGTTGTCCCAGAAGATAGGAGGGAAGTGTGGATTCATCAGAGGTTCATTAAAAGGGTAGAGTTAGGTCCTAGGGATGATGACACCTATCCTGATTTATTAGAACTTAGTTATCAGGGCTGAGAGCCAGAGAGAAACTCAGCTCTGGGCTGCACTACTTCTCAATTAAGAGAAGGGGTTAGAGAGATGGCTCAGAACTTAAGAGCACTGCTGCTCTTTCAGAGGACCCAGAGTCAATTTCTAGCACTCTGATGGCTCACAACCATCTTTTAAAACTCCAGTCCTGGGGCATCCTACACTGACTTCTGGCTTCTGCAGGCACTGTACAGATGGTGCTCAGACATACATTCAGGGAAAACAATCAACATGCATAAAAAATCTTTAAAAAAAGAACAGTTCAAGAATTATGTTCATTAACCTTGCATGGGTTATATTCTGTACAGGGTCTAAACTGTTCAGGAATATAAGCACACACAAAACACTTACTTCCCTTATGTAGTGTGTGTATGCATAGTAGGTATGTGGGTGTGGGTATACTGGGGGTGGGTGGGTGGGGTGCTTGGATTAGACCCAGTGTTTTGCATATTCTGGGCAAATATTTTACCAGTACACTACACCCTCCGCTTTATTTTCACTTTTTCTTTGAGATGGTCTCACTCTGTCACCCATGCTGGTCTCAAACTCATTCTATAACCCAGGCAGGCCTTGAACTTGATATCCTCCTGCCTCCAAAGCATAGGAAGCCCCATTCCTATGTTTCTTTTAACTCAGTGTAATCCCACTAGTGAACCAGCATTCTGACCTGTCTTAGTTAGGGTTTACTGCTGTGAACAGACACCATGACCAAAGCAGCTCTGACAAGGATAACATTTAATTGGGACTGGCTTACGGTTCAGAGGTTCAGTCCATTATCATCAAGACAGGAGCATGGTAGCATCCAGGCAGGCATGGTGCAGGAGGATTTGGGAGTTCTAGATTTTGTTCTGAAGGCAAACAGGAGAGGACTGACTTCCAGGCAGCTAGGACAAGGGTATCCAAGCCCACACCCATGGCACACCTACTTCAACAAGGCTACACCTTCAAATAGTTGTATTCTCTGGGCTAAGCATATACAAACATCACCTGCCCCTAGGACAGCAGATTCCATTCTGCTGGTCACCCAAGGAATTCCTTCCCTTGTTTCAAAATCCAAGAGGTTTACCTGGTGTCTGACAAAAGGCCTTGCAAGCATCCTTGTTTCTGCTGGTTGCTAAGGGGATATGAGAACCTGCGGTAGCAGAAAGCACCCTTATCTGATGAGTCTGGCAGCTCCCTACCTTCTTACATACTGATGGCAGGAATACCTGGTGAGACTTCTGAGCTGAAGCTAGTGCCTTTCTAGGTGTGAGTTATCCAGCCCTTAGGAAGTCACTACCATGGAAACACGAAGGGAAGGGTTCTTGGGTGTCCACTGCCCCTCCTACCTACACGTCTCCCTTGTCTTCTCTTTCTCTTGCAGTTCAAAGGGAGAGAAGGATCTAGAGATGCAGGGGAACCTACAGGGTCACCTATACCATGGGTGTTCATCTCTCATGTCCCCTTGCCCCAGCACACATCTCTGTGTCAAGAACGCTCAGAAAACAAACACTGACAAACACCGCAATAAACAACGCCGTTACAAGGAACCTCTTTGTTCTGTATTGAAACCATTTTTACCACCATCAAGAATCCTTTTAGACTATATTCCATCTCCGGCTACAGAGGGCCACTAAAGTGGGAAAATAGACCCAGACATTTGTTTAGGTGTTCTACATGTCTTCGGGTGTCTGGCTCTGTCACAAAGAATATAGGTCTCGAGTAGGTACCCCCAGAGGCCATCTCTTGGGCAATGATTGGGTGTGGCATCAGGAAGGCATGCTCCCTGCATGTGCCCAGTGCCGTCTCTGCTCCTTCTCCCACCCCTGCTTTCACTGTAGCTTTGGCCTGAGCCGAGAACATCTGGGAATGAGTGGGTGGAAAGCAGCTTCCCAAGGTTCCAGTAACTTCCTCCTCACCAAGAACAAGGGACCTATCATTCCACTTTGCCTATCAGTGTTCCGTACAGCTAACTACCATCTCTGTGGCACGCTTTTTTCCCTTACCTCTGATGACACGGATGAGAGTCAGAGGACTGTTGATTGACTGGGAACAGATGGGAGTCAGGGAGGACTTTTGTTTGACTGAGAGCTAGCCCTAAACACGACACAGAGACGAGAACAGGGAGGAGGCAGAGACGCTTTTAACCCAATGTGCTAAAAGAGAATCATATTAAACCCACTCCCCGCCACTGTTTTAAGATGACATGAGCTTTGACTCAGGATGATGCTAATTCTACAATGCCGAGTTCACCCTGCTAGAATGAACATTACTCACTGTTGGAGAGGGTGCAGGCCGGAAAAAAGCTGTCAATTAGGGCCCTAACCAGTGGAGAGTGATTGGGCCAAAATTCTGGCAACTGCCTGAAAGGCAGAACTACAGAGGGATTTTGTACCTGCATTCCAATAATCTAAAATGGTCTAATAATATATCCTGGTGGTTCTAGGAAGTAGGACAGGATGAGTATCTAAATGGTACTTACAGGTCCATCCAGAGCTGAGGAGTGGTGGACTTGGGAGTGTTCTGAAAATGAAGCTTTCATCTAGCTCTCTTAACAGGTTCTACATTTTCTAGTGTGACAAGCACTGGTCTAGCATGTGCAAGGCCCTGGATTTGATCCTCAGTGGGGGGTGGTGGGATTTAAATAGCAGCATATTAAATGTAGCTTACCTTGTAGTTTAATATATATTTTAAAGATTTATTTCATGTGTGTGTGTGTGTGTGTGTGTGTGTGTGTGTGTATTTAGATGCTCATAGAGGCCAAAGGAAATGTCAGATTCTTTGGAACTGGAGTTGCAAGCATTTGTGAGCTGGTTGGCATGAGTGCTGGGGTCCAAACTCCAGTTCTCCAATAGAGCACTAAACGCCCTTGACCGCTGAGTCATCCCTCCAGCCCCCATCTCGTATTTTGATTGGTGAGTTCATGGAAAAAAAGAACACTTAAAAACTAAGTGACATATTAAAGAATTCCCCTATACTGTGATAAGTGTGTGAATTTTTTTAAAGTGCTCCAACAAAGAAACCACCATGTATCTTTTCCAACAAATAAAAAAGTATGTTTCTAAAATCCAGAGAATGCCCCTGATTCCAGTAGAGCCCATCCAATAAAGGATGTTTCTAAAATAAATATGCGGAGTCACTGGTGGGAAGTGATGACCCACGACCCAGCAGGAACCCATGGGTTTGAGCAGCCGTGGACCGAAGGGAACCAGCTTTTCAGATCTGTCTGGGAAGAACCACCATGAGCTCTGTTCACAGAATGAGGACCTCTGTGGAAAGGTCAAAGGACTGGAAAATACTCAGAAGGAAATGGCAGAGCAATAGTGAAGACCAGTTAAATTTGTGGTATGCCAGGTGAATTGCCTGCAAGTCTTACCATCAAACTCTCCTTTGGTTTTCATGACTATGCAGCAAGGAATTCTGTGATGTGCTACATTCCACAGGCCAGAAGTCAGGCTCCAGGATATCCAATGATTTGTCCAGAGTCCATCAGTCAAGCCAGGCTTCGATGGAGGGACCACTGGGGGACCACCCACCCAAACCACACTCTTTCCCCTGCTCTGTGTCCCTCAATCAGAAGATAACAAATAACCTTGATGGTTTCTGCAGCCCTTCGGGGAACGGTGGGTGGGGGGAGCAGAGCTAGACTCTAAGAAAGCTGGTAAGGCACATTCTATGGGGCTACTTCTGTCCTGAGGTCACCTCACATATGTATAAATGCCCCATTCAACCCAGCTGACTAGAGAATCAGGGCCTGGCAGGAGAAGGATATAAGTACCTGAGGAAGAGTCTTACACCTGGATGTCTAAACTCTGTGGAAGACCCAGATTCAGAGAGCACACTTTGCACTCATACGACCTCACACTTCTGCATGTGACTTCCCTCCTAGCTCAGAAGAAACCCTCCCCTCTTGCCCAGGCATGGTGGACAGAAGTAATATTAATATTCTAGAGTTGGACAGTTAGGATTAGGTGAGTGTTATCTGTAGTGCAAACTGGCTTCTAGAAGGATCTATGGAAAGTCCTTCACAGAGGACTCCTCCGTCCTCTGGTCGGGAGTGAGACTCTGCGCAGAACTTAATTGTTAGCCACAGACTTCACAGATTTTACTCCTGGGACTCTTGCTATACAGGGGTGTGTCTGTTGTGTTTGTGGAAGGGGCTGTCTTTGGGGTTTTCCTCAGGGCTTTACACTTGCTGGCTGACCAAGGGCACAGTTCTAGTCATTCTCGTCAGTGGAAATGCCCACCTACCAGCAGAAGTTATCTGGAACCAAGCACGACACAACCCCTGTCTGTGGTGTCAGTCTCTCTAGTCAGTTCCCCTTTCTGTATCTGAGTTCTTCAGTCCTCGGGTTATTCCTCCTGTATAAGGACGCCTAGGAGGGCTGAGGAGCAGACGAGGCTCCTTTTACTTCTTCTTCTTTCTTTTTTTTCCACCTTCTACTTTTTTTCTTCAAGTTCCTGTGATCTTCGGGAATGCTACTGTGCTTGTGTGTGTGGTCTCCGAGCACTGCGGAGGAGAGGCCCTGGTGACATGTATGTCGTCAAGACATGTGCAACCTGGTGAGCATGGGAGACAGAGGCTGCAGCTGGGGCAGATGTGCAGAGGTGGGCAGTCAGCTGGAGAGGGCGTGGGGGAGAGGGCAGAGGGTGCGGGCTGAAACCCACTTGAGTTTATGACTGTCCACATCAGATGTGGGACATTACAGAAATGAGTCCCCTCCATCCAGATATGTGCTGTCATGGAGCCAAGAGACAGGACAGGCAAGAAATAGAAGCTGTCGCTTACCAAATAGCTGGTGACTGCTCTTGGTTTTGGGGTGCTGGGAGTTCCCAGCAGTTCTGCTATGGACAAAGATTTTGGTGGACACTGGCAATCACAGAGCTCCTATCCTGGGGCAATGTGGAAGAGGAAAATTCCCACAGTTCTCTCTGTAGTGGCCTCTGATGCCTGTGTGACTTTCCAGGCCCAGAAATTCTTTCTATTCTTCCTTCCTACCCAACTGCCTCATCTCAACATTACAAACAATGATTGGGGGAAAAATGCTCTTTGGTCAAAAAAGGAGTCCAGGCAGTGGTTTGATGTGTTCCTCATGCTGTGTACACATTTGCATTTGCAAATACGCTTAAAATATTGCTTCCATTAATAGCAATGCAAGCTTCTGGAGAGAGAGGTGCAAAACGACTTTTGGCCAAGGGAACTTCCCACTCCTCAAATTATAATAATTAAGGAGTTGGCCTGTTCTCCTTAGATGGAACTTGCATCTCAGGACAAAAAAAGAGTGTGTGTGTCCATGCTCAGATCTGGTGGCTCTGAGCTGAGTCTGCTGCCACCGCTGTGTGCACTGTGGGTGTGACTTGACGAGGCTTAAGTGAAATCTGTATGAAACATCAGCTCATTTATGCATTTAGCGTATGTTTGCTGGATTCTTAACATGGTCTAGGTACAAGGGAGTCTCAAAGGCATGCAGGCAAAGTATATTCCGGAAGCTTCTAATGGGGAAGGTAGTATTAATCACAGGGATGCAAACCTTAGATAAGGAGGAAATGGTTCTGTGTGACTACTGACTGAAACCGTGTCTAATCTCACCCCTGGGTGGAGAGGAAGGATCCTGTTGTATGAATTTGACATGGTTGGGAAGAGAGGAAAATCGAGAAAAGTAAACTGTTGAAATACATGAGACTCTTCAAAAGTTCCGAGGCCATCCAGTTTCAAAATGAGGTGGAAGTGGTAGTTTGGGGGAGGATCTCTGGGGCAGAATTGCAACTGAAAATGCACAGGAGGACCAGGCAGAGTGTTAGGGGAAGAGGGAAGAAGGGTGGGACCACAGCTCGGCACACAGGCTTCCAGCAGACCCATGACCTCCTCTCCACTCTGTGGAAGAAAGTTGTTTCTGAATGGCATGCTGGATGCCCTTAGAATGAGGCTGGGAAAGACATGCCATTTTCGACACTAGAAGAGGAAGACATGTGCTTTGAGTGCATGTATCTCCTTGCCGAGGTCTTGAGACCTGAATCACTCCGAGTGTCCTGTCCATTCCTTATCTGTCACGCCATGCAATTCCCTTCTGAGTTTCATGTTCCGTTTGGATAGATTAGCGTGAATATAACTCCCAAGAGCTAAAAGCAGATTCATTTTTGTTTTTGTTTTTTTTTTCTCTTCCACACAGCATTTGCATCTTATGGGGGCTTTCAAAATCTGCCTTGGTCCAAGGGATGATTAATAGGGAATCCCAAAACTGGACTACACTGGAGAATATCATGGTGCACAGTAAAGAGAGAAGGGGCTATCCCATAGATTATGCCCTGATAACATTGGTTTTTCTATGTGACTTTGGTTTTAGTTCCGAGACAAAGAGAAAGGGGGCTCCCCTGGGCACCAGGGTGGGCAGTTGCCTTTGGGTGAACCTTGTGTCTCTTATTCCTGGCAGGTAGAGCTCATGAGTAGCAGGGCAGAGACCTAGGGGGAAACCTGTGTCATGAGTTCACCTTTGGGTACTTTTTGGTAAAAAGGGAAAACTGGCTTTGAAAAACCATTAATATTTTAAAAGGGGAATAATCTTCAACTCAAAGAAGCCTGATTGTAGATATAGCTAAGAGAACTGAGTGTCTGTCTTATAACCAAATTTACTGTTAGGGAACAGGAAAAGATAAATGATGTTGCCATGCTCCTCCTGGGTCAGAAGTAACCTGCATTTTAGTCGTTTAGTTATACCAAAAGGGAGTGAACGCATCCTTTCGCTATTTGTGAATCAGCTAACGTTCCTAATGTGTGGGCATACTCTGTTCCAATTGAGTGCAGAAAACAACAGCTAAAGAACAGAAAACAAAATGTAGGCAAGAAAAGAGGTCAAAGGGGATTTGTTCCGAGGGGATATGACAGTCCCAGAGATGACTCGGCCTAGGGTAGGAGACATGCCTGGGGGTGGGGTGGGGCGAGAGGAAGCAGAGCTCAGACTGAGTGACATTTGGCCATAGCCAATTATCTGCATCTCCAGTGCCCGCCAGACACCAGGAAGCAAGTGTTTGAGTCTCAGTGAGCATCCCGTGTACTCAACTCCTCCCAAAGGCCCCTGTTCCTCCTCTGGCTCTTTCCCTCCTCCTTGGGTCCCTGAGCCTTTTAACATCATGGCTTACCAGTCATTCTGATAGCGGTGCTCACTCTTGCCAGGCCACAGATGGGCTATTATCTTAAGCTTTCTGCATTGGCTTTTGTAGTTGTTGTTTGTCTTTTCTTTCTGAGACATTAATCCCAAACTTCCAATTTATTGAACCAGATGCAAATTCCTTATCTGATTTTCCAGCCTTGATAAGTTCTCCTGCACTTTTTATAGAAACTAATTTCCCATTACTTGTCTAGTCTTTCCCCAAGTCCAGTCAGCTAAATAAACAAATAAATACAAAAAAATTTGCTATGAAGGATTTGGTCACCCCTTCATTTCCAAATGTCCTTAAAGTTTATTCTAGGGTCAGAAAGGATTAATTTTGGGGCCCAGGGATTAAGAGCATTGTCTGCTCTTCTAGAAGACCCTAGTTCCATTCCCAGCACCAACATGGTGGCTAACAACGGCCTGTAACTACATTTTGGGGACTCTGATGCCCTCTTCTGGCTTTTGACAGTGCTGCATACACATGTTGCACAGGTTTCTATGCAGGTAAAACACCCAAATAGAAAATGATAAATATTTTAAAAAAAAATTCTAAAGTGATTTTATTTGCTTGTATCTCAGAACCTTATGAAAGCAATAGAACATTAAACATAAATGTCCCCAAGATGAAGAAATTATAAAGATTTGAGGTGATAGTTGCACTACTTCTCAGGATCTGATCATCACTTCTTGTATAAATGTTTTAAAATGCCACATTGTACTTGCAACCTACACATTGTTAAAATATATAAAATCATTATATATCAATTCACAAGATTCCAGAGATGAGCTGGAAGTGCTGCTCAATGCTAGCTTGCTGTACAAGCCCAAGGGTCCATCCCCAGTGTGTGTGTGTGTGTGTGTGTGTGTGTGTGTGTGTGTTGTGTGTATGGTGTGTATGTGTGTGCATGGTGTGTGTGTGTATGTGTGTGTATGTTGTGTGTATGTGTTGTGTGTGGTGTGTGTGTGTGTGTGTGTGTGTGTGTGGTGTGTGGTGTGTGTGTAAAGACTGTAATTGTAATGTTTAGTGGTGTGAAGTCATCAGCATTTAAAAGTGACTTGCTGATGGAGCTTCTTTGGTTCACATTAGGCAGATGTATAGGGTGTCTAGTGTGAGGACCGTTTCATAGAGTGTCTTGGAGGGGAGAGATATTGGAAGCTTGCAAAGCCTTTCACAGACGAAGCAGTGCCAGCCACATCAAGTTCCCGGAAATGAACAGTTGTTGATGCTAATGGAGGAGATCTGCTCTCAGAGGAGGATTCTTGAGCAATGCAGTGGCTCAGCCTGAAACCTTCATGAGCAAAAGTCTCGGAATGAGTGGCCCGAGTCAACACTACGTAGGGAGGGTTCCTCTGCCCACTCAGCGGCCTGGCTCTGAGACCAGACACTGTCCTGGCACAGCTCTAAAACCCCCACTGTCTCTCATCTGGGGGAGTGGGGCGGGGCAGCTAAGGTGGGAGTGTTGCTCCTGACCTTGACTCCTGGAAGATCACTGCTAGTCAGCTCTCTGTAGTTGGGGACATCCTCAGAGGACACCACACTGCCCACTGTGTTAAACTAAAAGAAAGGGGCTCAGGTGGGACAGAGGGAGACAGGGTGCCAGGGGACATCTTTTACTTTTGCTTTCCCAGGAATGTGATGAGATGCCTGGATGTGGGATTTTAAGGTTAAAGAGGTCAACCACACAGCAATTCAAGAATCTCCCCCTTAGAAGGTCTGTTCTCTACCATTGGCCTGTGTTTCACTTGAGCTGTTCTGCTGGTGGAATGAGCATACCTCAGAAGAAATTCCAGACTCTGGTTGTGGCTGTTAAAAGTTCTTCCCCTGGAGCTGAAATCTGGCTCCCTGTGACTTCCAGCCACTGGAACTGCTTGCCCCGCCCCTCCTGGAGGAGCCCTCAATATCTGCCCTTGGCTATTACAGATCTGTAGCCCCCTCTCCTTCAGGTTCATTTACCTTAGTCTTGTCATTGTTCCTTATTTGACATTTTCCCAGCATCCCCCAGTGAACCATGCGGACTTTCACTTGATAAACTCCACTTCTGTCATGCTCATTCAAGTATGACTCTTGCCTTGCTGCCCAAGATGCCACGGCGATGTGGTCTGATTATCACAGGTGACAGTGGGCAGATGCTAGTTAAGACAGAATTAATGCGGTGTGGATGTGGCTCAGTGGTGGGACACTTGACTGGCATGCCTCTGGCCCTGAGTGCTAGCTCCATCATCCTCTGCCTCCAATGAAAAGGACTGAATTAATGTTGATGACTATTATGTGACACTAAATGACATAGTTCTTTGTACATAAGGTATTTCTCTAGTTCTGTTACTCCACTTAAACACAGTTGTTATCTTAAAGCCCAAGTTTAGATCGCCAAGCTAACCCTTACAGGGCTGGTTGTATTCCTGTCTCTCTCTTAGGTTTCATGAATATTTGGTTGACTGGCTTTCAGTTAATTAGTATGTCATTTGCATATTTGAAACGAATGGTGTTTTCTATTGTTTTTATTCACAGTTTTACTAAATGTGTGAAAATAAAACAAC
Source organism: Apodemus agrarius (assembly GCA_964023405.1). Taxonomy (NCBI): domain Eukaryota; kingdom Metazoa; phylum Chordata; class Mammalia; order Rodentia; family Muridae; genus Apodemus; species Apodemus agrarius. The sequence goes on from OZ030018.1 coordinate 63,696,659, forward strand.
AAAAAATGGAGAGTCCCAGTGCACCTAGAGAGCTTGTTAGGTTTTGGTCAACTTGACACAAACTGGGCCATCTGAGAAGAGGGTCCCTCAGCTGAGAAAATGTGTTCCTCAAATTGGCCTGTATGCAAGTCTGTGGGAGTGCTTTCTAGACTAATGACTGATGGGGGTGGTGGTGCCGGGGAGTAAGAAATGTGAACCTGGGGAGCAAGCCAGGAAGCAGTATCCTCCCATGGCCCTGCCTCAGGTTTGCCTCGCTCACTCGGGGTTCCTGTTTCTGCCCTTACTTCCCTCTATGACTGCCTGTCAAAGTGACATGTAAGCCAAATGAACCCTTTCCTTCCTACGTTGCTTTGTGCCTTTTACCACAGCAGTAAAAAACAAACTAGGACACCCAGACAGATATGCTAAGAGTGATTCAACTGTTCAATGAACATGAATGAATGAATGAACTAACCCTTGGTCATTACTATGTGAATCCATCAGCATAGTCCATTGATTGAAGTCCTATCTCTTCATTAATCCACTTCTACTTTTTTTCCCCCATCTCAGACCAACTAGCCATCACTTTCACTCGAACATACTTTCACTCAAACAATCACCATGAGGCAGCCTTTTGCATCTTTCTGGCTTCTCCGATACTCTTATGTTATAACAACAACAACAACAACAAAAACAAAACAAAACAAAACAAAACAAAACAAAAAACAACAACAAAAAAAACAACCCTTTTTTGATGTAGAATTTTGACTATGTCACTCTGCTATAATGTCTTTAGTACTAATAAAGAACAAAATCTTTAACTAACCCACAAGGCCAGCGTGTTCTGGCCCACGCTGAGCCCTTCTGCCTTGCCTCCCACTGGCTGCACTTCAACCACGGACCCTCTTGCATCTCCCCCCTGCCCCAGTGCCTTTGTATGTGATACCACTTTGGCTCAGAACCGTTTGTAGCTTGTCATGCCTCCCAGCCCTTAGCCTGGTCAGTACCTCTGGATCTGTTTCCTAGAGGGAGGGCTGGACTATTTTACTTATACTGTTCTGGGGGTCAGAATTAAGCCTCAGGGGATCCTCCCATTCTCTGTGCTAACAGGGCCTGATTTGACTGCAGGGAGTGGATGGTGTTTGATTTGTTTATCTGCTAGTTAGAAGCTGTAGCTGGAGGGCTACGCAAAGCTAGAACTTTTGTCCTAAACTTACACATTGGCTCTGGCACTGTCACGTCAGGATAGAGGAGTATCTCACATGGTGGGCTCAACCCTTAGAAAATATGTTTTTAAAAGGCCGTGTAGGGTGGGAAGGCTTTTCGTGACCTGGTTTCAGAAGTTGCGGAACATCTTTTAATGCTTCATTCTAATAATGGATCAAGTCAACTGTGGGCCGACCTTGGGGTCAGGAGAAGTGATTAGATTCCATCTCTTTGTGGGAGGGATTCAGAGCACGGGTGGCAGTGCTGAGTCTACCACTCCATCCTTGAAATACACTTGAGACGAGTCGTCTGAAAACTTTCTTCAGCACCATGCATATCTCTTTTTGTAGCACTTCTCATAGTAAAAACATTATATTTGTTTATGTTTAATTGCCTATTATCTTGCTCCTTTGCCAAACTGAGCGACTGTGCTAAGAAAAGCCGTTTCTCTGGCTTTGCTCATCACTCTGTTCCCAGCACTGAGCACGCTGTCTGGCTTGATACATGTTTGTCAAAGCGCGAAAGAACACAGAACCACCCAAATCTTGACGGCAGTGATCCCCACACTGTTCTCAAACACGTCACTGGGCCAGAGCCTTGTTAGTGGTCAAAAGCACAGGATCCCAAGCAACGTCCCTTCCTCACAGTTCAGAAACTTCAGAGGAAAGGAAATGGCTCCACCCTCTTCCTCTTCACTGGCCGCTGGTAGCATGAGGCTTTAGCTTTGGGGACTCTGTGAAGAACCTCAGTACATTATGACACAGTTGAGGCCAACAGAGGCTCCAGCAATGAGTGTTCTTGGCATCTGTGTCCCTCAGCCAGCAAATGGATCCACCCACAGTCAGCTTATTCAGCCATAAGTGTTCGCGGGCGTAGACCAGTGGTCAGGCCCTAACGCGCTTGCGCCACCGATCGGGTCCTTCCTGTAGTGGCTGTGCTGTCTGCTGTTTTGCTCATACCAAGAACTCCGTACACTCCGGGAGGAGCTGAGTGCTGCGGCTCTCCACCGTGTGCTTCAGCTTGACTTATTCCTGGACACTCCGCCTTTCTTTTTAGTGATATATGAGGGACCCGGGCCTACGTACCTTTACATCTCCCTACACCTTTAGAAGAACTTTAATGCTGAAAATACTCAGGAAATATTTGCCTTTAAGAGTGTGAATGAGCAACCTAGGGGAGACAGTGCCCCTCCTAGTACCTGATTATTGCTATGTTTCAGGACAAAGTCTTTTCCATTGCTGGCTTCCTGGTTTCTCTCAGGGAACCCTTTTCCCGCTTCCTTTTTTCAGAACGGCGCAGTCCTCTGTGTCACCTCATCTCCCCTCTTCTGCCTCAACTAGATCCCAGTGCCTGCCTACAGCCTGTTCCTGTGAGGAGCGGAACAGAGTAGAGTTCTTTACTTGACACAGAGTCGGTGGCCAAGCAGCATCTGTGGAATGATTTGCCTACCAGGACAAAACCTCCCAGGATGCAAATGGAGGCTCTGACCCCGTTCTAGCCCATCTCAGGGTCTCCCGAGGGTCCCGTATCGATTTTAGGGTACGCTCTGGTAGTGCATTGTCTCCTCTTACCCTGTCATGGGCATATTTGGAATCTTTTTTGCTTGTTCCCCATGCACTAGTGAATCTGGATGGCACTTTTAGAGGAACCATGTTGTGTTAAAGAAAAATCAGTAAAGTTGGCTCAGTTTGAATCTCCTTTCTGCTGTTACTAGCTTCACGGCCTCGAACATATTTTCACCCTTTGGACTGGTTCTTCATCTGTATTATGGGGATGAAAATCTCATCTAGCCATGAAGAAACCAGGGTACTTGGTCATTCTCTCTGCCGCTCTCAGTTCACATAAGGAGCCAGGTATAAAAAAGTCAGCCAAGTTGGTCTTCTCGGGCGCTTGGGTGTCTAGACCATAGCTCTTCTTGTGTGAACAGTATTCCTTTTCAGGCTTTCACTAGCTCACCCACCCCCTCAGACCTGATCCTGCTTCTAGTGACAGAAATCTGTCAGAGAATCCCCCCATAAATTCTCAGGTTCTTTCCTCTCTCTCTGCCTCTGCTGAACGCCCCCTCTGATAGTAAGAGTTTCCATTTCTTGGGCCACCTGGTAAAAAGCTTGCCTGAGTTTGGAGTTTGGGGAACAGTTCATTCCTGGGGAAGTGACATCACTGTTTGGAGCCAACAAGACTGGAGAAACTGGCTTCCTAAACTACACACACACACACACACACACACACCACATACATACACACACACACATACACACACATATATACACATTCACACATCACACACATACACACACACACACACACACACATCATACACACACACACTTTTTAAAGGAAAGTTGTATCCATGTTTTTGGAATGGACAATGGAGGTGTCTGTGGTGTTTGCCAGGCTGGTGTGCGGTCCCCATGTGAGCAATACTGGTGCTTCTCTGGAGAACTGGGACCGACTGGCAAAGCCAGGGTATGAGGTGTGGAAGACTGTGGTCCTCAAACCCCTAAATGGCTTTTGCTGAAGCCTGGTAGTCTTACCATGTGTAGTTTCAGAGAATAAAACCAGTACTGAGCTGGGTGTGGGTATGCAAGTCTATAAACCCATTACTTGGAGGCTGAGGCAGGGGGATCATGCATTTGAGACAAACCTAAGCTATAGAGTTATTTGAGAGCTCTCAAATCCTCACCCTGCAAAAATAAAAACGAAGCAAAACACTCACAAAGCCGGTGTCAGTCAACGCAATACCAGTGAAGGAGGCCGCTGTCTCTAATCAGGGAAAGACAGGCTTCCAAACAGAGAGGTTTGCAGCAGTACCGACTTCCTGGACCGGAGCAGAGCTTTGCCCCACCCAGTGAGTTACAGGGATCATTTGTTCTAGATTTCAGAAGGCTTTTATATAGGGCTTCTCAACCTTGCTAATGCTGCCACCCCTTAATACAGTTCCTCAGGCTGTGGTGACCCTCAACCTTACAGTTATTTTCATTGCTACTTCGTAACTGTAATTTTGGCACTGTCACCAATTGTAATGTAAATATCTGATATTTCTGATGTAAAGGACACTCACAGGTTGAAAACCCCATCCTAATGGTTCCATGTGATGACCTGAGTGAAGCGAATCAATTAAGTTTATAGAATAGGGTCATTTGGTTTTGTGTCCCTGTGTGATTGACATGTCAGGTGGGGGAAAGTTCTCTGATTAGATTCGGTGTCTTGATTTTTCAGGTATTACACAGACTTCTATATTTAGGTAGGAATTCAGACCTTAAGAGGCCCCAGCTTTCAGACCCATGATAAACAGGATACTGTGAGTAACTTAGTGTGATGAGATGGACAAGGGTCCCCAGGCTCCGCCCGCATGCCGTGTGGGCTGCAGCTCAACAGACAATGCTAAACCCTAACATCCATTACAGTTACTGGGAGAGAGGGAGAAAGCTGCCGGGAACCAGACATTCTGCTCATACATGCAACACCTAATATTTTGGCAGCTGAACTTACTTGTAACATTACCACACACTGCTAATTTTCTATATAGAGAAAAAAAACTTCTACAGTTTAACAAGAGAAAGTCGGACTCAAAACAGGATGCAGGGAGGGGGTGGGGGAGAGGGCTACATGACGAATATGTGGCGTAAGAAAAAACGATTAAGATATGTCTTAATCGTTTGGCGGGACCCTCCGATTCATAAGAGAAATTTGTTTTGAAATAACAGTGGAAACCACCTAACAGAGGTGGCTTAGACTCTGAAAAACAAATCAGAAAAAATGTCGCCAAGGATTTAGAGAACTCAGTTATTGGGTGCCTTTGATGGGAATGTGAGTACTGTCAGACAGTGGTTCCTCAGGGGGTTTAAAATAGAATCTCCATATGACCCACTCTTCCACTTCTCGGTTTGGATCTAAAAGAAGTGAAAGCAGAAAACTGGGGAGACGTTCGTACACCTCATGTTCACAGCAGCATTCTTCACGGCGCTAAAACAATATACATAATTCAAGCAGCCCTCTGCAGGTGGGCGCAGATGCTGAACCCAGAGTGAGAATCCTCGGAAGTGCAGAAATTCCAGAAGGGGCTGCAATATATGGCTGGGCCTCTAAGGCAGCGCTAAGTGAAGCAAGCTGCTGTAAGATTCCACTTACGCCAAAAGATGTCAGGCACATGGAGACAGAAGGGGCTTTCTGAGACAGAGGCAGGAGAGAAGGAGGAACAATCTCTGTTTACGGAGTCCAGAGTTTCCATCTTGCAAAATGGAAAGACTTTGAGATATGATGATGCTGATGGTTGTGCAATGAATCTTTTATGTTTGCTGCAAGTTTGAAAATGATCAGCCTAGTATATATTTTACCACATTAAAAAACATGATGAGAGGGCTCAGGAATTCAGTTCGTGGGGCACTTGCCTGGCAAGCACAAGGTCCTGGGTTCAATTCCCAACACTGTCAAAAATGTATAATGAAGTGTCAGTTTAACCTTTAAATGGTACCAATCAAAAATTCACAACTTAGAAGACATTCTCAAAAAAGTATGTGAAAGGAAGTAGTCTCCTGTTGGTGGAAGTTTCTTTCTTTCTTTCTTTCTTTCTTTCTTTCTTTCTTTCTTTCTTTATTTATTTATTTTTTGTTTGGTTTGGTTTGATTTTTTGAGACAGAGTTTCTCTGTGTAGCCCTGGCTGTCCTGGAACTCACTCTGTAGACCAGGCTGGCCTCGAACTCAGAGATTCACCTGCCTCTGCCTCCCAAGTGCTGGGATTACAGGCGTGCGCCACCACCGCCCGACTTGGTGGAAATTTTAATGTATAATTGTGGAGGAAAATCTGTATCCGTGAAAACTAAAATTCCATCATTCTTTAGCCCTTGGTCAAGAGATTCTCTTTCTGGGAAGTAGTCAGCTCTTGCAGGTATGAGATGGAATATAATTTGGATTTTTCTTTACAACAGAAGAATAGGAACAACTTATCTGGCTGTTTGTATCAAGTAGATTACAGTAGAATAGTATGCAGCTGCTAATATGATAGTGCTAATTATGACAGATATAAAATAATCCCCAAGCTGGTAGTATATATGTAAATGTATGTATTGAATGCTTCTATTTGTGTTTTAAAATAAAATACTGATAGGTATGGATCTGAGTTATTTGTTTTATTTTGTCTAGAATAGCTCTAAGTGAAGGCAAGAAACTGAAATAGGTAATTGGTCATATCAGGCACATCTTTGGAAGGAAGTTAGATGGCGAGGGACCCTTGCTGTCAACTATTTGTCACTCTAATAGCTAATAATAATGGCTGCCTACTTGAATCACCCATCTAGAATCCTGGAATGCTATGAGTGAGTTTCTAGACTGGGTTAATTCAAGCAAGGCAAGCCATCTTGACTGCAGCCTGCACCACTGCATGGGCTGGGGTCTCAGGCTGAAAAAAGATGGAGAAGGCAACATGAGGGTACAAAGAGACCAGGTGCCTCCTGCTCCCACCCCACCACTTTCCTGCCATGACGGGCTGCACCCCAAACCTGTAAGCCAAAACAAACCCTCCCCTTCTTCCTTACATTTTTTTTATCATAATTTTGTTGCCACAACAGGAAAATTAACTAATACTTCTCCTTTACTTAAAAACAAAAAACAAACAAAAACAAAAAACAAAAAACAAGGTCTTACTATGTACCCCAGTTGACTTAAAGCTCACTGGGTGGGCCAGCCTGGCCTAGTACTCACTGAGATAGATGATTATTTACCTCTGCCCTTCCCCCCAAGTGCTGGGACTAACATGTATATACTATCCTGTCCAAAACTCAGCTTTACTTTAATATTTTCATGTTATGTACAGACATAATCTCTAAAAATTCTTAATTAAAAAATTACCGTCTCAAAGGATTAAAACACACACACGAGCAGTGGTGGAACACACCTTTAATCCCAGCACTTGGGAGGCAGAGGCAGGTGGATTTCTGAGTTTGAGGCCAGCCTGGTCTAGAGAGTGAGTTCCAGGACAGCCAGGGCTACACAGAGAAACCCTGTCTCAAAACACGCCCCCCACACACACACGCACACAAAGGCTACAAGCCAAATTTGAGTGCCACCCAATACCAGGTGGTTTATTCCCATGGTAAGCAGGTAGCATTGGCTTTGTCTTGGGATCTGCTCCAAACTTTGGTAATCGATTTGTTTCCCTGCCAGTCCAATGTTGGTCCTTATTCTGTGCTTCCAGTAAGCTCTAATGTCTTTTTGTTCTATACTGAGTAGTTGAGTGGAGAAGCAGAAAGAAAGCAAGAGGAAGAAGAGGCTAGACTTTATAAGGCCTTGTTTGACGTTTTCTTTAGTACATCGTACAGATGAAGTGAGTATGTCAGGCAGTTATTCTCAAAGTGTGGCCCTGACAATTGCTAAACATAGCTTCATCTCAACTTATGGCCAAATTCTCTGTGCACAAGGCCCAGGAAAGTGTTTCACATGCTCTCCCAGTGACTTCCATGCATGCTGAACTTTGAAAACCATGGAAAAATCAAAGGAAGTTTGATTTAACTTAAGTGTCACAGTGTTCTCTCGTATTTCCTGCACTGGTTGAGAAAAAAGTAATGCCTTGCTCTACACCAGAATGTCCCACAGCCTTGTCACCTAACAGTAAATAGTCTGGCAAATGTCACAGTCTCGATCAGCATGGGAGGGCTGTGGAGGGTTGGAGAGCACTGTTTTATACGGCTGCAGTCTGGAAACTAAGTCTTTAGCTTTGTGAGAAGTGAGCATTGTATTGGCCCTTGGACTTTTCCTTAGGATCTCCTGGGTCTGGGAAGGAAAAGGAGAGAGGAGTGGGGAGGGAGGAGGAAGGAGGCCTCTGTTACCATGTTTAGAAGCAGCAGCCATTTTCTCTGCCCTTAGTAAAATGGCCTGCCTCACTGCAAAGGAAGCTGGGAAATATGGCCTGTGTGTGGAGCTAAGTGGAGTGAAATGACTTCAGTGAATGTGGGAACCTACATGAATTTTAAGTACTATTTCTAGGTCATGTTTCACTGAACAACTATTTTCAGTCTCACTTTCTAACTAAGTTTTATCTTGTCTTTTTTAAACTCCAGCACCATGGACTTGGCAATTCTTCTCTTTGTGACAATCTGTGTGCTCTCAGGTAAGAACCCTTTCCTGTGTAAAATCCTGGGGTCCTTCTGCTGTCTTCCAGGGGGGAGTCAGGCCACCTTGAGCCCAGGCCTGAGAGTGGCTGGTATGGTTTGCTCATATTTGACTTGAGTTGCCTAAAACTCCATAGCAAATAGCTTTCCTAGAGAGGACAGAAGGATCAGGACCATGACCAGGTGTCTTCAGTCTGGGCATCTTCCTCCTCTGCAACCAAACCCCCAGGATCTCGACACACAGCACAAGGTGGTGTGTCCTGTCCAGGACTCTTAGAGAGGCGAAGAAGGCCTCTGATTTGACTCCACACATACACATCTGGTCTTCTCAGTCCCCATTTTCAGTATTCTCAAGCCCTCAGGAAACAGCTGACAGCTTTCAAAGGCTTCTTCTCCTTCTTTTTATTATTATTATTATTATTTTCTATATTCTTTGTTTACATTCCAAATGATTTCCCCTTTCCCGGTTCCCCCCTCCCCATAAGTCCCATAAGCTTGCAGTACTGGCTCACCCCCACATCCTTCTCTCTTAGCCTGTGTCCTAGTTCATACTGGTCATGCTTTGTGACTCTGTATCTCCAGTTAATCATACCAGCCAATTTACTCTAAAGCTAAGGAAGCTAAGGCTTCAGGGCTCCCCCTCATCAGGCTCCCCCTTTCTAACCCCTAAAGACCCCAGGAAGGCCCTGGTAAGATTTGGATAAGATAACCATAATTAACTAAGATTGCTCCCCCCTCCCAGTCTCCTGCTGAGTGACATTTTGCATTTGAATTGTGTGTTATTTTTTTCTAAAAAGCTCCCTAAAGTTTGGAAGTGTGAGACCTGGAGAGTTAGCCCTTCCTGGCTCACTGCTCTCTGGCATAACCTATAAGCAGCTGGCCAGAGGCCCTGCCATGCATCCTGCAACTGAATGCCATTTTGTTTCTGCTGACCCACACTTTCCTGTACTCCCTGTGTCCACCTCAGCCCTGACAGAGAAGTCATCTAAGTCTTGGTGACCAGCAGCCGAGGTAGGACAGCTTGTGGTGTGCCTGCAGCAGCTGCAGGCCACCCCTGACCACCCGGCCTCTGACAAACCAGCTCAGCCACAAAAACAACACCTCCTTCATAATTGTCACACAACAGTCCCTTGGCCTGGCAGGGTAAAGAGGAGGAGTTGAGTACTGTGAAGAACTATTCCCTTAGATCTCAGTAGATAGAGACAGGCCTTCCTTTTGTGGTGTGTGTTTTCTGCCTAGCACTCAAGGCTTGCAGAGGCACCAGTATGATGTCTACAGGTACTCAGCTAGCTACCATCAATGTAAATGAGAAGGGCAGCTTTCCCTTGGCAGGGTCAATGACCTGGAGTCTCAGCTCCTAGGGAGATATGTATACACACAAATATTAGAGGTGAGAGAGAAAAAGATAATTTGTATGTGTCTATGCATTTGTGTGTGTGCATGTTTCTCTCTCTCTCTCTCTCTCTCTCTCTCTCTCTCTCTGTATATCTATGTATCTGTACTTGTCTCAATGTATGTGTGTGCATGCATGTCTTTGTGGGTATCTGTGTGTGTGTGTGTGTGTGTGTGTGTGTGTGTGTTTAGTTCAGGTATTGTTCTGAGCACTTTATAAATAGCAATTCATTTAAAAACCACAATAACTTGCTGCAATTAGATCTCGTCATCATTCCTCATTCTAAGACAAGGTCCCTAAAGTGCAGAGACAGCTAAGTAATTGACTCAAGATCAGCACAGCTCCTAACGAGAGAGGCCGGATTCATGCCTAGCAGTGCAGACTGAACGCCACTGATGTGAGATATCAGGCTCTTTCTCCTAGCTCTTGCTCCTGAGGCAATTACAAGTGGCAAGCTCTGCTTTTGGGGTGACTCAAATAGTTTTGGCGGGTGATATTGCTTCAGCTTGGTCCTTCCTTGTTGACATGTTGCCTCCTTCACATCCTGATTCTATTCATAAGCTACACCCCAGGTGACCTTAAATCTTAGGCCTTAGCACTGCCAGTTAGAATGGCAATCTTAGCTTTTATGATCTGGGAGAGAAATGCCCTGGCTGTTGTTCAGTAACAGCTTAACTGAGACATCTTCCCTGTCCCCACACTTTTGGGCTCAGCCCTTTGAAAGTGAGTAGATAAAGCTGAGAAACCCATCAAAACCTAGGACAGGTGTCACTTCTCTTTTGACCTGCTCTGAAACCATGTGGAAACTCCTAGCTCCTGAATGAGGGGTCAATGAAACCATAAGAAAAAAAATCTTGAGTGATAACTGATTAGGTTTCGTTATATATGGGATATATGGGAAGAGGACACAGCTAGGGACAAACAGATATAAAGACAGCAGGCAATTGGCATCAAACGCTAGGAAAAAAACTTGCCAATCTTTCACTCACCAATAAACACAACAATAAAACAGTCAGCCTCTCTTTCCAACCTTTTATTATTTTTACTATCTTAATCACATATAATCATTGATAAATATACTTGTTTGGCTTGTTTTTTTATTTCAAAGATGCATACAAAAGTATCTTGATTATGTCCATCCCGTTGCTTCCCTCCAACTTCTCAGTCCCCCTCCCCCCAAAACACCTCCCATCTGCCTCTCAACTTTGAAAACACATATATGGAACCGCTATGTCCCCAACTCCAATCCCAGAGGCTCATCAAACTTACTGGAGACAAGAGGGGTAGAAAGAATTTGAGAGCCAGAGAGTTCTGTGACAACTAGCCACTGGACAGGACATGACTGTTTCACATGTGAATTCCCAGAAGCTGTGGTTATCTGCACAAGACAACTATAAGATCAAGAGAGTTTAAAGTTCCAGCAGGAAATAGGGAGGAAGGGCTCCTCCCAATCCCTAGCTGCAGAGTTAATAACAGTTGATTGCTACTGAGGGAGAGACACTTTTCTTGGGGTAGAGACATTGGTATCTATGCCTAGTAGATGACCCACAGAGATGTGCTTATGAACAACACTAAATTGCCATTGCCTTAGAGCGTATTATTAAATTAAAAGCTACCCATTTTTAAACACAGTAGATCTATTTGATTTGAATCTGTCTCTTCTTTAGCTATGGAGTAGAGACCTACCCCAGGGCAGGCATCCAAAGAGAGAAAGGAGACACAACTGGTACTAATAATCCACGGTGGAAAAATTGCAAGGCTGATAACTTATGACGGCACATAAGACATAGAGTGAAATGGTTCTGCCCTGCCCTCTATACCTCTCACATGCTTTGGAAATTAGATACCTTTGTTGCTGACCCTGGTCAGTTGCTACTAGTGTGGCAGACAAAGGACAACCTTGTGGGGTCAGTTCTCTTCTTCCACCTTTATGTGAGTCCTGAAGGTTAAACTTAGGTTACCAGGCTTGTACAGCAACCTTCTGGGACATCTCATGGGCCCTACCCTCTGCGGATCCTCCAGCCCAGCCTTTGAGTAGCTATGACCGTAGGCGGATCCACCATGCCTAGTCCTATTGGGCATTTGGCAGTTGCTCTCTTCTTGTTTGAGTCTCCAGGTTCTAGGGCCTTCACTTCACCTGACAACACCATTGATCATCAATAACCCTGGAGAGGGAGAGTTTTCTTTACTTAAAGATGTACCTAAAACAGCTTTAGACTCTTGTTTTGTGATGAGGCCGACTGTCTTCCCACAGATTCTGTAGATTCTGGTTTGGATGGTAGATGAAAATAGCACTCTTTCTCTCTCTCTCTCTCTCTCTCTCTCTCTCTCTCTCTCTCTGAAAAGCATTTTTATTGAAACAATAAGTAAAAACATTTTATGATAAAATTGAAGATTTACATGAAAAATATTTCTGATAAAATAGAAGAGATATATGGAAAACCACATGAACATTGACAATTTTCATGGAAAATTAAAGAGTAAAATGGTAGACATAAAGAACATTGCCAAATTAATTGAAAAAGGAAGTAGAAACATTTTATGATAGAATTGAAGATTTACGTGGAAAATATTTCTGATAAAATTGTAGGAAAATGTGGAAAAACATGTTAAAATTGAAGATTATCATGGAAAAATTTATATAGATATAATAATGGTAGGCATAAAAATATTCCTAAGTTGATTGAAAGTGGAATTATAAACATTTTCTGATAAAGTTGAAGATTTACACAGAAAATATTTCTGATAAAATTGAAGAAATATATAGAAAAACGTGTTAAAATTGAAGATTATCGTGGAAAATTAAACAGATAAAATGGTAGGCATAAAAATAATTCTAAGTTCATTGAAAGTGGAATTATAAACATTTTCAGGTAAAATTGAAGATTTACATGGAAGATATTTCTGATAAAATTCAAGAAATATATAGAAAACCTGTTATAATAGACTATTCATGGAAAATTATACAGATAAAATGGTAGACATAAAAAACCTTTCTAAATTAATTGAAGGTGGAATTAAAAACATTTTGTGATAAAATTAGAGATTTACATGGAAAACATTTCTGATAAAATAGAAGAAATATATAGAAAAACATGTTAAAATTGAAGATTATCATGAAAAATAATGCAGATAAAAAGGCATAAAACATTACTAAATTAATTGAAAGAGGAATTACAAACATTTTCTGATAAAATTGAAGATTTACATGAAAAATATTTCTCTTCGTCTATGTCATTTTATTGGGGAATTGAGTCCATTGATTTTAAGAGATATTAAGGAATAGTGATTGTTTCTTCCTGTTATTTTTGATGTTATTTTAATGTTTGTGTGGATATCTTCTTTTGGGTTTGTTGGAAGATTACTTTCTTGGTTTTTCTGGGGTGTGGTTTCCCTCCTTGTGTTGGCGTTTTCCATCTATTATTCTTTGTAGGACTGGATTTGTGAAAAGACGTTGTGTAAATTTGGTTTTATCATAGAATTTCTTGGTTTCTCCATATATGATGATTGAGAGTTTTGCTGAGTATAGTAGTCTGGACTGGCATTTGTGTTCTCACAGTGTCTGTATGAGGTCTGCCCAGGATCTTCTAGCTTTTATCATCTCTGGTGAGAAGTCTGGTGTAATTTTGATAGGTCTGCCTTTATAAGTTACTTGCCCTTTTGCCCTTACTGCTTTTAATATTCTTTCTTTGTTTAGTGTATTTGGTGTTTTGATTATTATGTAAGGGGAGGACTTTCTGTTCTGGTCCAGTCTGTTTGGAGTGCTGTAGACTTCTTGTATGTTCATGGGCATCTCTTTCTTTAGGTTAGGAAAGTTTCCGTCTATAATTTTGTTGAAGATATTTACTGGCCCTTTAAGTTGGAAATCTTTGCTTTCTTCTATACCTATAATCCTTAGGTTTGGTCTTCTCATTGTGTCCTGGATTTCCTGGTTGTTTTGGGTTACAAGCTTTATGCATTTTGCGTTTTCTTTGACTGTTGAGTCAATGTTTTCTATTGTATCTTCAGCACCTGAGATTCTTTTATCTCTTGAATTCTGTTGTTGATGCTTGCATCTATGAATCCTGAATTCTTTCCAAGGTTTTCTATCTACAGGGATGTTTCACTTTGTGATTTCTTTATTGTTTCTACTTCCACTTTTAGATCCTAGATGGTTTTGTTCAGTTCCTTCATTTGATTATGTGTTTTCCTGTAATTCTTTAAGGGATTTTTGTGTTTCCTCTTTAAGGGCTTTTACCTGTTGACCCATGTTCTCCTGTATTTCTTTAAGGGAGTTATTTAAGTCCTTCTTGAAGCCATCTATCAGCATCATGAGATACGATTTTAAATCCAACTCTTGCTTTTCTGGTGTGTTGGGGGTATCCAGGACTTGCTGTGGTGGGAGAACTGGGTTCTAATGTTGCCAAGTAGCCTTGGTTTCTGTTAGTAAGGTTCTTGTGCTTGCCCTTCACCATCTGATTATCTCTGGTGTTAGTTGGTCTTGCTGTCTCTGGCTGGAACTTGTCCCTCCTGTGGGCCTGTAAGCCTGTGTCTGAACTCCTGGGAGACCAACTCTCTTCTGGCAGGGTTTGTGCACAGAAGGCTGTGGAACTATCTGGCTCCCTGGTGCAAATGGTGTCAGGAAGACTTCCTTCCCAGCTGCTCCATTGATCGTATGCCCCGTGTGCTCCTAGCTGTTCCCCTCCAGAGAGAATGTGTAGATCTCACCTCTTCGCTCAGAAGTGAAAACACTGCTGGGAGATCAGTCTCTCCTGTTAGGCTGTGCACAGAAGGCTATGGAGCCACTAGGCTCCCTGGTGCAAAATCAGAGCCCTCGTTTCTTGATGCAAGTTTAATTCATTTCCACTCTATCTCTTTTCATTGTCTACCATCACTAAATCAAGTACCTCGGGTAAACTAACAATTCAAACTTAATCTACCCAAAGTCATTAGTTCAACTGCTATCTTAGGGCCTTTTCTGATTTAAGAGGAAGTTGAGTGTATCCCTTGCTAGCTACATGAAAACATCCAACAAGCCATCAGATGTGGTGTCTGGGACTTTACTGATGGCTGTGGACTGGAGATACACAACTTGTAACTTATCCCTGAGAGTTCAATCAATGGGCATACAGAATAAATCCCAGAGTGAACAGACACATGGACCAGGAAGTCAGACTGAGGAAGTTAATTCCAAGTAAGCTGGAGTTCAAAGCCGTGCTACATTTGGTACAATGGCCAGATGGGGTATGGTAAGAAAGAGCATGGAGTTGCCCTGAGAAAGTTGGTAATACCTTTTGTCAGGAAAGCTTCAGGAGAGAGGAGTGAGCCATGTAGAGGGGAGAAAGCTGTCTCTGCTCACTGGGGAATCTAACAGAAAAGAAAAGCATGGACAGAGGGGAGCTGTTTGAGAAAGGATGATGAGACTGGAGGCCATTTTAGAGAAGTAGAAAAGCACAAATTTCAAATGTCATCTATCTGTTAAATGAAATTATTTCCTATAAGGGTGCTTATCTACCATCTGATCGTAAGATCAGATCTGTAGATTCAAAAGCAGTTTCTTTAGTATAACTTCTATCAGGGCCAAGAGGCATATTCACTGGTATTTTACTGGTGAAAAATGGTTTAAAAGCTGTATTATTTTGTTTGTGCTTTCCAATATAATAGCCACTATCCATATGTGCCTCATTAAGCTTTAATAAATTAAGATTAAATGAGATAAAAAAAAACAATTTCTCTCTCCAGTACTGTAAAAAAAAAAAAAAAAAAAAAAAAAAAAGATCCAGTTTCTTGGTCACATTTACTACTTGTTGAGGATTCACATTGCTCCAAACCAGTTAAGAATTCTCTCCTCTCAAAGAATTCTTTTGGAGGGATAATAGACTGAGGTCTAAGAGAGCTAACATCTCAATGAAGTTGAAGAACAGCTATGAAGAAAATGAGAGTGAAAACCTGTGTGTGGGGGGGTGGGGATTCGCAGGCTATGGGCCAGATCTGAGGTATTAAGGCTCCTGGGACACTGCTCAGAATTGTGCCATGGGAAATGGAGTTTGTGGGTGAAGGTCTCTGTGGTTGATGAAGTAAGGAACGTTGACACGAGGTTGTTGGCAGGCTCTTTATGGATGAATAAACTGTTAGATTATCTCTGCAGTTACACTGAGAATTGGTTACAAAGAACAGCCTTGAATATAATGCCGAAACCCTCCTTGAATGAGGACATAGTAACCAATAATTAGTGGTTCATAACCATGAGATAGGTAACACCTCTGAGCGGAGGGGGCTGCTCAAGGCCCTTGCTGAGGAAGCCAGGAGTATCTTGTGGGCCACATGGAGTCCTTTGGGTTTTGGGTAGAACCAGATCCCATGGAAAGGACATTTAGGGTAGTATTTATTGAAGAATTGAAGAGAGTCAGCTATAGCAGGATCTACTACAATGGAACAGGTTGTTCAGTGGGCCTAGAAAGGCTTTGGGTGAAGTTTCCAGAAAGAACAAAAATCCCAGAGTGTGATAAGCATGGTAAATGCAGAAGAGATGATGAGTTTGGGGGTACTGACCAGGGAAGACTGACATTCTGGTGAGGTCATAGACTCACAAGGTGGGGCACTCCGATGGTTTCTTTCTGCAGAGGTCCTTTAGTGTTCTTGACCACTGTTCCCCGACTGGGGGGATCTATGGCTGAATTCTTTCGTCCTTGGCTCCTGGCTGTATCATAACAACCAGTCACAGCTAAATCTAAACCATTTCTTTAGCCCACATGCTAGAAGAGGGAGGATTTCTCAGTGCTTTCCACCAATGGAATTTCAGGGAGTTCACTTGCAGATTCTGGGGACCATAGCAGTGGAGGCCTAAAGCCACTGGGAAAGAACAGACCTTCAGTCAAATCTTCCCCATATGTCACAGTTAAGATGTGTCTGCCCGGTTCAGAGTACATCAAAACAACCAGGGTCTGATGACAAGCCAAAGCGTGTGGAATGTGAAATACTTTCAGTTCCACTCAGGATGACTACAGAGTAGTTTCCACCACGTGGAGAGGAGAAGCAGATTGGAGAGGGGAGAAGTGACTATATCCAGAGAGCAGCTCTGATCCCCTCAGCTTCCCAAATAGGAGTTCTTGGTAAAATGCAGGTTCTGACTCAGATCTTGTGTGGAACCAGAGAGTCTGTTTCTGACCAGCCCCTATGTGAGGCCAAAGGCTTTGGTCTACTGTTTATTGGTAGGTAAAGAGGTTGTTGAGGGAAGATGAAGTCCCTGTTATCTTTGAGAGAGGGGGGGGCTGGGTCAGAGAAGTTGAACAGGGAATGAAAGGAAAGGAAAGTAGGTACTCTGGGTCTCCACGAAAGAGAGGGAAAACCTGTGTGCCAAGCCGATGTAAGAAACTCAGAGTGAGCTCACTTCTAGACCCAGGAAGTGCAACTGATAGCTGAGCAGAAGCCTCACACCAGCCAACAGCTGGCCAGTGCTTCAGCTGCCTGATTGATTTGTGCTGCCTTCCACAGTCCATCAGCCCTCGCCAAACTGCGAACACTTACAGTAGGTGGCACTCTTGCCTCTCACTCAAGAGACTAGCAGAGGTGTACCAGAAAGCCAAATGCAATACATTTCCCTTAGGCCCCATTTTGCTATTGTGGGAACTTAATGATCTCCCTCTTCCCTCTGATGCAGATGCGCATGCTGTACTTCACGGATGCCTGGAGTATCCTCGGGGGCCATAGGTTCCATGGGGTGGTCATGCTATCATACCTGCCTATCTAGTTCCTGTTTAAAGGGAGGCCAACTGGTCAGGCCAATTTAAATTCTCCTGACCCACCACCACTTTGAGGGGGACTCCTCTCTCATCTCCCTCACCCACCACTGTCCCTCCCTTTCCTCCCTTCTTGAAGGCCTGAAGGACAAATGGTTTATATGAAGACTCCACTCCAATCTTCTCCCCATGGTACCATCCAGTTTCATATGAACCAAAAAAAAAAAAAAAAAAAAAAAAAAAGTTCACATGAAGGCACACCCACCTCACCTCTCACCTCTCACCTCTCACCTCTCACCTCTCACCTTTCTTCTCTCTCCATTTATTTTCTTTGCTGAGTCTCCAGCAATTCTGTGGTCCAGAAAAAGTCCCAAAAGTTGGCTTATGCCAGTGTGCCAGTGTGCCCTCTCTGAACTTTTCCATCATGCTTCTTTTGGGTTTGAAAGGTTTCCAGGGCAGTGCAGCATGGGAGCAGCCATTGGTTTCTCTGGGGTTTCTGCAATATGACAAGGCACAGCCTCGCCTTTCCACAGAGTTCCCTCCCAGCAGCTTACTCATGTTCTTTAAATATCCTGACCACTTTCATCTTCCAAGAGCCATTACATTTGCCCACTGAGAATAGAGGCATTGCTTGACACTTGAGTGACTTCAAAACCCCTTTTCTGGCTCCGGGAGTAGCAGTTATGGGAGCAGGAACGAGTCAAATGTCAATTGGATGACTCAGTGGAGCTCCCAACTTAAGGAAGACTAACCAAAGGCAAGGGTGTGAGCATCATCAACAATCTTTCTTCTAAAACCATAGCAGACCAAAGAATAAGGGGATCACTTGGAGCAAGCAGGGTTTAGGGGGTGGCATCATAGTTATAGAGGCCTGTAGCAATGGTGGTGATGGTGCTTGATGCTCTGGTTTAGAAATTCGCAGAAGCACAGTACCAGGAAGAATCCCAGAACATTGCTTCACCTCCTTAATCAGGTGAGAAAACAGATTCACAAAGGTTGCAGCCTGAACGCATGAACAAAGTGGAACAAAACCAAAGGTCTACACTCCAGACGTCCAGCATGGCCGCCCGGTTCCAGATCCTAGCATCCAGCTCTCCAGTACTATCACTGCCTGACAAGCTAGAGGCTGGGTACTGTGTCAGAGTGAGGGAGCTTCCCCTTCTTGTTTCCTCTTTCCTAATTCTCCGTTTTTTTTATTTTAGACGCTGTTTCCATGAAGAGGCAAGCTTATTTCAATGGGACTGCATACCTGCCATGCCCATCTACGAAGGCTCAGAACATGAGCCTGAGCGAGCTGGTAGTATTTTGGCAGGACCAGCAAAACTTGGTTCTGTATGAGCACTTTCTGGGCACAGAGAAACTTGATAGTGTACATATCAAGTACCGGGGCCGCACAGGCTTTGACGGGGATAACTGGACCCTGCGACTTCACAACGTTCAGATCAAGGACATGGGCTCATATACATGTTTTATACAAAAAAAGCCACCCACAGGATCAATCATCATCCAGCAGACATCAACAGAGCTATCAGTGATTGGTATGTGGTCAGTGCTGTGTTTAGATTGTTGCCTGCTCAGATGAGACTGTGACTGAGCAAAGAAACATTGAAAGTGGTTATTTAAACAGACAGGAAAAGAAGGCAGAAGAGACCCACTTCTAGGAGGTCCATTTGTAGGGAATGCGGGGTATGAGCGTGGGGAACTGAAAGTCCTTTGTACCTTCACAGTTTATTTCTTGGGGATCAGTGAGAATTTTTTTAAGAGACATGATAGAGCTAGTTGAACAAAAAGTAGCACAGACAGATCAAAACAACAGGCAATGTGGCCACTGCTTCTGTTTTCTTCTTTTAGGCTAAGATTTTTTTCACCCACGGTAGTCTGGGGTTCTTGCTTTCACTCTTGGGGTCCTGTCATTCTGAGAATAGCATATAAATGAAGACGAACGTGCATGTTTAGCCTTGAAGACAAACTTCTTTTTTTTTTTTTCAGCAAAATGCCTTTTGTGTTTGATCTAAGTTGAGCCTATCAAAAATTTGGAAGTTTTTTTTTTTAATTGATGAATTCCATTATACTTTCAATCCCTGAAAGACACTGGGTTGTTTCCATTTTGAAGCTGTGACAAACCGAGCCTCGATACAAGTGTCATCCTCAAAGTGGATGTGTGCATTTCTCTAGTGTAGATTCATTCCGAAGCATAATGCCATTCTTCATGAACTTGGAAAAGGCAGACCTTTTGAGAAATAATCCTCCTAGAATGAGCCTTTTCTAAAACCACAGGATAAAGCAGGCAACACCAGACCGAGCATGGAGTGGTGCTCTCCTTGAGTTCGACTTGATTCAAATGTACCTACAGGGCTTCCATTTGACAAGGTGCTAAGTCTGGGTTCTCAGTGTGTGGCAGGCACCTCTGGAGAAACTGTTTTAGGAGGGGGCACAGACCAGCCTTTCAAACAGGTTGTGTATTAATTATAATGTGTATTAGTACTACAACTTCATTCATGACTTCAAAAGGTATTGTTGATGAAGCTGAATAGAATCTAGTAATTCTTACCAAGCATCAGCAGAATGTTCGAGGAGCTTAACAATATTGCAAAACTCAGGAGAGGATGACATGCAGATGATTTCCATTGTTAGGAAGAATACATCATACTATCGTTTTGCTTATGAGTCCAGCCTTTAGTAGTTGAGCCATCTCTCCAGTTTCATACTCAATTATCAATTAACATGCAGAATCCATATATGTGTCAGGTCCAGGATCTTTGTGTCAGCATTACAGCCCTAAAAACACAAATGGGAAATGAAGAGGAGAGAGCTTTGAATTTGAATGAATTCATTCATATGAATGAATCTTCCTAATTCTTTAACCTTTCGATATACTTCCTTATGTTGTGGTCACCCCCAACCATACAATTATTTAATTTCTACTTCATAGTGGCAATTTTGCTACTGTTATGAATCATAATGGAAACATCTGATATGTAGAATATCTAGGACATGAATCCCCCCAAAGAGGTTGTAACCTACAGGTTGAGTACCACCACTGTTCTAGCACATAAAATTAGACTAGAATAGTCATGTCAAAAACCAACATTCTGAGTTTGTAAACACAAAGACCTCCCTTATTACTCTTATGCATAGTTTCTTAAAGATGAGACCCAGAACATGCAAGGATCATAAACCCTGTGAGTTCTCGATGGAAATTTACCTAATCCCTGAATGGGAAGGTGAAATGTTTCCCTGTGGGAATGTAGGCCAGATAGTTAGAGCAAGTCTTCATTGAGACCCCAGTTCTTAGAGCACTGGTAAGATATTTTAGCTAGCTTGTCTCTCGGAGAGCACTCTCTAGAGGAGCAAGTAGATGTCTTGAAAGATAAATACAGGCTTATCAAGTAGCCCTCACTATGGGCTGAGGCCCACACGGTATACACCTTGGGATGGCCAGGTCTACTCCAATCAGGGAGCTGGATGTAAGCCACTTGCTGTCCTTTTGTATAGATGTCTACACTTAGGCTGACTGATTCCATCACTGTTCTGCTTCCAGCTAACTTCAGTGAACCTGAAATAGAACTGGCTCAGAACGTAACGAGAAATTCTCCCATAAATTTGACCTGCTCGTCTAAGCAAGGTTTCCCAAAACCTACGAAGATGTATTTTCTGATAACTAATTCAACTAATGAGCATGGTGATAACATGCAGCTATCACAAGACAATGTCACAGAACTGTTCAGTGTCTCCATCAGCCTGTCTCTTCAATTCCCGGATGGTGTGTTCAATATGACTGTTGTGTGTATTCTGGAAACGGAGTCAATGAATATTTCCTCCAAACCTTGCAACTTAGGTAAGGCTGCTTCCTAAGATTATTTATTTCACAAGGCGCTATATGCAAATCTTTTATTCCAATTATCCAGTATTCACTGCTTGCTGAAAAAACTTCCAGCAGGCCACTAGGAAGGAGCTAAATAGAAGGTTCTTTTTACATTTGCATGACCCAAGGTCGAAGAGTCTATGAACCTGAGTTATTCTTGAAGAAAGATGGTTTTAGTCCTGAAACTGACCCAATCTTTGGAGTTATCCTTGGATGGAGGAGAATGAGATGCTGTGGACACTAAGTAGATGAAATCTTCTAGCAAGAAGCTTTCAACTGACACACACACACACACACACACACACACACATATACACATATGTATGTATGTATGTATGTATGTATGTATGTTTGTATACCTGCCTCCCAACTGTACTTATTATGCATATGGACTCATTGTAGTCATTGTTGGCTGTAAAGCTGAAAATTCAGAAGATATCTTCTAGTTCTTGAGACTCTCCTAGGAAAATAAGAAATTCATGACATACATATATGATGAACTGAATTTCTTTTAAAGATGAAATTCAAGTCTAAATTCTAGCTCATGGAAACAATTCCCTAAATTTAAAACAAGCTGATAATCAGTTCTGTGAGCATTCCGAGGCAGGCAAGATCTTTGAAAGTCAGGTAAGTCTTTCTAAAGGCACTGGAACCTTATCTACTGTAAAAGGGACTATTGGGCCTAGTGAAAATGTCAAAAAATAGAAAGGAGGGGGAGGTAGAGTTCTGTATGAAAGACCCTCACATTTGCAGTGAGTTTCTGCATGCTCAGCTAGTGAGAGAATCACAGCGAATCAGCTGTACCCAATAAGGAGCAGGAAATATGTTCAAGGCAGACTCAGTGAAAGCATGCTTGCAGCATCTTCTTCATGTGCTTCCACAGTGATGGAAGAAGAGGTTGAAACTCAGTGCCAGCTTTGCTCCATAGAGAGCTAACCTACACCTGTACCCTACCTGTGACAAGCAATCATTCCTCCTAGAAGGAAGGCTCTCTGTTCCCACTTGACGACGCTTATCGCTGTTTATTCTGAGGCTCGTCCCATGCCACACCCCACCTCCAAACCCACATCCCACACTCCCAAACCCATCCTGCACCCCAAACTCATCCCGCACCTTCAAACCCACAGCCACCTGACTTCTGCTTCTATGGCCCCTTCGCCAGCCCCTTAACTATGATTTGTTCCTTCTGATGGCACCCATCCATTTCTTTCTGCCTCTCCTGGCTTTGCCTCATCCTTGATCCTGGTCTCTTCCCCAGTAACTTGGCCTATGGACATACCCCAAGAAACATCCCCATGGCTAGCACCCACAATCCATTTTACAACTGAGCCTAACCCCTTTGCAGTACTGATTCTTTTTTGCTCAGATATCTCAGCCACTGAGAATTTAGTAAAAGATGTGCTCACCCAACTGTCCTAGTTGCTTCTACTGCAGCATTTCCTAGAAATATAGAAGACACTCCAAGCTGTACCTGAAGCTTATCACCTTCAGGTAAACACCAGCATCAGGCTCCCCACCCTTGTCTATAAGTGAGCAGGCATTGGTCAACACCATAAGCTCATCATGACTCACCTCTCCTAGTTAACTATCTTAGAACTTGCCCAGGTACTACCTTCAGAAATGCCTCAGCCCTGGGTACCTCATCCAAAGGGCTTGCACATCTGTGTCCCCAAATCTATGCCCTGACCAGAGATAGGTTAGCTACTATCTTAGTTAGGGTTTTATTGCTGTGAATAAACACCATGACCACAGCAATTCTTATGAAGAAAAACATTGGTTTAGTCCATGATCACTATAGCAAGAAATATAGTGGCACGCAGGCAGACATGGTGCGAGAAAAGGAGCTGAGAGTTCTACATCTTGGTCCACAGGCAGCAGAAGGAGACTGTATGTCACACAGGTAATAGCTTCAACATAGGAGACCTCAAAGCCTGCATCCCCAGTGACACACTTTGTTCAACAAGGTGACATCTACTCTAACAAGGCCACTCTTCCTAATAGTGACACTCTTTAGGGCCAAGCATTCAAACACATGAATCTATGGAGACCATTACTATTCAAACCACCATCGCCACTGGATCTTTTTGTATATCAAAAGACAGAAGTCTCCATATAAGAGCCATAACCTCCTTTATTGGAAATCTCAAGTAGATTCAAGTGAGACAAACAGGGACACACTTAAAAGGTATTAAATATGGTCCACAATGCCAATCATTATTTTCCTTACTATTCTAGGAAGAGAGCACATGCTGAAAATTTGTATCTAAACTATGGTATATTTTGATCCCAATTTTCCTATAATTTAGGATTGAACAGAAGGACTGTTTCTTTAAATGTCTGTGAACTGAACTACTCAATTTTCTATTAATTTCTGAGACTGCTGTTTAGGCTTTCCTATTCTAGGAAGTAACTGCTGACCTTCAGGAATCTGATTCTCCAGGGAATGAAGAAATAGCAAAGGTTTCCTAACAGAGAAGGCATACTGAAAGGCAGGGTGAGGAAGCGTGGGGTTACCTCAGTAAAAATAATAATCAGATACTTTCAAGTAGTTGTTCTGTTTTCCCAAATGAGAGGTGATTTAAAGAGTGACTTCAAGATGATGGTGGATGGAGGAACCATTACCAACGTTTCTCTAGGTTTCCTGCTGTTGATTTCAGTTTCCTATGGCCCTAGAACCCAGGGGGAGATGAGAGAGACAGAGAGAGACAGAAACAGAGACAGAGAGACAGAGACAGAAAGACGGAGCGAGAACAGAGGGAAAGAGGGAGGGGAAAAGGAAGGAAGAATAGAAAAAGGGAGGAAGGGATGAAGGCAAAGAGGGAAAGAAGGAAGGAAGAAAGGGACAGAGGGAGGGAAGGAGGGAGGGAGGGCAGGCAGGTGTGAATTTAAACCTTTCATAAATGGGTTTCTTACTAATGGAAAACTTGTCATTTCTAGTTCTCCCAGAGTCCCCATCTGCTCCAGAGAATCGGATCCAGACTGTAGTTTCCATTTCAGTTGTGTGCTTCTTCGCTCTGCTGCTGCTTGTCTTCATGGTGGCAAAACATTGTTACAAGAAGCAGAACCAGCCTGGCAGGTGATGAGTGTCTTTGTTCTGTCTGATGATCACCATGTAAAATGTGTTTTTCATGAGCATACAAGATGAGGACGTAGCTCGGTGTTACACAACAGGTACAAGCCAAGTTCAGTCTCCAACACTGAAGAAAGTGTTTCTACATTGGAATATGAATGAAATAATGGGTTTTGTTGTGATATTCACACATGCAAATGGTGTACTTTGCATACATTCAGCTCCCCATTGTCATCTCTTGTCCTCCCCCAACACACACACACACACACACACACACACACACACACACAAACACACAGACACCAATTACCCTCTTTCTTCTTGATAATTCTACTCTCAGGAGATAGATGATTGCTAGATCTAGACTCTGCATGACAGAAAACACATTACAGTTATCTTTCTGAGTCTGGATTAGTTTTCTTAGCATGATCATCTCTGTTCATTTACTTTAAGGTGACATAATTATGTTCTTAACAATGACTCAACAAAACTGTATAGGATACACACATACACACACATATGTATCTCATGTTCTTTTTACTCATTTATCTGTCGATAGTTCTGTATTTTGTCTACTGTGAATAGTGACATAATAAATACAGTCTATATGTCATTATCTTTGTGGTGTGCTGACTTAGAATGCTTTATAGACACAGGGATAGTATAGATGTGTCAGATGGAAGTTCTATTTTTAGTATTTTGAGTAACCTTCATAGTAGTGGGTACCCTCATTTGCATTTCCACAGTATATGAACTTTCTTTATCTTGTATCTTTTCTGTCATTTTCCCCTCTGGTGACAACCATTATTGACTGAGATGCCACAGTAGTTTACTGTAGTTTTGACCTATATTTCCTTAACAGGTAAGGATGTTAAATAGTGTGGGGAAGGGATGTTTATTTATTGGCCATTAGTTCTTTGAAAAATGATTGTTCAATTCATTTATTAATTGGGTGCTTTGGGGGGTTTCTTTTGGGTTTAGATTTTAAATTTTATTTATTTATTTTTTAAAATCTCCTACATGGATACAACACAATGTTTCCTAATCCTACTGACTCGTCAGACCTTAACTTATGTTCTCCTTGCCTCCTCCCATCAACCCCACAAAGGTCTGCCCTTCTTAACATGTATTTACTTATTTAGCCCACTGAGTCCAATTAGCGATACCCATATACACACAGACACGAGTCATCCACTGGGACATGGATGACTGTGCAGTGCCACATGTCTACAAGTAAGTACCTCTCCCTCCCCAGCAGCCACCAAAGGCCAATAGCTTCTCAAGTAGTGGCGTGGGCTCCCAAGCTCCTCCCTTATTAATGAAGGAAATTTTGACTGGTTTGATCTTGTACAGATCTTGCGTAGGTCATCAGAGCTGCAACAGCCAGGCCACGCCCAGAAGACAGAATCTCACATGGCTCCTCTCCATTGTCAGGCTCTTACATCCTTTCTGCCCCATCTTCTGTGAAGGTCCCTGAGCCTTGGGGCAGGGATGCAGTGGTAGATATAGGTGTCTCACTGATGGCTAAACAAAGTCACTTATTTTCAGCACGTTGAACAACAATGAACAACAACGTGTCTCTGCACTAATCACCACCCAGTCCAATAACAAACCTCTCTGCCAACGTTATGAGCAATATAAGTCTATGGATATAAATGTAAATATTTAGAAGGCAGCTTGATAACAACCATTTAACAGAACAAGGTTAGTAGATTCCCTCCTAGGGTCTGCCACTTCCTCCATCCAGTTCACAGTACTAGACATGAATTTACCCCTGCGAAGCAGACCTCAAATCCCATCGATAGACCGGTTGGTAATTAAAAAGTCTTGTTACAGTTTGTGCTAGTGAGCATATTTGGTCTGGAAAGTAGGTGTTGTATCAAGGAGGGACCAGTGCTGGATAAGACCACTGATGGCTTTTCTCTCTGAGCAGCCTTTCCAGCACCTTCCAGAGATATGAAAGCTATCTGACAGGGAGAGAGTTTCCTGGGCAGTTCAAGATTGATTCCTCCGTCACTTGAAACCATGTGTGTTGTGTCTTCAGCAATAGAATCTGACTGTCCAGTTCGGATGACCAACTATGAGCCACATCAATGACCTGTATTGTTTGGGATGTTCCTGGGACTCTCTGACAAATCTTATTTCATTCAGCTTTTTGCCTTCTTTTTTTTTTTTTTTACTCCTAAAGTTTATTCACATCCTCTATGACTTGTCTGAACATAATCACTGAATTCTTTATGTGAAGTTCTTGAGGCTGTTTTCATTAGAGGCATATCTATTAGGGGATTGGGAAATTGGGAATAAGATAAGTTGTCTTGAATTTGTGTGTGTGTGTGTGTGTGTGTGTGTGTGTGTGTGTTGCTTTCTCTTTTTCTGTACTGGGTGGGTTTTACATATGCAAAATGGTCTGTTGATTGACATGCCCTCCTCCTTTCTTTATTTCCTTCTTGTTTTTGTTGATTTTTTATGTGTATGTCTGTGTGTGTGTGTGTGTGTGTGTGTGTGGTTGTTGTTGTTGAAGTCACCCTTCTCTTTCAATGGAGGTGTTCACATTGCTCCAGGAAAGCCAGGTTTCCCTACTCAGTTCAGGTGGCTGTGAAGCCTGTGTTCCTGGAAGGAAAACCCCAAACCTGGCCTTTGTATATTTTCTATATAACTGTCCTGTTCCGGGAACAGTTGGTGAGGATTTTCTCCATGTAGTAGACTGTCCCCCCACCCTGTGCTGGCTTCACTCTTCAGTGGCCATTTAGCTTTGTGCACTTCAATTTGTCAAGTCATGCTGTTATTTCCTGAGTTAGGGGAATCCATTCCAAAAGTCCTTGCCTGGCCCTATCTTGAGTGTTTATCCTGTGCTTTCTTCTAATGTGTCTGAGAAGGCAGTTTGTCTTCATTAAGATCTTCACCCATTTTAAATAGAGTTTTGTTTACAATGTGCAAAATAGAGATCTAGTTGTGGTCAGTACATGGATATCTAGTTCTCTGGGTATCATTTATTCTCTTCTTCTCTAATATATGTTTTTGAGACATTTGTTTTAAAAAAATTAGCCTTTATTCTAGCTCATTGGCCTACCTGTCTAGTTTTGTGCCAGTATCACACTGGTTCTGTAACTATGCCTACACAATATGATTTGAGATCAGATACTGTGATGTGTCTCAGCTATGTGGGGTCTTTACTGCATCAATTTTAATTTCTTTTTATACATATGAGAGTGTCATTGGAAATTTAATGGAATATGTATAGTGCTTTTGGTAATATATCCATTTTCCACCCTTTTCTAGCCTGCCTGTGAGCATGGAGTCTCTCCTTCTAGTACTTCCTTTCAGTTCTTTTTTTTTCTTCAGTGCTTTCGTGTTGAGTTGAGATCCTTCACCTTCTGAGTTAGGCAAACACCTAGGTTTGTTGTTGTTTGGTTTGGGGTTTTGTTGTTGTTTGTTTGCTCGTTTGTTGTTTTTGCTAGTACTAGTTGAACTCAATATGTAGACCAGGCTGGCCTCAAAGTCACAGAAGTCGGCTTGCCTCTGCCTTCCAAGTGCTAGGATTAAAGGCGTGCACTACCAAGCCCTGCGAGACAGTGCCTTGTCATTGTTTCTCCACAGTGTATGCCATGCTAGTGGGCTCATGAACCTGTGAAGATTCTCCTGTCTCCAGCTCCCATCTTCCCACAGAAGCATCAGGGTTGCAGATTCTCCTATTACTCATCTGTGTTTTTACGTTGGTTCGAGAATTTGAACTTGGGTCCTGGTGCTTGTGCGGCAAGTGCTTTTACCCACTGAGCCCTATCCCGAGCCCCGGATGCTCCTCCTCAAGCCTTACCTACCTTGTCTAGTCTAGTGGCTTTCCAAGGCACTTTTAAAATTCAGTTCATTGGATTTTCATTTCCAGCATTTCTGTTCATTTTCTTTCTCAATTTTTTGTTGTTGTTGAGTCTTTTATGTATACTGTTGACTTTCTTATTCACGTCCTAAATTCATTTCCTTAAATTATTTATTTGTGTTGTTTATACCTTCTTAGAGATCATTAATCATTTTTATAAGTAGGCTTTTCAATTATTTGCCCAAAATATCTTTGTGTTCATAAGTTAAGGAGCTATGATCTTTTAGAGGCACCATGCTACCTCATTTTAATGTGTTTCTTTTGCTTCTGGGTGTGGTGTAAAAATCCATTGGGGTGTATGTCACTTCTGCTTTTATTTGGATATCTGCTTGGCGGGAAGCTTTCTCTCAATGGCTCAGTCTCCAACAGCACTTAAAGAATTAGCCATAAAAGTAAAAGTAGAAGCAATTTCTAGATGTGAATGAGTAGCTCCCCAAGTTTCCTTTCTCAGTGTAATGAACAGTTTTCAGCAGAAACAAAAGATAGATGGAGCAGGAGAAAGAAAGAAAGAAAGAAAGAAAGAAAGAAAGAAAGAAAGAAAGAAAGGGAGGGAGGGAGGGAGGGAGGGAGGAAGGAAGGAAGGAAGGAAGGAAGGAAGGAAGGAAGAAAGAAAGAAAGAAAGGCAACCAGAAATATTTAAAACTGGATTAAGAAAGTCAAGGATGGTATGCATACATGCAAGAGAGAAGCTGAAGGAGGACGTAGAGAAGCAAAATGTGTGTGTAAGATGGTCACACTAAACTGTGTTATCAGAAGGCTGAAAACAAGAGAGCATAGCACATAGATGCCGCCCCAAAGAATGGGGTACAATTATTGATAGCAAAAAGTTATATGGTCTGACACTTAGACATGACAGTGATTTTGGTCAAAAAAAGGATCCTTGACAGCTCCAAGAAGGGGACATTCCATGAATAACCAAGCCATGTAGATGTAAGATGCTCATGAACTTGAGTTCTGGAATAACTTTCTTTGCCTTGTGGATTCTTCTGATCTTGACTGCAATAAGTATATTAGTATCCCTTTCAAAGCTTCTATTTCCTATACCTAAAACTATGTTACCTTTAAAATATGTATTTATTTTTATTCTATATTCATGTGCATTTTGTACTCATGTATATGTGTACTGCATATCTGGCTGGTACCCTTAGAGGCCAGAAGAGGATGCCAGATTCACTGGAACTAAAATTATAGGCAACTATTGGCTATCATGTGGGTGCTGGGAACTGAACCAGGGTCCTCTGCAAAAGCACCAAGTGTTCTTAGCCACTAAGTCACCCCTCCAGACCCTCTATATGTTATCTTATAAGGCAAAAATTTATGAGTCACAGAAACTTACCCAGTTAGGTTAGAGAGCTATGCTAAAAGAAGGGGGAGGCATATGAAATTTGGAGAAAGCTCAGTCATCATTGTTGGCTTTGAACTTGGGAGAAGAAGGCCATAAGCAAGGAACACGAATCACTTCTAGAAGCTGGAAATGGTCCTCACTTGACAGATAGCTAAGAAAGGAGAACTCCATTCAGCTCTACAATCTCAGAGAGCTGAATTCTGCCAACAGACAAGTCAGGAGTGAGCATGATGCACCCACAAAGACCTCAGCTCATTGTAAACCAGTAGGAATATATCCCCAAATGGAACTTCCTCAAACATGACACAAATTCACTTCTCACAAGATCGAGCCTTCAAAACAAGTAACCTGGCATTAGAAGTCCTGTCCAGGGATCATCTGTTAATTCTGCCTTGGCTATGCACATTTATCCTATTTAGGGCATTTAAATGAGTAAAAAGAAAATACCAAGTCCATTCTAGGTGATTTCTTACCCCAGTCTTGGATTCATAAGAAAGAAAAAGGAGGAGATGTGTAATTATGAAGTATCGCCTTCGTCTAATCTGATGTCATCCTATCAGTTTGTCCACTCGGGAACTGGCTTGACTAAAAAATGTATATACCAGTGCTCATGGAGCTAAGAGTTTTTACAATACATCAAAGTTAGAAGAGTCTCAGTTCTTGTCTTTTGGAGACAAGGTCTCACTACATAGCTCTAGTCAACAGGGATCTTACTCTGTCCGCCAGGCTGTGCTTGGGCTCACAAATGTCTGCATCCCTCATTCCCAGCTGCTTCGTCTGTATCTCTTGCCTCTGCCCCTTGAGTGCTAAGACTGAAGGTTTGTGTCACCATATCTGGCTAGTTAAAATTTCTTAAAGAACAAGTGTCCTTTCCAAAGTGACTAATTTTCATCATAATTTAAACAGAAACCTCCACGGAGTTTAAAAACTGAAAGTTGAGGATCTAATCATATTTCTACTTCAAAATACTGAAGTTAACATCCATTCCAAAAGTGTGTGTCACACTTTGTGCCTTTTTTGTCTGCTTTCATTTTTAAACTGAGGCTTCTTGTAATTATTCTGCCTTTGTCATGGGTCTGAAAAGATCATTTGATTATTTTCTGTTCTATATTTATCTGGGACACCATACCTAGCTATAAAGCACCATACTTTTAAAGAGGAATCTAGGCAAGTATAAAAATCTAATCAGATTTATAAAGAATCCAAGAGCTCAAATAAGAAACAGCTCAAATGTCTCAGTTCCTTTGTATGACTAAAACAATACACCAAAGACTGGATACCTTAAAGGAAAGTTTATCATGGTTTATGGTTTGAGACAGAACGGGGTCAGGCACCTATGTTGTGCTGCATTGTGACATACAGATGGTAGAATAAGGACAGTGTGTGTGAATGTTATGTGTATGCAGAAGTGATACCAAGGTGTGGAGGGAGACATTGTAACAACCTGCTTCTGTAGTTCCAGTCCCCGAAACCTAACTCACTCCCATGGGGTGCATTTTTTTTTAATTTAAATTTTTATTTCCTATATTCTATGTTTACATTCCAAAGGCTTTCCCCTTTCCCAGTTCCCCCCCACCATACGCCCCATAATTCCTCTCCCCCCCAACTATTTCCCAATCATCCCCCCCCCCACGATTTCTCTGTTCTGGGTCTACAAAACTGGATCCAATCTTTTCAGGCCCAGGGTCCTCTCCTTTCTTCTTCTTGGGAATCATTTGACTTGCTAATTGTGCCTTGAGTATTTAGGGCTTCTGGGCTCATTAATATCCACTTATCAGTGATTGCATTTCATGTGTATTCTTTTGTGATTGGGTTAACTCACTTAGGATGATATTTTCCAGATCTAACCATTTACCTACAAATTGCATGAATTCATTATTTTTAATTGCTGAGTAGTATTCCGTTGTATAAATATACCACGTTTTCTGTATTCATTCCTCCTTTGAGGGATATTTGGGCTCCTTCCAATTTCTGGCTATTATAAACAAGGCTGCTATAAACATAGTGGAGCATGTGTCTTTATTGTATGCAGGGGAATCCTCTGGTTATATGCCCAGGAGTGGTATGCCAGGGTCCTCTGGAAGTGACATGCCCAATTTTCTGAGGAACCGCCAAACTGATTTCCAGAGTAGTTTTACCATTTTGCAATCCCACCAACAGTGGAGGAGTGTTCCTCTTTCTCCACATCCTCATCAGCACTTGTTGTCTCTTGAGTTTTTAATCTTAGCCACTCTGACTGGTGTGAGGTGGAATCTCAGGGTTGTTTTGATTTGCATTTCCCTGATGACTAATGATGTTGAACATCTTTTAAGGTGTTTCTCGGCCATCCGAATTTCTTCTGGTGAAAATTCTTTGTTTAGCTCTGTGCCGCATTTTTTGATAGGGTTATTTGGTTCTTTGGGGTCTAACTTCTTGAGTTCTTTGTATATATTGGATATTAGCCCTCTGTCGGATGTGGGGTTCGTGAAGATCTTTTCCTACTTTGTTGGTTGCTGTTTTGTCCTTCTGACAGTGTCCTTTGCCTTACAGAAACTTTGTAATTTTATGAGGTCCCATTTGTCAATTCTTGATCTTAGAGCATAAGCTATTGGTGTTCTGTTCAGGAACTTTCCCCCTGTGCCCATGTCCTCCAGGGTCTTCCCCAGTTTCTTTTCTAATAGTTTCAGTGTGTCTGGTTTTATGTGGAGGTCCTTGATCCACTTGGAGTTGATCTTAGTGCAAGGAGATAAGAGTGGGTCGATTCTCATTCTTCTGCATGTTGACCTTCAGTTGAACCAACACCATTTGTTGAAAAGGCTATCTTTTTTCCACTGGATGGTTGTGGCTCCTTTATCAAAGATCAAGTGACCATAACTCTGTGGGTTCATTTCTGGGTCTTCAATCCTATTCCATTGATCTACTTGCCTGTTGCTGTACCAATACCATGCAGTTTTTAACACAATTGCTCTGTAGTACTGCTTGAGGTCAGGGATATTGATTCCTCCAGAAGTCCTTTTATTGTTGAGAATAGTTTTAGCTATCCTGGGTTTTTTGTTGCTCCAGATGAATTTGAGAATTGATCTTTCTAGATCTATGAAGAATTGATTTGGGATTTTGATGGGGATTGCATTGAATCTGTAGATTGCTTTTGGCAAGATGGCCATTTTTACTATATTGATCCTGCCAATCCAGGAGCAAGAAATATTTTTCCATCTTCTGAGGTCTTCTTCGATTTCTTTCTTCAAGGACTTGAAGTTCCTGTCATACAGATCTTTCACTTGTTTGGTTAGAGTTACGCCAAGGTACTTTATGTTGTTTGTGGCTATTGTGAATGGGGTTATTTCCCTAACTTCTTTCTCAGC
Organism: Apodemus agrarius; assembly: GCA_964023405.1. Taxonomy (NCBI): domain Eukaryota; kingdom Metazoa; phylum Chordata; class Mammalia; order Rodentia; family Muridae; genus Apodemus; species Apodemus agrarius. The sequence continues at coordinate 63,729,556 of OZ030018.1, forward strand.
CTGCTTGTCCTTTGAGTACAAGAAGGCTACTAATTTGCTTGAGTTAATTTTATAACCAGCCACTTTGCTGAAGTTGTTTATCAGCTGTAGAAGTTCTCTGGTGGAGTTTTTTTGGGTCACTTAAGTAAACTATCATATCGTCTGCAAATAATGATACTTTGACTTCTTCCTTTCCAATTTGTATCCCTTTGACTTCCTTATGTTGTCTAATTGCTCTCACTAGAACTTCAAGTACTATATTGAAAAGATATGGAGAGAGAGGGCAGCCTTGTCTAGTCCCTGATTTTAGTGGGATTGCTTCAAGTTTCTCTCCATTTATTTTGATGTTGGCTACTGGTTTGCTGTAGATTGCTTTTACTATGTTTAAGTATGGGCCTTGAATTCCTGCTCTTTCCAAGACTTTTAGCATGAAAGGATGCTGAATTTTGTTGAATGCTTTTTCAGCATCTAATGAGATGACCATGTGGTTTTTTCTTTTAGTTTGTTTATGTAGTGAATTACATTGATGGATTTCCATATATTGAACCATCCCTGCATCCCTGGGATGAAGCCTACTTGATCATGGTGAATGATCATTTTGATGTGTTCTTGGATTCGGTTGGCAAGAATTTTATTTAGTATTTTTGCATCAATATTCATAAGGGAAATTGGCCTGTAGTTCTCTTTCTTTGTTGGATATTTTTGTGGTTTAGTTATCAGCGTAATTGTGGCTTTGAAGAATGAGTTGGGCAGTGTCCCTTCTGTATCTATTTTGTGGAATAGTTTGAAGAGTATTGGTGTTAAGTCTTCTTTGAAGGTCTGGTAGAATTCTGCACTAAAACCATCTGGTCCCGTACTTTATTTGGTTGGGAGGCTTTCTATAACCCCTTCTATTTCTTTAGGGGTTATGGGACTATTTAGCTGATCTAATTGATGCTGATTTAATTTTGGTATTTGGTATCTGTCTAGGAAATTGTCCATTTCCTCCAGATTCTCCAGTTGTGTTGAGTATAGACCTTTGTAGTAGGATCTGATGATGTTTTGAATTTCCTCAGTTTCTGTTGTTATGTCCCCCTTTTCATTTCTAATTTTGTTAATTTGGATAATTCTCCAAAGTGTGGCCCCCATGACGAAATTCCCTCCAATCAGGACCCACCTTTCAAGGTTATTAAACTTGTCTTTGCCCGTACAATGTGCTTCAAAGTACATGAAGCCTCTAAGGCTAGACCACATTGAAAACAGGGCATTAAATAACCAAAGAATACCCAACCTAAGAAAAGACCTAAGGAAGAGAGAGAGCCTGCTCTCAAATATCAGAAGGAGTAGCTGTCTCCAACCACAAAGATCATACTCAAAACTGTAGTTCAAAAATGCATCTCAGAACGACAGATTATATAATATGAGGACATAAGAGCAGCCTGTCTAACTACTAATGCTCTCTTGAAATTGTATGGAAAAAACAGACTTTTGTTTCCTCTAAATTGTATCATGAATTGCTCCCTGACACAAACATCTAAAAACCAGAGAAAATGTGAGTGAAACTACTGTTTCCAGACATTGGACACTAGCAACAGAAAAACAAATGTAACTATGAGCAGAGAAATAGTAATATTATGGTTGCTCACAATATAATCAATGTCCAAGCTGCTCCAAAGGTATGGGGATTCCTGATACCCATAGCAAGGAAGGAATCCTATAAAAATCCCATATGATACACAGAACACAGATGTCAAAAATCAACAAAATTGCGGGGCGGTGGTGGTGCACGCCCGTAATCCCAGCACTTGGGAGGCAGAGGCAGGCAGATTTCTGAGTTTGAGACCAGCCTGGTCTACAGAGTGAGTTCCAGGACAGCCAGGGCTACACAGAAAAACCCTGTCTCAAAAAAAATCAACAAAATTAGAAATTAAAATCTAGTAATATATTACAAGTATGCTACTCCATGTGAAATAGAGCATAGTCTAGGAAGATAAGAGAATTGAACACTCAAAACCCCAAGGAGTGACAGTCACACAAACAGACTGAAATAAACCCAGTGTGGACCTATCAATCGATATGGAAAAGGCTTTTGACAAAATTAACACCCATTCATAATTTTAAAGAAGAAAGGAAAATGTTCACAAATGAGGAATTCAAGGAGGAATTTCTCAAACTGACAAAGGACGTCTACCAAAATCATTCTGATAGCACTATAGTGATAAAGGAAAATTACTTTTCCCCTAAGACTGGGAAGAAGGCAAGGATGCCGTGGTTACTGCTTTTGTTTAGCATTGTGCTGGAAAGTCCTAGCCAGTGTGATTAGACTCAAATAAAGGCCTACAGATTGGAAAGGAAAGGGGAAAATATTTCCTTGAGGCAAATAATATGATAGTTTAAAAACTATTAAACAGCTATTAGAATGAATAAGTCAGAGGAAGAGAGTCTTATGTTGCAAGGTCAAAAGAATCAAGGTCAAGTATAATCTATCTAATAATAATAAACAAACACTGAGATGATGAGGTTTTGTTTGTTTTTCAACAAAGGCTGTCCTGAACTTACAGAGCTCTGCCTGCCTCTGCTTCCCAAGTGCTGAGATTACATTCACTGCCACCACCACTACCAGGTCAGATGAAATGTTTAAATCTAGTTTCTAGGATCATCATATAATAATAAAGTTTTGGCTCTACATTTAACAAGACAATGTCCATTACAATGGACAGAAATTGAAGTGGACCTAATTAAATGGAAGCATTTAATTCATGGATTAGGAAACAAAATATTATTAAGATACCATTTTTTTTTACAAATTCATTAATGAATTGAAGTAATCTAAATCAAAAGCCTGGAAAGACCAAATTTATAAAGACAGGGAGGAATGCGAATAACCCACAGCTGGGAAAATGATTTTCAAAATTAAAAACAAAAAGGGAGTCAAGCAGGGTGATACAGGGCTATAATCCTAGCAGTCAGAAGATGGAAGCAGGAAGACTGAGTTTAAGGCCAGCATGGCCTATATGGTAAGACCTGTTTCTCAAAAAAGAAAAACTAAACAGTTCCAAAAGAGTGGTCATAGACCAGGTGACATTGATAAAAGGAGGAGATATCAGTCAATGTCTTAGTCAGGGTTTCTATTCCTGCACAAACATTATGACCAAGAAGCAAGTTGGGGAGGAAAGGGTTTATTGAGCTTACACTTCCACACAGCTGTTCATTACCAAAGGAAATCAGGACTGGAACCCAAGCAGATCAGGAAGCAGGAGCTGATATAGAGGCCATGGAGGGATGTTACTTACTGGCTTGCTTCCCCTGGCTTGCTCAGCCTGCTCTCTTATAGAACCCAAGAATACCAGCCCAGAGATGGTAACACCCACAAGGGGCACCCCCCCCAACCTGATCACTAATTGAGAAAATGCCCCACAGCTGGATCTCATGGAGGCACTTCCCCAACTGAAGCTCCTTTTCCTATGATAACTCCAGCCTGTGTCAAGTTGACACACAAAACTATCCAGTACAGTCTATGAGGGAAAAAAGGGCAAAAAAGAAGATAAAATCAAGCCGGGCAGTGGTGGCACACGTCTTTAATCCCAGCACTTGGGAGGCAGAGGCAGGCGGATTTCTGAGTTCGAGGACAGCCTGGTCTACAGAGTGAGTTCCAGGACAGCCAGGGCTACACAGAGAAACCCTGTCTCGGGGGGAAAAAAAGAAGATAAAACCAAATGGCTAATTGCTTTCAATTAGAAAAAACACCAGGTAATTCCATGCTGAAAGGGCAGTATTTTCAACTATTCATATTGGAATAATTAGAATTTAGAAGGGAAAATATGATTTGCACAAAATAGATAAATTATAGACTAAATAAAGGAGTTAAAGTTAAATATTTCTGAAAGAAAAATAACTTTGTATCTTTAGGTTAATTAAGCAAGTATTTTTTGGTAGGACACAGTACAAACAGAAAAGGGTAAATGGATATAGTAGACTTCATCAAAATTAGAATATTTGTCCATTGATTTTGTCAAGAAAACAAAAAGTCACAAACTTGGAGAACATATAAATATTTCTACATATACATTTGGCAAAGGAAGTATATATAGAGAGAATATACAGTTACATGTTACTAATCAGAGACAATCCATCTGCAAAGACAAGGTACAGTCATGTAGTGAAAAACCACCTAACCAGAGAAACAAATTTCCAAAGCTGTATGCTGAATGAAGGCAAGAGAAGACTGCATTGTGTAATCCTTTCGTGTGAAGTTCGAGATAAGGAAAAGCTAAACAAATCAATGATCAGGATCAATAGGAAGGATAAAGGGTTTGGCTGAACTGATGCAGAAAGGAAACCACATAATGCCTCTCGTCTTGATTGTGCCAGCGTTCTAGACCACAATCACTTGGGAAACTCATCAAATCCATTTCTTGGCTGTCCCTCCATGAGGATGGCCATTCTTGAATACAGAAGAGAACACCAGCGACAGGAAGGGTTCTGGAAGACTCTGTGGTAAAGGCTGCATCACAAAACCATCAGGGTATTGTTGAGTGGTCCCTATGTTTTCATTGCAGACCCAGAGGCATGACATGTACATTGGAGCAGGATGGTAGTGCTGTCAGAGAGTCAATCAACCTGGAGGAACTTGAACTCCAAACTGCATCAGCAGTAAGTTCATTCAAAGAGCAACTCGGCCTTTGGCCAGAGGTTTCCTATTTTAGCCCGTCTGTGCAACCAACACAGATGGTATCTGGCAGCACCTTCTGCCTAACCTGTCTAGGCATTACACTTGGGATTGGTTTTGCTCCTCTACCTTCTAAACCCACTTAAACCCACTTAGATTTTTTTTTTAAAGGAAACTCTTCCCTGGTCATTAAATGACTGGTAAAACTGAATGTGTTACCCTGATGCCTCTCCATTTCAGTAAGGATAACACTATATGAAGGTGGAATCATGTCTAACTTTAAAGCTTAAGATACAGTCATCAAAATAATACTGTTATCCTGGGGATGCAAAGAACTTCCCAGCCTGCACTTGTAATTTCTCTCTGAGACTCAAGAGTCGAATGCCTCCTCACATCCCCTCTTTCTCTCTCTGCGGGCTTTCCTGGCTTCTGAAGTTGTTTTTGATCTCTTTCAGAAACCAAATACGGAGTGAAGGCAGTGAGTGACCAAGGAAAGGTGAGTCTTGACTGCATCTCTGTTGAAATAGGTTTGATTGCCCCAGTGCTTGTAACTTGCACAGGCTTTAAACTGAGACATGGTGGGACTTACGATAACGCTAGTGGGGATGGGGGAGAAAGCCAGGGAGAGCAGGGAGGAAAGTGGCTGTAAACAGGGGGTGGTATCCACTGCACAGTGCCCAAGGGCAGGGCGAGTCAGTCAAGGTCAAGGAATAAGCAGTACACAGGGGTGTGATTTGGCAAGCATAGAGCCTGAGCCTCATTCACCAAGGCAACTTCAGCACCTAAAAATGGCTCACCTAGAGCACCCTGGTATAAACAGAATCAATAAAACAAAGAAACGGGGAGTGATAACATGTTCCCTTCAGCCCCAGGGAACTTTGCACCTGTGCCCAGTACTTGGAAGTATATTCTACCATTTCTCCCTGCAGTTCTTCTGCTCTTGCCCTTATTAGCAATTAGCACTTTTTAAAAAACCTTTCCCTAAACTTATTCATGACCACCTGCTACAGTATTCTGTGCATATTTGCTCGCTTTTCTGCAATGACCTTAGGAAACCCTATTACTCACTGCACTATATAGATGGCATAAACCACAGCAGCTGAAAGCCGTGTTGTGCGGCAGATCCCAGAAGCCATCACAAAGCTGGGCATGTCTAAAGGTTTGTGGTGAGCAGGCTTCTGACAGCAGGACACAATCGGGTTTTCTGTTTTTCCCTCTCCACTGAGGAGCTGCAAGTTCGAGGACACCAAGACATTGACTATCTGGTTATGGGACGGGAGCTGCCTAGTGTCCAGAGCCTGATTGAAGAGACAGATTATAACTCCAGGATGCAAGGGCAATAAAGAGGCAGGCACTTACCAGGCACTAGCAACAAGACTTACTCTTGGAGTTTTGCATAGAGCCACTGACTGTAATTGACTGGGTTCAGAAACGGTCTGGAAGGGCCAGCAGAGGGAAGAAACAGAGGAATCAGCACAATGGCAGAGTGAGGACCAGCAAGCACCAGGCCAAAGCGAAAGGTAGTTGTTGAGGGAAGCCTGGGTAACAGTGTAGCCTGGCTGGCTTTCCTCCAGCTTTCTCTTCCTGCCTTGCAATACTTAGTTTCTATTTATCAACATTGTGTGGTCTCCTACTTCTGTCTTATCTTTGAAATCTACCAAAAGAAAGCCACCCTATTGTGAAATCTCACCCAATCTCTCCTCCTCTTTGTCTTTTTTTTTTTCAGAGTTAAAATCTGTGTGCCTGAAATAAGAAGCCCGGAGTTGTTCACAATCCAAAATGTCCTCAGATGACTGGACTGCTACACTTGATTAATTAAAGAACAAAATCCACAATGGTGTCCATATTTTATCCTGTTTCCTTTCCAAGTTTTTGGGCAACCTCTTTGATTTCCCAGAAGACAAGAGAATATAATTATTAGGTTAGAAGATGCTCTGAGACTCCCTCAAGGTAAAATAGTCCCCTATGATGCCAGCTCTGTCCCCTATGCCAGGAAGAGACTTTTATTTTGTCTTGCTTTCTTTAACTCAATACACACTCATAGGCCAAGTACACTGAAATGGCTTCTTTCCCAGGAATAGCATTTTGGATCAATTTCTCCTACTTTAGATCGGACTCCTCTCCTAATTTTGCAGTGTTTTTTATATGGAACTCCTTGTAGGAATACTGACTTTTATCTTTCTTCTACACTTGCATATACAAGTATACTTGTATAGTTGCACCTGGACAACTACCTCTTCAGTCAGGATGGAAGTGGTATACTTGACGATATTATTTGATGTGTTTGTGTTGATATCTTAAAATAGCAAGGAGTATATACTCTAGTGGCTCAACTACAATGATCTAGAGAAAGATCCAGGACTTCTAAGGATACTGTTCCTCCATCAGGATCTGTAATGAGTACAATGACCTAGATGATATACAGGTGACAGCACAGAGGTCTCGATGCTAGGAAATTGAGAAGCACAAATATGGAACCATCTCAGGATTCAAGAGCCGATCCTAATGGGCTGCCACAGATACTGGGAGAATCCACCTGCCCAGCCAGCAAGTCACAAGCTTTAGGCAGCAGCACTGAAGAAAGCAAGACATACTACATGCCCCGACTCTTAGTTCTCCTCTTGACAAAATGGGATGCTTGGGATAGTCTGGAGACAGCTGTGCAAGAATGAGACAGCCAAACACTGCAAACCAGGGGAATCAATAAACTCCAACCAACAGATGTTTGCGGAAGGATTGATCTGCGCAGTCCATTGAAAAGTCAAGAAGCCAGAGATAGACTGGTGTGTCTCAATGGATGTAGCCATCAGCCACCTCAGTGCTCAACAGGTGTTTTATGATCTCCGTGTTTCAAATTCATCTGGACCTAGAGCTAGGGAGAGAGCAGTCACATTGGTGAAAAGCTAGGACTCTTTCAGCTCATGGTTTGTGTAGAAGGAAAATCACAACACTCTGAAGCTACCTTAGTCTGCAGATACCCCAGTGGGCGAGGCTTGGCCCTTCAAAGAAGGACAAAGAGCAACTGATGCTGAAAGCACATGGTGTGCCTATAAGGCATGGAGTAGTCACCACCCAAACTTAAAGAGAACTTTGGCAGGTCTGAGCATCAAAACACTGTTCTTTACATTTTATATAAAGGGCCATGGAGGGCTGTAACTGTTCCCATAGCAGGGCTCATGCTTGTAATGTTTCCATGTATACATCTTGACCCAGCCTGTGCAGACTCTTAGGATCTGGCCAGTAACTAACATGTTCTGTACGGAGTGGATTTCAATAAAGTTTTCTTGAATTTTTTCAAGTACATTTTTCTGTTCCATCTCAGTAGTGACATTATGGGATAATGTTTCTTTTCATCTCCCATATCTCTGCAGCATAACGTCTCTGACTCCTCCCAAATCCTTTCTTTCCATCTTCTCTATCTACTATATGAGAAATGGGGCTTGTGTTTGTCTAAATATATATCTCAATAATGAGACATCTCTAAAAATTGAGTAATATTTCTTTTCTGGGCACTAGTAGGAACCCTCAGAATAAGGAAGCAACACTTTTCAGCTTGTTACTTTTCAAGTTGAGCAATTTTAAAACTATGTGCATGTATGTATGAGAAGCAAAAGCTTAATGATTGCTTGAAAACACACCCTTGATAAGTTAATAATCTAATAATAAATGTCACACAAAAATAACATGAGAAAAGCCAACAATATTCTGGAATAGAGAACCTGTGTGGACTATGGGGACAGTGTCTAAGTTCTTCACCAGAGAAACCCAGTACTGGGATGTTTGTTTGAAGACTGGATGAAATATTAACATTAATATTAACCATCACAGTCCCTGTAAAGAAAACATCTCTCCTTTGCATATTACATTTTCTAGACTTCTTGTGCTCCAAGTCTGAGGGCTAAGAAAAGCACAAGAGAGCTGTGGCAGGCCATCAGGGAGCACACTAGCCAACACTGCCTGCTCGTCACAGGCGTGGTTCTTTGATATTACTGTTCCACCCAATCAATCCTCCCAATGACTGTGAGTTGTAGCCCATGAAGTACTGTTTCCATTTTGCTCATGAAGAAATCTAGGCAGAGAGATGTCAGAGGAATTTGGTGTCTGTGGTGAAGCCTCTTGTTTAGTCCCCTTGCCCCATGCACAGACATAGAAGAAACAGCATTTTGCTGACCCAGGTTGACTACATTAGTCCACGTCCTGTGCTACCCACTCGCAGCCCCCAGAGGAGGTGACTACAGAAGTCAGAGGCTGTGGCTAAGGAGGCACGTGAGGAGATGACTATTAGAAGATCCTGTCATAGGGAAAGTGAAACACAGAGGAGTCAGTACATGTTATTCATGACTGATCCTGAAGGCCTCCCACTGCTTCCTCTGCCTGCCATTTGTTGTCCTCCAGTTGACATCGTCCCTCCCCCCCCCCATTCTGAGACAGCTCCTCCCATGCCCTGGCTTCACATTTTCTAAGTCTGAAAGCCAAGAGTCACCACCCCTCTGACATTCCCTCAGAACCCACTTCAAAACCTACCCTCCTTCCGGCTCATAACCAGGTTAGGGAAAGCAGGCCTCCATTGTGGGCACTGCCCTCTGTCTCCTCATTCCAACTGATCAGTCTGTTTCTCACTGTACTCTAACCCAAATGCCCAAAGAAAGGGAGTTATGCCTCTCTCCCTCTCATTCCTTTTTCCCTAGACATGCCACTCTGATGTTACAAACTTTACCATAGACACATGCAATATCTATCTATCTATCTATCTATCTATCTATCTATCTATCTATCATCTATCTGTGTGTGTATATGTACACACACATGTGCAGCCTTTATTGGGGCAGATCATTCTTGCTAGGATGATTAAGAAAAGGATCAGTCTCACATGTGCCCCGACAGCAGTTTTGGTGTGGTTATCTGCACAACATTTCAGCATGTATGAGGAGCACCTACTGAGGCCCCACACTTGGTTGAGGAGCTATTGGCTGTTGATGGTTGCTGAAGGAGGAAAAGTTGCTTTTCTCTCTTAGGGCTGGCCATCGGTAGGTTCCCCATGTCCCAGTGGATGATTCCATACCCATGTGTATATAAGGAGCATAAGACTCAGGGTGTTAAAAAAATAAATATATACATGCAAATAAAAGCAAAAGACAAATAACAACAAAAATACCAAGATAATATAATTTCCTGATCCAAACAGATAAGGGTTTGAATCGCCTTGGATAAATTACTTATTTATCTATAAAATGGAATAAGGCCAAAACCCTGTACATCTTTATTGTATACATGTTCAGTTTTACCAATATTGTTAGTGTAATGCTTAGCTTCAGCTATTAACTTAATGTGACCTAGAGTCACCTGGGAAGCATCTGAATAAGAGATTGTCCACATTGGGGTGGCCTATGGGTGTGTCTGTGGGGGACTGTCTTAAGTTAATTGATATGTCACTGCCCATCCCACCGTGGGCAGCACGAGTCCCTAGGCAGAGGCTCCTGAACTGTTTGAGTGGAGAAGCCTAGTTGAGTGAAAGCAAACAACCAAGCAGGTAAGCATGCATGGATCCATTTCTCCCCGCTCTTGACTGTGAGTGTGATCTGACTGTTTTAAGCATCTACCTTGACTTCCCTATGGCATTGAACTGTGACCCAGAATTGTGAGCTAAAATAATCCCCTTCTCCCATAATTTTCTTTGTGTCAGAATACTTTATCACAGTAACACAAATGAAACTAGAACAGTTAGAACTTAAAGTAACGCTCCATGGGTTTTCTCAGTGTTGATGTATTCACCCCAGGAGATAAAAAAAAAATATGGAGTTGCATGCTGTTCCTAGACACATTTCTAAGCCTTCAGTCTTATATCCAATGTCATCAACAATATGACTTTAAATCTAATTTTTTGCCAATGTTATTTTCCCCTCTCATTCTATTAGGAAAACAGGATGCTACGAGATTTAATTGGCTTATATTATCTGAGTTATCAACCAGCTATGTCATCCCTTTATTCTGAAATACTTCTCATCATCTGTCTCTTTTCATTACAGTCTCACTCATTTGTGGTGTGTGTGTGTGTGTGTGTGTGTGTGTGTGTGTGTGTGTTCATTCATTTGGCTAAGCTGGGTGTCCAGACAGCCCCAGGAACCTCGTGTCTCCACCTTATCTATACTGAGATTATAAGTATATAGCTGCTAGAACTGTCCTACCATTTTTATTTGTAGGTTCTGGGGATCCAAACTCAGGCCTTCCACCTACACAGCAAACACTTTATTTACCTACTGAGCTATCATTTCAGCCTTACATTTTTGCTCATTTTTAAAATAAAGCCTTGCACATAACAAATTCTATCAGACCATATACGTCATTGTCGACTAGACTCCATATAGTTGACACTGTGTCCTCGGATCACAGTCTCTACCAAGAGTGTTCGGATTCTGTCTCAGTGCTCACCTTTCCCACCTGGATCCTTGACTCTCTCCATTGGCCAGTATCTAGAAGAGCTGCAGACTTCTGAAGGAGCGCAAGGAGCCTGAACAAGTGAGCAAATGGTGTAGGGTACAGAAGCTACCTTAAAGCTCTTGATCTGGGGAGCTTCACATTCTGCATTCCAACCCTTCTCGCACCATCTTGGCTTCTGACCGTGTTCACTAGCTCCTTGATTTCTCTCCTCATTTGCTTTCTGTGACTATAATGAAACCCTGACCAAAGGGTTTATTTGGCTTACAGTTCATCCACAAGGGATGTGAAGGTAGGAATTCAACACAGAAAGCTGGAGGCAGGAACTAAAGAGAGCACAGAAGGATGCTGCTTATAGCCAGCGGGGGCCACATAAACATGACCTGGATTTATGACCCCCCCAAAAAAAACTGCTCTGATCAAACAGGGCAGTCATCTCAGGGGGTGAGTATTCACACCAATATTCACACCAGACCTGTTCTTCCCTGCCAGTAGTAACATCAGGATGATAGAGTAGATAGCCCTCTACTCAGGAGGAAAAACTGTACTGTGTATCTACCACTCCATTTTGGTAAAATTTTAAGTAAAGAAAAAGACTTTCATATCATGGTATTATATATTATTAGGAGTCAAGAAGGGGAATCCAGTTGTGCTTTGTCCTCTTGGGAGACGTAGGCAAGGCACTCCAGGGATTGAGAACCAGGGTCTAAAGAGAAAAGTCACAAATAACAAATATCCAGAGACGGGCATGCACAAGGAGATGTGTGGTTTGGCCAGGGTGAAACAGAAAAGGAAACCACCCACTTACAGCAAGAATTCTGGACCCGACTGGACTAGTCTGCAGCTCCTTGTGAAGACAGTCATTTCTGAATGTTCCCTGTGAATTTTTAAGAAGGTATTTTCTTGTGACCAAAGCATTAAAGATATAAGGTGTGAATGATGAAGAAGACAGCAAAAAGAGCCAAACCAGCAGGCTTCACATATTACTAATCAGCACTTAAGAGTCCCCACTTTTCAAAGTGTTTCCTATTCATCTACAATTTCAATTACAGTAATTGATGAACTCTTACTAGCATCTGAAAACTCACTCCTGACACACCTTCTAGTATTCTTGAGTACACTCTAGACATGAAGTGTCTAATTCAGAATGGTGAGGTTCAGACAACCATAGACACTGTGTCTACTAATGATGTTTCCAGGACAAACAAAATGCCTTCCAAATTCCTCATTCTAGAACACCCCCAATCTTCTGTGTTTATATATACACAAACACAATGGAGTATTTTTATAAACAAATGTTATATGATAAAATTAATATGTTATTATTGTGAAAACATTCCTTTGAAAAATAGACATGATCCTGGCTTAGAACATGGCCCTCTACCCTAGCCGTGGTGCTGGCTCGAATGTGGCTGTGATTTCTCTTCTTATGATTTTTGTGTGTACCATTGATCCCATAATTAACAACCGTGAATTCATGAGGTTCCTAAATGCCAGAGTTAAGAGAAAAAAAAAGCATTAAGTTGTTCCTACAGTCTATCACAACTGGAAGACATGTGCAGAGCATCCGGACAGCCATCCTATGTTAAGAAACAGCCATCCTGTTTAAGAAGCAAAGAATACAAAGTGATCGCCAGATAGCAGAGGAAGACATGAGCAGGACTCCATTTTTATCTATGTAGGGCCCTTTACACCCTACTGTGTCTGACCCTCCACGCTTCCTATTATCTAGGCGAGCTGGAAAGTGAACATCACCATGTACATATCATTTCATCTAGCATCTCATCAGACATGGCAGTGTCATGTGACCTGGCTGTGAACTTCATCTCTCCGACGCTGGTTCCTTGTTTGTAAAACAGAATCCATAGCGCCTGCTTACCTCATGTAGTCAAAGGGAATCCTAAAGATGTAATGGTCACTAGGTAGCAAAGTGATTTCCTAGCTTATGCAAGGTACTGGGTCCCATCTCCAGTTCTTCTGGGGAACAACAAAAAAAGGCAATGACTATAGTTCAAATAGGGAGAAAAGAAAGTGAGTGGAGGGGAGAGAAAGTGAAACAGAAAGAGCCTTACCCAAGAAGCAGTTAGATCATTTGTTTCCACAGGGTGGGGCTGGGGGTGACGGATGAATATCAGTGCCATGAAAGGAGAAGAGCCCAGCCCACACTGCAGAGCCATTCATATTTCTTGAAGCCCAGAACATCTGAACATCCTTTTTGTTCTAAAAGAATTACTTATTTTATGTATGTGAGTCCACTGTCGCTGTCTTCAGACCCACCATAAGAGAACATTGGATCCCATTACAGATGGTTGTGAGCTACCATGTGGTTGCTGGGAAGTGTACTCAGGGCCTCTGGAAGAGCAGTCAGTGCTCTTAACCATCTCTCCTTCTGAAAGCCAGAAATATTCTCACAATCCCTCCTACATCAGTCTCAAGGTAGGTCTGTCTCTCAGCCCCTCAATCAGACACACTCATGCACTTACTGAGCCCTCCGGACTTCCCTGTCCCCTCCACTGAGGCCACCTTTCCAGAATCTCTTTATCTTCCTATTGTCATTTCTTCCCTGACCTCCAAGACTATCTACTTCTCTGTTAAAGTGACGAGAGCCTCTGTCTGTCCCTACCCAATGGAGCACATATTTATATTTAGTAACTAAGTGGTTAGGCTGAAGCAAAAGGAGAAAGGTCCGAAGCTCAGAGGCTCCCGGGCAAGATTTTCGAAGACCATTGTCTAGAGCAGCAGTTCTCACCTTCCTCATGCTGAGACCCTTTAACACAGTTCCTCTTGCTGTGGTGACACCCCCCCCATCATAAAAGTACTTCTGTTGCTACTTCGTCTATAATTGTTCTACTGTTGTGAATTTTAATGTAGATATCTGTGCTTTCCCATGGTCTTAGGTGGCCCATGTGAAAGGGTCAACCCACAGGCTGAGAGCTACTGGCCTATGAGGAAGCCATGTCTGGGGGCAAGGAACCCATCAAGGAAGCTGGCACGACTAGGCTACCAAGATCAGAATCCCTGCTAATGAACTAGGACAAGACACCTGACCCCTACACGTGGATCTGGGTGCCGGCGTTTGCTAGGCCAGAGAAGGGACAGGACAGACTTCAAAACAGATGTAAATAGGGGGCAGTAGAAACTGGGGGCCACAACGCTTTCTGTATGAAATCTCAGCAGGAAGGATGGAATCCTAAAACCAGACATTGGAAAGTCTGGGTAATCTAGGTGGAGTCAGCAAACTGGAGATAGAGTTGGAAACCATACTCCTTGGTTTAGTCACAAGGAGAAAAGATCTTTTGTCATTCACAGATCCAGCCCAGGACCAGGGCAGGAGTTAACATCGGGTGTTGACCATCGGGCACAGAGCAGAGCATAGGGCCCGCCTTCTTCAGATCGCTGCCAACCACGAGTACAGCTGAAGCTTATTATTAGAACATGTCAGGCTATGCCCCTGTGTTGACTGTTATACAAACCAGTTCCATGCTGTTTCCACCAGTTCCCCCTGCCACTTTTTAACCACACATTTCAAATATTTGCCCCCGGGCTTCAGACCATCCAGCCTCATCAAGAATAGCCAAGCTGTGTCCATTTAGTGGGAAAACATCAAATCTGTCCTATGGAGAGAAAATGAGGGAGGGGGACCTGAACAAATGAGTCCACACACTTCAAAGTGATCTAATTACTTGTTTTTCTTGTCCTCCAGTCTTCAATATAGTTGTCGGACTCCAAGACTCTTAGTGTGTGGGTTATAGTTAAGACCATTGCTAGGTAATTACAAAGAAAAAGAGGAAAAGGAATGCCACCTTTAATGTTAAAAATACACCACCCAGTCCAACCTGGCCATGCATATTAACAGGCACGAATGTCCCTGAGGCTTAAAGAGTTCTAGTTGGCAAGAGTAACAGGGAGGGAGTATCGTAGAATTATTAAACAGAGGGCAGAGCTGTGAGCCTTGAAATTTTTCAATCTCCCCAAGGAAGTACCATTTGTACAAAGTATTAATGTGGTTTATTTTCAGCAGGAAATACACATAAGAGATAATGGAAATCCTGGTCTTTGGGAGAAAGTACTGGAAACAGTTGTCAAGTCTTTCCCAATCTGGGTTAAGAAACAGCAGAGAGCCATTGTCTCTATCACCATCAACGCCAGCAGCAGCAGCAGCAGCAGCAGCAGCACTGAGCGCAGAGCTGAGCAGTGTGTGCGGAAACAGCTGTATGGGAAGCTAGAGAAATGGCAGTTTCTTAGCCTTGACCACACTTGCAGCTCTTGCAGAGGATCTGGGCTTGTCTCTAGTACCCACATAGCAGTTTATAACCACATGTAACTCCAATTACTGGGATCTGATGCCCTCTTCTGGCCTCCATGGCATCCTGCATCTACGTGGTACTCACATACATACACATATACAAACAAATAAAATTACATAAATCTTGAATCTGTAGACATCATCTTGGTGGAAAAAGAAGAAAGGCTAAACTGGTCTTTAGAATCTTTCAAAGTCATTGAAGAAGAGTAGGTGACGTAGTCAGGGCGGAAAGGGGTTGATTCACTTTACAGCTCTTAGGTCCCACTCCGTCACTGCAGGAAGCCGGGGCAGGAGACGATACAGAGGCCACAGAAGAATGCTGCTTATTGGCTTACTCCTCATAGCCTGCTTTTGTTACTCCTCAAAGCCTGCTTTTTTTCATAGCATCCAGGACCACTGCTGGGTGACACCACACACAGTAAGTTAGACCCTCAATCACCCATCAAGGAAATGCGCCCCAGACTTGCCTACAGGCTAATCTGGAGGGGGGAGCATTTTCTCGTTGAGATTTCATCTTCCCAAGTGTGTCAAGTTGACATAAAGCTAATCAGCACAAGCAAGGGAAGCAAAGGGGAATAAGGGGCATTGGACAGGAGGAAACGTAAGGAAGGCCGGGTGTGGCTCGCCACTCAGGAGCCTGGCTCGTTTGCCTGGCTTGTATTCTGATGCTACCCTGAACGGGCTTTCCTTTTATTTTCACTAAGAGCAGAAGGAAACTTCTGAGTATGGTAGAACACAGGGGCAATGTTTATTGTGTTTGTTGTCTTGGCAGGATAAAGAAGACCAATTGGTTCTATATTAGGAGAGTTTTAAATGATTATAATGCGAGAAATTGTCCTGGTTAGGGTGTGAAAAAACACCATGACTGGAAGCAACATAGGGGAAAGGGGTTTATTTAACTCACAGTTCCATGTAACAGTTCCTCATCAAAAGCAGTGAGCGAAGGAACCTGGAGGCTGATACAGAGACCATGAAGGGGTGCTGCTTACTGGCTTGCTCCCCATGGCTTGCTCCGTCTACTTTCTTATAGAACCCAGAACTACTAGTCCAGGGGTGACCTCACCTGCAATGGGTTGGGCCCTCTGGGCCCTCCCCCACCAATCCCTACTTAGGAAAATGCCCTATTGTGGGATCTTATGAAATTTTTCTCAATCAAGGTTCCTTCCTTTTAGATAACTCTAGCTTGTGGGAAGTTAACATAAAACTAGCCACCATAGAAACGTGGAGTTGGGAGGGGGCTTGAAAAGAAGTCATCAAGGGAGGGAGAATTGTGTACAGGTGTTTGACTTAGGAATCAGGAGCTGTTGTCAAGGAGGAGTGGACATTTAGAAAAAGTGACTAAGAGCTGTCATTGGCTAGGAAGAATGGCTCTAGAACCCCGGCATGTGTTTCTCTGAGCATTTCTCGTGTTTGCTCCAACACAGCTCTCCTTAAGCGGGAGCTATTTGAGGCTGCTTGGATTGCAATTTCTAGAAGCAATCTCCAGATCTGGAGATTTTAACATTATTAAACAGCCAGAATGTCGTTCTCCCCAGCTATCTCCAAAGATTCCAGGGGGAGGGATGAGGTCAAGCCAAACATATGGAATTGGGGGACAGTACCTAAATGAAATGCTGCTGGTACTGACCCAGACTTGCTTCACTGGACCAACACAGCTGTGGCCCTGAGGCTGAAAGTGTTCACTGATAACCCACAGCTCCCTCCTCTCTGAGAACTGGCTTTGGCCAAACAGGAAGCTTCCCCCTTAGGCCTTTCTTTAGTCCAGCTTTAAAATTTGATTTTGTTCATCATAATTTTTTTTTGGATTTATTTGATTTATTTAAAATATTGCTTTAAAATAACATCATCTTCATTTCTGGGTTTGGAGAACTCACTCAAATTGTATGCTGTTCCCCTCACCTTAGGCCCCGGGCCTGGTAAGGAACTGTGCTCCCGGCTCCCATCACACCTCTAAGGGCAGACCACAGACAGTGATTAACTAATGTAGAGGTACAAAAAATTACCCTCTCTGCCTTAAGGTAGGGCTGACTCTGGTGGAATTGCCGCACCGCAGCTCCCCACCCCCCAGTGAGGCTCTAACACTGGTCTCCAGCTGGGATCACATTCTTGATGAGTTTCAACCCTGCATTATGGCTGGCTGCCTCCCTTACTCTTTCTTCCTTAGATCACTCCACAGAGATCACTGGGATAGCACCCCCACAGGCTCTGCTTCTAGGAGAGCCTACCTAAGAAAGCTGGTCCCAGAAGGATTTCTACAAAAGAGATGCTAAGGGGAGAACTTTGTCATTGGCTTTTGAGCTAGACGGCAGAACACCCAGATGTTGTTACCTGGAAGCTATGAGCCTTGAACGCATCTGTTCTCTGAAAACATATATGTTGGAACCTACTATCCATAGTGAGTTTGTCCAAGGTGGGGATTTGGGAGACATGATCACAACATGGGTCTTCTCCCATCAGGTACAGGGTCAGTGATCTATAAAGAAGGTTGAAGGCAGTGCTGTAACTTCCTTTGTCTTTCTGTCTTCTCCCATGTGGGGACATGGCCAGAAAGCACTGCAATAGGAAAAAGGGAGCAAGCTTTCACCAGACCTGCAGTGTTCCTGTATCCTGAACTGGAAGCAATGAGTTTCTGTTGTTACCCAGTCTAAGGTGTTTCATCATAGCAGCAGGAAAAGACTAAGACCTGAGCTGTGATGGGATGCAGTGTGCTGGGATGCAGTGTGCTGGGATGCCGTGTGCTGGGATGCGGTGTGCTGGGATGCGGTGTGCTGGGATGTGGTGTGCTGGGATGTGGTGTGCTGGGATGCGGTGTGATGGGATGTGGTGTGGTGGGATGCAGTGTAATGAGATGCAGTGTGATGGGAAGGTGTAATTGTTGCATTACCCTGGGTCCATGGCTCAGATGACTACCACAAAAGTCACCTGAGATGCTGTTAAAACTGCCAAAGGTCAACCACACATATGGCCAGTTATATCACTTTTCCTGGAGTAGGTCTGACTCTGAGCGTAGTAGGAGCTCCTGAGTGGTTGCTTTATGTTGGTAAGATTAGGAGTGATGATCTAGTCAATGTGTATTTGAGGAGTTTGAGGGAAAGTGTCTAAGGGAGGACCGTGGAATTGGATAGCTGCCATTAATTACTACTGACACCTTGTAGACAGAAAAAAAAACCACAGAAGACAAATGTGAGGATTTGAACATCTTCAATGGGAGAGCAAGTTCAGAGGAAGAGCAAGCACCTTTGAACATGGGTCTGAGAAGCTGATGGGCATTTTATTTACTTGTGTGAGAGAGAGGTCTGTGTGTGCATGGCTGTGTGTATGTGTATGTGCCGTTAAAGATAGTGATCCCATTACATCTTCTTTCCCAGTCCTTGCTCAGGGCATTGTGTAGGATTTCCACTACAATGATGATTAGACATAATAGGAAGCATTAGTTTCTAAACAAAAATGCTTCCAATGTTCACCATCATGTATAGAGTAGTGGTCCTTAAGAGGCTATTTATCATATTAAATTTGTTCTAGTTTTTGTGTGGTTATTATAAATGGATATTAAATGTGAACATAGGTGGTTTTTTTGTATTTGATTTTTTTATATTATTCTGAAAATGTGATAAATCATGCTGTGTTCCTGAAGTTCTTCAACTTCATGAGATAAAGTCAACATGGCCTTTATACTTTTTTCTGTTTGGGGGCTTGGTTTCAGGCTTTTGCATCCACCTCAGAAGACATCATTTGGCGCTTCCCCTTCTTCTGTATTGTTTTAGTCCAGTTTTGTATCAATGGTGCATTTGCTTCTGGTAGTGAGTTGTGGGCACTGTACTTTGTACTTTCAGGAAACGTTTGAGTCATTCTGGAATCTGCATTGAACAGTTGTCACACCTCTCATAAAGCCCCCTCCACTTGGGTTTTTTTGTGAAGAGAGTTTTTGAATACTGATTCAATTCTTCTGTAGCATAAAGTTATTCAAATTTTTTCCTCTCTTTGAATCATTTTTTAGTTGTGGTTTTCTAAGAATGTTTCTATTTTATCTGAATTTTCAAGTCTATTGACTTAAAATTGGTCCTACAATCTTGTTATTGTGTCAATGCATACAAGGCATGTTGTAATAGCTCCTTTTTCATGCAGGACATTAATTATTTTTATCTTCCTTTCCTCTCTCCCTAATCTTTCTCTTATGTGTCCTTAATCCCAACAAAACTTTCCCAATGTATTGGTCTTTTCAAACTATGAATACCTTTGGTTTTGTTGTTCTCTCTCCATTACATATCTGTTTCCTACTTCATTAATGTCTGCTTGTATATCTATAATTTCTTTCTGTATTGTTTACTTTCTCATCACTGTGGAAAAATACCTCACAAAGCAACTCAAGGAAGCAAAGAAGGAAAGAAGAAAAGAATGAAGAAGAGAATGGAGGAAGAAAGGAGAGTAGGAAGGAAAGAATGAAGAAGAAAACAAAGGCAGGAAGAAAAGAAAGAAAGAAGGAAACAAGGAAAGAAGAGTCTATTTCAAAGGGCCCATACTTTGTCAGTAGAGTCTATAGTTACAGGAAAGGCATAGCAGCAGGAGCACTAGGCAACTGGCTGCATTGCATCTGTAGTCAAAAAGCAGAGAGTCATGGACTCTGGTGCTCAGCTTGCCTTCTCTTCCTTACTCAGTCAGGAACTCTAACCCATGGTATGGTGCCAACTACTTAGGATTGATCGGTTGATCCAATTTAGAAACCTTGTCATGAACGTACATAGAAATTCGTTACCTAAGTGATACTAGATCTTGTCAAGCTGACAGTCAACACTAACGACAGTCACTCACCTTCCTGATGCTCAAACGTATCATTTTTAAACCCTGACTGTCCACCCCTTGTCCCAATAGGCTTATTCCTTCACCAGTTCCAGCAATGTTTAACTATCCAAAGTCCAAGTCTTATCTGAAACTCAAGGCAACCCCTCAACTGGCATGTCCTATGAAATAAGAAATAATTTACACACTTCCAATATGTCATGTCAATGGATAAAATCCCAATTCAAAAAATAAAATAAAATAAAATAAAATAAAATAAAATAAAATAAAATAAAATAAGGGCATAGCAAGAAAAGGTCAGCCCAAAGCCAGCATGACAAACACCAAATTGTACAGGTCCATGATTGTCATGTGGGGCTTGTGATGGGATTATCTAGAACCCAAAGGGTTTGGGGAGCCCTGCCTTTCTAGCTGTGACTCCTGCACCACACACAACCTCTCTCTTGGGCTAGCTCTGCTCCATGCCTACAGCTTTCTGCAGCAGATGTCCCACGGCTCTGGCATCTCTGACATCGTGGGGTCTCTATTTAAACTTAAGTCTTGTCTTCCCAGATTTACACAATATCCCCTCAGAGCCTCCTTATAGAGACTCTGAAACCAACGAACATTGCCTGGCCCCAGTGACCTTCAGGAATGTTGGTACAAACTATAGTGACCCCCTCATCCTTAACTCTTTCACGCCTGTGAAGCTAAGAATGACATGAACAGTATTTTCAAGTTCTGCTGCCAGCTTGAGATGTAGTCTGACCCCTTTGGATTACATCGCCTTTGTGTGCTGGTCCCCAGAGAATATTTACCACATTTATTGTTTCTTAGAGAGTTGTGGAGGAAGTTCCTCCAGCAGCTCTGTTCCCATAAACTCTTCCTTTCAAAGGCATTTGCAGCTGCACAAGAAGGAAACTTTAATGGGTGGCATCTTGCCCTCAAGGCCCCTTTTCTATGGCCCCACTGCCAAATGAGGCCTTGTGTTCCCTGGGGAGCGGGTCTTGAGCAATTGCAACTTCGTTCTCAGTTCCTGTATTAATGGAACTTTAAACTCACTCCCCTCAGCCCACAAACTGTATTTTTCCTCTTTCTGCTCCCTCCATTGCTCCTCTTGCTATAAACTGAGAGCGGTAAGCAGAAACCACGACCCAGCCTTAGTGTTGTTCTGTCTAGATTTTCCTCTTCCAAACAAATCAGCCCACTCAGGTCCTTAGGACACAGGCAGAATGCAGCCAGAGTCTCTGTTATAATATAGCATGAACTTCCTCTAGCCAATGGGTCCTTTGTTCCTCTCTGAAATCTTATGAACTAGACCTCTCTTTTAGGCATTTTCTTTCTGAAATGGTCTTTTCTAGCTGAAGTTCCAAGCTATTCCACCATATCAAAGGCCTAAGATCCACAGGTCTATCACAGCAACAAGCAGCAACCGCACTCCTTAGTAACAATTCTTTTGCCTTCTGCTTTCTCTTGCTTACATACTCTCTTTGTAAAATCATTTGGGGGAGTTGGTTTTTGAGACAGGGTTTCTTTGGGTAGCCCTGAGATACCCTGGAACTCACTCTGTAGACAAGGCTGGACTTGAACTCAGTGATCCACCTGCCTCTGCCTCCCGAGTGCTGGAATTAAAGTGTGTGCCACCACTGTCTGTCTAACAATTTATAATGCTGAATCTGCTTTCAGACATTCTTTACTGCTCTACTTAAGGTTATCATTTCCACTCCCTTAAAAACTGCCTTGACTGTATCTAAAAATATGCCACACAGCTTTTCCCTTATTACTCATTTCAAAATATTTTCTAAAGTTCCTTGTGATTTCTTCTATTAACCATGGGCTTTTTATAACTATATTTTGTGTAATGTAAAGATTTAGAGATTTCAGATTGTTGTGTTTAGTTTTCCAAAGTCTAGCTTAACTACCCTGTGATCAGAGACACCATTTGCATGAGATCCAGCCTTTGGTTTTGTTTTGACTTCTTTGTGATTCAACATATGATCAAAAGTTTTCATATATTCTTTATGGCCTTGGAAGGGACGTGCACACTACAGTCACTGGAAAGTGTGCTCTCCATGTGTCCATATGATACTACATGAGCCATATAGTAATTATATCAGTCAAGTGTCTCTATTATTACTGGGGTTTGATATTGTTATTCTATACATATCTAAGAGAAGTTTCTTTATTACAGAGTATTTTTAATTAAAATATGTTTACATCATTTTCTCCCCTTCTTTTCCCTCTTCCAACCCTTCTTTCCCACATTACCCCATCTCTTTCTGTCAAATTCATGGCCTCTATGTCTTTAAGTGTTGATTTTCTATCTATCTCTGTCTCCCTCTGTCTCTATGTCTCTCTCTCTTTCTCTCTTTCCCTCTCCTTCTCTTTCCCTCTCTCTCTCTCTCTCTCTCTCTCTCTCTCTCACACACACACACACACACACACACACACAAACACACACACATATTCATTCCTAAATATATAATTATAATCTGCTTTGTCCATATAATGCTAAAATATATGTATATTATACATATTATATATATGCCTATACATATTGAGCTAGCTCTGCTCCATGCCTATACCTTTCTGCAATAGATGTTCCATGGCCCTGGCATCTCTGATATTTAAACTTAAACTTCATCTTCTCAATTTTACACACTACACACACACACACACACACACACACACACACGTATGAAATTTATATATATATATATATATATATATATATATACATATATAGATAGATAGATAGATAGATAGATAGATAGATAGATAGATAGATAGATAGACAGATAGATCTAGATAGATCTAGATCTAGATATAGATATATATTAATTTCAGGGCTGACCATTTGGTATTAGTAACCAATCTGTGGACCCAGGGCCCTTCTGTCCCTCCCCCCACTTCAGCATTCGAGCTAGGTGGTTCGGCCTCTGCTCTGTTCAATCCTCAACCCATGAATTTCAAGGCCTTTGTTCTATATAGAACAACCCAGCCTCTCCTGGAGGAAGCATTCTGGATCTGCTATTCTCAAGCCTCAGCAGGAGAGCTGCCGAGATAAAGCCAACCACCTGCTGAGTCTGGAGCCAGCAAGACTCCACCTTAAGCCTGGGGGGAAGGTATCTTCCAGACTATATATTGCTTAACATTTATTAAAATTTCGGTCTTGAAAGGCAATGTCTCCTTGACCCAATTCTCTTCTTGCTGCCTTCCCATATATCCCCAGAGCTTTCTTTTTCAGGTATCCGGTTCACCTGTTGCTGCAGGCAGCAACACCCTTCCCTGGGGAAGACTATTTCTCCACTCTCAATATTCCTCATCTTTGTGTAGATCTTTTTCTAAGGATGGGGCCCCATGAGATTTCTCCCTTCTATGTTTGCTGGTGTTGAGCTTCTTCCGGTCTTGTTTAGGCAGACAAATTGTTAAGGTACCATGGGAAATGCTTCCCTGCCATTTCTAGGAGATACAATGTCACAGCAGACTTCCTGTTCCTGTGGTTGTTACAATCTCCCCATCCCTCTTCACCTCTGATTCTGAGCCTTAGATACAGGAATCATATGTCACAGATAAACCAGTGGGGGCTTCTCACCACAAGATCATCTGTTCTCTTCCATTCTGATCCATTGTGGCTTTCTCTTAATGGTCTCTTTCTGTAACAAAGGGACATTTCTTTAATGAGGGGTGAGACATATACTTATCTGTAGGTATAAGAATACATATTTATGGAGTTGGAGAGATGACTCAGAGGTTAAGAGCACTTAAGTGCTCTTTCCAGAGGTTCTGAGTTCAATTCCCAGCAAGCACATGGTGGCTCCAAATCGTCTATAATGAGACCCAATTCCCTCTTCTGATGTGTATGAAGACAGAATTTTATATACATAAAATTCATGAATAACTAAATATAAATAGGTGCCTGTCTTTAACCTCTGAACCTGTAACTTCAAAGAAAAGACAGTGTAGTTGGGAATTGTGCTATTTTAATAAAGTAGTGTGTGTGTGTGTTTTCTCCAAGATCCATGATTTCACTAGCCCTGAATTCTTGGCTACATTTTCTGATACCAGATACGATCTCCTTGTTAAGCAAGCCAATTAGAGAGCTGTTGGATACAACCAAGTTATGTGTGCCACTAATGCACCCTTACAGATGCCTTGCTGTGCTGGTCACCTCAGCTCAAAGGCATCATAACTGGGCAAAATTATTGGTTACTCTCTCCCTTGGCAGCTTGTATGTCATCTCACGGTGCATTGAAAGCTTGTTCTGAGAGAGAGAGAGAGAGAGAGAGAGAGAGAGAGAGAAGAGAAGAGAAGAGAAGAGAAGAGAAGAGAAGAGAAGAGAAGAGAAGAGAAGAGAAAAGGAGGAGAGAGAGATTTGTCTTTCTGGCTCTGGGTTACCTTACACAGTTTGATATTTTCCAGTCCCCTCCATTTACCTGCAAATTCCATGATTTCATTTTTTTCATGAAAGCTAAATGGTTTTCCATAGTCCATATGGGCCGTATTTTTATTTTCCATTTGTCAGTTGAAGGACATTTAGGTTGTAACTATTGTTGAACGCAGTGGCAGTGAACATGACTGAGCAAGGATATATGGGGTAGAATGTCCAGTCCTGTGGGCACATGCCAAGGTATGGTGTGGTAGATTGGTGTTAGCTTTTTGCAGTCCCCTTGAGTTAATGGAGGTTCCCTTCTCCCCTGAATCTTCTCTGGGGTTTGCTGTTGGTTGTTTTGTTGATCTTTGCCATTCTGAGTAGAGTAAGATGAAATCTCAAAGTTGTTTTTATTTTCATTTTCCTAAATGCTAGTATCAATGAACTTTTTTGAAATATTTTTAACCATTTTTATTTCTCAGAGAGAAATTTTTTTATCTACTGTAAGACCCGAAAGAAAAACAGGGGCACCCCAGTGCCCCACGCCCTGGAAGCCCTCACCCCGATCACTCACAAGAAACAGTCTTGATGCAAATAGCAAGAGGATTTAATTCCAGAGCTCTGGGGTCACAGCTATCCCCAACTCAGGGTAGATGACAGTGAACACTGAGTGCAGAAACAGGACTACTTTTATAGATTTACAGCAAAGCTCGCCTACACAAGCCACTCCAGTGTTTCCAAGCCAATCAGTTTAAATTATCCGAGCCCGCACTCTCTGAGAACCAATCAGTTTCCTATAACTAGTTAAGTCATTTCTGCTTACGTGGCTGCCACACACAGGGTCAGCCAGGGTTACACACAGCATCATATACATATTTCATGGGCGTGAGCCCCACAGCCCGCCACATTCACCCTTGCTCCAGCCGAAAGGATGCTGGAGACCTCCCCAGGCCTGCAAATCTCATCTTTTCATTCCCCATTTCTTGTCTTGTTAATAGTTCTAACCTTAGAACTAGTTGAATTATAGGTCAGCCTCCTCTTGGCTCAGAGGGCTCTTATACTGCTGCCTAAGTACCATAATCTGGACCGCGCTCACCTGGTCCCTGATGAAGGCAACTAACCTATTAACTATATAAGTCTAACTGTAAGCAACAGGAGCATTATCATTAGGGGTCCTATCAGGACAGAAAACAGTGTGGTCAAGAGTACAAGATAAGGGTCTTTCCACTGAGTCTTAAAGTTTCCCACGTGGTGGCATCTAATTTAGACCATATCTCCAACTTGGAAGTGATGTAGGACTTGTGGATCTCCTTCTCCCGAGTAGGCCTCCCGGACCTTGATGCCTCATCCACTGGAGCGCCTTGAGCCTAGAGAACAAAGGTCCAGTCTTTGTGGTCAATTTGGTGAGGGTCTCTTTTACCAAGGTTCCAGCAACTGTTCCTGAAGCCTTCTTTCACAGATCCAGTAACTTGTCTGGAAGCAGTGAGGAGTTTCTGACATGCCTGGAGCATTAAGGCAGACAGTTTGAGCCAAATCTCATGTTGTGGTACACCTCCTGGGAGGACCCAGTGGATGACAAAGGAATTGTGGTAACAAAGAGGATCTCCAGGGGGGTCAGGTTAAAATGGCAAGGACTATTCAGAAACAAAGGGAGAGGCACCACCCAGTCTAAGCCAGTCTCCAAGGTCAATTTAGTTAAGGTCTCTCATAGGGTTTTGTTTATTTTCTCTAGCTGTCTTGAGCCCTGGGGACAGTACATCCAATAACATTTCCAATTAGTCTCCAATATCTCTGTCAATTTCTGACTTACCTTAGAAACAAAAGCAGAACTATTGTCTGATCCAATTACGTTGGGCACTCTGAAACTCAGAAAAATTTCTTTTAACCCTGGCTGTGGTTTCCTGCTTGCTAGGGGAAGTCTCAACCCATCCAAATTAAGTATCTACAAGTGCTAGAAGATATTCATAACCATACTTTCCTGCGTTAGCTTTTATAAAACCTCTATATACTCTAGGTTGTTCTCTTCTAGGGCTTTTTCCCTGTTTACTCTTTGCTGCATAAGCATTCACTTGCTGGCATACCTTACACTGTTCTATTAATCCCTTAAATGAGTTCATCTGTGCTTTTTGCCTGGTGAGTCCTTGGCTTACTTTCTGGGGAGTATAATTCTCCCTTCTTGTGTGCACATTTCCTTGGTAATAGTTGGTCAGATGGCTAGCAATCTCAGTCCTTTTTTTCTTCAGCATATTTTAAGTGAGGCTATCTCTTAATTTTGTCCCATTTCTCAGTGGGTGTCTCTTGCAGACCCACAACCAGTATAGGCTCCTGTATATCCATTCTTGGAGCCATTTGCTCTGCCGGGCTATTGCCCATTGAGTCTTTCCCCTTTTGACATACTGGGCAGTGGGTAATACTCACGGTTGCTGGCTTCATTAGGGCATCTAAGAGGTCCAAGATTTCATTTTGGTTTCCTCTGATGTGAGGAGTCCTCTTGGCATATACACCAGTGGACGTGGGCTGTGGCAAAGGCATACCTATTATCCACGTGGATGTTGATTTTCTTGCTGTCTCCAAGTTCCAAGGTCTTGGTGAGGGCAATTAGCTCCACTTTCTGCGTTGACATGCCAGGGGGTAAAGATTCTTCTACCCAGATGCCATTTGTGCTGTCCACCATAGCAGCACCTGCTTGTCTCTGTCCTTCATAGTGGAAATTGCTCCTGTCTGTAGCAACTTTCAGCAGGGGTCAGTCTCTCTTTTTGGGCTAGTTGCTGCAGCCCATTGGACAGAAAATATATCTGTTCCCCCCAATCCCCTGCCACCGCCATTTTGGAGAGTATGCCTTGCTCCAACAGAGAGGGTAGGAACAGCCTGGCGTGACCTTAAATACCCATCCCATCCCTAGGTCCATTGTTCTTCAGGTAGTCCATGAACATATTTTGGTGCCAGTGGCTTCTTGGACCCAAGATCTTTTCTTAGAAACAGGGCCATTGGGTTGGAAGACCAAGTGTTAAGGCCCTGTGTCCATCAAGAACTGAGTGGGTTTCTCTTTCCCTCTTAGTTATCCAGGGTTGGGGGAGGTGGTCAGAACTCCCATCTCCCCTAGTCATTGTCTTCACCCAGGGATAACACCTTTGCCATTTGGGGGCACTTCTCCCAAGACCTGGGAGTTCCTGCTCCCAGCTTGTTAGGGCACACTCTGGCCCAGTGGCCTCTCCATATAGTATGCACATTGATTTCTTTCTGTCTTTTTAGTCAGGATTTTCTGTAGCTTCCTCCTCTGTCATTTTTTTCTTTCTCCTCTGTCTCCCTGTCTCAGCAAACTATACTAAATCTCTCTATAGACTTTTCTAACAACCTGTACCATTAAATCTTTCTATAGACCTTCTAAATAACTTGCACCAAATCCCTCTACATACGTTCTTAGCAAACTACACTAAAGTTCCTCTAGTATGGGGTCATGGGGTGTAAAGCAAAATGCTTCTATGAGCTGCTCTAGAAAGGCTGCCAGTGACTCATCTGGTCCCTGCTTAACCTCACATACCTTCGTCAAATCTGTGGGCTGCCATGCCCTCGAGACCTGCCAATGGAGTCTGGTGTTGGTCCTTCAGGTGCCTCTTACCTTTCGTCCGAGGGGGTATTCTTTCTGGCTTCCTGTATTACAAATAAAGCAGTCTCAAAGAGATTAATCAGTCTCTTGGGAATTATGTCCTTAGTAAGAGAGCCACCGTTGAATCAGGATAGGTGGTCTCAGATCTTCTGCTCTACTTTGTGGTCTTCTCTAAATATAAATTGAGCATACTATTATCATTTTGTAAATTATAAACTATAAGATAGGCCTAACATCCAATCTATTATTTCTGACAATCAAACAGAACCTTTGTCGTCTTTACTATCTTAAAAGACTATAAGACTTAACACCTGACTCATGTTTTGGCTATAAATTTATGTCACCTGAAAATTATTTATTTAAATCTACATCAGCTTTCTCAAGATTAAAGAGCTTGAGCTGACTATGAGACTAACAGTTTTCATCCCCATCAGAAATCCAAGAGTGACCAATATTAACTGAAAATATATAGAAAGCTTAACACAGCTTCTAAGACTTAGCCAAATGATAGAGACTGCTAAACACCTGAACAGTTTATACTTCGAAATGTTGGAGCATTGGTCTTCAGCCTTCTGGCACAACAACATCTGACAGACTTAAAGAATCAGGAATTATTAAGCCATATAATAATGTATAGACTCATTTGTTGCTACTATGTTTCCAACCCAGTTCCCCCGTGAAAGAAAGCTCAACTCAGCGGTTAACTCAGCGGTTAACAAAACAAGCTACAAGCCTAAAATGGGCAGGCCTCCCACTCCACTACTCTGTTTCAATCTATATTAATCCCATACAACTTGCAGAAACTCCAGGCCCCGAGCTTCTCTCCCTGCCATCTCTCCGTTTCTCCATTTCTCTCTCTCCGTTTCTTTTCTGTTTCTTCTCCTTGTTTCTTCTTCTCCCGTTGCTCCTCCTCCTCCTGTTTTATACCCTGTAGCTCCTCCTCTAGACTCTCTGCTCCTCCCCCTTTCCTCCTGCCCAATTATTGGCTCAAGCCTTTATTTGAAAAGTTAAGATGGGGAGACCGTTCACAAGGCAACTCCTCATCTGCAGCCCCTCTGAGGAGTGGAATTAACATCAAAATACGAGCCCAGAGCTATCCACAACATTTCCCCCTTTCTGTCCAATTAAAAGACTCTTTTATCTCAGACATCAATTGAGCACAATTGTTACCATTTTGTAATATATAGACCTAACACCCAGTCAATCATTTTTTATCAATTAAGTAGGACCCCTGTCATCTATTGGAACTTAAAAGACTTATAATTCTACACATGACTCAAGTACACTTTAGACTGTAACCCATCTGAAAACCATCCTCTCAAATCTGTATCATCTTTCTAAATGCTAACCAGCTTGGACTGGCTATAAGACTATTAGTCTTCAACCCTATCAGAAATCCAAGAATGACTAATATTACCTGAAAGTATGAGAAGCACAAAATATAGCTTCTAAAACTTAGCCAATTTATAGAGACCTATACACCAAAATGTTGGAGCATCAGTCTTCAGCCATCTGGCCCAGGATCATCTGACAGACCTTGGTAATGCAGAACTTTGAAGGGCTGATTACTTTGTCTTGGCAGAGATTATCAGTTGACTATTCTGCAGTGTGTCCTTTTTTTTAGACAGTATTTGTCTGTAGATGAAATGAAGCAATTCTTGCCTGGTGACTGTCTCACCACAACTGAAGCAACTCCATTGATGCTCAAGTTCTTCTTTGAATTCAAAAAAGGGGTGCTGTCAGGAGCAGACAGGTCTCTAGTCAAATAATCTTTAATAAAGAAATGTCAATAAACATATTCTGTGGACTTCTGACACCTTTGAAGACCATTTGTCTACCTAAGACATCTCTGAACTGTTAAGCCTTGACTATTCTCGGCTGTTTCTAATCAAAATAGCTCAGGAACACTCTTTTAACTAATTCATAACCACGAGTTTGCTATCTGGCCCTTAACTTGTATTACTTAATCATCTAAAAGCAGTTTATACTAGCAGTTATAGAAGGACTGGGTCTAAGCCTTGTATTCTTAAATGTGTTATATAGGCACAATGCCTATGTGGGAGTAACAATATTAATCCCAGTTTTATATCAATAGTAAATTCATACCAATGAAAACCTTAAATTTACATCAACTAAATTCTGAACCAATAGGCTTTGCATCAATTATAAAGACTTCTACCAATGTAAGATCTGGCTATGTAATTTTTTGCTTAAAAATACATTTTCTCACCAATCCCTATTTGTCTATTTCTATAATTTCTATGATATTACTATATCCCCCTTTTTCTTTTCCACCCACTTCTCCTTTACCTAAGAAAGAAGGATAGAGAAGAGGAAAGGAAAGGTAGAAATCCCTGAGTTTAAGTTCTTTAGTTCCCTCCCTGTCCACAGCTACATCTGTAAAGTATCCCTAAAATGATTACATATCTATAATTATTAAATAACCATAACCATCCACCCCACATAAGGAACTGGGATGATGACTGTCTTCTGTCTGCTTCCAGCTGAATTGGGGCGAAGAATTCCCATCTGGGGGCCCAAAGGGAAATTTTGAAAACTAGCTGGCATTATTTGCCTTCCAGTCACTATGTTTTGAGAAAGTTCGTGCCTCTATGTCAGATGACATCTCGACCATGACATTCTGAAAGGCTGGAGAGGCAAGTAAAGTTCTGGAAGCAAGTCTTTAAGAGAATCAGCTTTGATGTAGTTGAAATAGAGTCAAGTGCTAAGCTGGAATGGAAGGTCCCAAACCTCAGCATCCTGGAGTGTGAATCTTTTCAGGGCTGTCTTTCTCTTCTTTCATCCCTATAGTATACAAAACTTAAAAGCAACAAGTAAACAGGTAAAGGCATTCACACAGAGCATGCAGGAGGCACAGATTGGCCAATGAAGATCAATAAAGAAAGACAACTGACTGCCTTTCCTCAGGTTAGCTTGATCACTTGGTCAAACTAAAATGTAACTGTGCATCCATGTCCTCGTAAAGGATGGTTTGTAACACCCAATAAGTGTTAATGGCTGTGTATAGACATTTTAGTCTCAGCCAGTTCCAGAGCTATCTCCATATACAGAGACATAAACATTACTACATTTACATCACCTATTTTGTTGATTGTGTTAGTCTCCATTTTCTTCTCTGTCGCCAAGGTCCTCAGGAGGTCTCCCTTTGTCATGTCTGATTTTTATCAACTTGGAAGGGACCCACAGCTTTTCTTTTCCTGTGGAAACATAGGCATAGCCCCCCCCCAGCATAACATATTTCCCATTCTCCATTCTGATGTTAGAATATCCTTAATGTAAACAGGCTGGTTTAGTTCAATAGTTCGTTCCACAGTCCAATGTCTTTCAGCAGCTGTGGTGTTTTTTCATTGGTGTTTAAAAATTTTAAGGTTAATAAGGCACTATGTAATCTATCCTTGGGGGTTCTCATTGATCCTTTTTGCCTATTAAGCATCTCCTTTAGAGTTTGATTTGATCTCGCCACAATTGCTGTATCTTGTTTACGGACAGCTTGGACAGTCTGCAACTGCCTTTGATAAGATTCCTTAATTAATTTAAGATTTTCATTAGAATACCGACTAGTTTCATGGTTAGATACTGAGACTGAGGGGATATTAATTTGTGTATTCCACTGCTGTAATAGATCTCTTCCCCATAAATTAATGGCTATATCAGCCACGTATGGCCTCAATTTTCCTACCTGACCTTCTGGTCCTATACATTTAAGCCATCTGTTGCTTTGCTTTATTTGGGATAAGGTCCCAACTCCTTGAAATTGGATATCTACTTCTTGAACAAGGTTCTGCCTCCACATTTTGATCTTTTCTTTATATTGCAATTCTGATAGTCTACTGTCTATTTTATTCTGATTGATTAATTTTAAAAGGTTATTCTCCAAGTATAGCTTCCAATCCTCATTTTTTTCTCTCTGCTGCTCAGTCTGATCTGTGAACTGCTGCATCCTTTGTTCTAGCATCTTTTCTAACTTCTGTCTCACACCTTCATTCTCCTCCTTCTGTCTCTTATTCTGTTCTATAATTTCCTGGGTCTTCAATTCTAGTGTTTCGAACTGCTGCATCCTTTGTTCTAGCATCTTTTCTAACTCCTGTCTCACACCTTCATTCTCCTCCTTCTGTCTCTTATTCTGTTCTATAATTTCCCAGGTCTTCAATTCTAGTGTTTCCTCTAGGCCACATTGCCAAGTTTTAAATTCCTCTTTCTGTTGTTGTTCTAAACCCTGTTTCCATAATCTTAGCTTTTCTTTGTATTTTAATTCTATATTACAGCATCTGCCTTATTTTGACCTATGAAATCCTGAACCTTTAGTTCTAGTGTTACTTGTAATCTCTTTTCTAAGGCAAGGAATTTTTTGTCTAGGACTCTTGAGATGACATAATAAATCAAGAGAATAAGTACTGTAACACCAATGACTTTTTCCTCTAAATCCATTCCTGTCAAATCACTCAAAATATCATCACATAGAGCCAAAACGCTCTTTATTGTTTTACCCATCTTTAAGTATCAAATGCTATATATCTCTCTTATATCAATGAATCACCTGGTCCAGAACTCTTTGTTCTGCTGTCTGAGCCGTTCAGGGCTTCTCAGCCAGTTAACGTTTTATCTCAGGTTTGTTAGGTTCTAAACAATACGTTGGGCAGCCATTTTGTTGCTACTATGTATCCAACCCAGTTCCCCCATGAAAGAAAGCTCAACTCAGCGGTTAACAAAACAAGCTACAAGCCTAGACTGGGCAGGCCTCCCACTCCACTACTCTGTTTCAATCTATAGTAATCCCATACAACTTGCGGAACGCCAGGCCCCGAGCTACTCTCCCTGCCGCCTCTCGGTTTCTTCTCTGTTTCTTCTCCTTGTTTCTTCTTCTCCCGTTGCTCCTTCTCCTCCTGTTTTATACCCCGTAGCTCCTCCCCTAGACTCTCTGCTCCTCCCACTTTCCTCCTGCCCAATCATTGGCTCAAGCCTTTATTTGAAAAGTTAAGGTGGGGAGACCGTTCACAAGGCAACTCCTCATCTGCAGCCCCTCTGAGGAGTGGAATTAACATCAAAGTACGAGCCCAGGGCTATCCACAACACTCATTGAGTTTGTCTGTAAATGGAGAGAGGCAATCTCGTGGCTCTCTCTCTCTCTCTCTCTTTCTCTCTCTCTCTCCCCCCACCCACCCCCACCGCTCCATAACAGAAGCAACTCTACACATGCTGTTTCTTCAAAAAGGGAAGCTGTCAGGAGCAGACTAGTCTGTATAACGAAAATAAATAACATTAAACATCATATTCCATGGACTTCTGATATTTTTAAAAACCAACTATCTATGTAAAGTAACGTGGGCTGTTGTCTGTTAAACTATCTTCAGCTATTTCTGATTAAAACATAGAAAACACCCTAATAAAACTGGGCCTGTAAAGATTGCATCCAGTTTAGTAAAGAAACCGAGGGGGGAGGGGGAATGATTGGGGAACAGTTGGGGGGGGGAGAGGAACTATGGGAACTATGGTGGGTGGGAACTGGGAAAGGGAAAAGCCTTTTGAATGTAAACATAGAACATAGAAAATAAAAATTAAAAAAAAAACTCAGAGCATTATATTTTTATTTGGCCCTGAACTCACAGGCTTAAACATCTCAGGTCTATAATAATAACAGCAAGAAAGGACTGGGTGTAAATCCTGAATTTTTACATTTTTAGTATTTATACAAATGAAAACCTTGATTTTGTATTAAGATAAAATCTGTATCAAATAAGAATTTATGCCTTAAACATAATAACAATTTCTGTAATATAAATCTCAAAACAAGATTTTAGTATCACCGACACAGATTTTTCACTTAATGTTTCAGAATCTAGTCTTTTGGAGATCTCCCTTATTTTGACCTCTTTCCCAGAGGAACAATACAACCATAAAGCTTAACATCCTATCTTATAATAATCTAAACAATTTAAAATAAATGAAATAAGCCATCTGTAACTTAAACTCAGAATTCCCATATCTGCCACTTTGAGTGTCTTGTTAAAACTTATTTTCCCTACCAGGGGGCCTCAAAGCTCAAATATTTCATCTCTTTTTTGTTCTAACATGGCGGGCTTGAGTCACATGACCTGATCTTGATGCCAGAGTCTTAACATGGCGGGCTTTTCAGTCGATCTAAATTCCTAACATCAGTCGTTTCGTCAGTTGTCTGAGAACACAGGACAGGATATAAAACAACACAGAGAAAAACAATCACCACATAGACAGCCTGACCCTGCCACCATCAGGTGTCTAAATTCAAGAACCCAGAGCAAGGAAAATCAACATACAATTTGCCCCTAGAGGGGCCCAATTTACCAATTCAGCAAAACTTGGCTCCTGCCGTTATTGACTTGCTGTTGACAGATGGAGAAGAGCCTTATTCAGCACTCCCCAGGCCCTAAAGCTTCCTCCAGATCCCCGTGGTCTCAACTCTTGCATGGCTGCCAGTCGAACTTACCACACCAGGCAGGCTCTCTGAGCCTCAGATGCATGTAAAACTGAAAATTTCAGACAGGCTTACAGGCTCAGATTTTGACAAAACAGTGAGACAGACAGAAAACAAACCACAGTACCCGTCCAATGGACAAACTATCTCCACCAAGACAGAACCAGATCAGAAAACCAGACGGCCGGGAGGGCATGTAAGTTCTCCAATTTAGTAGAACTACTGTGTCCTCCCTGACACCCAGATGGGAATCTTCCAGGCGTCCCTGGAGTTCCCTACTTCCCAGAGCGTTCTCCGGGGCTCGCAGCTTGTGGCCTGAGGGCATTGCCTCCCACGCCCCCTGTGTCCTTACGGTCTACAGTGGCAGCTGCATGGAGTGGAATTCCACATCCATTCCCCCTGTAACACAGAGTGGGATTCCACGTCCACTCCCTCTGTTACAAACCAAAACCAAGACACACACATATACACACAGAAAGCAACACTCAGAACAAAGACATCAGCTGGCACACACACGTTTCAGAGTGGATCCCCTCACCTCCAAGTTGGTTCTCGAGTGTGTGTGTGTGTGTGTGGGGGGGGGTGATCGCACACCCCAGCCAATGCACCAAATGTAAGACCCTAAAGAAAAATGGGGGCACCCCAGCGACCCATGCCCTGGAAGCCATCACCCCAATCACTCACGAGAAACAGTCTTGATGCAAATAGCAAGAGGATTTTAATTCCAGAGCTCTGGGGTCACAGCCATCCCCCATGCGGGGTAGATGACAGTGAACACTGGGTGCAGAAACAGGACTGCTTTTTATAGATTTACAGCAAAGCCTGCCTACACAAGCCACTCCATAGCTTCCAAGCCAATCAGTTTAAATTATCTGAGCCCGCACTCTCTGAGAACCAATCAGTTTCCTATAACTAGTTAAGTCATTTCCACTTACGTGGCCACCATGCAAAGGGTCACACCAGGGTTACACACAGCGTCACATACGTATTACACAGGCATGAGCCCCATAGCCCGCCGCATTCGCCCTTGCCCCAGCCGAAAGTATGCTGGGGACCTCCCCAGGCCTGCAACTCTCATCCTTTCATCTACCATAAACTGTGTTCCTAAATTGTGGATCTCTTCATCACTGCGATTACGTCAATTTCTGGCTTTGTATACATTGAGGAAATGCAATTAGGCACATTTAGATTTTAATTTCCTGTGCCTTTATTCCTGCTTTGTGATGTTCATTAACACTACATCTTTAATTGGATTGCGTTTGTATGCAATAGACAAAAATACCAGCACCAAGTAGGGGAAACAGACACAAAATTCCACTCTTGATCAAGAAGCTATTCACAACTAATAACTTCTGAGAAATGAAAAATTCGTTTTCTTCAATGCAGTATCTTTGGGCATAACAATCACACTCCAGGGCAGGCCCCCTGCCCAGGAATACTTGACCAACACAAGACAGACTCCACATTTCATGAAATTTATTTAATGTTTTGTTATTTGTTTTTTTGTTTGTTTTGATTTCTATTTCTTGTTTTGTTTTGTTTTTTTTTTTTGGTGGTGGTGGTGGTAATGTTTTTGGTTTGGGTTTTAGGGTTTTTTGGGGGGCGAGAAAGTGAAAGAACATAAAGTTGGGGTGGATAGCAAGGGGGAGAGGACCTGGAAGACTATGATCAAATTATATCACATGAAATTGTTTTTAATTAAAAAGCATTTGGATGCTGTGTCCTTTTTATTTTTTAGACTTTTACTTTAACTTACCAGCATCTTTATGTTTTAGATATGTCTAATAATTAGTCTTGTTTTTTTATAAATCTGATGATCAGTTTTACTATATACATTGTAATTACTGGTATACTTCTGATTAAATCTATCATTTTAATTAGAACTTATTTGTCCCACCTGTTATATACATATTTTCTCTTCCTTCTTGCCTTCTTTTAGATTGGTTTCCAGGATTCCAGATTTTTTGTCCTTTATTATGTGTAAAATGAAACATAATGTTTCTATTAAAGGCTGCTGTGCACATTAAAACATGCAAAGTGAAACCTTAAATACCCTCAGTTAATGAGTATGTCTTTTTGTAAAGCGCACAGCCCAAAGAACAGTTTAATACTATTCCCATCACTCTCTTACATATTCTTTTGCTGTGTATTTCATTTTTTAACACATGCATGTTATTATTTTAGATTGCCTTCACTTTTGGACTTAAGCCACCCTGTTTCTCTCTACACTGTAAGTTTGTCTCTGATATCACTGCTTCCTAAAACATATGCAGGAGAATTCCATTTGATGAAGGCCAGCTATAGGAAGATAACCTCTGTTTTAATACATTTGATCTTGTCTGTAGATGATAAAAGTTCATGTTGGCAATTATTTCACCTGTATTAAAGGTACCCCACTGTTCTCTAGCTTCTTGTGATATCTGGAACTCAACTGATAGATTATTGCTGTTTCTCTCTGGCTCCTTTTCAAATCTTTTCTTTGTCTTTGGAGTCCTAAACTTTTCAGTGTTATATGTCTCCGTGCAGATTTCTCTTTGTTTATGGTATAAACAGTTCATTCACCTTCTTGAGTCAATACATGGTGTCTCTTTTCCATTGTCAGTAAGGAATTTTCAGTATCTCTTAGACATTCTTTGTCTTTCTACTAAAACAATTTAAAATGATTTAGAACTTCCCATATCACTCTCCTTTATAAAGTTTAAAGATTTATCTGCTGTGTGTGTGCATGTGCATGCGTGCAAGCTTCCTGTTCCTGTTGATGTTTCTTAGTCCATTTGATGTACTATAACAAAATGCCATTGTGGGGAATTGAATAGGCATCCCCCCCCATAGATTCATGTGTTTGACTCTCCATGGGGAGTGGCACTATCAGGAGTTGTGGCCTTGTTGGAGTAGGTTTAGCCTTGTTGGAGGAAGTGTATCAATGTCGAGTAGGCTTTGAGGTCTCCAATGTCAAGCTATGCCCAGTGTGGCACACAGTCTCCTTCTGGTGCCTTCAGATCAAGATGTAGAACGCTCAGCTCCTTCTCCAGTACCATGTCGGCCTGCATGCTGCCATGCTTCCCACCATGGTAATAGACTAAACCTCTAAAACTGTAAGCCAGCCCCAATTAAATGTTAGCCTTTATAAGAATTGCCATGGTCATGGTGCCTCTTCACAGTAATAGAAATCCTAAGACAGATATAAACTAGATGGCTTACAAATAACAGAGATATATCCTTCACTTTTCTGGAAGCTAAATCACCTAAGAGCAAGGTCTTCATTCAACATTTGATGTCAGCCTCCTCATGGTTCATAGATGACCAATTTCTCAGTCACCAGAGGGGGAGGAACAAGGGGTTTCTCTAAGCTTCCATTTGTACTGGCATGGAATCTTCCTTATGTGGGTTCTTTCTTCATAACACAGTCACCTTCCAAAGTCCCCTTTAAATATTGCTGCTCTAGAGATAGATTCTCAACTTATGTATGGGAACAGCACAAAAATCAAGGAATACAGTTACAGCTGCTTTATAAGGCAGTGACAGATGTCCAATGTCCCCGTAAATATGTCTGTGAATCATGCTTCCACTTTGCATATGGGTGTCTTTGACTTTGTGGGCTCATCATTTTGAAATACTTACAGTTTAGGAAGAAAAGTCCATCATATGGAGTGGAGAGGATCCACACTCAGACTAAGATTAAGGATAGAGGTGCATGGCCGATGCAAGGGATGGGAACCCCAGCTGTAGCTCCATGGGGCTGAGCTGTTTCTGGGTCTTATTTTCCCCATGGAGATAATACTCAAATTTTCACCAGCATCCTTTCCCCTTTGTTATTGATTGTCTTTCTGTTAAAATTTAAGTACACTAAAGAAGTAGCTAGGCATTTTAATCCACCAGCCTGTCTGTCTCTTAAAAGGTACTATCTCTGAGACAGTGTTTGACAGAGAGAGAAATTAGCATCTAGGACCATATAACTCAGTTCTGTCTTTGACTCCTGAAAGTCTTAACTCACTTCTGACACATACAAGGTCAGTCTTGTTAGGGTTCCAGAGGAAAAAGATGAATCAGCCTCTATAAGGCAAGTACTTTTACTTAAAAACAAAAGCAAATTTATCCTTCACTAAATACAAATGCCAGACTTTTTTGAATCAACTACTGTATTAATTTCCACAAAATTGGTGGCTTAATACAACAGAAATTTACTCTCTGACATTTCTAAAGGACAGCAGTCCCTTTAAATGTTTTTAAAGATATATTTGGAGTGTGTGTGTGTGTGTGTGTGTGTGTGTACATACCTGTGTGTACATGTGCCCACATGTGTCCCACAGCATGCATGTGGAGGTCAGAAGGTAACTATGGCAGCGGGGTCATGCTCCTCGTAACTCTCTAAGAGACAATCCTTGTTTGGTCCAGCTTCCAGTGGCTCCAGACATTCATTGGCTTCTGGCTGCTTCGTTCCACATCCTCAGTCCTCCCTTGGCCTTTTTCTTAGGTCTGATTGCTAGAATGTGTGTGTGTGTGTGTGTGTGTGTGTGTATGTGTGTGTGTATGTATGTGTGTGTGTGTGCGTGTGTGTAGCTATTTTATTGGGTTCTTATACCTCCACCTTCCTTTCAACCCTTTTCCAGTCTAATCCCTTTCAACTGCCCCCAACACTAGGTAAGAGAGAAAGAAGGTTAGAGAGGAAAGGGAATGTGTTCAGAGGAAAAATTCCTGCTGATTAGGAATGTGTTTCTAGGGGCAAGTCCAATCTTTGTTGTCAGAATACCAAGAAAACCAGCAAAACAACAACAACAAACACAGCAGCAAGATGAACTATCAGCAGGAGGGGTAGTAGCAGCCTCTACAGGCCCTCTCAGGGCTCTCCCATTTTTATCTTCTCCAGAGTCCCCAAAACTAAACTATCTGCAGCTGGCAAAAAATCATGCCCCTGCTAATGCATGGGGCAAATCATAATCACCTGTGAAGCTGCCTCTTATTCCACACCTGGGATTAAAACAGAAATATATTCACTTAACATAACTGGGTTTTTTAAAAAACCCAAACCCTTACTACATCTGACTTCTTCCCTTCTGTTGCTTTCTGGAGTTCTTGTTGTTGGTCTTATGTTACCTAAAATAATGCAGAACTATCTCTTCTCACGAAGATCTTATCCTTTAATTATGCTTGCAAACATAATTTTCTAGATTGGGCTGAGTCCACATGTTTTGGGGTTTTCTCCATATTTTTAAGTCACCTCCATCTATCTTTTAACGTTTGTTTTTGAGGAATGGAAACACACCTATTGAAAACCAGCTGTTTCCATAGAGGTCAAGCATGCCTTAGGCATCAACATTGTTCTTTGGTCTATAGAAGCATGCCTATTTTTTAGCATATGGTCCAAACAGTGAGATAAAATTGATTTTATTATTCATTTTATGTTTCTATTTAAAAAATACACAAAGACTTGAAATAAATTATTGAAATACATTGAAAATACTGCTAATGGCTGTCCTTGTGTACGCCTCTGTGGCACACAAGCAAGTTTTTCTCTACACCATTGACAAGAAGGATTACTAGATGAGACTTTAGGGTTTTTAATGAGCATTGCCAACTTGCCTTCTATCTTAATCAGCTCTATACACCTCTAACAAAATATCTGAAATAATCAACTAAGAAGAAATGTTTTTTCCAGAATCATGTTTTTGGAGATTCAGTCCACTGCTGCTTGTCCTTATGGCTTTGGGCCTGTACTGAGGCAGGAGAGCGTAAAAAAATGTGGTGAGCCACACTGCTCACCTCATGGCTCAGAACTGAAATAGAGAGTTGGAGGGGGGGTGTGGATCCCACTATCACCTTAAGAGCATCCCCACAGTGATCACAAGTCTCCAAGTATGCATCACCTCTTAAAGCTTTCAGCTCCCCTGTGTAGGCCTTTGGGGTCCGGCTAACTCTTCTCTGAGTAGCATATGACAGCAGCTCTCCTCTCAGGCTCCCAGAAGCTAGATACTCTATCATTTACATTGCACAGGATGTAAATAGATGTTGTCTGACCATGATAGCCAGTGAATTCCAGTTCCATTTTTATGTCAGAGAACCCGGATGTTTCTTCTACCTCCCATTTCCCCTAACCAATTCTCTCTTACTCACTTGTAAGAATTATTCTTACTTATATATGCTGTAAGTCATCTGCCTATTACATGTGCTTTAATCTCTTTCTTTCACATTGTTGCCTCTTAGCTTTGTTTATGGACCTGTATAACATTCTCTTTGTTTTTTTTTTTTGTTTGTTTGTTTTTTTTTAATGAAATGTAGAGATTTTGTCTACAGTAGCATGACATAAATCAAAGAATAATGTCTATGCTTGTGGCATGGTCTCAGCTTCTATGGAAACAGCTTGTATTCAACAGCTATGCTTCTACTCCTTAAACATAAACTTTAAAAAGGAAAAGGAGCCAATTACTGGAAAGGAAAGATGGTATGTAGCAATTTTACGTTTTCATTTCTAATGTAGTCAAATTTATCATCGTTCCGTTTACCTAGTGTGGTGGTTTGAATGAGAATGCTTCCCATAGGCTCATACATTTAAACACTTACTTGGTCCCTAGTTAGTAGAACTATTTAGGAAGGATTAAAAGGTACGGTTTCAGGAGAACCCCACAGAAGAGGGGGAGGAAAGACTGTAAGGGTGGAGGACACCATGAGAACATTGGCCACAGGATCCACTAAGCAGGGCTCATAGGGGCCCACAGCAACTGAATTGAAAAACACGGGTGATCATGTATGGCTCTGAGCTAGGTCCTCTGCATATACCTTAGAGTTATAGCTTGGCATTCTTGTGGGTCTCCCGACAGTGGGAGTGGGGATGTTTCTGATTCTTTTGCCTGTACTTGGATCCCTTTTTCTCCTACTGGGTTGTCAGGTCCAGCTGTGTGATATGTGTGATATGCCTAGTCTTACTGTATCTTGTTATGATGTGTTTGGTGAATCTCCCTAGGAGGCCGACTCTCCTTCCTTCCTTCCTTATTTCATTTCTTTTTTCTTTCTTTTTCTTTTTTGAAGGGAAATGTCTTAGGACTTAGTCTAGAGGAGAAGGGAGGTAGGAAGAGAGACTGGGAGGAATAGAGGGAGGGAAAACTGTGGTCAGGATGCAATGTGTGAGAGAAAAATAAAGTTTGAAAAGGATGTGTGGTCTTGTTGGAGGAGGTGTGTTACTGAGTGTGGGCTTTGAGCTTTCAAAAGACTCATAGTCTCAGTGTCCCTCCTCCTCCTGCTGCTGCTCCTCCTCCTCCTCCTCCTCCTTCTTCTTCTCTCTCTTTCTCTCTCTCTCTCTCTCTGTGTGTGTGTGTGTGTGTCTCCATCTTTCCCTTTCTCTCCTCTTCACGGTTGTGTCTCAGGATGTGAACTCTCACCTCCTGCTCCAGTGCCATGCCTGCTGATCTGCTGCTATTGTGCCCATGGACTCTAACTCTCTGAAACCATAGCCCCAATAAACTCTTCCTTCTATAAGTTGCCTTGGTCATTATGTCTTATAACTAGAATAGAAATGTAATTAAGATACTTTCTTTCAGTATCTTATTGGAAAAGGCTTTCTCTAAAAAATATGTATGCACTATACTAGGTTCACAAGTCACCCAAGGGCTGCCTTTACCTGTAATTCTCTTGCTGGGACTCTCTCACAGCTTTTCAGATGCAATCCTTAGTTACTTTCAGGGAGAAATAGTTGGCATATGTTTATTTATCCAGTTAACATTTACTGCACACTTCTCTGTGTGAGATCCAGTACTGCTGGCATATGTGCAGATGCAGTGGGGAGTGAAAGAGACCAGATCCTGTGTTTCTGGTCTCATGGAGTCTATTGGAATGAGCATACATCAAACATGTATATCCCTGATACAGCATGCCTATTCCTGACTCACCACAATGAGCATTAGAAAGGCCAGAGTACCATCTGAGAGACTGATGCAAGGCTACCTCCATGACACACACAGCCCCAATTCTACATTCTACTCCCTAACTGACCTCTCTTGCTTTGAAATGGTAGCCACCAACATACTGTTTGTTTTCAGAGCCATCTTACCTGACACGATCAGCA
Source organism: Apodemus agrarius (assembly GCA_964023405.1). Classification (NCBI taxonomy): domain Eukaryota; kingdom Metazoa; phylum Chordata; class Mammalia; order Rodentia; family Muridae; genus Apodemus; species Apodemus agrarius. The sequence goes on from OZ030018.1 coordinate 63,772,207, forward strand.
CTCCAGGCTTGACTTCACCTGTTCTCTCCCAGGGTGGCTTGCTGACTAAGCACAGAGTGAGTCACTTTCTCAGAGAGAAACCAAGTTCTGAGAAATTAAGACGACGACCAGATGACAGAAACAGCAAACTCCTGGCGTAAGGGATTTGGAACATGTAGGGGTGGAAAAAAAAGCACTCTGGACTTGTCAGATGAACCCGATCCAGGTAAAACACGGGCGCCAGATGAACAAAAGATAACAAAGTAAATAAAAGTGCATTTTGACTGCCGCAAGGAACGGTGGCATGCAAATGCCTTCAGCAACCCCTTCTAGTAGTTATGGTGACCTTGTTACAAAACAAAACTTAATGTCTGAGTTCTCAGTGAAACCAGACGCAGAATCTATGAACCCACACTGTCTTTTTTACGAAGGGCAAGTCACCATCTGCTACAAGATTCATGACCCTGGAAGAAAGTCCAAACTGGCAAGAGAAGCCTCTCTCACATCTTCCTCATGCTGCCTTGAGAGGCTGTTTGACCTCACTGCTCTGCCTGTTTCTCCACATGGGACGGTGGTGATAACAATGGTCTCCTTGATTCTTTTGAATGTTTAACACACTATATGCATTATTTTACAAACGTCTGGCCCCCCAGCCTAGCACAAATGTAAATGGTCATCAGTAGCTTGATTCTTTGATTAGCTATGCTTTCGTTATTGGGGGCTTCCTCAAGTACTGAGGGTACAACTCCCCAGTGCATGTGTAGCTCTTCTCTGCAACCTCACAGAGGCTCCCAGAAGCCCGAGATACAATCCACAGTCTGCAGTCCCGAATTTACAGGAACCTGAGTGGAAAGGAGATCTCTGACTCAGTTGACCCCTATTAATCTTCCACCCTCTAAGTAATGAGCAAACAGAATACTAAATATTAAGCAATGGTAAGACCTGCACATATGCCTCCTCAGTCAGGCTTAGGAAAAAAGAGAAGAAAGCTCAAGCCAGCCACAGTATTTCACCACCCAGCTCATGGTATGGAAGAGTGCCTGGTGCAGGTTTTCCCCAACACAGTGCCAGGCCTCACATTTAAACCCAAGGCTCTGTCCTACAACCTGGAGGCCTTGAGTCTACTCCAATATTTTGACTCTTCTATTTGTCAGTCTGCCTTCTCTCCTCCAGGTATGAAACACCGAACTGTCTGACGATGTGTGGCGCCACCTCTGAACCCTTCCCTGGGTATTCAGTGGTGACCTTAGCTTCGCTGCCGAAGTGACACAAAACACTGCTATGCAAGACTGGCACCCGCGGTAGAGAGGGACTCTGTCGGAACTACATAAACCCAGCTCTCAACCGGCCAGGGCATGGAATACCAAGGGATTCTTAGACAAGTAAATCCTGCAAGTTTTTCAACCTGAAGAGATAAAGTTAATTCTAGAAAAAAAAATAAACTGTTTTGGTGACTTCTATTAACATCCCATCTATAAAACCCAAGGAGAGTTGCTCAGAAAAAAAGGATAAAATTGGGATGTTTCTTCTCCAAAGTGTCTTGGCAGCTGTTTGGGATGGGAGTTTGCTATTTACAATTACAATTTTCTTAGTAATCATTCAGAAGCAACTTTAAAAACCAAGGGCTGGGTCAAATGCCCACCCGGATGCGAGCTTATGGCTCACAGTTAAGGTCAGGCCTGTGACTGGAAGGCGGTTAATCCTCGGTTCACAGCTGCGAGGCCAGATGGAAAAAACAGTTTATAAAAACAGTCCTGGAAAATAAGAGCTACTTTCTCTCTCTAAACCTAGAATACATTACTCTGATAAATAAGGAAGCTGTGCTTATTATCAGAAGCTTAATAAGATTGTACCCTCAGATACCCTGGAGACACTGCTGCTCTCTTCCTCAGAAGCCAAGGGTGGTGGGCAGCTCCGGGTCACTTCCTGCCCTCTTCTGAGTGCTGGCCACAGCCTGTGGACATGGCTGACCAGGGCACAGAGCCACATGACTCATCTTTCTTCCACCATTTGGATGTGAGAGCAACTATGTCTCAGGAAGACACAGTTCTATTTCATTTCTCCTAATGTGGCCCTGGACAGCGTGAAATTGAGACTGGGGGCTCTAATTTCCTGTCTTACCTGTGACAATGGACTCACCACACAGCCCCAATCAGTCTCAGGATGCTAACTCTGATCTGACTAAGATGGTTCAACCTGAGATGCTCCTGGACACAGCAGACAGCAGAAATCTATGCCCTAAAACCGGGCCTAACCTCAAAGACAAAAGCTCTTAGCAGTATCACCCATGATGGTAGACAGAGGCTTAGATGGCTGATTCATTTCTTCAGTCTGAAGATGGATGTTTTTCTTCCCTGAAAGGGTCAAAGCCACCTTACTTTCTTCACAGTTGGCACCAGCATCCCACTGAGGGAAGGCAACAGCTAGTTTGATCAGCAGTAGCATACCTTCATTTCAACTGCTCTTTTCAATCCTTCACTCTCCTGTGCCCTGCTCCCTCCTAAATGCTCTGTAAGAATTTAGTACAGCCACATGATTAATGATGGTTGATGGTCTGAGAAATATGTGGGCAGATGATTTTGTCAGTGTATAAATAAAGCAGAGTGTATCATGTTTACACAAACCTAGACAGTATAGTCTGCTATACACTGAGGCTCATGACCTTTTGCTCCAGGCTGTAAATCTGTACATATGATACTGTACTGGGTATAGGCAATTGTAAAGCAATAATAACTATCTGTGTATCTAAACATAGGAAGGGCACAGTAAAAACCATTGGTGACAGGAATTTTTCAGCTCTGTTATAATCTTATAGGTTCACAGACATGTATGTGGTGTGTTCTTCAGTAAAATAGTGCTATGCTTCATATAACTATGGGCATGACGAGACTGTATTCCTTAAGTCTTTTTTTTTTCCGAGGCAGGGTTTCTCTGTGTAGCCCTGGTTGTCCTGGAACTCACTCTGTAGACCAGGCTGGCCTCGAACTCAGAAATCCGCCTACCTCTGCCTTCCAAGTGCTGGGATTAAAGGCATGTGCCACCACTGCCCGGCTTCCTTAAGTCTTAAAGAGGCAAGAATGATGGTCCCTGTGAAGATGGAGAAGGCAGAGCCATCTGCAGATGCTGAGAGAAATAGCAGAAGCCAGGGATGAGCAGAGAGGGAGTCTGCAGCCAGTCTCAGTCCAGACTGAGAGGAGCTGACTAGTGAGGAGAGTGGCCCCATGCCCTACAGCAGGAGGCAGAGAATGGAGAAACAGGCGGACCTGGGTAGGCAGCCTTGGTGCCTTTTCATGGACAAGGGCTTTCCAAGTGGTGGCCATCTTAGTTCAACAAGTATTTTCTCACTCCGTCTGTGACAATAACCCATGGATGACCCACTCGGTGACTTTTCAGAGTATGATCCCCGACCCACTCGGTGACTTTTCAGAGTATGATCCCCAAAGAAAGATGCACTATCTTCCTAAGCATCAGCCTCAGCATTACAGTGACAGTCTATTGGACAGATTTCCCATTGTTCTGTAAACATTTCCATTAGACTGAGAAATTCATGTTTTGCTAATAAGGAGAATGAGCTCAGAACATTTCTAGGTAAGAAGCTGTTTTTTAAAATCATTATTAGGGTAATTTTATCACAAGAAAAATTGGCAGTAAGGAATTTGCCATCTCAAAAGGTACGGAAGTTTTGCATCTTTGGTAAATATTGATAAATGGGTTTCTACTGCTATTGGCAGGAATAGGAACCCCATTTCTCTGTCCAAGGAAAGTTCTCTATAAAATACCTCGCAGAAAGATGTTCCTATGGATGAAGTATTTTAGACATTCTTAAAAGTCAAATTATTAAATCAAAAATATGCAAATTTGGGCTTTGGGATGATAAAGTCACTGTGGCAGTTACTCTTGATGAGATCAAGAGCTTCCTGGGAGAAGACCCTCTGGGTGAGCCTGTCAGGGATGATCTCCTCAGCCAAGGGAATTCAAGATGATCCCAAAAAAGAATAAAGTTAGAAAATTTGATATACTAGATTTCAAGATTCACTATAAAGCCACAAAAAAGAGAAGAATGAGATGTTGTTGTTGTTGTTGCTTTCTTTAAAAAAAAAAAAACAGGCAACAGACCAATGAAAAGCAATAGAAAATGTGTGGATGTGGGTGTCTCTTAACAGAAGTGACACAGAACAATAGGAAAACAGCATCCTTCGTAACCAGTACTAAGTCCATTGGATAGTTTCTTGAGGAAAAATATAAAAATGAAAGTTGTCCCACAGAAAACATTTTCAGGTGTATCACAGATCTTAAAAGGAAAACAACGGGTTCCTGGAATATAATAGAAGAGAAAATATTCCTGATTTATGAAGGAAAAGGTTTCTTAAGCAGAAAAACAGAGTGAACATCAAGGAAAAGATGAATAAATTGAGCCATAGTAAAAATGGTAACTTCTGCTCCTGAGAGGGTAGCAAGAGTGCCCAGGTCTGAGGGTGATGGGCCCAAGGCATGAGGATTGTTTGAGTTTGAGGTTAACCTGCTGAGTGCGGACCTTGTGATCTAAGAGAGGTTACTGACAACATTGCCTTTAGGGTAAAATGAGTCTCCTGGCTAAACTTTCAGTGGAAAAATTTTAGGGGCTGATTACAGTAAGTTCCAACATTCTTGAGGCCTGAGCCTCCAGGTGAATGAATCCTAATTCCCAAGGATATAGCTATAGATTGAGCAAGAGATCTTGGGAAGCCAAATCCAGGGAAAATTTTAATGACCAAAACTTAGGTGTTGCAAGGTGACAGCAAGGGAATTTAAAAGCCCATTACAGAAGAATTTACTGATCAAGGGCAGAAGGCTCTCTGGGGCAAAATCATTGTTCATGGTTAGGAGAAGTCCTTTAACCTGATTGCAAACAGACCAGCTAACATTGGCCTGCCTGGCACATCCGTCTGTTAATGGAGGTTAGTCGGGATACACACATATGAGGACTGAACCAATTTTGTCCTATTTAAAAACCACAGTCCTGCCATTTTGTTGGGTTTCATTCTCTCTCTCTCTCTCTTGTTTTTTTTTTTTTACCAATTGTTTTCTTCTTTGTTGTACTTTCCTGCTGGGTATTGAAGACCATGTAGGTGACCAAAATCTGACCTTATAGTTTTTTATTGTTAAGGTCAGTTGGGACACACCCTAGGGGAGACTTATGACTTAGGAGGCCCAAGCCCATGGGGCCTTTGAGTTTTCCTTTATCAGTTGAGCCATCTGCAGGGATGGGTCAATATCTTGCAGATGTGTGGCTTCCTTTGGAAGAGCTGAGGGCATTTTCCTCTTTGAAGAATGCACACTGGTTAGAGGGTGGCTTCTTAGGTTGCATGGCCTCTCCAATCAAGAGAGCCAGGGAACTGTAGGCTCCTTTTAGAATGTTCCATCAGTGGAGGAGTGTTCCTCTTTCTCCACATCCTCGCCATTGTTGTCTCCTGAGTTTTTAATCTTAGCCATTTTGACTGGTGTGAGGTGGAATCTCAGGGTTGTTTTGATTTGTACTTCCCTAATGACTAGTGATGTTGAACATTTCTTAAGGTGCTTCTCAGCCATCTGAAGTTCTTCAGGTGAAAATTCTTTGTTTAGCTCTTGTACCCCACTTTTTAATAGGGTTATTTGGTTCTCTGGGGTCTAACTTCTTGAGTTCTTTGTATATATTGGATATTAACCCTCTGTCGGATGTGGGGTTGGTGAAGATCTTTTCCCAATTTGTTGGTTGCCATTTTATCCTTTTGATAGTGTCCTTTGCATTACAGAAACTTTGTAATTTTATGAGGTCCCATTGTCAATTCTTAATCTTAAAGCATAAGCTATCCACTGCTGGTGGGATTGCAAGATGGTAAAACCACTCTGGAAATCAGTATGGCGGTTCCTCAGAAAACTGGGCACGACACTTCTGGAGGACCCTGCTATACCACTCCTGGGCATATACCCAGAGGATTACCTGGCATGCATGCAATAAGGACACATGCTCCACTATGTTCATAGAAGCCTTATTTATAATAACCAGAAGCTGGAAAGAACCCAGATATCCCTCAATGGAGGAATAGATACAGAAAATGTGGTGTATTTACACAATGGAATGCTATTCAGCAAATAAAAACAATGAATTCATGAAATTCTTAGGCAAGTGATTGGAATTGGAAAATATCATCCTAAGTGAGGTAACTCATTCACAAAAGAACACACATGGAATGCAGTCACTGATAAGTGGATATTAGTCCAGAAGCTCTGAATACCCAAGACACAACTCACACATCAAATCATTCTCAAGAAGAAGGAAGGAGAGGGCCCTGGTCCTGGAAAGGCTTGATGCAGCAATGTAGGGGAGTACCAGTACAGAGAAGTGGGAGGGGGTTGATTGGAGAGTGGGCAGAGGGAAGAGGGCTTATGGGACTTATGGGGAGGGGGGAACCTGAAAAGGAAAATCATTTGGAATGTAAACAAAGAATATAGAAAATAATAATAATAATAATAATAATAATAATAATAATAATAAAGAAGTGTTCCACCATTCTCTGGGACCTGGATTACACCAGCATAAAGGGTAAAATATTGACTGTTTCTTATGTTTATACTCATTGGCCTCCAAGTAGCTGGTAGAGCACTGAGAAGGTCAGTTATACTAGTTTTAAGGAAGGAATAACTAACCTGGTGTATGAGGAGTATACATGTGTGTGCATGTTCACGTATGAATGTGCCAGGGTCTGTGAGAGTCAGAGACAACTTTGGGGGTCGGTCCTCACCTCTCACCGTGGTTGAGATGGGGTCTCTCGTTTTTCCACCTCTCACCATGTTAGCTGGTCTATGAGCTTCTGGGAACTCTCCTGTCTCACCTCTCATCTCACAGTAGGAGCACTGGGGTTCCAGATGTGTGCTACTAGGCCCAGCCTTACGCGGGCTCTAGAATTTAAACTCAGATTGTCATACTGTGTGCCAAGTATGTCCACTGAGTCATCACCACAGCCGGACTCTAGAAAGACATTTGTAACGCAGAGAGTTTCCTGACAGCTGGGCACACTTTCCTCCTCGGATGCAGCTAATTAATCCCTGCCAGTGGAAGGGAGCTGCAAGTCCTTCCATGGGGCTGTGGAAATGTTCTGGCCACTCACTCACCAAATAACCTCCGACGGGGCCAATTTTCGGCAGTTGGTAGCAGTATTTAGCAAAAAATAAAGTCTATTTCTCATTTGCTCTCACACAATAATTCACAAAGAAAATTTCTCTGACCCCCAAAAGGTGTGAGGAGGATCTCTCTCATCAGTAAGCAAGCATTCTTTGGCAGACTCCAGCTGGGCGTCCTCTGACTCAATTCCGTTCCGATACTGTTCTAGTTTTCTGTTGTGATAGAACACTGACCAGAAAGCAATTTGAGGAGGAAAGAGTTAATTTGGCTCAGAGGTTACCATCTATACCATTGAGGGAAACTGAGGCAGGAACTGAAGCAAGGTTATGGAGAAACACTGCTTACTGGCTTTCTCCATTCTCATACAGCCCAGGCTAACCTGCCTTGAGATGCCACCACCCACAGTGGGCTGGAGCAATTAAGTAAGTGTCCCCCACAGGTGTGTCCACAGACCAATCAGATGGAAGGGACTTCTCAGCTAAGAGTCTCTCTTCCTGGGTCTATCATGGTTTGTGTTAAGTTGACCAAAACTAACCAATACAGGTCCGATCTACACAGAGATAACACCAGACCCCACAGGATGAGGACTAAGTCCTCAAGGTTAACCTCACTTTAAATGTCAGTTCTACGTCCTAGGCAGTCTCCCTTCAGCTGCTGACTGCTCTGCTATAAATCAAGGTTCTTACAATCCCCTCCTTGCATTCAACTAACTTGCCACAGCAGGTCACAAACTCAAGGAAAGAATTGTTTGCCAGGGTGTAACAAAGGCTCTTACAGATTCCAGACAAAGATACATGGGTGAGCTGTGGGAGACCCATGGTCCAGCTGTGGCAAATGTGTGGGTGAGATGTGTGAGACCCATGGGCGAGCTGAGGGAGATGTGTGGGTGCTGTGGCAGATCTGTGGGTGAGCTGAGGCAGATGCTTGGGTGAGCTGTGGGAAACCCATGGGTGAGCTGTGGGAGACCCATGGGTAAGCTGTGGCAGATGCGTGGGTGAGCTGTGGGAGACCCATGGGTGAGCTGTGGCAGATGCGTGGGTGAGCTGTGGGAGACCCATGGGTGAGCTGAGGGAGAAGGACCGCTTTATTCCCACATCCTTTCTAGGTACACAGGCTCTTCCATTGAGAAACCTTTACCCAGAGGATCTCTGAGCTCTGACCTTTCAGCTTTCCGTGGAGAACTCATTACATAGCAGGACTGCTAATGGACTGGGTGGGCACCAGCAGGGCTTGTCCAGATTCTTAAGATGTACTTTCAGATGAAGGAAGTTAGAAAGTTTCCTTGCAGGAAATTAAAGCTAGGAAAATATTAGAATATTTCTGTGACCTTCCTTGAGGAGGGATGTGTGTACAAGCCAGGAACTGTGGTTGCAAAGCAAAATGTGTCATAAATAAGAACCCAGGTGATGTTCAGGCACCCAAGCATACAGAACCAATGGGCAATTACAGGGTACCTTGTGAGTTTTCAAACCAGCCAGTTGTACCAGAAATATACCATACCTATTTGAAGTGCTGAGAATCCTATGTTCCTTTTTTTAAATTTTATTTTATAAATTACACATAGAGGGATCCAAAGGATTAAAGGAACAGCCGTGGCAGCTGCCTCGGAGACCACAGAAGCCTCCTGAAGTACAGCCTGAAGACCAGCGATGTGGATGTGTGAAAGGAAGGAGATGCCGGCCCTGGGTTTCCTATGAGGTGGTTGTAAATAGGAACGCACTGAATAGGCTACAATTAGGGGCTAAGTGATCAGAATACAACCAAACACCCCAGGATTTCTAAATCCTGCCAAATGTTTCTTAGCAAACAGTTACCTCGGGAAGCAACTGCAGGCATTCTGGCAACTGTGCAGTGGTCACACTGTGATACTGCAGCTGCGGGCACTCAGACTTCTGGGAACTTTCCTTCTAGCTTTGTCCTCGGAGGGAGCTACCAGAAGTGACTCTAAAGTCTGTCTTTCTAGAGCCAGGCTCCTGGAGAGCTCTGCTGTCATGTAAATTCTCCCCGCAAAGCGTTGTTACTGAGCAGCATTGGAAATCTCTGCTTCAACTCTTCTGGAGTAAAGAGTATGTGGTACAGCCAGGCAGGGGTGGTGCATGCCTTTAGTCCCAGCATCTCAGGAGACAGAAGCAGGCAGGTCTTTGTTAGTTCGAGGCCAGCCTGGTCGACAGAGAGAGTGAGTTCCAGGACAGCCAGGGAAACCCTATCTCAGATAAAAACAAACAAACAAACAAAGAAACAAAAAACAACGAGAGAGAGAGAGAGAGAGAGAGAGAGAGAGAGAGAGAGAGAGAGAGAGAGAGAGAGAGACCGCGCACATGCGCACTGTTCATCATGGCTGCTTCAGCCGTAGCTTCTGTATACTGGGCTTAGTGGAATGCAGGGAGGTGTTTTTCAAATTTCAAGTATCAGTTTCCATAGGTCATTTCAATGGCTCTTTCTCCTACTTACGTAAACTTAGCTCAAAAATTAACCACATGAGATTGAAGATTGAGGAAAAAGTGATGATATCAAATTCTACTTAGGAGCTGTTGCTTAGCAAAGGCTCCGAGGGAGAGGCAAGCTCTGTTAAAACAAAAGATTAGCAAACGTTGGGGAGGTGCGAAGATAAACAGCACAAAAATCATCCTTCCTCCTTGACCTAATCCTCAGGAACAGGAGAATTAGAAAAGACGCAGCTTCACTGTCCATGCTACTCAAAAGCAAGCCCGGTGGGAGATGCATATTCATGCTCGCTGTCCATGTGGCCACGCCCCGCACGCGTTCACGCTGACTGAGGGTAAGCCTCAACTCCATAGCTTCCCAGTTCTTCCATCCTCCATACAGTCACCTCCTCCTCGCGCTCCAGTCTCGCCTGTAAAGTGGGACTAGCAATTGCTCTGGGGAGCGACACTCGGCCAAACCCCACTTCAAACATTATTGAAGAGTATTCGCACTACCTAAGATCGTGGGGTCTCTCTCTCAGCCGCGGGATTGAATTATGCTGTCTAGTCCAAGCAACCATACTGTTGAGATTCCATGGGTAATCTCTCCCTTTCGCGTCTAGGAAACACGATCTCATATCAAGCAAGCATCATGAGCCTCTGACTCTTACAATCTTCCCTATCTTTCATGATTTCCCATGAGCCTTAGGTGCAGTGATTTTATGGCAGAAGTATCAGTTGGGGTAGGGTGCCCCATATTCTCCTATTTTCTGTATCATGTTATTACACAGTCTCTATCTGTTGAAATGAAACTTCCTTCTTTTATTTTAATAAAAGAACTACACTTATTTGTAGAAACGTGTCAGCCCTGAGTTCTCCTCTCAAGTCTGTGACTTCTCGAAGCACACGTAGTGAGGTTTACAGTACCAGGCGGGACTCCATCCCTATTGAGGGAGTCTTAAGTTCACTTAGACAATTGATGTTTATCCCCGTGATAAAAATACCATTATTGCACCACTGTGGATGTCTGCCTGAAACACTTATTGTGGTTCAGAGGAATAAACACTCTCTGTTCTAAGAAGCCTGGGAAGCACCAAGTCTCCATGTCTGCGTTATAATGGTTGTGCAGTATACCTTTAAGTCACACTACCGTACGTTCTTCAGCCTATTTCCTATTTGTAGGCTTGGTGTCATTAGCTTCTTATTTTTATCGTGTATGTGTGTGTGTGTGTGTGTGTGTGTGAGCCCACCTGCACACACACACCCATGTGTGCTGGCCTATCACATTATTCCAGAACAATGTGGCTTTGTAAACGTGCTAGCTGCCTTCAGGTTCCCCATCTTGATGTAGGAGCCCTCAGATGGCAGACACACTACCCAGTGGGTTTCATGTGGATTCCAGGAACTTGAACGCACGCTTCTCTGCATGTATGAGCAAGGCAGTTTACCCACTAAATCATAACAGTAATGCTATTGTTTAAATATTATTATTTAAAAAATTTTTTAAAATTAAAAAAATAAACATTATTATTTTATGTTAAAAATGAACCTGTTATGTATATTTGCATCTAACTGGTATTTTATTCTGGGAATTACTACAAATTACTGCAAAAAAAAAAAAAACCCGCTTTGACTGTTTCTATTTGTTTGTTTAGTTAGTTGTGTTTGTGTTTGTGTGGTGTGGTGGTGGTGGTGGTGGTGGTGGTGTGTGTGTGTGTGCTAGCTATCAAATTGCCTACACAAAGGAGTTAAGAGGCTTTAGGGCTGAAAAGCAAATGCTGGGGTTTCTACCAAATAAATTGATTTTCCACTCCATTCAAGTATCATGACGAGTGGCAGGCGCTGTGCCAGAGCCTGAGAACACCTATGAGCCAGGCTGGGCTCCCCTGCCTTCAAGAAGGACACCCTGATGCTGGGGCGAGGCTTACCAGATCTCTGGAACAGTGAAGGGAGGGAGCTGTTTGTGCACAGCCGGCTGAAGCAACGCTGGAGTCCAGCAGAACGCCTAAGGGTGTTTATTATTCTGTGAGTTCTGGATCTTTATTAGGAAAAAAGTGCCCCATCCTCTGGCACAGTTGCCTTGTGATCCCCTTTGCATCTCCAGGGAGGAGCTGGCAGTGTGTGTGTGTGTGTGTGTGTGTGTGTGTACAGGGGTGTCTTCCCGACCAACAGCAGGAGCAGGAGCAGAAGCCTGGGAATGGCTAGTGCCCCATCGCAGACAGGAGGACTCCAGCGCGGGACCTTGGTCTTCCAGGTACCAAACCCGACGGGTGGCCTAGGGGGAGGGACGTCGCGCCCGCAGAGCCCGGCTCTGGAGCGCGCAGCTCAAAGGCTGACCTGAGAGATCCGATCGATCGAGGGAGCCTGGGAGGCTCCAGGAGGGCGAGGGCGCGGACTGTAAGTGTATTTGGAGGGATTTGGGGACCGGAGACCCCAGGAAGCAGGCAGGCGGGAGCAGGCAAGGGGCGGAGCCCCGGGCCGGGTCACGGTGGCAGTCAGAGGGTCTGTGGGGAGGCAGTGGCTTGACCCAGGGCGAGCAGGGAACTTAAGACGGTAGCACGCCACTCAAACAACTTAACTAGACATCGCAAGCCTGGCAGGCTGGTTAAGACATCCTGAGCTCCGCATCCAGCTGGTCCTGGGGAGACAGAGGGCCAGCAGGTGTTCCTGTGGAAGGAGCCAGGACGACAAGGACTCCAGGTAGGACTTGGGGACATCAGAAGGGCGGGCACAACGAACCTGGGTAGCAGAGGGGGGCAGACCTGAGAGCCCTGAATGCTGGGCTTCAGGGAAGGTGGGATCTGACACCTGTAAGGATGAAGAGTTTACACTAAAACAAGGCTGTGGGGTGTGTCTTGTGCCTCCAGTTCATTTATCCCTGTGACACAGTCGAAGAGAACTTTTCCCTGTTCTCCTGTGACACAGTCGAAGAGAACTTTTCCCTGTTCAAAGAGAACTTTTCCCCATGTCAAGGAGAGAAGTAGCTTTCTGGAGTGTGTGTGTGTGTGTGTGTGTGTGTGTGTGTGTATGTGTGTGTGTGTGTGTGTTACCAGCTCCCTACCAACTGCCCTACCAAGGTATTTGCCTCAGTAGCACCAAATTAGGGTGTCTGGTTACCAGACTCTATATTCCTTGAAAGTTTTTTGTTTTTTGTGTGTGTTTTTTTTTAAGGTACATTGACGGAATTATCATTTTGACATTGTAGTTTACGATTAACAATATGCACATTAAACTAGGAAATACCACCCAGGCATATAGAGAGAGCAGTTTCCTTTCTAACAGGACTTTTCTCATTGTGCCTGCTCTGTTTCTGATTCTTTAATCTCCCTCCTCCCTACCCAAGGAACATACCAGAGAAGCATGATGTCAGCCCGCCTCCCTCAGTCTCCCCATTACCCACTTCCCTTGTCTCCAGTATTCTTCCTCAGAATACGGGGGCAAAGGGAGGCAGCTCAGGGCACAACTGATTCCCTTGCCTTCCAGAGACTGAGAAAGGGGCACGTTGGGGAAGAGCCCCTGACAAGCCCCCACCCGCTCTTCTCCAGGATTTCTCAGTGCAGTAAAGTGGTGCAGATCACTGTTGAGGGAGGCTAAGGAGGGGTGTCTCCCCAAACTCTCTGCTGCCTAGAATTTATTCCCTCTAGAATTCATTCCCCCTCCCATCTGGACTCCAGGCCCCCAAAGTGGCACGCTTGGGGGTTCTCCCTCTGGAGGCCCTGGAAAAGTGAATTGGCCCCGTGAATGGGGTGAAGCTTTGTGATAGATAGGCAGGGGAAAGAGAACACACAAAGGAAGAGATTGAGGAGACCAGGAAACAGTGAGGGAGCAGCAGGCCAGCATCTTTGAGAGCAGAGGAATCCCCGGCCAGCCCCTGTCATTCAGGAGCTGACCCTGAGGAGTTTTGCTAAGGGAACACACATGTGCTCTTCATGCCAACAACTCATGTCATGAGCTTTTTCCCAGGATCAACAAATCCAACCATGTTTGTAGGTTAAGACAGAGTAACTGGTCTTATTTTTCACTGATGTGAGGGTTCTTTAGAAGCTGTGTAAACTGTTTAAATTACCTCAAGCTACACCAGCTTCCCTTGTTTTCCTCATTTTTCCTTCATGGGCCACCATCTTGAACTCCCTCAGAGTTCAGGCACCAGCTGCTCCCTCTCCTGCAGATCTAAGGATGATGCTGTAACTAGAGAATGAACGGGGCAGCGTGCAGGTGCAAGGCTGGTGAGGGGCAGTGCATGACTTATAAACAGAGACACGGGCGGATGAAAGGTGGAAAACATCAGCACTCACTTAACATGTTTGTAGAGCCTAGCGACACACCAGCCTAGCACACCAGGGAACAGGATGGTAAATAAGACCAGACAAGGACCCTGCCCTCCTGGTGCTTACCGATGCTTGGGGGAGGGCAGCTGTCAGTAAAATGATTATCGACTAAGTGATTGCAAGCTAAAATAAACCTTCTGAGAGAAAAACACAAAGTCCTCTGCTGCTGTCCACACATGGGTCTGTGAGACCTGGGAAGGCTTTCTCCAACAGTGCTCACTGAGAGTGAGGTTCTAGGGTGATCAGGATTTTTGAGGTGAGGCCAGACTGTTTCGGTTAGGAATAGTGTTTGGCTACTGGTCACCAAACACACTTGCTGCTGTGGAGCATTTGTCCCTTGACGTGTGTCCACGTGCTGTCAGCATTGCCGGCATGAAGGGAAAGAGTGTCTTGTCATCATGGGCTGTATGTGCTGTCTGTTGGCCGTGGTTTTCCATTGCTATAATTCTTGCTTTTAAATGAAATGTTCAGATTAACTTAATTCCTATGATTTCATTTTATTGTGTACCATAAAATGTGCACTGCAGTATAAATGTGAATCATCCACTTGCCCGTTGAGAAGGTAAATACAGAGATAACTCAGACGCTGCTTATGTGGTGACAGTTCGGTGTTATCACTGAATAGCATCCCAGGTTAAAAAATAGCTGTGGCAGGTGGGCTGCAAATATCACCCTTCTATCCCTAGCTACTGCTCTCAGTGGAAGGATATATCTCCTCTACACACACAAATACACACATGCATACACACACTCACATACACCACACACACAGTTATATACACACCACACACAAACACTCACACCACACACACACACACACACACACACACCACACATACACACTCACACACACCACACACACATACACACTGGCACACACACCACACACACAGTTATACACATACCACACACACGTACACTCACACACCACACACACAGTTATACACACACCACACACAAACACTCACATACCACACACACACACACATACACACTGGCACACTCACATACCACACACACACATACCACACACACATACACACTCATACACACACTCACACACACTCACACACACCACACACACATACACACTGGCACACACACACACACACACACACACACACACACACACACCCCACACACACATACACACTGGCACACTCACATACCACACACACATACCATATACACACACATACACACATACACACTGGCACACTCACATACCACACACACACATACCACATACACACACATACACACACATATACATACACATACACACACATACACACACTCACACACCACACACACATACACACACCACACACACATATACACACACATACATACACATACCACACACACATACACACACACACCACACACACACATATACACACTACACACACATATACACACCCATACACACACATACCACACACACATACACACACACCACACACACACATACCACACACACACACACACATATACATACACATATACACACATACACACACACTCACACACCATACACATACATATACACACCACACACACATACACACACACCACACATACACACACTACACACACATATACACACCCATACACACACATACCACACACACATACACACACACCACACACACACATACACACTCACACACACACACACACACACACACACACACACAGATCTAATTCCTAGCCTTGTACACTGGAAGCTCCAACTCTGCCCTGAGCCACAACACCAACTTGTATTTTTCAGAAGAGATGGGTATTTAAAGATTTGTGTTTTAGTTACTGTAGATTTTCATAATCATACCTTTTAGTAAAGACAAATATAATATATTAACAATTGCAATGATGCTGTAGATGAATAAAAAATCTCACAGTGTAAGGTCACAGCACAGATACTCTGGAAAGCAATGTGCTTCATCAAACACAAACTTTCATTCATTGAACATTATCTGCAGTAAGATGTCTATGTGCACAGAACTATGCTAACCTTTGTGGTAAGGAGGATTAGAAAGCCATAGTCCCAGCATTTAAGAACTTCATCCCTCCTCTTAGGGACAGAACCCAGGTGGAGGTATCCTTAGCAGGCACAAGGGAAGCGAAGAGTCAGGTCTACCAAGCGGGGAAGGAGGTTCAGTTCTTAAAGAGGCACCACTTGAGTTGAACCTTGAAGGATGATGTATTCCACTAGTTAAAGAAAGAGGAGAAGGTGGTAGAGAGGTGAGAGTCCTGTGGGAAAACCAAACCCATTGCTAACAAAACCTGAGGTCTGCAATGGCCAGTTCTGGGATTTGTAAGTGCTTCTAAGTGAGGTACAAAAAATAAAAGAGTGCTTACGTAGGGATTTAGATGATTTCATTTAAAAATATCAAAACCACTCTGATTATGACGACTGTATCCCAAACTGGGGGGTGGGAGGGTTGTGGTAGTGGCATTGAAAAATAACTATTCAAATGCTTCTTCCATGCAGACTGAGGCACAGTACTCAGTGACTCATTGCAAGTGGGAGCTGAGGGAGAGAGGGTGGAGAGAGGGTGACCCCCACTAACTCCAAGTCATCTTGCCTTAAACAAGGGGAATGTAGACATCATGCAGGACTGGGAAACAGAAATCTGGGTGGTGTTTATATCAGAGAACTCCTTGACTAAGCTCCAGAAAGCTGCCTTTCTAACTCAGAAGACCTAGCAACTCCTGCGCCGATGTATAGCATGGTATCCAGGGGCTGGAGAGACGGCTCTGTAGTTAAGAGCACTTGCTGCTCTTGCAGGGGACCAGCTTCCATTCCTAGCATCCACGAGGAGGCTCACACCTGACTGTAACTCCATTTCCAGGACATCCAATGCTCTCTTCTGGCCCATGACGTACCAGACATGCACATGGTACACATACAGGCACTCATACCTATACATAAGATGAAAGTGAATCCTAAATAAAATAAGATCAAGAAACCCTACTGATCCCTAATAAATATAATCTCCTCTCCTTCTGCACCCCTGACTTTAGCTCAAGTGAGTGAACCTGTGTTCACCTACTGCTCACAGCCATGAAGCACAGATGGCCCTCAGTCATGCCTGGGCTGTTCTCACACTTGCACACCAATCTGACTGCCTTTTCTTCTCCCCTTAAGTCTTCTTTTCTTATTTAATTAATTAATTTTTTATTTTAATGAGAAGGGTCTCTGCATAGCTCTGATCATCCTGGAACTCACTATGCAGAACAGGCTGGCCTCAGACTCACAGAGCTATGCCTACCTCTGCTTCCTGAGTGTTGGGATTAAAGGCGTGTTGCACAATACCCAGCCCTCTTTTTTCTTAAGTGACTCCATAGTCTAACAAGCACTGACTGAGATGACATGAACTTGTTAAAGCCAGTGAGAAGCTGGGTATGGTCCTCACATCTGTAATCCCAGCGCTTGGGAAGCTGCAACAAAAGGATTGTCACTTGTCAGAAGTCAGTCTGGGCTTCAGTGAGAGACAATAGATAGATGGATGGATAGATAGATAGATAGGTAGATAGCTACATAGATGGATGGATGGATGGATAGATAGATGATGGGTAGATGGATGGATAGATAGATGATAGATAATAGATGGATAGATAGATAATTGATTGATGGATAAAAGATAGATAATGGATAGATGATGGGTGGGTGGATGGATAGATATAGATAATAGATGGATAGATAATTGATTGATGGATAGATAGATAATGGATAGATAATGGATGGATAGATAGATGATTGATTGATGGATGATAGATAATAGATGGATAGATAGATGATAGGTTGATGGATGATAGATAATGGATAGATAATGGATGGATAGACAGGTAATGGATAAATAGATGATAGATAGATAGATAGATAGATAGATAGATAGGTAGGTAGATGGGTAGATAGGTAGATAGATACATAGATGTGTTGTTGGATTGAGTTGCCCAAACAGCTACATTACTGCTTGAGCCACATAGACAAGTAAACATTGTCATCAGGCAGAACCAACTGAGGGAGGAGGTTAAATGGAACTAAGAAAAAAAGAAAAACCAGCCAGCCTCGGCTATGGATGGTCTAGGATAAAAGTAGACTTTCCAGGTTGGAGGTGGGGCTCAGTAGTAGAGTTCTTGCTTATCGTGTAGGGATGCTGGGTTCCACTCCCAGTGTAGCACCACTCCCCACAAGATCTATTTTATCAGGTGAGGTGGATCATGAGTTCAATGATAGCCTGGGCTGTATGATGACATGCTTTTACCTTGGTAAAATATTAACCTAACTGGCCCTGTTTGTACTGGTGACATCCCTTTGGTATCTGAAATATTTTATAAATTCTTAAAAATATGTACTTTGGGGTGTGTGTGTGTGCACACACACGCATGTGCATGGGGGGGGTCATATGTATGTCATAGTACATGTGTGGAGCTCATAACTTTCTGGGGTTCAATCTCAACTTCTACATAGCTAAGGCAGAGTCCATTTCAGCCACTTCTCTGCGTCCTTCAGGTCTGCTAACTTAAGGGAATTCCTGTGCCTCCGCTTCCGACTGCCATCTTGCTCTAGGAACGCTGGACTGCAGGGAGTACTGCAGTACATGCAGCTTTTGAAATGCATTCTGGGATGGAAGT
Source organism: Apodemus agrarius (assembly GCA_964023405.1). Taxonomy (NCBI): domain Eukaryota; kingdom Metazoa; phylum Chordata; class Mammalia; order Rodentia; family Muridae; genus Apodemus; species Apodemus agrarius. The sequence continues at coordinate 63,790,719 of OZ030018.1, forward strand.
TGGGACCTCAGGTCTATGCTGTAAGTGCGTTCACCTTGAGGTCTTCTTCCTGGCCCTGTAAGCTATCATCACATAAAGGGTTCAAAGCACTGCCTATGGCTAAAAGCGCACCTGGCCCATCCCCTTTGCCTCTCTCAGGCTTTTCATTCATGACGTCCTTTTCATTGAAAAAGCAGGAAGAGTGAAGATTTCTTAAGTTAAATAACCTGAATTAATTTTCCCTCATGTGTCTCAAATCTACAATCGACTTCCCCCCTTCCTCCCCGCCCCCCCATTCCTGAGAACCTGGGTAGAAACCTGTTTTCTTCCCGTGATTATCAGGGACGATGGAAGCAACTGTAACCGGATGCCTGCAGAGAGGAGACTAATTTTAGCTACTCTCCTGTCAACACGTCTCTCACACTCTAAGCAAAATCGCCACCAAAAAGGAAAATAAGGTCATTTGACTTCTTGCTTCCATGTTGTCTGCTGGTAACGCTGGTCGCGACCCATGTTCCTGGTGCTTTTTATATTTCTCACACAAAAAGAAAAAGCACTCGGGGAACAAGGAGACAGTAGTGTCCCCACCACCATCGCGGTGTCCTATTTGTCCTTAGGAAAGCATTTGGTTTTCCTCTTACCACAATCTGGTGGTTGGAAGTATTATGAATCGTCACCTGGTCCTTCCTAATGTTCTATAACATAAGCTCTTTCTTAGCTTAGTTCATCTTTTCTGTGTGTCAAACACAGAGTTGGTGCTGCCGGCACAGAGGCAGAGACTCGCTGCTCTGGAAAAGCAGGGGCAGGGTAAGGAAGCCCTGTTCCGTAGTCCAGAGCCACAGCATTAGACCCCCACCCCCACCCTGAGTCAACATGATTGAGAATTCCTTCCCATCAGTATCTGGGATTGGGGCTGCCTATGTCCCAAACCACTGCCCCGAAGCCCTTTGATGCTGATAAAAAGCCCTTTGGATGAGAGAAAAAATGGTGGCTATTACTCAGCCCTGAAGCTCTAGGATCCCACGTGGTGTCTGGAACCTTGGAGGAGCCAGAGGAATCAGTAAACCAGAGAGCAAGTGAACTTGCCGACGACTGAATCTCAATATGCAGACTTTTGTGCTGAGCTGTCAGGACGGTGACAGACAGGTTTCTGTCAACTCACTGAACAGCAGAACACCGGTGTCCTGGGAGATTGACAAAAACAAACAAACAAAAAACCCCAAAAAAGCAAAACAAACAAACAAACAAACGATACCATCATTTTCATCTTACACCAGGACACCGGGGCTCTGGAAGGTAGGAAAGCTTGCCAAAACCTGGCTGATGGGCAGACTCCATGCCATCCTAAAAGTCTGTCTCCTCACGCCCAGTTGCCTCTCCATCTTACACAAATTTGGTGGAGCACAAAGACTATTCGCGTTCAAGACGGGTGTTTCTGTAGCGTTGAAGACACAGGCTTCTTGCTATGAATAGACTCAGGTTGCTGATCCAAATTAAAAATAGATTTTGATTGTTTGGAAAGTTACTACCTTATAGAGAGAAGAGCAACACACACTCTATAAAGATGAAGACGTTCCCAGAATGAACATGATAGAATTTTGAAAGGACTATTGACACACTTTATTACATAAATATTTTAGCGACTTAAAAGTAATAAGTTGTACTTTTTAAAAAGGAAAATGGGTTTAACAATAACGAGAAAGGAATAAGGGATAGAGATAATCAAAATACGTGATGCACGTGTATGGCAAATAGTGAAATCCATCATTAAATATAATCAAGACATAGCAACAAAAAATCTCAAAATTATTCATCACTTTTGCCCAAGGCTTCTATTTCTGAGATCTTATCATAGAGAAATCATCAGAAATTTCCTTAGACTTATGACCAGAGGTTCTCTCCACGGGGTGTTATCTGAAAGGGAAACACGCCAGGTAACCTATGCTCCCAGAGTAGATGTGATGGCTGTTATAGTGGGTGCAAAAGAGCATTCTCTTAAAGCCATGGATTCGGGTGTCAGCCTCCGACTTGTGTTACCCTGTAACCATAGCCATCTGTCTATGCAGACTCCACTTTCCTTACAACCTGGGCATGCCAAACATATTGGTTATGTGGGATTGATATGTAAGTTTAATGGATCAACATAAGTCTACAGCTTCAAATTCTCAAAGCTCTAAAATTGTAAAGAATGTTTTGTGACTTAGCTCCCAAATGGATGGACTTGCACAAATGCGTACTCCACTCCCTGAGACTAGACTCAGGGTCTGGAATCAGCTGTGATTCTTTCTCCTGCCATTGCATGGAGAACCCCCAAAGCTTCTTTCCTAAATAGATGACTCTTCTCGTACAGGTGCGAAAATGGATTTTGCAGTTGCAGATGAGTGGAGAGATTTGGGATTAATCTCTTTACCAAGAAACTTTCTAAATCCTCTCCCCCCAGTGCTTTCCAATTTTAAGGAGACTTGGGTGGGGTTATTAATAACAAGTAGATTGCCGATTTCCATTCCCAGAAATGCTAATTGAGGCAGCCTGGGGTGGGGCAAATGTCTGTTCTTTCAGTTCTCAGGAGAAGCCGGCGATGCTGGTCTGTGGATCACCCGCTCACAATCCTGCTCTGTCTTGTCTTTTAGTGGCTCTAACACTGTCCCTTGTTTATTTCAAAATTTTCATCCCTGAAATTTTTAATTTTTCAGGGTTCTGACTTCCTGTCGTCCAAGTTCTAGCCAGCGCCTTTAGAGCTAAGAGTAGTGCTATAAGTAACACTGGGCGCGGGGCATTTATTACATGTTAGGTACCAGTTTTCCAGTTTATTTTGTTTATTTCCTCAGCGGCTTTGAAGGGGAGGAGTTACGGTGAGAGACTGGGATTCTGGTGCATCCCACCTGCAGGTGATGTCGGACACAGAGTCCTAGCCCTTGCTCTTCCATCCTTCCTGTTTCTGTGGTGGCTACTCTCCCCCTTTGCACTCTGAGAGCCTTCCCAGCCTGACTCCTCCCCCTCTGCACTCTGAGAGCCTTCCCAGCCTGACTCCTCCCCCTCTGCACTCTGCGAGCCTTCCCAGCCTGACTCCTCCCCTCCTGCCTCATTCACAACCTGGAACCTCCGCTTGCTCACACCACCATTTGTCCAGAGGCCTCACAAACCGTCTTCAACCAGGAAGCTGTTCTGAGCAACACCTGCTCAGCCTACGCTCCAGCTGCACTGTTTTTCCTACTCGGCAATTCATCACGTTTGTGTTTTTTCATGATGAGGGACTGTGTTTTCATAATTGGAATCGAGCTGCTCCTAGGCAGGGCTCATCTCCGGCATCTGCGGACCCCTGGGGGGCCTCTCCGTGCTCCCTTCACCCTCAGCCCTCACTTCCTCTTCTTCCTATCCACCCCATCTTGGTGCAATCAAGACACAGAAAAGAAAGAGCAGGTTTCTCCTTGTTGAGCCCCTCCCTGTGGCCAGCCTGTGGCCAGCCCTGTTTTGTTTGTTGGTATGTGCCCATTGTTCCACAGTGTCATGGAGGGAACTCTTCCTTTCACTTCCCAGAACTTAACCACCTTACGCAGAAGCTTGTAACACAGCACCCTTCCTTCTGGATATGACATCTTTGAAACTCCATCTTGATTTTTCTCTTGGTGCAATAGCAATTCAACCGCTATGGAGATTCTCTTCGCCACTGCCCTAGCAGGCAGTTTGGGAAATAATAATTTACGCTGAAAATATTTACATAAAGCTAAGTTCTGGTCTGGCAGTGTGCCTGTGTGGCTCCTCACTGGTTAGATCAAAATCCTTTTCGTGATCTAACTGGTCCTTTCTGCCTCCTCCTGCTAGTGTGATTTGGATCAGCAGACTTCATCTTTTCCTCTTGAGTAGTAGCTGTTTTTCTATTCCCAGTGTGTGTGTGTGGGGGGGGGAATCCATGCTCTTAATTACAAATTTTAAAACAGCTGTGGTAGTATGCAATCAGGAGGCTGAAGTAAGAGCTTGAGATTGCAGACAGCCTAGGCTACGATGAAAGTAAGCTCTGGGCCAGCTGAGGGTACACATCGAGAGCCTGTAACAACAAGCAACAGAAGACACAGGAAGGAAGGAAGGAAGGAAGGAAGGAAGGAAGGAAGGAAGGAAGGAAGGAAGGAAGGATAGAGGGAGGGAGGGAGAGAGGACAGGAGTGAGGGAAAGAGGAAGGAAGGAAGGAAGGAAGGAAGGAAGGAAGGAAGGAAGGAAGGATAGAGGGAGGGAGGGAGGGAGGGAGGGAGGGAGGACAGGAGGGAGGGAAAGAGGAAGGAAGGAAGGAAGGAAGGAAGGAAGGAAGGAAGGACAGAGGGAGGAAGGGAAGAAGGAAGGAAGGAAGGAAGGAAGGAAGGAAGAAAGAAAGAAAGAAAGAAAGAATAAAAGAAAAAAGAAAGAAGAAAGAGGGAGAGAAAGAAAGAGGGAGGAGGGAGAGAGGGAGGGAGGGAGGAAGGAAGGAAGAAAGAAAGAAAGAAAGAAAGAAAGAAAGAAGGGGGAGGAGGAGGGGCAGGAGGGGGACATAGCTGTGCAGCTCTTTGCACACTGTTGCTACTCACCTGGCAACACTCATGAAGCTCCCACATTTTATACTCATGACGCTCCCACAACCAACCAAGCTCATACCTAGACATCGGATGTCAGTTCCTCCGTGTCCTTAGGGCCCTCAGTTTTCCTTTTTTCCTTTTTTTTATTTGACTTATTCTTCATTTACATTTCAAATGATTTTCCCTTTCCTGGATCCCCCTCCCCAAAAGTCCCATAAGCTCTCTTCCCTCCCCCTGCTCCCCGATCCACCCCTTCCCACTTCCCTGTTCTGGTATTCCCCTACACTGATGCACTGAGCCTTTCCAGAACCAGGGGCCACTCCTTCCTTCTTCTTGGACATCATTTGATATGTGGATTGTGTTTTGGGTATTCCAGGCTTCTAGGCTAATATCCGCTTATCAGTAAGTGCATACCCTGAGTGTTCTTTGGAGACTGGGTTACCTCACTTAGGATGATATTCTCCAGCTCCATCCATTTGTCTAAGAATTTCATGAATTCATTGTTTCTAATGGCTGACTAGTACTCCATTGTATATATATATATCACATTTTTTTTTTATCCATTCCTCCGTTGAGGGACATCTTTGCCCTGTTGTCTCCGAGTTCTGTCACTTCCCAACCACCTGGTGTCCTTGACTGGGGATCTTCACCTACTTGCTGGCTACCTTTTCTCTGGCTCTAGTGAGGTCTTTGGAAAGTACTGTCATCCTCCTCCACTCTTTCTCCATCTGTACCTTCTTCTCTCTTCACTTTGAGTCTGTCTCTGATGGCGTCCTTCACTGATCTCACTTCGGCCATTTCTGAATCTAGAAAGCCCCTCCTTGCCTCCTCTCTGATTGATTCCTCTGTGGCGCTTCCCTAAGCAATCCCTTGCCAGCCATTTAAGCCTCTGATTCATATTTCCCTAAAGTATACTCTCATCCCCATCTCTTTCTAACAAGCCTTACCATTCAGCCCCCTCAAGAGTGGGTAGAGTGTTTGAGGCCAGCCTTCTTTAGAGTGCAATCAGTCACAGGAAGTAACCTCAGGAGGAGTGGTCTAGCCCGGGTAAACAAGAAACAGATCAGTAGTTCTTCACAAAACAAAGTGTTGGTTTAAAAGAAACACAATTTATTCTATGAGAGTTATATGTTGTCTCTGACACTACCACCCACAACCCCCAATGAATTTATGACACAGTTTTTCAACACTTGGAGTGAATCCTAGGATTAGAGATGTATTTGAAACCAGAACTGTGGTGTGTGTCTGTAATCCCAGCACTTGAGAGGCTGAAGCAGGAGGCTTGGTATTGGGAGTTTGAGATCATCTGGAGATGCACAGTGAGACAGTCTCAAAGACAAACCTGAAAATAGGCTAATGTTCTGTTTAACTGTAACAATAAAAATTTAAATTCCCCAAATAAACAGACGGCTTGCTATGATTTCCAGTCGTGCCTATTGGGACCCACTGTGAGCCATTAAATATAACAATTATGCAGTGATAATAAATACACATTGATAGTGAAATGAAATAGTTTTATAGACTGGCATGCATAACATGATCCAAGCTCTGTAGGATCCTGTGTGTAAGTAGAGTCACCAAAATAAAATCTCTTCATGACAGTCTTTTAAGAAGATTCGACCTTTTTACCTTCCTCCTTTTTTTTCTGCATTGTTGTATGTTTTTCTCTTAAAAAGATTATTTTTAATCCAAAATATCCTATTTTTCTTTCTCAGTAATTTACTTAGCTACATTTAATGTTTGATCATTAAAGTTTTTATCTTAACTTTTTTACTGTGAAAATACTCACTTTATCTTAGTTTTTAGCCATTGAAATAAGCTATTCAGGTTGGTCTGTCTGTCTGTCTGTCAATCCTAAAGGAAAATGACAAAAATGGATGCTTGGGTTTCTCAATCGAGTCTTCCTGTTTCTTCCGAGAAAGGGGTAGCCAGCCCCTCCTGAATTTCTCACTCTCCCTGTAGAGTGTAGTCATGTAGCATCTACATGCTGAGTCCCATAAGCTGCAGCTGTTATGCACATTAATTCACATGCAGTTGGCAAAGGAGGGACTCAGTCAACACACCCAGCGGCCACTGCTTACTAGAGATGTTCTCCAGCACATAAACATGCTAAGCCACCACAGAAGTGCAGCTGATGCAGTATGCAGCTGAGACTGGCAAGCCTTACTCTCCTTAGGGAAGCCCATCCCTCAGCTTCTCACCGAGGTTCACTTTAGCCTTGTGCTCCATCCAAAGCTGCTTTTAGCCTCCTGCTCTTCAGTCACTTGGTGCTAAGGCAGCTTCCTCAACCTTCAGAAATTAGAAGAGGTTATCTGTTGAGATGCAAATATAGCTCTTGGGGAAATGCTTTGGTTTGCATGTGCATGCCCTTGGGTTCAGTTCCCAGCAACACACACACACACACACACACACACGATGGAGGGAGGTATATTTTTCCCTTGTCTGAAAGATGATTTCAGACAAGTGAAAGTTTTTTACACTATTAGAAATTTAGTGTCTTGAGGCCGAGGTAGGGGTGTAGCTCACTTGGTAGAAAACTCATCCAGCATGAGCGAAGCCTTAGGTTCAAGATTGTTCAAGACTACATAGAGAAGGCTCTGTATGCCAGTAATCACGGCACTCAGGAGGCGGATCAGAAATTCAAGGGTATCCTGGCTACATAGAAAGTCCAAAGTCAGCCTAGATGAGATTTAATGTCTTGAATTATTGTTTATAGGTAGGATTGTTATTGGTTTTATTAATATTCTAATAGAAAAGTTACATAGATTTTTTTCCTATCTTTTTCATAGAAAACAATACTAATCTGTTATTTTATTCTTTTTAAAGACTTTATGTATGCAGGTATTGTGCCTATGTGTATGTAAGTACTCCATGTACATTTCTGATGTCCGTAAGCCCAGAAAAGGGCATTGGATTCCCTAGAACTGGAGTTATATACAGCATTGCTAGCCACCTTGTGGGTTCTGGGAATCGAACCTAAGTCCTCTGGTATAGCGGCCAGTGCTCTTAACTGTTGAGCTATCTGTCCTGCTCTAGCTTCAGCTATTTTTATTGCTTCTATTGTTGTTTTGCGATTATAATATAATTATATGCGAGAGTTTGGAGGGAGGAAAGGGGAGGCAGCAACAATGTATCTTTCACATCCCTGGCCTCTTCTGTCATTAACTATAGTTACAGTCCTAGATGTATATATACGTATATGCTCCTAAATACATCTTTTAGTGTAGATCCTCAGGATCTTTTTTGTTTGTTTGTTTTTTGTTTTTTGTTTTTGAGACAGGGTTTCTCTGTGTAGACCTGGCTGTCCTGGAACTCACTCTGTAGACCAGGCTGGCCTCAAACTCAGAAATCCACCTGCCTCTGCTTCCCAAGTGCTGGGATTAAAGGCATGCTCCACCACCACCCGGCGATCCTCAGGATCTTTAGAGAACTGGAGTAAAGGTGTGAAACATAGAGTCTGAACATCTTCGTGTTTGAGGATGATGCAAAATGAATATCCAAAGCCAACTTCACTAGCGTCAACTTCCTCCACTAGTGTACCAGAGTGCACATTTAAGAACATCTTTGTCCACCACTAAATTACTGCAAGATGAGGGAGGGGGGCATCTGGTTGCCTAAGAGCCTGTGTGTCTTTCTATTCACATACTTTCTGTCTAAGAAGGCCTGTTGATATCCAGCACCCACTGCTGTCTATCTGTCTGCCTTTCAGCAGAATTCCTTCTCTTCTGCTGATGTGATGTGCCTTCTTCCATCACACTGCGCTGGCCCTCCCAGCTCGCAGCCTGTCTTCTTCACTTCAGAGCCATAGCAGCTCCATGCCCAGAAGGTCTTAGTTGACTACAGCTGAGCTCATTGTTTCTTTTGTTATAATTTTTACCTTTTTCTTTTAAAAACAGTATACCCATAATTGTAATCATCACCACACTCTGTATTTTCTTCTAAAGCACTCCAAATCTTGCCTGTCACGTTACATGTTTGAGCTCCTTGATATTTGTGTATGATCTGCACACAGGCCACCAGCACTCAGCATCAACTGTCAAGTGCTGACATTCTGTGTATGAAAACAGCCTGCGTGCACTGTCTGCCTGTATGTGCTGTCTTTCTGTCTGTTTGTCTGTGCTGTCTGCCTGTGTGTGCTGTCTGCCTGTGTGTGCTGTCTGTCTGTCTGTGCTGTCTGCCTGCCTGTCTATGCTGTCTGCCTGTCTGTGCTGTCTGTCTGTCTGTGCTGTCTGCCTGCCTGCCTGTGCTGTCTGCCTGTCTGTGCTGTCTGCCTGCCTGCCTGTGCTGTCTGCCTGTCTGTGCTGTCTGCCTGTCTGTCTATGCTGTCTGCCTGTCTGTGCTGTCTGCCTGTCTGTCTGTGCTGTCTGCCTGCCTGCCTGTGCTGTCTGCCTGTCTGTGCTGTCTGCCTGTCTGTCTATGCTGTCTGCCTGTCTGTGCTGTCTGCCTGTCTGTCTATGCTGTCTGCCTGTCTGTGCTGTCTGCCTGTCTGTCTATGCTGTCTGCCTGTCTGTGCTGTCTGCCTGTCTGTTTGTGCTGTCTGCCTGTCTGTCTGTGCTGTCTGCCTGTGTGTGCTGCCTGCCTGTGTATACTGTCTGTCTGTCTGTGCTGTCTGCCAGTCTGTTCTGTCTGCCTGTCTATCTGTGCTGTCTGTCTGTGCTGTCTGCCTGCCTGTGCTGTCTGCCTGTCTGTTCTGTCTGCCTATCTGCCTGCCTGCCTGTGCTGTCTGCCTGCCTGTCTGTGCTGTCTGCCTGTCTGTTCTGTCTGCCTGTCTGTTCTGTCTGCCTATCTGTGCTGTCTGTCTGGGTGTGTTGTCTGCCTGTCTGTCTGTGCTGTCTGTCTGGGTGTGTTGTCTGTCAGTCTGTCTGTGCTGTCTGTCTGTCTGTGCTATCTGCCTGTCTGTCTGGGCTGTCTATCTGTGTGTCTGTGCTTTCTGTCTGTGTGTGCTGTTTGTCTCCCCTGTCATTATTACCATCTCAGTTACTCCACCAAAGAGCTAAATTTTGGAAGCAGGGAGGGTAAGCCTTTTCTCCAGGAATATCGACTATTCTCAGTCCTCTGCTTGTTCATATAGCTTATAAAACTCAAGTAGTTGAGGATCAACAATATGAACCAACCAGTACCCCCAGAGCGCCCAGGGACTAAACTACCAACCAGAGGGTACACATGGAGGGACCCCTGGCTCCAGCTGCATATGTAGCAGAGGATGGCCCTTGGCCCTGAGAAGGCTCAATGCCCCAGTGTAGGGGAATACCAGGACAGGGAAGCAGGAGTGGGTGGGTTGGTGAGCAAGGTGGTGATGGGGGGGGGATGGAATAGGGCAGGAAAGGGGACTAACATTTGAAATGTAAAGAAAGAAAATATCTAATAAAAAATAATGTGCAACCTTAAAAAAATCAAACAGTTGGGTCTGGGGAGAAAGCCAAGCAGTTAAGGGCACTTCCTCTGCTTGCAGAGGACCCGAGTTCAGTTCCCAGCTCCCACCCTGGGTGACTCACAGTCACCAGACTCCAGCTTTAGAGGAACCAAATCCTCTGGCCTTTGAGGGCACCTGTATTTTCCTGACATGGATACACACCCCATAATTTTAAAATAATTTAAAACTTAAGTAGTTAAGTTGCATGCATGTACACTTACACACAGAGAGGCACACACACACACACACACACACACACACACACACACACCTTTCAAGATTCCTTATTAGAAATTAGATAAATTAGGGCTGAATTGGGAGGGGAACTGGAACCCTAACCATGCTGATTCTAATGGTTCCTCAATCCAGGAAATCACTTCACTTATTAGACTTTTGTCCTGTCTGTCCACACCTTCTGAATTTTTCTCCATTAATTCTTACTTTTCTTTCATTCATACCCAGGGATATTTACTTTTGTTACATTATAAACAGTATCTTTTCAAAGAACATATTTTTGTTACTTGTGATAAATAAAAATTCAGGTTATATTTTGATATACTATATACCTGGCAACTTGGCTGAATTCTCTTATTAATTCTACTTACTTAATTCTAAGAGCATCTTGTTGTCTATAAAAATGATCACTTTTTTTTTTCTACACAGCACTTCTGAGATCACTGGTATATTACTAAACTGACTAAAATTTCACAGGCAAATATTAAAGAGGTGTGAGTACACTGAGGCATGCTTTTCTTGTTCCTGGTTCTAAAGGGAAGGCTTTTGAAAGTTTAACATTATTTAGCATAGACACTTCATACACATTAGGATAGCCTGGTAAGCTCCCAGCTTGCAGAGGTGCTACCATGAGTGGATTTCAAGTGTTGTCAAAATGGGTGTCTGCCTTGACAGCAGGTGTCTTAGCCAACAGAAGGGCCTAGAACATATGCAGAGCTCATTCTCTCTGCTCCTCTGCCTGTAGTGCTGAAAGACAGGAAACCGTCTCACGTTTGAATGGAAAGAGGGGACCTCAAATTAACCTTGGTAAAGAACTACGGCATTACGTATGAGCTCTGAACTGAGTAGGCTAAAATAGTGGACAGACAGGGCTTTCTGTGTGGGCCTACCTCTGTCACTAGAAATTGGCGTTGTGGTTTGGAAGCCACTAATATTCTCAGTAAATGTATTTTTCTCAAAACCCCTAAGAGCACGACTTGGTAGTTCTCAGTAGCTCCAAACCACATCCTAATGATGCAGTACAGGGGGTTGTCAAAGTCTGTGTTGTCAAGCCTTGCCCTAGAGTTTATGGTTCAGAAAATCTGAAGCTGTTATTTCTAGAGAGTCCCAGGAGCTAAATAGTTTAATAGTTAAATCACTGTCAGCAGTTCTAGAAGACCCAGGTTCAGTTCCCAGCACCTATGTGGGGTGGCTCACGACTGCCAGTAACTCCAGTTCTAAAGGATCCAAGCCCTCTTCTGGACTCTGCAGACACTGCATGCACATGGTGCGCAGACACACTCAAATAAAAAAAAATATTTTTTAAAGAGAAGTTCCAGATGGTTCCCATGCTGTGGGGCTTTGATATCAATCACCCTTTGAAAGACATTGCCCAGTTGCTATGTCCTTAGAGGATCACCATGGTGTACAGTTGGAACCAAAATGATTCCAGAGACTGAGAAGGGAGGGGAGTGTTACACAGAGTGACCGTAAGCCCCGCCCTCACAGGATGGCGGGTGACTTTCTAGCATGGTAGAAGAAAGAGGGGGAGTCAAGAAACCCCAGAGAAGAAGGTAGGCTAATGAAATAAACACGTGAGAAAGTGTAAAGGTAACCAGACAGAAGCCAAGGCGTCAGGAGGGTTGACTATTGAGTTTGCATTCCACCACAGTCTGAGATGGTCCTCTGTTAAGGAAGGCACTAAATTGCTGGGCAGTGGTGGCGCATGCCTTTAATCCCAGCACTTGGGAGGCAGAGGCAGGCGGATTTCTGAGTTCGAGGCTAGCCTGGTCTACAGAGTGAGTTCCAGGATAGCCAGGGCTACACAGAGAAACTCTGTCTTGAAAAACCAAAAATAAATAAATAAATAAATAAATAAATAAATAAATAAATAAATAAAGGCACTAAGTGCTGGACATGCCAGGAACCCACACCCCAGAACATAAAAGACAAGTTCCCCCTTAAGTGGATCAACTAGATTTGTTCTAAAAGTTCTGGAAGGGAGGTGCTGTGAGGTAGAGGGTCTGAAAGCCGCTTATCCCAGGAGCCACAGTGCTTGCCAGAGGCACTTAGGTGGGGAGTCAGGGAGTTGGGGTAAGGCCTAGGGAAGGTCCTAGGGGAAAGGAACAGGGAACCATTTCCTCAGTACATGGAGAGCAGAACCCCAAGCACCTAAAAGAGCCAAAGCCTGACACTGCACATGAGGGTCTTTCATCCAGCAGCAGAGTGAGCAAACAATAGAAATAGGAAGGGCATGTCCCTTTCCACTGGTCCTTCACACCTGCTGGGGGCAGCTCTCTGACAAGGGCTGCTTCGCTCGGAGACCCGCAGACCTGAATGCTACCTCTGGCTTTGGCAGGTAGCACACAGGCCAGAGCTGGAGCGAGCTATACAGGTAACCTGCACAGGTCCAGCTGAGCCAAGACAGCAGCCGTGACTTGACAAAGCAATGGTGTTCATTCACCTTTTAAAATGTATTTGTCTTTAGGATGGCTCGCGGTTATGATCTTATATGAAAACATTTAAGTCTGCCCGTTAAGAAAATCTGAGGCATTTGCCCCGGATCTTGGTTGATCTTGTCTCTGGAAAGATTCAAGTGTCTTCGTACATATAGATACAGATAGAAACCAATTAAAATCATAGCTATAGGAAGAATCTGATCCCATATTTAATACAGACTTTATTAAACAAGTTGTTTCATTCTTCTCTGGTGCACTGAATCACTCGAGGAAAAAAATGCTTTAAATTCAATAAAGAAAAGTGTGATGCAGATTCAATAGAGCTCTTGGAACTGCAGATTCCTCTCTGGGACAGGTAAATCCATGCTTTCACCAGGCAGTCGCCTCCGGCCGCCCTCACACCCACTCATCCAGCCTGCTTGTGAACATGCCTACACCCCATGTGTATCTCCACTATTGCCTGCTCCTAATGATTGTCCTAGGAATTTCTCTCATGTTGTATTTGAAGCACCATGCATTAGTGGATATTTAAACAATGCTTTTGAGAATTTGATACATGGCTCCTGTATGTATATCACTTCCATCCCTCATTTTCCCCACCTCGACTCCTCCCATGATCCCAACTCCCTTTCAAATACATGGCCTCTCCTTCTCTAATTATTACTGTTGCATAGGTACATATACAAATGCAAATACAAATGCATATACACATAATATAATATAATATAATATAATATAATGTAATATAATGTAATATAATGTAATATAATGTAATATAATGTAATATGCATATGCATATACATATACATATACACCACAACAGAATCTATCATCCTGAAAGTTCTGCCTTTTGTTTCTGTTGCTGTTTTTGAGACAGGGTTTTATTATACAGACCCATAGAGCCCAAACTGGCCTCAAATTCTCAATCCTTCTGAGCCTTCCTGTTGGGTAGCTGTGATTCCTGGCCTACATCACCACAGTCATCTTCTGTCTGGCAACACTGTCTAAACTCACCTAGAAAAGAACCAAAGCCTCCTCCAGCATTCTGAAGCTTCCAGGGATGCACCGACACAGCTCTTTTCTCCAGGCGAGAGGCCAGGTTGGCTCTACAGTGGATCCCTTCTGCTGAGGTCATTTCTCAGCTTTCATTATCCTGTTTGCCTGAATCCTCTCTTGAAGACAATACTTAGGTGCTACAATACCCCTCGTGCAATCTGGGCCAAGCCTGACCATGCTGTAGATCTTGGTCCTCCTGGTCTTTTGGAATAGCACTCTTCTTCTGTGGTCCCCTGACCCAGTGGCTCAAACATCACCTATAAGCAAGCCAGGTCTTACTATCTATTTTCTTGTAATTAAGCTACAGTTGATTAAACATGTGTTTGGAATGCTGAAATAAGAGCTCATTTTCTATCTCATTTTTGTGCTCACAGCAGGAAAGAGTGATGGGTAACCTGGGGTGACTGTTCAGATGCAGGCTGGCTCCACCCTAGGGTTGGTTCTAAGAAGTAAAGTCCTTCTTGCTTCTTCCCTGTGATTGTTTGTCCTGACCAGGGCTGGCCTATTTCTGAAGCTGCTATCAATGTCTTGTTCCAAACGATTAGCCCAACACTTGATCCTGAGGCCCATTTTCTTGAAAAGGGCTGGGGATTTTTGTTATTGTTTTATACTGCTTTCCTGGCCCTTCGTTCTGCTCCACGTGCCACTAATGTTTTGTCCATTTAGGTTTGAATCTACTTAATGACTCTGTTTCCCCGGATCCATTTAGAGTTTTGTTACTGGAGACTGCTAGTTTGTCATTAAAGCCTCTTTGCGATAGACTTTAATAGCAATAAAAAATGTTTTTATCAGAACAAGCATACAGATTAGCTAGATGGATAGATAGATAGATAGATAGATAGATAGATAGATAGATAGATAGATAAAAATAGGTAGACATTATATACATTCCTATTCATATACATCATATACATAACACATATACTAACATATATTTGTATGGCTCAGGGCTTAGATAAGAGGATAAAGACAAGCAGTCACAGCCTGTCTTAATGCAAATGTTAACAAGGCCCAGGGTGGTATCTGTGGTAGATGTGGAGGGCAGATCACTGGAGGCCATGTAACATCACAAACTGATTAGAGCGGAGTCCCAACTCTGACCCCAGGGAAAAGTATCACTGCCATACAGATGGATTCTGCCACTGCTCACTTCATTCACAGCCTAGATAGAAACTCTAATGACTAGAATTTAGTCAAATAAATCTTGGGATTTTGCAAAGAAGATCATAGGATAGGGCTACTAAGAATAGTTTGTATCCTCTGACCAGACATGTGGCAGTATAGTAGTGAAGCAAATTCCTGTTTGAAAGCTCACAGAGCACAGTATTGTTTTTCATTGACTGGACTAAGGTTCACACAAGGCCCATGATAAATGACTTGCTTTCTCTGGTCATTTATTAACTTTTAGAGTGTGAAATGGCTCACCAAGAGACTAGCCCAAGCCACACACTCAACAGCTAGAGTTTTCTGGACTGGTATTTCAGGGGATGGAAGAAAAGTAGTAGGCTTAAGCTATAGCTAGAGTTTTCTGGACTGGTATGTGGGAAAATAGGTTTATTTTTGTCTTTGTTGCTTTTAAAAACATGGCCACCTCAAGCACCTTGGATGGCCTGTTAATCAG
Organism: Apodemus agrarius; assembly: GCA_964023405.1. NCBI lineage: Eukaryota > Metazoa > Chordata > Mammalia > Rodentia > Muridae > Apodemus > Apodemus agrarius. The sequence goes on from OZ030018.1 coordinate 63,806,004, forward strand.
CTTTCGGTAACTATAACGACACGCCTGAGAACATCAGCTTACAAAGAGGTAGAGTTTATGTCTATATCAGGTGATAATTTTTATTTTTTTCATTAGTCATAGAAAACAGTGAGCTTCCTTAACATCGCTTGAATTTGCCCCATCACCCTCCTAAATGATGCCCTTTCTGGGGTCCACCACAGTGCCCCTCAGATAGTCTTTCATCTGCTTCCATGGTGCAGGCATACCCAACCCATGGCCCACAGGTATCAAACAGCTAAAGATAGCTAAGAATGTGCCCAACACAACATCATAAGCTTTCCTAAAACACCAGAGTTTTTATTTAAGAACATTTATTCTTTCATAGCATTCATTACACATTCACTTAATGTACTTTGATGACATCTTCCTTATTAAATATCTTATTCCCTGCCCCCATGCAAAATCTATCTCCTTCCCGACAAGTGTATGTATGAGTGTGTATGTATGTGTGTGTGTGTGTGTGTGTGTGTGTGTGTGTGTCTGAGAGTGTATTGCCTGAGTGTGTCTGTATATGAGTATATGTGTGAGACTGTGTGTGTGCATATGTGAGTGCAGGTGTTAGAGTGTGTGTATGTGTGAGAGAGGGAGGGAGAGAGTAATCTGATTGCATGGTTCTTGAGTATGAACTTTATACATAGCATGGTATGTCTCAGTGTCTGAAGGATGATGAGCTTGGTTATAGTTTTGGGGGTTTTGCTCATGACTTTCAAGGTTCCCATTCATAATAAATTGACCCTGTCACTTTTACACCCATTGAGAGGTAGCACGTCGTGGTGGGAGCATGTGCTAGAGCGAACCACTAGAAAGTGACAAAGAGGAATAAAGGCCCCAGGGTAAGATATACCTCCAATGACCTAAAGGCATCTCCATGCTCCACCATTTCCCGGGAGTGCTAGTCTTTTCCTGTGGGCCTTTGGGAGACATTCATGATATAAACGACAGCAGGTTGATAATGAGATGTCACCTACACAGCTGGGAAAATGGTGTGCTGTGTGCACTCTCTGACTTTAGGAGTGAGCCAGGAGCATAGCTGGGTCACAGCCGAACAAAGAAAAATATACGAAGGAAGTGCCTGTCCTCAACTCAGAATTGTCTGCTCGTGACAGTCTGGTGCTTCTGGTTTCAATGTTTTTAATCTTTCTGCTGGGTGTGGAAGGACACGCTTTTAATCCCAGCACTCAGGAGGCAGAAGCAAGTGGATCTTTGTGTGATGGAGGCTGGTCTACACAGTGAATTCTAGGCCAGATAGAGCTATGAAGTGAGACCTGGTCTCAAAAGGAAAAAAAAATCAAAAATCTTTCTATTGCCTCTCATTTAGATAACTTAGGATGCATAAGGATAAGGCACACACTCATGAAGAAAAGAACAAAGCTCAAAAGGCTTTTTTTTTTTAAGCTGGTAGGAACCCATTACTAATATTTGCTGAATGTTATTCTATTCATCCTGTTCTTTTCAAATCATTGCTTTGGGCAAAGCTTTTACTCTGTGGAGGGGATTTGAATTTTTGAAATAGTCCAGGGTTGCCGGGAGGCATTTGGGTCTGGTGAATGGGTAATGATTAAGCTGAGCCACCAGGTTCTAGTGCCAAGTCAGGTATAATTGGTTTTCTTGGACAGCTCAGAGACTGTCATGAGGGGACCCATGTCGGAAGTGACCAAGGAGCACTGCCCTCAGAGAGACTCTTTGAAGGACATGTGTTAGAAGCCTTGAGGTCCACAACCTCTGGAATAGAGCCAGAGCTGAGTGACTTGAGGGCTGTGGCCTCTGTCAGGCCCCTCCCCAACAAAGCCTGTGCTGTTTACCCATCTCTAATGGGATGTTCATAATGTCCGCTTTTCATAACCTGTTATGAGAGTCAAATTGGGTCAGGGCATGAAAGCTCTTTTGCAAATTGTCAAGCACTATACAAATGTCAGGCTCAATTCTTTAAGCATATTTGTCAAATTAATCTTGTTTCTTGATGGGCACACAGTCCACAGACAGAATCAGTCAGGTAGGTCATTGAAGCCCTGCTGGGTGGGGCTGCCCTCTCCCTTTCCGTTCTGTGAAGGCTGCTTTGCCCTTGACCTGACGATCAGTTTACCAGGTTTATTCCCAGTACTGAAGTGTGGGGAAGAAGGGGTAAGGATAGATTGGCGAACACAGTGTGAGTAGGAAGGACAACCTACCATTCGTGGCTTCCTAGAGCCTGTGGAGAGAATGGGTTCCACCTGGAAAATCCACTTTCCTGGAAGGACTGAGGCGGTTTCCTATTTTCCCAGGAGTTCTTTGAGGATTAGAAATTCATCCAGACATCGATCATGAGCCTGGCTTGGTGGCATGTGTCCAAACAAGCACTCAGGAGGTAATGGCAGGCAGGTCAGGGGTCCAAGTTTCACTTGGGCTACTTAGGAAGAACTGATTTGCTTGTTTGTGCTTCTGTCTTTAATTTTTAAAATTATATATGTTTGATTCAATTTTAAAGTATATATATTAATACATACATACATACATACATATATGATATATAAGTATAGATCTCACAGGAGAGTAGAATCTGAAACATGGAAGGTTGTGATATTTCCATAGTGTGTAATAAAGGCATGAAAGATTAACAACCTTAGCAATTCTGGGCCTGAGGCGATGCTCAGTTGGTAAAGTGCTCGCCTTGAAAACATGAGGACCTGATCTTAGATCCCAGGCATTCACAGTTTTAGAAAGTCAGGCACTGCAGCTTGGAGCTGTAACCCTAGTGCTGGGGAGCAGGGGCAAGGGGGGTGGTGGGGGAGACAGAGACATGAGAATCCATGGGGCTCACCGGCCAGCCAGCCAGTGCAACTCAGCCCAGTCTTCCTGATGCAGCAGATTTCAATACAGTTCCTCGTGTTGTGGGGACCCCCCCCAACCATAAGATTACTTTTGCTGCTCCTTCATAACTATAATTCTCCTAATGTTTTCTGAAAGTCTTAGGCAACCCTTGTGAAAGGGTCATTCAACCCCAAAGAAGTCACAACCCACAGGTTGAGAACTTTGGTCTAGCAAAATCAGTGAGCTCCAGTTTACTCAGAGAACCTGTCTCAATTAATAATAATAATAATAATAATAATAATAATAACAATAATAATAATATAATAATAATATGGAGAGCATTTGAAGAAGATACATCAACCTCTTGCTTCTGCATACATATATACACATGTGCACTGACATATACAACACATATACACACACAGAGTTATCATTTAAAATGGCGATAGTAACAGAACCATTCTAATGATGTAATGGTTGAAGGAATTAAGTTTCAGGGACTCTGTACAACCTGGCACAACGAAAGAGCTCAGTGGATTCTAGCTATTATAGAACTTCCAGATTCCTTACGTTAGAAGTATGTCACCGAGTAAGCCATTGGAGGCTTTGGAGACAGAAGCATGCCTCATCAGCAACGAACCATTGTTACTCAGGTGTAAGCTTTAGGTATAATTTTGCCATTTGGAATATTCACTTTTTAAAATCTACTTGTTGGCCATGTAGTTATCCAGCAATTAATGTATACCAAGTATTCTGTCATGTATTATAAACAGAACGGTTGAAAAGACTTTACCTCATCTAATGGAGAAACCTGTTTAGTGAGGGATATAGAAATATAAAGAAAAATTCTTTATGCAGGCAGAACTTCCTCTGAGCTGACGAAGAAACATTACTATCCTGTAAGGTCACCGCTATACGGAGCAATTTTGTATAGGTGGATGGAGAAAAGACACGGAGGATTCGGGCAGGTTTTCTTAGTTCATAGATGTGTAAGTTGAGATACAAAGAATGAGCGAAGGGTGAGGTGAGGCAGATTCTACCCAGAAGGAGCAGTGTGCAAGAAGCCCTTGCAGCTGGAAGAAGTGAGACAGAGAAACACCTGAAGCAGAATCGGGTGGGGAACAAAGGATAGAGGCTGAGGGTGGGGTTGGGGAACCAGCCAGCCAGAAGTGTAAGATTGCTATGAGTAGTGTCCCCTGAACCCTTGGAGCAGAGGGAAACCATTGAGGTGATTTAAATACAGCTGTCTGTATTCAAAGCCATGCCACTGTGAGAAGGCTGGGTTGAGGGGAACAGAGGAGGGAGCAGGCAGTGGCTGCAAGAGGGTATCTGTGTCAAAGCAGGACTCCTGGGCTAATGGCGCTTTAACCTGTGAAGGAGAAGCTAGAAAGAAGTGCAAAGACTCCCAGGTTACTTCAGAGACACCACCTACAGGATCTGCCAGAAGTAAGAGAGGCAGTGGGTGTGGCTCCAGGGGAAGAGGCACTTGTGGCCAAGACTGATGACCTCAGTTCAACCCCCAGGACCCACATGGTAGAAGAAGAGAGAATAAGTAGCAAGTTGTTCTCTGGCCTCTACATGTACTCTGTAGCACATATACCCATGGGTGTGCACACAATAAATAAATGTAATTTTAAAAAACTTTTTTTTAAAGAGCCAGAAATGTGAAGAATCGTTTATTCCCTTATTGACCCCCTACTAAATTCTAGACCTGTAATGAGGACTCAGTTGTAGACAAGATGGACAATCCTCTCTACCCCCAACTCCCTTAAGGTCATAGTTTGGGTTTGAAACTGGAAATTTGGTAATAAGCTACTAAATAGAGGAATTAGTTGTCTTAGTTATAAATTAAATATTATGGGGCATATGAATACAGATGAGTGTTATTAAAGAATAAAGAGGGTTATACTAGAAATACTATCTTGAGAAAGGATGGCACTTAATGGAAAACATGAGGGCAAGGGGAACAGCCTGAAAAGCCAGTGGAAGAGCCTTCCAGGAAGAAGAAGAAAGAGCAAGGTTAAAGAGTTCAGTGTGTTTCAGAAGTGGGTAGGAAGCCACTGTGGCTGGGCACAGTGACGCAGGAGAAAGAGGGAGTTGTTCCAACCTGGTCTGGCGCTCACTTGGGTCATAGCACAACATCTGGGAACTTCCCTCTCTTCATACAGCCCCTGGGATGATCTGACCAATACCTCAAAGACTGCTCTGTTACATGCAAGTGGGAGGAATAAATGACTTCAGAGTAAGAATAAAAGTGGAGACCAGTTAGGAGCCAGCCATTCAAGATAGGATAGCCGAGGGCAGCTCACCGAGCTGGCAGTGAATCAGAGGTGGGCTGATATCAGGTGTGCTTTGTAGATAAAGTCAAGTGTCCTCCAGGAAGGTCAAGGTGGGACCGTGGTGGCATGATTCATTTTTTAGAGGTTGAGAGCCTGCGTTGCCTGTCTGGAGAAACAGAATCTGTGATGCATCCCATGAGCCCAGGCAAGAGTGTGGCAATAAGTTTCCGAAGATCTAAAATATCCAGTCTTTAATATTGATGAGACACAACCCAGCTCAGGATATAATCTTGATGCCTGGAGTAATAGATTAGATAATGGGTCACCAAGACTGGGTTCATCAAAGTTACAGGAGGGAAGGATCTGTGGAGCCAACAGAAACTGTTTTGAAACCTGGGTCTGGGAAGGACTGGGCCACTGGAAGGTCAAAGTGACAAAAGTCCTGCAACCTGGGATTCTGGCTGGAAGGGATTTATCCATAGAACAGAACATGGTGGGAGATCAATGTTCTTTAGCATTTTTCAGGCTAAGACGAAGGAGTCCTTGCAGTTTGGCTTAAGTGGAAGACTTTGGAGGAAGTCTTTGTAGAACTTTACTGGTTCTTATTCTCATTGTTTTTCTACCAGCTCCACATTATCCTGCACATGAGGTCAAGCACATAGCATCCGGTGGCAAGTATCAGGCTAGTGCACCTACATGTTCATGTAGACATGAAGGCGTATCTACGATGGCGTATCTTCCTATCTACGATGTGCACTAGACTATTAAAGACTCTGATAAAGGGGTTGTGGATACAATTTATGTGAACACATGTAGAAACCGAGCCACGAGCAATGGCTGCCTTTGGGTACAACATGTTAACCACAGAGCAACAGGGGCCTCCGTGTTACGAGTTAGGTATGAAGCTAAGGAATTTCCCAATGCTATCTAAGACCCAAAGGTTGGTAGCAATTGAGGATATGCTTTGGTGGGAGGGCCACTGGGGAGCTTTCTGGAAATGTTCATAGTCTCAATCTGGATCTTTGTAACCTTGAACCAATCTAGGAAAAAAAAAATGAGTTGTAACCTTAAGAACTACAAACTTGATTGAAGTAAGGCATTGGTTAATAAAAGTTGTCTTCAGAAAGACTAGAAACAGACAGGACAAAGAAGAAAGGTTTGTCCTCCGGGAATCTGTTCATAGTTAACCACTCTTTGCTTCTCTTTCTCCATCCTCCATCCCCAGCCAATGCTGTATTCTACCCAGTGTCATCTAGGGGATGTTAGCTGTCCATGTCAGCAAGGAGCCATGAAGGGTCGAGGAGTACTGATTCTTTTGGGAATCCAGCGTGGCATGAACTGAAGTTTTCTAGAAAAATACAGAGCAACATTGCTTATCATGGGCATCCTTGGTGATCATCATAACTAGCCATAAATGAATCAAGCAAGCCACAGAATTCCACCGACTTAACACTTTGAGGGGAAAGTGGGGGGAGGGGGAAGGCCTAACAGAATGGCCCCTGCTTTCTTGTTAACTCTCTGATTTGCTTGCTAGAGTCGCCTCTTGAAGATTTTACAATATGCAGTAGACTATTAAAGACTCTAATAAAGGAGGCGGGGATACGGATCAGTTGGTAGCGTTACCTAGCATACAGGATTGAATGCCTGACTTCAGTCCCCCAGCCCGCATAGACCAATCATGGTGCCACATGACTGTAATCCTAGCATTTGGGAGATGGAGAATGAGGACCAGAAGTTCAGGCTTATCTTCAGCTGCATAGTGAATCTGACGCCAGACTGGACTGCAAGGAACCGTGTCTCAAAGAAAGAGAAAATCTGATAAGTTTCAACTTATTTAACACGGGCTGGAATATGTGCTTGGCCCAAGGCTGCCATTCACTCTCGCCGCTCATGCCCTGCCTGTTGAAGCGCCAATCCCCAGTCTTCTAGCTGTCTTGAAGCTGCTCCCTCATCTCAGTCCAGCCCCCCATAGCCTGACTCCCAATCCTCACTGCCCACAGTCTTTACCCGGATGGTCCACAGTGGGGCCGAGTGGAGATCTACAGCGGCTCAGAAGTTCTGAATTCTTCAGACTTGAGAAAAAAAAAAACTCAATGGTCTTTGAGCATTAAAGATGCAGAATCTTTAGGGATCTATTGTCAGAAAAGAAAGGGATAGAAATGACATACACAAAACTCTCCGGTGTGCCTGCCAGGTCTCCTGGGAGCAGCAGCATCAGGAGTTAAAAACCTGCCCGAGTCTCTTCACCTCTCTGAGTCTCCCCCAGTTCATCCATTTAAAACTAGGGACAGTGTATCTATGAGATCACTGGAGTCCTCAACCAACAAAGGTAGCAAATACACGGTACCTTTTAGCTACTGCTTACCCCTTTGCTTTATTTATCCATTAAACACTCTCCTCTTCCACTTACACCCATTAAGCTAGCACAGGCTCCATGCAAACACTTGACCCCACATCTATTTGCTCTGCTCTCTCCCGCCTAAGTCCATTCACAGAGAATTCTCCAGAAAGGAAGAACCGGCTCCCGGCTTTCATCTGTTTGTGCATTAGCTTTTCCAGGACGATAGCCTCCTTTCAAAGGAGATGCTGAAAAATGAGATCACTGGTCCCGGAAAGAAGCTCTTTCCCTTCTGACCCTTGGTCTCCCCTCCACTAAACAGTACTACCCACCAACATCTCTGTACACAGTGTGCCTAGAGGACCTGGCTTCTTATCACATTGTTTTGCCCAAGGAAGGTTTAGGAAGAAGGGGAGAATGTCCGCAGCATCTCACAAAGCAGAAACACAGTGACAGCTGTGACAGTGGGCAGGGACCACAGAGTCAGCACCTCTGACCAACACTAGGCAGCAGCTAACGGATATGTTAGCTAAAGGACTTCCAGTTCCTTTTCAAACTTTAAATTCTCTCATCTGGACACATCCTAATAGCCCCAGGAGTGGGCGTTTTCCACGGTGGCTTGTTTCCTTCTGTGTAAAGTTTGTGCTCTGATAATTGGTAATAACATGGCTTCTATCCATTACCACTCATTTGACTCAGAACACTGCCCCGCCCCCACCCTGCCCCCCTGTCATCACTATAAGTCTCTTCCCTCTTGGAACTTGATTCCACCCACTCTGACACCAACACTGAACTATTCTGAGACAGCTTCCGGGCACTAACTTGGACCCTAAGCATTCATTCGGCGAGAAGTGTCTCCCTGTTCTTGAGGTGTCTTGGAAACAAACACTGAAGCTCAGCCTCTGTGGGCTGAAGGAGACTCAGGAGAGGGTAGAGGTGGTATCCGCTAGCCAGAGGGCCACTGCTCCAGAAAGATGCCTCACAAACCAAACGGTCCTCTCCTGCTGAAGCCAAGCCAGGCAAAGCTGCAAACTGAGCTGAGATCTTTCTGCTCTGGTGAGGCAGGTGCAGGCGGATGCGGGCTGCTGACGTGGGGAAAGGAGCTACAGGGAGAGGAACTGCCAGGCCCTGGGGCGAGTGCAGCCCAGGGTGGGTGCCAGGAAGCACACGGAAGGAAGACCCTCACTTGCACAGTCCATCTGAGGGGACAGAGCGGCTTCTAACTCAGCCTTCTACTGAGGGCCACGCATAGGGCCTAGTGAATCATCATCCTCCCAAGAGACCCAGAGCCCAGAGCCAGCCACCGTCACCGGCCCCTTACCCTTCTTGTTCTGTTACATCCTCCAGGCCTTCTTAGCCAAGGCTCTCTTTTTAGAAGAGCATGCTTCCAAGGTGTCCCAGTCCCGTTGAATGGAGAATCATTAAAGGATGGGAAGACCCGCCTTTGGAACCTGGAATTCGCCCCCCTGCCCCTCCCCCTTCCCCCCTGCTCCCAATCTCTACCTTCATCTCCACTCACCCCTGCATGTCCCTACACTTTCAGACTTTCTCTACTGTCCCACTTCCTATAAGTTTGACCCTTCACAGCTCTCTGAGTGGCATCAGTGAGCTGCAGATATTTTAGAGACACCAGAAAATGCCCCTTTGGATCGTGATCCTGTGGCAGGGAAGTGTCACGTTGTTAGACCTTCCACTCACACCTCACAACACTAGTGACACATGTCTGTGATCCAGTGGTGTGGTTTTCATGGCTTTCTGCCCCTCCTGTCTTGTCATCATGGAAGTTGGCTCCTCTAGGAAGGACTAAGTCAACAGCATCCTGTAGTCAATGCGGACATATTGAGTCCCTTCCCTGATCAGCTCACCTAGGAAGGATTCTAGGAAGCCCTGGGGAAGGTCACTGTCGCATCCTCATATTAAGAACTGCTGTTTATGAGTACTTCTCTGTGTTGGGTCCCATGCTAAATGTTCACAAGTGCTATTTTAATATAACCCTGCCACTATTAATCCTGTGTTACACAATGGGAAACTGAGATACAAAGACTGAACAATTAGACCCATGCTGCTGGCGAATCATTGCTAAAACAGAGAGTTGAACCCTATCACCTGTGCCTTGTGCCCTGCTGTGCCTCAAGGTGGAACTGACATTTGGTATAAGAGATAAGAAACTTGCCTTCCGTTCTTTATCATTTATTCGTGTGTGTATGAATGTTTTGCTTGCATGCATGTCTGTGTACCACGTGAATGCAATGTCCATGAAAGCGGGAAGAGAGAGGGCATCAGATCCCCTGGAACTGGAACTACAGACTGTTGTGAGCTATCATGTGGGTGATGGCAATCAAGCCCAATTCCTCTATAAGGCAGTCCATGGTACTCACCAGCAAACGCCCACCCCCATTGTTGCTCTGCCTGTGTGACTTTGGGCAAGTCACTTCATCTCGGTCTTCAAATACATGAAACACCCAAATTGGATCAACTATGCATATGAGCTTTTTTTTTCTGATACGAGCAGGTTTGGTTTTCATTATCACTGAGGAGTCCACTGACTGCTTCCACAAGTAGACCCGTGACTGCTCAGGGCTGGACCATCCTTCCACCCTGTTCTGCTGCACGGCCAACCCTAGATTCTCTCTAACAGGGGCTTGAGCGTACCAGCTGCAGGCTGCTGCTACCTTGAGCCAGAATCCCCTAGTCATGGCCAGTTCTTGCAGCATACCCGCATGTCCAGATAGGCATCACAGGAAGGGGAGAGTGGCCTGGAGATCAGATTCGCCCTGCACCTGGAACACCTCAGCATTTTTACTGGGCCCTTTGTGTTCTTTACTCTGTCTACGTTAATTTTTTTAAGGTATACTAAGAAAAGGGTGGTCCAAGTGCCTCCTCCAGTCTTGGGATGAAGCAGGTGTGCATTATTACAGGGTTGCTAGGAGGACATTGTACAGATCTAAGACAGACCAGGGTCCTGACTGCAAGGCAAGGACCTAAACGAAAGGCAAGGACAAGAGACCCTGAGATAGAAATACCAGGCAGAGGCTCAGAACACTGAGAATTGGGGAGGGCTTTGTGCATGAGATGTGGATTCTGAGCCCTTCCTAAAGGGTGAGGAGGAACTGATGGACCCCAGAAAGTTACCCAAACTTTCCTTTCAGGCTCTGACTGCTTCCCTTTCTTTGACTTCACAAAAATTCCAGGATAATACAGTGAGGAAAGACTTTGAAAATCATCCAGTTCCAACTCTCCAGGTTCAAGGAAATGGAAGGTCAGAGATGTTATGTGGCTTCCAATGTCACGCAGCCAGCAAGTTTCACGACTGGTAACTCCGAACCCCCACCAGCATGAGTCTGTCTCCCTCAGGGATCGTTTCCTATCTCTTTACTCCAGTGCACACTGCCTTCAGGTCTCAATTAGCTCCAAATCTTCAGGTCTTTCTCACCAGTTGCTTTTTTTTTTTTTTTTAAAATACCAACAAGATAACTTTATTCAGAACAAGACAATAGGAAAGATCAGAAAAGAGCATGAGAGAGCAGTAAGCCAAGAGATACACAAACAAGGGCCTGCTCAAGGCTTTGTCTGTTGTTTGCAATGCCCTTTCAGCCCGCTGATCCACAGTTCCCCTAGCATAAGCCCAGTCCTTTATCAGGATGTTTGACCTGCAGCTCCTAGGCCATCTGCATCCCAGAATATCTAGAAGTATATTTGTAGATGACAACATATCTCCATATTGATGAGTTGGATTCCCCTGCAAGCCCTTTCTAGAATCTTCTTCATGCGCTAACCCACGGTGGTCCTCCTCTGCCATGAATATGAGCCTAGTTGGTCCAAGCTCAGCAGTAGGACGGTACATGACTGAGGGTGTGCCAGCATGGGGCTGGCTGTGCCAAGCTGTGCAACCCTTCATCCCCCACCTCTCGTCTAAACCTGTTCCCCACCCGTCCAGGCAGGTTCTATTTAAAGGACACTGATTGCTCTCCTCAGTTCTCTCCAAAGGGACCCTGCTCTGCACCACAGGGTGTTACTAAGAAGAAAACAAGGAAGAGAAACACTCGGGTGAGAGGATTCTCTCCCTTCTCTGTAGATGCGGCTTATTTATGTGTTTATTTCCACCGCCCAGCCAGTTTTAGGTCATGATAGGTGGCATTTCTACTTTACCAGTCAAGCCCCAGCAAGCAAGCTATCCCTTTAGGTCATTTCACTGGAAGGCAACCGTATACTACAGAACTGGCTTCTCTGGGCAATCTCCGAGGGGGTAAACTCTGTGCCCTGCGGCTGAGTCACAATCACAGCTTCATTTCCCTCCTTGAAGGCTTCCCAGTGATGGGGTCGGGGAGGTCCCATCTCTGGCCTCTGTTCTGTTCCTGTCAACAGCCCAGCTCCAGGTGACTGGAGTCAGATGACAGCCAGCAGAAAGAGCTGATCTCCATCCCTAACCACGGTCAGACCACCAGTCATTCCTCCCATGGAGAATCCTGGTAAAATCAACTCCTTTTTAAATGGCAGAAGGTGCAGCTCTCTCCAGCTGCATCAGCTATCAGCGCCGGGTTGTCTGGAGAGGGGAAAGAGGAAGGGTGTTGTGCCCAGCCGCATGCAGGCCCTCCGCAGATTTTTCTTTACGGGGCCAGATTGTAAACATTTTAGACTTGGTGGGTAAATCAGCCTTTGCCATAACTAGTCAAACTACCCTTGCAACACAAAAACAATCGTAGGCATTACTCGTGTAAGCTGGGGCAGCATGCTTGAATTTTAATGGAAAGTGTGCTTACAAAAACAAGCCACCCATGAGCTGAACTGGGTCCTGGTTTAATGACATCAACATAAAGTGACCCAAAACTAGGAAAGCATACACTGGCCTTTGTACTTGACTTTTAGACAACTTACAGAGAGATTAGAAGACTTAAAATCCGTTTGGAAACTTCTGGAAGATAAAAGAGGGATGGAGGAAAGCAAGAGTGAGAAGATCAAATCTTATTTCAAAGGGGAGTGGGATCAAACAGCTGTCGGCAGGGCTTCCGAGTAGCAGGGCCACCTTGTGACTCTGGAAGGCTGGTCATCTGTTCTCAAGCTGGCTAGTTGTGACTAGAAACTGTGCCTCACAGAGGCCAGGTGCAGGCAAGGCAGAGAGACAGCGCACAGGGTAAACACAGAACACAGACTGTTAGCAGGGAACCCTGGAAAGGCCCTAAGGACTCCTAGAAGACCAGATAGGCAGAGAGTGATGGACAGGGCTTTGCAAAAGGGTCTTCTAAAAGTCCTGCTTAGAGTTTCAGGCCATTCTATTTGGGACCAGTGGATAAATTGTGAAGAAAAAGAAATGTAGTCATTTTGCATATCAGAGAAAGGGACTAAAGAGTGAGATTCAATTTGCATATCAGAGAAAGGGACTGAATAGTGAGATTCAAGTTACAAGTAGATCTCATGAGATGTCTTCTGGGAAAGGGTGGAGGAATGTGACAACCCCACAGGTAAGTCCCTTCTTTTCTCTTCTGGTGCAGCTTCCCCTCAGCTGTCTGCAATGTGCATGGAGGGGGTGGGGAGTAGGGAGCTCCTGTGGGTGGGTGGGGGAGCTCCTGTGGGTGGGGGTGGGGAGCTCCTGTGGATAGTGACTGTGTTTCTTTAGCTCACAGAAATACATAAGGCCGTAGCGTCATGTTTCCTGAGAGAGATGTCCTAGAATGCACTGTCACTATATAGCTACTGGTTGCATAAGAGAGATTTTAGGGAAACTATTTTGGTGTTGGCAGGGACAGGAAATTCTTTTGTCTCTTCAAGGTGCATTTTTTTTGGGGGGGAGATTGTTTTTTGTTTTGTTTTTGTTTGCCGGTTACATTGGGAAATTATAATGCTGGAAGAAAAAGATTCACTTAGAACAAAAAGAAATTACTTACTCTTGGATTCAGGGGGCTGTTGGAACAGACTAAGACCTGGTACAAATGCAGAAAGGAGACACTTTGGCTGTGATGCTCAGACTTGGCCGTGCACCAGTCACACACACAGAGGACTTGTTAAAGCTTGGCTTCCGGTTCTGTGGATGGAGGGGACCAGGAAGCCTCAGTTCTAACCCGTCTCCATGCTCATACTGCTGCAGGCCCCAGAACTGTGTGCTAAGATTCCGGGTCCTGCCCAGCCTGGGGACTGCGGCTCTTTAACATCAGGTTTCTAAAGAGGATGCTGCTGAAGCTGGGGCCCTGGCTCTGCAGCAGAGGGTTTACTATTATGGCTAACGCCCTAGATTAAATTCCTAGTGCTGGGGGAAATGCTTCTCCATCTGCATTAAAGTCAGCTTTGTCTAGGGAAGGGACAGTCAGGACTGTCCCCCCCTCAGGACAACTTCAGGTGCTGTCACTAATGGAGACTCTTCATGCAGGCAACTGATGTACTCCAGGATTTGTTTTAAAGGGTTACCCTGGGTCCTCCTGGGAAAATCTTAAGAGGCCAGCTAATAAGCCTATAAATATTTCCTGAAGGAGAGACATGTTCCTTTAAATCAGGGAACAACATTCAAAATGAATTTAACCAAGAGACATGGTTCCTCAAAAGTAAAATCAAACTGTCTTACCGGCTACAATGTGGTTATAGTTGGAGATTAAAACACTGGTAAAGATTCCAAAAGGACTTCCCCAAAAGGCACACAACGCACAGCTAGGAGGACCCGGGTGACAGGGATGTGGGAAGTGGTAGGCCACATTATGACATCATTGGGAACAGGCACACACATGCCCAGAGATTAGCTAGGCTGTTCCTCTCAGACTGAGGTCAGTTAAAAAGACATGACACCCAGGATTATTAGCATGCCCTGAAAGATGATGGACAGGTCTATAGAAAGTTAATAGAAATCTCTAGAAAAAATATAAAATAATTAAAAATTTTTGGAAATAAAGTTCCTTGAGTTGTTAGGCTTGGAACAAGGAGACTGACTTAATTCTACCTCTACAAGAAATGAGCATTTTAGCCAGGCGGTGGTGGCGCACGCCTGTAATCCCAGCACTCTGGGAGGCAGAGGATTTGAGTTCGAGGCCAGCCAGGGCTATACAGAGAAACCCTGTCTCAAAAAAACCAAAATCCAAAAAACCAAAAAAAAAAAAAAAAGGAGCAAATTGTCTGTTGTTTCACTGTAGTGGTAACCAAGCAAGAGAAACAGTCCTAATTTTAAAAGACACGTGGTTTTCAGTTAACACTTCAGGCAATTTTTATTTATTATTACATAATTTCAAACATATAAATTGTACTTTGAGCCTGTTCCTCGAGTCCTTAAAATTTTGCAAAAAGTTAACAGCATTTGTGTTTCATAGAGGTGGTATGTGGAAGGGATGCTTGAAAAATCTTAAATCACCTTTAGAGAAAACATGAATGGGTGGACTCCAATCTAGCCACATAGTGAAATATTATACAGCAAGCAAAATCATGACTTAAAGTGGAAACTTACAGGTGAGTCTTATGAAGTTTCAGAAGATGGCATAAATATGGTATTCTTTTATAAAGTTTACAATAATTAAAATGTTCACATGCTTTTAGGAATATAGGTAAACACAATATAGAATATGAGAAGAAGCCAAATAAATGAAAAGGAAATCTAGAGGAAAGTGGGTGGAGCTAGAAGACACTACCTGAAGCAAGGTAACCCAGGCTCAGAAGAACAAAGGGACTCTGACACCCTCATCTGACCTCTGAGGGCACCGGGTGGACCCACAGGCTGTACACAAACAATCACGTGGGCAGCACATCCGTACACATAAGTCACAAGCCTAAGCCTCTGTGTATGTGTGAGTGCAAAGTGACTGTCATAACCTCCCAACATGAGACCATGCCCCACTGCTGAGTGACACATGGTAGCTGTGTTACTCAATGGAGAAGAGCTAACAGGTTCTACAATACTACATGTCTGGGTTCTGCAAACATATTAGACAAAAGAAGCCAGGCACAGAAGAACAAAACTTAAAGCTGGAGAGAGTTTACTGTTGGAAACCTTGCTTTGTGTGTGTGTGTGTGTGTGTGTGTGTGTGTGTGTGTGTGTGAGAGAGAGAGAGAGAGAGAGAGAGAGAGAGAGAGAGAGAGAGAGAGAGGGGTTAGAATACATAGTTCTGTCATCTGTACAAAGCACAAAGCAGAGAAGCCAATCTGGTGGTGGAGGTCAGCTCTGGTCCCCAGGGGAAATATCCTGACTGGTGAGACCTGGGTTAGGCCCTGAGGGTCCCATTCTCTCTTAGCTTGGAAGCTAATTCCAAGGCTGTTTGCAGCCTAAGAATTCACTTGTAGTTTGTGGGCATGTCTTGATGTCTGCCACATTTCAAACAAAAGTTTACCTTAACAGGGAATAAAAGATAAAGGAGAGAGGTGGGCAGTAAGGGAAATGGGCCAGATACTCAATGTGTTATCCTCAAGCCTAGATCGCCAATATCCAGTGCAATATCCACATACGTAGATTCCCAAAAATACATCTGAAGGCCGTGCCATGTAACTAGCACAAGACCCTTTGGCTTTTTATGGTTAATATTTGCGTTCATTTCTACAGCCGTTTTTTAATGTTAGAGGGATGCAAGAATCTGCCCGCAGAGGCTAGAAGGGGGTGTTGGGTCCTATGGAGCTACAGTTATGGGTATTCATGGGCTGCCTATCATGGGTGCTGGGGACCACACTCAAGGGCTCTGGAAGGATGCCTCTTAGTCCTGGAGCCGTCTCTCCAGCTCTGTAGCCAGACCTTTAGTAATGTTTTATAGAACATCATTTCTGTGAAAAGGTAACACAGGCTGGTGGAACATTTAGCAAAGAAAAGACCATGGGTCTAAGCCTTGGCAGCTCACAAAAGGTAACGCACATTATTTCTCATAATTTCACAACCAAAGTCCAGAAGATCATCGCCCAGGTCTAACAGCTCTTTGATGTAATAAACTCTTCTTAGAATGTTTTTGAGAATTTTTGAAGACGTTCATAGCACAAGGTGAGAGGGAAGCAAGGTATGGTCAATCTACAGTTTTAGATTCACTGCCTTCTAGTTGGGAAGAAACAGGAGAACTCTTTCTTCATTATTTTATAAAAATAACGAAGAAATACAAACAGGAGGCAGAGATTAGCAATGATTATTCGCAATCCAATACTATACACCTACAGTCCAATTAAAATGGAAAGTAATCCCATTCTGAGTAGCTTTTATGAAATGCTATACTGACAAATGTTGGGGCAGGAGTGAGGGGGTGGGGAAGGGGGCATTGCATAGTGATTTCCCTGTCGGCTCAGTAGAAAATGCTCTTTCTTCGGTCACCAAACCTAGATGTTGTGTGGCCCAACTCCTGATTCTGGTGAGATTGGCCATTGTGATTTTTGACATGATAAACCAGTTCCCAGGAAGGTAGATAAGCTGCCTGTGTCTCTTCTGCATGTAAACTTTTACATCTTAGATTAACGATAGGACAAGACAGTCTGCTTCAATCTGTTCCTTCAGCTAATGAGGCCAGGATAGCTCCTGTAGCCCCTGCCTGCTAATGACACACGTTTCACCTGATGATTCTTTTCATTGCCCTGGTCAACACTCCAGATTTGCACAGTGATTTGTGTTTATGTCTCTATCATTGTACAATGAAGTGTGAAAATGGGGGTCTAACACAGCAGGAAGAGATACTGGGTTTGTTGTGGTCTTTGGTTGGGTTGGGTTGGGTTGGATTAGATTGGATTGGATTGGATTGGATTGGATTGGATTGGATTGGATTGGATTGGATTGGATTGGGTTGGGTTGGGTTGGGTTGGGTTGGGTTGGGTTGGGTTGGGTTGGATTGGATTGGGTTGGGTTGGGTTGGGTTGGGTTGGGTTGGGTTGGGTTGGGTTGGATTGGATTGGATTGGATTGGATTGGATTGGATTGGATTGGATTGGATTGGGTTGGATTGGGTTGGATTGGATTGGATTGAGTTGGATTGGATTGGATTGGACTGGACTGGACTGGACTGGACTGGACTGGACTGGGTTGGGTTGGGTTGGATTGGATTGGATTGGATTGGATTGGATTGGATTGGATTGGATTGGATTGAGTTGGATTGGATTGGATTGGATTGGATTGGATTGGATTGGATTGGATTGGATTGGATTGGATTGGATTGGATTGGATTGGATTGAGTTGGGTTGAGTGTTTGTTTGCTTGCTTGCTTCCTTGCTTGCTTGTTTCATTGTTGCTTTGGAGTCATAGTAAACTCCACAGTGAATGAGCAGTGGTAGCGCACGCCTTTAATCCCAGCACTTGGGAGGCAGAGGTAGGCAGATCTCTGAGTTCGAGGCCAGCCTGGTCTACAGAGTGAGTTCCAGGACAGTCAGGGCTATATAGAGAAGCCCTGTCTTGAAAAAAAAACCAAAACAAAACAAAACAAAAAACAAAGCAACTTTTCAATCTCTGTCTTAATGATAGGCAAAACAAAGAGAAACTGAGGAGTTTGTGGTACCTGTAAAATACTTCGGGTCATTTAAAAAACAAAACAAAAACCCTAGTGATTGCATGAGCCACCAGGTCTCTGAAGGCCCTTGCATGGGTGTGCATACACCAGGTATAGCCCAGCTGAACCCAGGACCTCTGTATACCCCAAATCCTGCACCTCCTAAGTGCTAGTGATGCAATGCACAGGATTTTTGCAAATTGGTTGTTATACCATTAGCAGTGGCATGCTAATAAAACTACCCACAGTGGGTCTACTGTGCGCACCACCTGGATCCTATCTGAAAGCTGACCACCACAGGGAATATTTAGCTTAAATTGTTTTTTTTTTTTTTAAATTTAGTAGGTCTGCAGCAATTTTTATGTCTACCCTCTTTTTTTCTTTCCTTTCCTCAGACACCTACTTGTCTAGGACATCACCCCACGTGGACCCTGCACAAGGTGCAGATGGGTAGGAGATGGGCTCCTTGTGCAGGACAGGCCTGCTGAGTGCAGCAGAGGCACTGCAGGGGAGCAGATGGGAGCCAGAACCCACCCTTGAGATGATAGGAGAGTGTGCTGAGATAGTCACCCATCCCCTTCCCTCCAGGGCTTCCCTTTGGGATCTCATAGCTGCTATTTGCAGAACATGTGGGACCCACCGAGGGGAAGACTTATACAAAACTTGTTCAGAGAGCTCGGGGGAGAATCTCAGATTCCAGGATCTTAGGCTTTCTACCAGGTCAGCACTTCCAAGTCTGTGTTTTACAGCATTGTAGACGAAGGTAGATGTCTGGGTGCAAGAGGAGGTGAGCTCTTCTGCCAGGGCCTTTTGGAGGTAAATTCACCCAGTGACAGAGTGCACATCAGTTCCTAAGCTGGTTTTAACCAGAACCCTGGGTGGTGGCAAGTGGATGAACTATGTCATCCTGGGAGTCGGGGACCCCTGTGGTTTGGAAAGGCGATTCTATGATGCTATTCCACAAAGGCATTTCTGGGTAGGACAGGACGGGGAGCTCTGTTATATTTATAAAGACACTTCTCGGGTATCTCTGCAGTTCAAATGAACCATCTCACTAACCCTGTGGTATGCACATAGCCATCAGCAAAGCTCACTTGGGCATGAAGTGCAATAGGACAGGGGAAAAGACTTTCTAATGCTTGACCTGTGCCCCTGGTAACTCACCCAGGTCTACCTGGACATGAGTCATCAACGGGGTCCATACAGCAATGCCCCTTACACCGTCTACTCTTAAAATCCAGTCCTGGTCATGTTTTAGCCTTGAACTTAACATACATCTCACCTTCCATTGTTCTTTTTTTTTCCTGTTTTCTTGAGAGCGTCACTGAGCTCCTCACAGAGCACTTGTTTGGGGCACACTACGTGTGATTATGACTCGGCAGTCATACATGTAGCCCTGCACCTTGAGCCACCTCTGCCTGTCAGAACGCTCCTAAGGCAGAGCTGATGCGTACCTGCACCCTGGCCTGCTCCCCTCCTTCATTTCATCTGCTTCCTCTGGCTTCTCTCCCTGCGGTGCTCCTTGTCCTGGGATGCCCCACCTCCACTCCTGGTCACTCATCTCCCTCCCTCCAGTCCCCAGCTCAGCTGGTTTTTTATCACGCTCCAGTCCTTGCATTTTTTCCAACTCAATTAAGCCATTACCGGAGCTAAATGAGGCGTGGGCTCTCCAAAAATCACACCTGTTGTCAGGGAGATTGGGGGTGGGGGGGAGCAGAACCAGAGCAGCTGGCCAGCAGACGGAGGGAGGGGAGGCAGCAGAGTGTGACCAGGGAAGTTAGTGCTCCCTGTGGTGCTGAAAGAGGCCCCCACAGTAAAATGAGAGATGCCCCACTTTGAAGTAGAAGGGAGCCTGACCCAGGACTGGGGACAGTCCTGTTGATGGGGGATGGCCACATGGATGACAGCAGAGAGGCTGTCCTTCCCTAACTCTTAGGCAACAAGTTTGCACAGAACCCTCATCATGAATGCATCCCCAGCAGGAATAAGGCAAGCTGTAACCAGAGCCAGGTTATAAGTTTGCACAGAACCCTCATCATGAATGCATCCCCAGCAGGAATAAGGCAAGCTGTAACCAGAGCCAGTTCTAGCAATGATCAGTTTGCTGATCATTGCTAGAACTCTCACAGTTACTCCCTCCCTGTTCATTCTGGTTAAAGCATGCACAATTCTCACCTTTCCACACCAGTGGTTCAAACCCCACAGTCTTCGACAGAGAGGGCAAAGATTACAGTCAACCAAAGAGAAATCTGTGTGCTCAGCCTACAAAGGCAGGTGACCTCCATTGGAAATCAATCTGGCGTTGTAAACATTTCCTGTTCCGTTTTCTTTCATGGGCAACCTAGAAATACTATTTCCACCACCCAGAAATTGAGAACTCATAGTTTCTGAGCCTGCTATGCCTTGAATATACATGCAGGCTTTGTGTTTGGAAGACCTGGGCCTCGGTTTTCTCTAGGTGGACAGGATCATCTGGCTGGAGAATTACACCGTCCCTAGAAAAGTCGAAGCCAAAGGCAGATAAGGGAGGATTTTACTTTGGTGAAAACTGAAAGTCAAAATGTTCATTAAGAGGCTGTCTTTATCCTCTGGCCACTTGATCTGACCTGTGAATCTTAGACCAGACAAGGACCACCTACATTTTTGCACAAAGGCAAGTTCAGCTGATAGATTTTTTTTAAAGTAGCCATTTAGCTCCAGTCCCTTGTAAAACAACTACAGATGCAATGGCGATCATGAAAAAGCCCCACCCAAAGGAATCTTGAGGCCAAGTGCAGTGACTGTTTCCCTATTCCCTCTGCAAATTGCCCAACCAGACCTGGTCTGTACCAGTCACCCTTTAACAAACATGTGCGTATTATCTACTAAATTTCTGATGTGATGCTTGGGGGTACTTTGCAGTAGGCTACAATAATGAGGAAGAGACAGGTCCTGCCGGCAAGATGCTGCAGGTCATTCAAAACCGTGGCTCAGCTCCTCCCCAGAGCCCAGTCTGCTCACATCTCCTTCCCGAATCTCTTGGGTAAGGAAGTCAATGAGAAATCACCTGTCTATACTGAAACACCCCTCATGACATCCTCATGATGGCAAGAGCCTTCTAATTGTAGAACCAGCTGCTTCCGATATGTGTCTGCCAAGAAGAGAAAAAAAAAAAAAAAAACAAATATTAGCATTGACCTTGTGTGAGGTGCTTTTTTGGGGGAAGGCAAACAGAACTGATGTGATTTAAATGGAACAAACTTAGTATTTGGATCACAGATGAGTCTGTGACTCAGGACAGGTACTGTTAGGAATAATCAGTTAAGAAAAAAATAGGAAAACTCGCTTAAACAAATGGGAAATGTGTTCTCTATCGCACGAAGGTTGGGATAGTTCAGTGGTGTGTTTCCGATCTATGGGATTTTTAACCTAAAGAGCCGCCATTCCGTAAAATGTTGCTTTGTGTCCAGCTGGGCCTCGGCTGTCACATACACCTCCGTTCAGCAGAGCAAGGAGGAAGCAGGGCTGAGGGGCTGGCTCTCCTAAGCAGGTTTCTTAGAAGTCGTCACAGGGCTCCACCCTAAATCCTGTTGGCTGGGACATAATACATGAACACACGGCATCAGAAATGAAGGCAGGAGCAGGGTAGACCTTATTTTAGCCACTTTCCAGCTAGCGATGAGTTTGTTGTGGCATAAAATGAGGGAGGATACAAGATACAAATATTAAAACTGAAGCCCTAGGGCTGAACAGACGGCTCAGTGGTTAAGAGCGCTTACTACTCTGAGTCCAGTTCCTTGAAGCTACAGTGGATAACTCACAGCTGTCTATAATTCTTCCTCCAAGGGATCTGATGCTCTCTTCTGATCTCCCCAGGCACTGACACACACACACACACACACACACACACACACACACACACATACACACACTCACACTGAGAGAGAGGTACACATAAATAAAATAAATCTTTTAAAGATATAAAGTGTTGTTGTTAGTGATTATTCACAAACCTTTATAGTCTCATTGCTACCAGCCAAAATAAGTCAATGTCAAAGCCATGAACACCCAAGATGAAGCGGATGAACTTGGTGCTGCCACCATTGTCATGCCTAGGTGTAGGGAGCAAGGGCTAGCGAGGAAAGAAGGATGGATGCTCTAGAAGGGAAGATGATGGAAGTCTGGTACAGGGACCACAGCAGGCAGGAGGCGGCAGAGGGAAGGGTGAGTTTAGCATTGCAGAGGAGGGTCTCCATGTGAGAGGAGACGGAGGAGAGGCCCTAGGATGACTCAGCTCTGAGAGTCAATCAGCCACTAATGACCCACAAGGACTGCACAGGGATTGCATTAAGCTGGCAGCCTTCACGGCTGCTGCAAGCTGAGCCCACGTCTTCCAGCGCCTGTTACTTCTCGCCATGAATGTTCTATTGAGTGAATTACTGAAGTTCATAAACTTCCCTTAGGAGCTAATCTGCCACTGGGCAACCTTAAGACATCTTAGTGGTTGCAGCCGGCCACAATGTTCTCGCTTCTACCTAATTCAGGGCACAGGACTCCTTAAAATTCTGAGCTCTTGAGGCATACTTACTTCAAGGGCCAGCCTTTCCACTTGAGTAAGCCACATATACAGAGAACCTATTTCTCACCTACAAAGTGGACTGGGTGTTACCTTCTTTGCCAAATCATCGCCCAGTTTAAAAGAGACTCGAATTTGCAAGAGCTAACACAATAGCTTAACAACACAGACGTGTCTGTGTCTTCCCAAACACCTTCTCTTCCTAAGTACTCATTTGGCAAACAGTTGGCATTTACCAGTTTAGACACTGTGCTAAGGGCAGGGCCTGAGTTATGGTTGGACTTAGTCTGAAGAAAGAAATTTCAGTTTTCTGTGGGGCAGCTTGTTCTTATTTCTTTCCTTCGAGGTAACCGCTGAAGCTCCTCTACAGGAACTACTGCTCCCACCTGTACCTTGAACTCCTAAGGACAGAATTATATATGATTATATATGTGCTTACCATCTTTATGCTACCACGCCACTGAACACATTTATACTAAACTGTACAGATGAGCATGCATGTCAGGTCCACATGATGAAGCCAAATATCTAAAACTAAGAAGGAGTCCAAAATCCAGAGTGATCTTGGGCTTTTCTGGAGTTTATTTCATGGAAGTTCATCATCTCTGATTTCTCTTTCTGTGTGAATTCCAGTGATACTGGGTAAGTGAGTGTCAGAGACTCTTAGGAGGCTTGGGGAGTGGAAGCTCAGCAGGGCTAAGAGCGGAGTTCAAAACAAACACCAACAGTCTAGAAAGCAACCAGTCAGCGGTACAGCAAGAAAGGGTTTCTCCGTTCCCTGGGCTGCCTCTCCGCCTCATTTACTTTGCTGTGCAGAAATCCCGTTGCTCTATCGGTGGTGTTATCCGAGTGACTGGAGTTCCAGCCACAAAGTTCTTGTCTGTACCCAGGACCCTAACAGTGTTTTCTGAACCTTTTCTTCTATTAGTTTTAGAGTTATAAGTCTTAGCTTAAGGTCTTTGATCTATTTGGAGTCAATTTTTGTACAGAGTGAAAAATAATGATGTAGCTCCATTCTGTGTGCAGGCTATGCAGTTTTGCCAGCACTATTTGACGAAAAAGCTGTCTTTTCTCCAATATATGCTTCTGACGTCACTGCTAAAAAATAATTAATTACTAGACCTCAAAATATTCAAAAACCAAACAACCAATAAATAGGCTAATGACGTGAACTGACTTCTCAAAAGATGAAATACAAATAGCCAGTGAGCATATAATAATTTGTCAGCATCGCTCGCCACCAGAGAAGTACATATAAAATCTACACTGAGAGCCTGTCTCACTCCAGTCAGAACAACAGGTATCCAGAAAACAAGGAACAGCAAGTATTGGCAAGGATGTAAGGCAGGGCCTTTGTGGAGGGGGTGAGACTGCAAAATGGCCCCACCTCTATGGAAATCAGAGTAAAGTTTCCTCAACAACAACAACAACAACAACAAAAAACACTAAAAATAATTCTACCATATGCTCAGCTCTACCACTCCTGGGGATTTACCCCAAAGACCCCAGATCAGCATATCACACAAGTACCTGCATATCAGCACTGCAGCAGACCAAGGCCTTCCTGGGCACACATTCGCACATGAATAAACACACAAATACACAAATACACACACAGACACACATGAACATAGACACATACCATATACGGTCACACAGACATACACAGGCACATACACTCACACAGACACACACATAGACACATACAGACATAGACACTACATATACTCACACACACACACACACACACACACACACACCACATACACTCACAGACATGCTCATACTCATCAAGTTAAAATTTTTAATGAAGAGTGACGTGTCATTAGCAAGGAAATGGATGCAATTGGAGATAAACATATTAAAGCACACAGAAAGTCATGTATGTGCAGGTGACAAGGAAGCAGAAGTAAAACTGTGCACAAAGGGAGAATGGGAACAGACCGTGCTCCAAGTACATCCTATACTTGTATGAGCATGGCCTTATGTGACTGTATAACACAAAAACTTCCAAGAAAGAGGTTTGTCACAGCTAACCATTTCTAGAGGTTTACATGTGCTGATGGTTCTCTGTGCATTGTATTACTGACTGCATGGAGATCCAGCAATTTGCCCAGAGTCCCACACTAGGACTGTAGAAATACAGTCAAAGCCAGGGCTAACTCGAAGCCTGTGCTCGAGTTAGCTTCCTTCTGCTAACTGTGAGAGCTTGCAGACACACTGTAGTGCCAACACCGAAAGTGGGTCTGAGTGAGGTGGTACATGCCTATAAACCTGGAGGCTGAGCCAGGCAGGACAATCACAAGTTTGAGGACAGCCTGGGCTACGTAGCAAGTTGTAGGCCCATCTGAACTACCTAGCAAGACCTGTTTCAAAATCTAAACAAAATAAAGGAAGAAAATAGATTTCCTCACAGTGGGAAGGCAAGCCAGGAAGAAATGTTTAAGTTCAGGTTAGAAAAAAAAAAAGACTTTAGATGCCCTTGAAAATAGGGATAATTGGGTGGATTCCCGGGAGATTTAGAAAGAAGACTCCAGAGTGATGGTGATGGTGAGAGGGGCAAGGAAGAAGCTTGCTTTGTGGTGGGGAGCAAATGATTTTCTGTAATAGGGAGCAATCAGTGAGGAGCAAGTTTTGGAGGGAGGGGCATTTAGGGCTTGTTCAGATGTGGCAGCTCAGGAGAGTGGTCCCCAGGAAGACATCCAGCTGACAGTGACACTCGGGGGGTGGTCCTGATGAAGACGTCCAGCTGACAGTGACACTCAGGAGGGTGGTCCCCAGGAAGACATCCAGCTGACAGTGACACTCAGGGGGGTGGTCCCCAGGAAGACATCCAGCTGACAGTGACACTCAGGAGGGTGGTCCTCATGAAGATGCCCAGCTGACAGTGAACCTCAGGGGGGTGGTCCCCATGAAGACATCCAGCTGACAGTGACACTCAGGAGGGTGGTCCCCATGAAGACGTCCAGCTGACAGTGACACTCAGGGGAGTGGTCCCCATGAAGATGCCCAGCTGACAGTGATACTCAGGGGGGTGGTCCTCATGAAGACGCCCAGCTGACAGTGACACGCAGGAGGGTGGTCCCCATGAAGATGTCCAGCTGACAGTGACACTCAGGGGGGTGGTCCCCATGAAGACGCCCAGCTGACAGTGATACTCAGGGGGGTGGTCCTCATGAAGACGTCCAGCTGACAGTGACACTCAGGAGGGTGGTCCCCATGAAGACGTCCAGCTGACAGTGACACTCAGAAGGGTGATGATCCATGATTTACCCTGGGGCTTCTTACACCTTTTCACATGGCCCCACTTTTTTCTTAAAAAAAAAAAAAAAGTGATATGGCCTTAGGTGTATAGTCACACAAATAAAATCTTTACTGATGATGAATTGGAAAGGAAGGTATCTAAAGCAATTATTTACTGTTCTAGTTCATTCTGTTGCTGGGACTTTTTTTAAAAAATCTGACTCAAAGCATCTTAGAGAGGCAGGTTGTGGTAGGGCACACCTTTAGTCACAGCATTCAGGAAGAAGAGACAGGTGATCTTTGAGTTTGAGGCCGGCATGGTCTACAGAGCGAATTCCAGACAGCCATACCCTATATTGAAAGAAAGAGAGGGAGGAAAGAGAGAGGGAGGGAGGGAGAAACAGGAGGAGGGAGGAAAGGAGGGAGAGAAAAAAGAGAGACAGAGCGTGCGCGCGCGCACGAGAGAGAGAGAGAGAGAGAGAGAGAGAGAGAGAGAGAGAGAGACTTAAAAGACTTAAAAGAAGAAAGGGTTTATTTCATCTTACACATGAAGGTCAAAGTCCTTCACTGAGGGAGATCAAGGCCAGGAGCAGAAACCAGGAAGGATGCTGCATACCAGTTCCTTACAGGCCCATAGTTGGCTAATTTCCCTGTACAGCCCAGGACCACTCACCTGTTCTTTTCACAGGGGGCTGGACCATCCTGTATTGATCAATAAAAGACAATCTCTCAAAGATATGCCCACAGGGAAACCTTATATAGCCGATTACTAAAACAAGACTTTTTTTCTCAAATTACTCTAGGCTATGTCAAGTTGACAATTAAAGCTGACTGGGAGCCAGGCATGGTCGTGCACACCTTTAATTCCAGCATTGGGAGGAGGAGGTAGATCTCTGAGAGTGTGAGGCTAGCCTGGTCTACATAGAGAGCTTCAGGCCTACAGAGAGACCCTGTATTTAACAAAAAAAAAAAAGAAAGAAAAAAAACATTATAGGACATTTAGTATACATATAATTTTAACACTTATTAAAGACAACAGCAAATTTGCATACTGATTTGAATGTACTTGTGTATGAGTACATAAGTAAATCTCAGCTAAAAATTATGCCTCATCTTCAACATTGTCAGAAGTCCATTGATATCTGATTTATAATTGTCAATGCTGAAAATGCCACTTCATATAAATATGTAGTGCAAAATGGCAGAAGTCTGATTAGGACCATCTCAGAAACTGTTGAGAATCTGCCCCAATTCCAAGCCAAAAAGCCACTGAATGGTTTTCACTTTTTCAAAACATTCACACCAGCAACTCAAATGACAATGTTGAAAAATCAAACCTTCGAACATAATGCAATCTGAAAATACAATGTTTCAACACCCGCCAAGGAATGGCAATGGGGAAATAGAAAATGTCTGCTTTCTGTAACAAAGCCATTAAGCCTGTTTAAGAGCAGGAAACTTTGTATCCTCAATAAAACACTGCACTTCATACCCACAATTGTCTTGACTCCAAGCTAAGGCATTTCCGGGAGCATTAGTTTGTCACCCAGTGTGATGGCAGGCTAGTGCCGAAGTACATGTGTGCTCAGAGCCAAGGTGGTGGTAAGATCACACGATGCAGCCAGGCTAAGCACTGCCGGAAGTACCTCAGAGTCATCGTGCGTTTGGTTTAGAGTCAATGTGTAGTCAGTGCTTCCTCAGAAAATCTTTGCTGTTGCCATTTTTTCCTTCTAAACTTGTATGGGGGTTCAGAGGGTAGTGTTTGCCACTGCACACATATTAAGATTAAAGGATAACGTTTAAGAGTCCATTCTCCCCTTTCACTAATTGAACTCCCATCCTCAGGTAGTCAGCGTGTGTAGAAAGCACTTTTACTCAAAGAGCCATCTTGCTGGCCCTTGACAAAATTTCCAGGATCTCTTATAGTCAGGATTGGATCCGGTCCTCCTGCAATATGGACAACTGAAGTTTTCTGTATCTTACACATAGTACTCTAAAATTGTGATGCTAAGCCATGATTCTCAATATGCGACTCCTGAGCCCCTCTAAATGGAAATTCTGTCATCATACTGTAATGGAACATAGGCTTTGCTGAATCTACTTTGTCTTTTTTAGAAAACATCTTGGGCAGTCTCTACATGATGTCGCTTCTCAGGACTCGAGGACCCATCATCCTATACCTCTGCAATGGAGAAGGCAGAAATGGAGACACAAAGGCCATCACTTCTGTTCTGTTATTAACCACTCTGTAGACATGCATCCCCACCAGAAGGCGTGAACCGCACCAAGGGGCGTGGAGTTCTCAGGCCCCCAAACCATTAACACCTTTAACTGTGCCCTGCAGAGAAGGCAGAGCTATGGCTTCCTACAGCTGCTGTTTGGCCCTCTTGGCTCTCGCCTGGCACTCCTCCGCCTATGGGCCTGACCAGCGAGCCCAAAAGAAGGGGGACATTATTCTAGGGGGTCTCTTTCCTATCCATTTTGGAGTAGCAGCCAAAGATCAAGATCTGAAGTCAAGACCAGAGTCTGTGGAGTGCATTAGGTAAGGGAAGGCTGGATGGAGGGTAACTTCATCTTTGGATGGTTGCAGAAAAGACTGCATGGGACTCAAAGGAACATTAAAACCCTTTTCTCTCCTTTTCAAAACAGTTGGTTATCATTGCTGGGGCTTATTGACCCTTTCTTTTCTTTCCTTAAAGAATGCTTTTCCCAGAAAAGCAAAACACCAAGGGCCTGTTATAGAAAACACCAGGCCTGTCGAAGACAGTGGTTTGGTAGCCAGAACACTGCTGTTCATGTGGTCTCAGCATCTGGCAGTAGTGTCGCTCAATTCAAGACCAAAAAGGAGTTGAGCTGAGCAGGGCTGTGCATCCTCCAACTCCAACACGGACTCAGGAGGATTCAGAGTCAGGTTATACACCAAGACCCTGTCTCAGTAGTGGGACCTTGTCTCAAAACACAAATAATAAATAAACAAACAAGGCTGGGTACTTAGCCTCGAGTACAGCTCTTCCTAGAATGCACTTGTGTTCATTCCTCAACGCTGCAATATTAATTAATTTATCCATTCATCAATTGATCAATTGAACAGGTATGGACAGAAGTTCATTTTAGCTCATAAACATTTGTAGTAACTTTCTCTTTGGCCTCTGTGCCCCAGTGACCCATGCCCTTTCTGCTGTTGTTCCTCTTTAACAGGTGTTTAGAGCTGAAAGAAGCAGGGTAGCCTCTAAGACCCAAGCAAGCACTTTCTAAACACAGCCCACTACACTTTGAAACCATTTCTGTTAAATGTCTTTCCCATAAGAAAAAAACTAAACCCCTCCCTGTGCCCCACTCCCCGACACCATCCACATTTGACTCTGTCATACACAGAGAACATACCTGGCTGAGATAGGTCATCACAGAATACTTAGTTATCCCGTGGCCTCTCAGGACACTGGAAGGCAGCTAACATGTCCCTCCAAATCTTTTCTTCTCCAAGCCAACAGTCCCAGTTTTCTTATTAGTTCCTCTCTTGTGTGACTTTTTAACCAGTCACCATTCTGCTTGTCCCCCGCCTGATACTCCCTTGATTGTGAACCCTTTAGAACATGGCATCCAGCCACAGACAGCTCCATAGTGGGACCAGCAGAGTGTCGCCTTGCTTAGACAGGAGAGGCAGCTCAGAGGCCATGAGCTCATAGCTCATATGACTCCGCTTCTCAGAGGGTGTTCTCTTTCCCTCTGCACCCTGAAGCTTCTAGAAGGGATGAAAGTCAACATTATCCTAACAAAACTGGATTTCGGTCCATACCATAAGGACAGCCAGGGACATTTTTCTCATGAATATGGAAAAACCTAAGTGTAGGAGTGCATCAAAGTTGACCGTATCTTCATATGATCCACGTGGACAAGTGCTGCCTGTGCGGCTCCTTACGGAACAGCCTTGCGAACGAACAAAATGCTTGCCCTGGAAATGTGTTAATAATAGCAAAACCAGTTAAGCAGTGGTTTTTAGAAAACTAATATTAATTAATATTTAAAAATTAATCTAGCATCTCCTGATAATCTTACAAGTTTGAAACAAGTAACTATGTGTTGAAAGAAACATAAAGTGATATGAAAAAAATCACTTTACACCCAAGGGTAGGCCAGGAACGCTAGAGACCTGACCGGACAGTAGAATACAGTGGGCCGGATTTCTCCTCCTGTCAAGTTTGAGTTGGGATCACAACACAGAGGAGGAGGAGCCTGCCTCTGGAGATGGCTCTTCCTCCGGACCCCAAATTGCTGAGTCAGCACATTTATCCAGCCTTCACCCTCCCAAGCCAGGGAAAGAAACCTGACACTATTTCTCTGTTGATTTATTTAATTCTCTTTTTTTAAAACTTAAAATAATGTTCTTTTAAAAGCAGCAATGGTCAATTTTTTAAGGCAAAAATTATAAATTAGCCCAACGCATAGAATTCTTAAGGCATCTCTTACCCCTTCTGTTTGCAGTTCTTTAAGTACTTGATATTTGTCTACAAAAGGATTTCACTTTCTACTTTAACCTCCAAGAATGTCACAGACTAAATTTGTGACAAATCTGCAAATCTGAGGCTATTTTTAGGTTCCCACATATTAATATCCTCATCTATTTACAGTCCCTTGGTGCTTGGGCAGGGGAGGGCAGTAAGGGACTTGCTGTGTAGCCCAGGACTGGCCTCAACTCACAGCCTTCCCATTCCAGCCTGATAATTACATACCACACAGGCATGTACCACCCACCCAGCCATGCCTTATGTCCACATGTTCACACGTTCACATTTTCACACGTTCACATGTTCACATGTTCACACATTCACACCAGCTACTGCAAACTTCATGCTAGAGAATGCAGCTACAAATTATTCAACTAAATACCAATGATAGTTGTTTTTATTATTGTTCCCTAATTCAAAGGGAAGGCACTGTGCTGAGAATTTTCCCTATCTCAGAACATCTTTTTTTTTTTAAATTTTATTTTCTATATTCTTTGTTTACATTCCAAAGGCTTTCCCCTTTCCCAGTTCCCCCCTTACCATGTGTCCCATAAGTCGTCCCCCCCCCCGGGGCATTCCCCAATCACCCCCCAACCCTTTCTCTGTTCTGGTACTCTCCTGCAAGACTGGAACCAGTCTTTTCTGGGCCAGTGTCCTCTCATTCCTTCTTGGGAATCTTTTGATTTGCTAATTTTGCCTTGAGTATTCAGAGCTTCTGGGCTCATTAATATCCACTTATCAGTGATTGCATTTCATGTGTATTCTTTTGTGATTGGGTTAAAGCAGCCTAATAGGAAAGTGCTGTTCCTGCTTTTACACGGAAGACCTTGACCCTCAAAGGGCACATCACAAAACTGAAGGGGAATAGAGCCAAGATTCAAGCCCGACTCTGACAGTCCTCCAACAGGGTCTCCTACCACATCCATGTCTTTCTTCCAGGTATAACTTCCGAGGATTCCGATGGTTACAAGCCATGATATTTGCCATAGAGGAGATAAACAGCAGCCCCACCCTTCTTCCCAACATGACACTGGGATACAGGATATTCGACACCTGTAACACAGTCTCCAAGGCGCTGGAGGCCACCTTGAGTTTTGTTGCCCAGAACAAAATCGATTCTTTGAACCTAGATGAGTTCTGCAACTGCTCCGAGCACATCCCTTCGACCATCGCAGTGGTGGGAGCGACCGGCTCTGGCGTCTCCACAGCGGTAGCCAACCTGCTGGGACTTTTCTATATCCCCCAGGTACTGCTACCTTCCTTACGAAGACTTACTTTTATTACTTTAAATTGTGTGTGTGTTTAAATGTGTGTGCACAAGTACAGATGCCTTCAGAGACCAGAGGTGTCAGATCTCCCAGAGCTGGAGTTACGGGTGGTTGTGAGCTGCCCCACACAGGTCCTGAGAACTGAACTCAGGTTCTCTGAAAAATCAGTTCAACCATTTGGCCCTGAGCTATTCTCCACCCAAGTGGCATCTCCTTAGATGGGCACCAGACTCGGGAAGCAGGAGAAGCAGGTTTGAAGAGTTGCATGCTAGCAGTGTCCTCATAGGCTTTCCGTAGGCCAAAGGTAGTTGGGCACTGTATCGGGAGCACTTGGGCATCTCTGAGACCTTTATGTCAATGAGACCTTCTCTGTTCTTCCAATATACATTTCAAAATAACTCGCAAGCATACAACTGGATCTTTTTTCTCACTGTTGTTTCCCATGTCGCTCCTTTAATAACTGGCCTTTTATTTTTACCAAAAGGAGTAAGATCCTATGATGCGAGTCTCGCCATTCAAATAAAAAATATCTGACCCTAATTCTTTTTCCTCAAAGTTTCCTCTTCTTATTATCAGCTTTTATTCAGGGGGAAATAGAGTGTGCCTCCCCATAATAGAGGAGCATAATCACTGGGTCATGTGTCCTGAAATGGAGCTGACCCTAATATCCCCCAACAAATATTGACAGAGTGTATATGAACATTCTCCATCCTGCAGGAACTCAGCCTGGGCTGGAGGTGGGTACGTTTTCAAATACTAATCCAAGACAACGCAAGTCTTTTATAAGCATTGGTTCAAAATTGTATTCCACTTCCCCCACACCAAACAACAGCAAACTCTAAATGCCATTTAATTACCTGATTTCCCCCCTTTAGCACTACACCCTCTCAAGTCAACCTTTCTTTGGATTAATAACTACAGATCCATTGCATCACTTTGTCACAGTGAAAACTGCAAGCAGCTTAAATGTCTCTGGATAGGAAAATAGAATCAACTTGGTTGGGATATGGCCTTCAAATGTAAATTAAATTAAAGGCCAGACTTCAAAAAGTTTTCAGTGTTTAATATTCAAAACCATATTCAAAATTTATATAAATAAATTCCCATTTCTCTTGTTGCAAAAGGTCTGCTACTTGGCTGAAAGCCTTAATCCCTTTGCAGACTCGTAACGACAGAGGCAGTCTTGTCTTACACTTCCAGGAAGTAAAGATGTTCCGCACAGGAAAGCCCTGGCTCTGTCATGTTTGTACCAAAATGCTCTGACCCAGACAGCATTAGTCAATGTGCTGGGCATGTTTTAAATCTGGCAGACTTTGAAACAGTATTTTAAAAACACCATGAAGGTAAGTTCATCAGCCCGGCGGTAGAAGTTAGGAATGATGTCAGGTAAAGAATGGGAGGGGAGCGCTTTACTTCTGCACGGCTAGAGGTCAAGAAGAATATGATTGATCAAAGTGCTAAGGAGGCTGCAGCTGCCTGGGTGCAGTGGTTCCCACACCTTTAATTCCGGCAGGTGGAGCTCTGTGAATTTGAGACCAGACTGCTCTACAGCGTGGGCAGGCTACAAAGTGATACTCCGTGTCAACTTAGCGCACAGACAGCCTGCAGCACACTGACCACATAGAGAAACACTGTCTCAAAACAATTACCAACAAAATAATAATAATGAGGAGGAGGAAGAGCATAGGTGAGAAGGATGGCTGTGATGATTATTTGTCAATCTTCAGCAGGGAGTTCTTTTCTGTGGCTTCAAGTTAGAATCACGGAGGGAGCTGCTTGGCTCCCCCCTGCAGAGCTCATGGCCTAACAGGCTAGGATCCTCACCCAGCTCTTTGGGAAGCTCTGTGGGTAGAGCCGCAAGCCCAGCCCTGTTACTTTTATGTCAGTCACACCACCAAGTGGATGTAACAAAAAGCCCCGCAGGAAGAAACTGGCTAGATGGTTGTCTGAATTTTCCACATTGTTTTTCCCCTCTGTCAAGGAAATTTTGATGTGGTTTTAAAGGCTTTTTGTTTTGGGAGGACGCGGAGTGACATTTCCTTGACTTTACAGGTTGTCTTTTGAAAACAGGTCAAATATTATATTAAATACATTAAGAGACATTTTTGGTCCGTGTTCCAAACATACATAAAGACGCGAGAGCAGTGATGGGCAGACATCAGCGCCGATCCCTGACTCTGAAGCCACGTTCTTTTTCTTTCTTTTTTCTCCTTTTTTATTTTCTACAAACAAAACTTTCAAGATTTAATAATGTGGACCTGGCTAGGACATCTGTCACCCCATTGATTGCCAGGGTGATTCAGCTGATCGGGCTGCCTAGACAGGTGTCCCCCCAACCCCCAACCACTCCAGGTATGTTCTTCCTGAAGCTCCTCAAAGAGGTCTAACTGAGCTCCCCTGCTAGGATCTCCAAACAGGCTCTCAAAAATCAGCAACACATACACAGATCGCTTCATCGAATCACCCAGATCCTGGACTTTTATGAAAGCAGGAGGGGATTATTCAGATTTTTAAAAAGAAGTTGTTGCTTTCATATTGCAGCTTCTAAGATCAAAGCCCTTATCAGATGAGCTGCCTTTGGCAAATTTGATAGAGTCTTTCATAGCCCAGTATCTTGGATATTTTTCATATTAAGACTCTAAATTGATGAAAAAGATGCTTGTTAGAAATGTTTATTTTAAGCCAGGCGTGGTGGCGCACGCCTGTAATCCCAGCACTTGGGAGGTAGAGGCAGGCGGATTTCTGAGTTCGAGGCCAGCCTGGCCTACAGAGTGAGTTCCAGGACAGCCAGGGTTACACAGAGAAACCCTGTCTTGAAAAAAAAGAAAGAAAGAAAGAAAGAAATGTTTATTTTAAAAGATTGCTCAAACGAAGCTAAGTATTCCCATTAGTAAGAAGTGTATGAAAAGCATCCCTGTTGGTCAGTTCGGTTTGTTTTCTGAAGAAGTCCAAGGGGTGCCGTAGAGAAGTGGAGAACAGCCCCTATCAAATGCCACTTCGTTTCCCAGAAGGACCCTATTGAGAGGAAAGCTGCCTGTTCATCAGAAGAAATGCTCTGATAACTTGGGACTGCCTAGCTGGTGAGCCGTGGTGACCCCCAGGGGCGCTTCCAGGGGCCCAACCAGGGGTGTTGATTCTCTGATGCTTTCAGGAACTAAGTGGGGCCTGGGTAGAGGAAAGCCTGAGACTCCCTCCCGCTAGGGTGAGTCAGCGCGCACCCATTGCCTGTCTTCTGCGCCATGATAGTTTTTCAAATGTTGCAAAGCTCTGTAAACAGTGATCTCTGAACATCAGAAAATTCCTGTCTCTGATGGACACTCAGGAGCAAATGTAGAGCTGTCTGCAGTGCAGAGCAGGGGGCCTGTTAACAACTCCTCTCCAGGCCTCCCTTTCAGCCTCTAGAATGTCTCTGAGACTCACTCCAGAGTCTGGATAAGTAATCTTAGTCCACACCTGCAGTTGAACAAAGAAAGCAGGTTTGGGTGGTAGCGGAGGCACCAAGAATCAGGGAGACGGAAAGGTGTTTTTGCGGTGGTATTTAGTGAGGTTCTTCCTTGTTATTGCACTGTGGGATAAGTGAGCTTACGTTACTAAGCTTGACTGACTTTACTGAGCCTAGAACCTGGATAGCTCTGGGGGTGTACTGTAACTGCTGTTAGTTTTATCTAAAAAGCAGAGAAAGTAGGAGAGGAATTCTGGGAAATGGGAAGAGAAAAAAATGAGCAGAGCTGGAGGAGGGACCCCCTTGGGGGTCCTCTGAAGAGCCTGAAGTTTATAACTATAGGAAAGCCGATTCTCCCAGAGGTTGGATTATGTACAATGTATTCATAACTGTAAGCAGGAAGCTGTAATGCTCAGACCAGAGCCTGAGCCCAACAGGCAAAACGTGTCAAGTGGATCTAGTATAACCAAAGAGGCATCTCAGAGGAAGCTAGAAGGCAC
Source organism: Apodemus agrarius (assembly GCA_964023405.1). Lineage (NCBI taxonomy): Eukaryota > Metazoa > Chordata > Mammalia > Rodentia > Muridae > Apodemus > Apodemus agrarius. The sequence continues at coordinate 63,841,353 of OZ030018.1, forward strand.
AGGACGTCTTTAGAGAAGTGTGTTCCACTGTGAAGGGGTTCAGTCTATTGCTAGTAGTAGTTTTGAAAGCATCATCGTGAAGAATCACGCACTTGGAATTAGGAAGTTCACCAAATAAACTGAGAGGTGCGTGGGGGTTCATGCTGGGGTGGAACTGCCTGATGGTTCTCGCACACCCCCTTCCTGCCCACACTGAACGCGTTTGGTAAGTGACATTTCGTTAATCCTTGGGACTGGCCTGGCAGCGCGTTCTCACTCACTCATTCCGAGTTCTTGGTTCTTCCCAGGTGAGCTACGCCTCCTCCAGCAGACTCCTCAGCAATAAGAACCAGTTCAAGTCCTTCCTCCGCACCATTCCCAACGACGAACACCAGGCCACCGCGATGGCCGACATTATCGAGTATTTCCGTTGGAACTGGGTGGGCACAATCGCAGCTGATGACGACTATGGCAGGCCTGGCATCGAGAAGTTCCGAGAGGAGGCCGAGGAGAGGGACATCTGCATTGACTTCAGCGAGCTCATCTCGCAGTACTCTGATGAGGACGAGATCCAGCAGGTGGTGGAAGTGATCCAGAACTCCACAGCCAAGGTCATTGTCGTTTTCTCCAGCGGCCCAGACCTAGAACCCCTCATCAAGGAGATTGTGCGGCGCAACATCACAGGCAGGATCTGGCTAGCCAGCGAGGCCTGGGCCAGTTCCTCCCTGATTGCTATGCCAGAGTACTTTCATGTAGTCGGGGGCACCATTGGGTTCGGTCTGAAGGCTGGGCAGATTCCAGGCTTCCGAGAATTCCTACAGAAAGTCCATCCCAGGAAGTCTGTCCACAATGGTTTTGCCAAAGAGTTTTGGGAAGAAACATTTAATTGCCACCTGCAAGAAGGCGCAAAAGGCCCTTTACCTGTGGACACCTTTGTGAGAAGTCACGAGGAAGGTGGCAACAGGTTATTCAATAGCTCCACTGCCTTCCGACCCCTTTGCACAGGGGATGAGAACATCAACAGTGTCGAGACCCCTTACATGGATTACGAACATTTGCGGATATCCTACAACGTGTACTTAGCCGTCTACTCCATTGCGCATGCCCTGCAAGATATATACACCTGCTTACCCGGAAGAGGGCTTTTCACCAACGGGTCCTGTGCAGACATCAAGAAGGTTGAGGCCTGGCAGGTAAGTCTGTCACTTAGCTAGCATTTCTCTGTGTGAAACATAATGACTACATAATTTACTTTTGTGGTACTGTGAGCCAAAGTATCCGAGAGACCAACTTAAAGGAGGATTTATTTGGACTCTTGGTTTCCAAGGGTCTAGGCTATGAGACATTTGGTCCCATGTGCTTGGGAAGGACATCATAGCCATAACCATATGTGGCATAAGAGAACTGTTCACTTCTTGGCCAACCAGGAAGCAGAGACAAGGACCTACTAACCACTCCTCCTCCTCCCCTCCCTCTTTTCCTTCTCCTCCTCCTCTTCCTTCCCCCTCCTCCTCTTCCTCCTCTTCCTCTCCGTCGTCCTCCTCCTTCCCCTTCTTCCTTTCTCTCCGGGCCCTCAGGCAGGGGGATGGTGGCAGCATCAGAGTAAATCTTTCCTCCTCAGCTAATCCTCTCTGAAGGCATATTCATGGTCACACTCAGGGATAGGCCTCCATCTCCTGGGTGATCAGTTAAGACAATGAAGATTAGTCGTGAAGATTAGTCATCGGAGTGATTGCAAAAATTTCAATATCAAACTGAGAGCAAAGCAGGACCTTGGAATCACAAAACCTTTTCAAACCTATGAGAAACTGGCTGCTACAAAACTTGTGGTGTTTGATTACCTGTCGCTGGAAAGCTGCAGCTCAACTGTCATCAGTCCAACGTCCAGAACACCTAAAGCTTTGTTCCTAAAAGTCCTCAAGTGTGTGGGGACTGGTTTAGTGTGGCTTTAATAACATCCAAATTAGAGATATTTTCCCTTGTGAATAACCAGCATTTGTCCAATACCTACAGCACTCCGTGTGCTTACAGGGAGGTAAGTGGTCCTGCGTGCACACACTGTGTTTGCCAAATGCTGTTCTTCCTGTATTGGACTGGCTGGCTGGCCAGCTAAGCACAAACTTGGGGCACAAACATATGAAAGGCATGCCAAGCCAAAATGGTAAGTGTTTCAAAGGGAAACACTAGCCATAACTACCAAAAAAAAAAAAAAAAAAAAAAAGGACTTAAGTGAAGGTCTTACGGGTGTTTTATGAGTTATTCATTTAGGTGTCCAGGAGTTTTTAATTATACATAGACGTGACATCACAGTGTTTGTCATCTCATGAATTTCTGAAGGGAACAGCCACATCTGAATTATATCCTGTGTGGCTGCTTGTGTCTTGCATGTCAACCCTGGTTTTTCAATCAGACTCTGTCTTATACCTTTTCTGTAAGACAAAAGTATGCATTAAAAAGCCACACTAAACATGGAAGTATGTATTTCTCAGCTCCAGAATGTAGCAGAGAAACTGCATAAGAATGGAATGAGGTGACCCTTGACTCCAAATCAAATGACCCAGCTTCAGCATCTCTTTTCTAAGCTGTGATCTTAGGCAAGCCAAGATTCTAAGTAATAGCCTCTTCCCTTGTAACATGAGCCTTATGTCTATCGGGCTATCCACACAAGTTTCTTTTTAAAATGAAATGAGATACACTAGCAAGTCATAAATTTGCAAGCTATAAACAGATATGTGACTAGCAGAGTAATAATTTGCTAGGGGGGGTGTATGTTCATGTATGGGTGTGGCCATGTGTGTTGCATGCAGGCATCAGCAATCAACTCCCGAGTGCCTTCTTCAGAAGCTCTCCACCTAATTTTTGAGACAAGGCCTCTCACTAAACCTGGAGCTCATGAGAGTCAATGAGCTTCCTGTCTCTGTCGCTTTCTCCTTCCCTCCAATGCTATGACCACAGAGGTGTATCATCACGTCTGGCCTTTTTCATAAGTGCTGGAAACTGATCTCAGGTCTTCATGCAAGCATTTTAATGGTTGAGCTATTTTGACAGCCCTTATCTTGTGGTATCTTAATATACTCATGATCAATCAGTGGACAAATATTAGAAGTAGCTGGGCAGTGGTGGCGCACGCCTTTAATCCCAGCACTTGGGAGGCAGAGGCAGGCAGATTTCTGAGTTTGAGGCCAGCCTTGTCTACAGAGTGAGTTCTAGGACAGTCAGGAGTACACAGAGAAACCCTGTCTTGAAAGAAGAAGAAGAGGAGGAGGAGGAGGAGGAGGAGGAGGAGGAGGAGGAGGAGGAGGAGGAAAATTAGAAGTAAAACAACTTTGTATACAGATCCCTACCACCATGAACCTTTCAGGGAAAGACACTAAGGAACAAAAAGCATGTAACTTAAGTGTGTCAATGTAGCAAATCCCATGCACTTGTAAGGATTAACTGTCTAGGCTCATAAAACAAGTAAGTACTCGCGGGTTCCCAGACATCCTTTAATGTGAAAATCTCCCTGAGACATCACTGCCAACACAAGTTTCTAATCTCTGTGGGATGCCCAAACCTTCTCTTCACATTGTTCCGCTACCAACAGCATTAAGCTACAATGAAGACACCAGGAGTCATGCTTCAAATGCAAAATTTTAAGGAAGATGAATTAAACAAAATATCCGGGTGGTGAAGATCTCTTCACATCTATAGCCCACAAAAGGAAGACCTCAGCTCTTGAAAATACTACAGGAGCAGGGTAGGGTGGAAGGGAAAAAAGTTTTCAGTGGGAAACTTGGCTTTCCAGTAACTCTTCTCCCAGTCTAAGAAGTAAGATGGCCAGGGCTGAATTTGAGTCAAGGGAGGGACTATAGTTATGATTCAAGCTCATTATTAACATAATAGAAAACCCAAGCCAAACTGGCCTGTGCAGAACGGGGGGAGGGGTGAGGGGGGGAGGAGGAAATTTTGTGGCTAGTCTTGCTGCAGAGCTCAGAAGTGCTCCCGCCACAGGTGGATCCATCTCCGTCTTTCTGTTCCTTGTCCCACCCCCACCCCCAGGTGTCACTGTTTGCAGTGTCTGTCTATAGTAGCTTTAAGTTTAAAAAGGTTAAGGAGGAGGGGTGGGCGGGGATTGGAAAGTGGCTTCCGAGTGCAGAGGATGAAAGGCATGGGCACTACCTAACACGTCTTCCATGATTACTACAGTCTCCATTGAGCCCCAGAAGCCTCCAGCTTCTCTCAGATCTTTCCATGTCTCTCACTATCAGGAGATGTAACAGCAAGTCATGATGTCTTTCTGAGGGTGTGTGTGTGTGTGTGTGTGTGTGTGTGTGTGTGTGTAGAAGCCTGCCACCTATATACAGTCTCATCTAAGAATCAACTTGTAGCCCAATGTCTGCCAACTCTCAACTCTTTGCTTCTAAGCCCCTTGCCCGGCACCGTCCTTCAAATCCCATATTCATTTTTGATGCAGAAATCTCATTTCTCATTAGCTGTTGGCATAGCGTCCATGTCCCATGGAAGGAGGACCTATGTCCCATGAAAGGTACACCCCAGGAGCACCCCGTTTTATTTCTGAGCACTATTCACCATGAATTTTTCCTTTTTGTCACAGTTCAGTTTCTCCTGGAAATCTTTTCCAGTCGGACTCTTATGTACTTCCATTCTGTTCATTTTCTTCCTCATTTTTGCTGGCTCCCTGCCAAGCATAGGCTTCTTTCGTTAATGGAAAGTCCTACCTGTGCGTGGACCATTTCTGGCTTCTTGGCTCTGGCTAAATTCTACTGTCTTTTAGAACATGTAGATAGGGGTTTCCCACTCGTGCCTACAATGCACACATGCTAGCTCTAGAGTGCTATGGTGGGAATACCCTCAAAGACCACAAGATGGAAATATCACCACACAAAACAAAGAGGGGTTCTCAGAACTTGCTGCATTTACCCTTCTCTGAGATACTCGTGCCCTTCTCAGAGTGTGGCGAACGCCCTGGGGATCCACTGATGTCTTCATTGCCCTCCAACCCCCACCCCCAATTTACTCATCCTTCTTCCTCCCACCACTTCACAAAGATGCAACATGCTGTGTTGGTGTATAGTCCAAAGAAGAACCTCACATTCTCTTCTCAGTGGAATTATCATTTTCCTTTTAGCATCTGAAAACAGAAGAGTGCCTTCTCTGGGAGAAATATTGAAATACTGTTTTATTTTAATTGCTTTTTATTGACACATATTCACTGCACTTAGTGATGAGCTTCATAAAGACATTTTTATTCAAGTATGTCATGTATTTTGACCACACACACCTTCCATTACATTCCCCTTTCTCCCCTCTCCTGATCCCCATTCTTTCCCAGACAGTCTCACTTCTGTTTTGTAGATGAGATTTATGTATCTATATAACATCTAAGATCCACAAATAATAAAAAAAATCAAAATTCATGTTTGTCTGGCCGATTTTGCCTAATCAGATCATCTTTGTTTATATCCATTTCTCAGCTAATGACATAATTTCATTCTTACCTATGACTGATTCAAACTCCACTGCATCCACTCCCAGGGTCATATGCTGGTTCTTCTTTCAGCTCTCGGGGGAATTCCACACTGGCAGTCATAGTGGCTAGTCTAATTTACATTCTCACCAGTACCTTACAAAGGTTCCCTTTTCCCCACAGCCTCACTAGCTATAGCTCGGTGGGAGAGAACTTACCTAGCAGTCATGAGGTTTGTGGCTTCAAATCCCAGTGCCATTTTAAAAAATAGATGTTTTTGTGTGTGTCAGGAATAATCAATGTAAAGACTCACTGTCATTGCTCTTTAGTGTAAAATGATTTTCACCTCCTTCTTCCCCGTTATGTGACTTAAAGGTGAAGTATTGTGCAGAATATAAAGTGCTCTAATATAAAACTTACAAGCCCACATGCCAAAAGAACTACTAAGGATGCTTAAAGAGATGAGTTTGGGCCTGGAGCGAGGGCTCGGTGTTTACAAGCACCGGTTGTTCTTCTAGAGAACCAGGGTTCGATTCCCAGCACTTCCATAGCTCACAACTGTCTCTAATTCCAGGTCCAAGGAATCCAATGCTATCTTCTTGCCTCTGCACATGGCACACAGACATGCATGCAGACAAAACATTCACACACATAAATTTAATATGTTGATCATTTAAAAATAGAAATGGGACTTAGACGGATGTAGAGGGGAATCTTCAATTTATGACCATTGGCTCTTAGGAGGACTCAGATTCTATCCTAGCACCCACATGGCGACTAAGAGGAGATACATAAGTGGCTTGACATTTTACTTTAACTCCAGGCTCAAGGGATTCTTCGATGTCTTCTGGCTTCTGTTGATACCACGCATGTGCGTAGTATACAAACATCCCATGAAGGCTAAGCACCCATAAACATAGGATAAAGTAATAATTTCTAAAAATATTTAAAGAAACAATACTTAGTAAGCAAATAATGGGTTGGTACTGGACAAGACACAAATTTTTACTAAAATACATTTTCTCACATGACTGAGGACAAAAGACTATAATACCATCCAGGTTAGAATTTAAGGTAAGGAAGGAAATAGGAAATGTCATGCAAGATGGTCCTAAAGAACAGGTAAGAGTTATGGAGAAGGGTCTGTATGGGGAAATGCTGGTGCAAAGGTAAATACAGACTAGATGGATGAGTCACAGCAACATTAGCTTCATAGAGGAGTCAGGTGCAGAGGAGGAAGAATCAAGTCTCTGGTTCCATTCCCACAGTGTTCTATCTCTAATGACAGATCAGTGGGGGGCCTGGACGTGAGGATATGGAGGTTGGCTGGTGTGTTAAGTAAGATTTTCATTCCTGTGTAGAGACACCATGACCAAGACAACTCTTAAAAAGGAAAACATTTAGTTAGGGCTGGCTTACAGGTTCCGAGGTTCAGTTCATTATCAACATGGCGAGAAGCATGGCAGCAGGCAGGCAGGCATGGTGGTGGAGACAGGGCTGAGAGTTCTACATCTTGATCCAAAGGCAGAAGAATAAGACTGTGTTCCATGCTGGGTAGAGCTTGAGTGTAGAGACCTCAAAGCCCCACAACTATAAAGTCATACTTCCTCACACAAGGCCACACCTTCTCTAACAATGGCACACCTCCTAATAGTGCTACTAGCCATGGGCCAAGCAGTCAAACACGTGGGAGTCTATCGTGACCATTCTGATTCAAACCACCACAGCTGGCGAACAGCATCAGGAAGCCTTGTAGTAAGGCCGTGAGAGTAATGGAGGTGTATGTTTGGATAAAACTCAGGAGTTTTACTTACGTGGGTGCACTTATCTTATGCAAAGTATTTCTCATCAAGGTGGATTAAGATCTTTAAATCTTAAAGATAGAAAAGCATAAACCACACTTGAAGAGCAAGATGTCATTCACTCCAAACTTCTTTTCCAACTATGGCCTCCCATAAGCCTCCATCCCACTTTTATTTTATCTTCATTTTAAAGACCTGTTTTTATCTTAAGTGTAAAATTGTTTTGCCTGCACAGCTGTTTATGTACCACATCCATCCCTGATGCTCAAGGAGGCTGGAAAAGGGCATCAAACTCCCTGGAGTGAACAGTGGTTGTGAACCACCATGTGGGTGCTGGGGATTGAACCCAGGATCTCTGTAAGAGCAACGGGTGTTCCTAACCATTGAGCCATTTCTCCAGGCTCCCACCATCCAATTTTTAGACTTTCTTTTCAGCCTAACAGCTAGTGAAGCTGTTGAACTAGAGACTGACAGCCTGATGACCTGTCTAATTTGACTTCTACACACGAGCAGCTGGTAATGTAGATTGGCTCATGTACATGGATAAAGACTGTCCCTCCAGACTGTGCCATTGTCGGCTGCCACCTAATAGTTTTCTGACCTTAGGCAGCCACTTAATGCCCTATGCCCCTCTTTCCTGGTCCGAGAAACAGGCACCATGAGATTTATAAGTTTATTATAAGTTAATAATCAGTTAATATTGCATAGAGAGCTCAGGGTGGTGTCTACACCAGATAAATGTTCAATAAACAGTGGTCTTGAGCACTTTTATCTTGTGGATGGGGAAAAGACCCGAGGTGACTAAAATTACTTACCAAAGTCAGATAGCTACCCCAGTAAGAAAGGCCATGTCCAGATAGATGACCTGTGCTCTATCATGGACACTATTACCTCTGAAAGAGGTAGATACTCAAAAGGTCCCTGTGCATACACATTGTTTAGATCAGAGGCTGCTGGCCCGTAGATACTTGTCCTCACAGCCTGGTTCATACACACACTTTCTTTTTTTTTTTTTTTTTTTGGTTTTTCGAGACAGGGTTTCTCTGTGTAGCCCTGGCTGTCCTGGAACTCACTCTGTAGACCAGGCTGGCCTCGAACTCAGAAATCCGCCTGCCTCTGCCTCCCAAGTGCTGGGATTAAAGGTGTGCGCCACCACCGCCCGGCTCATACACACACTTTCTACAGGGAGAAAGTATGGTGTGGGGAAGCTGTGTGTGGATATGACTGACCATGTTAGGGTGTAACCAACATCTCTTTATCTACATCAATACTATTATATCTCATCTTCAAATCAGCCTTTTTGTTCCTACTTGTAAAATAAACAAATAAATCAAGGAAGAGACTTGGCCACAGATGTATACTGAGAGAAAACAGAACTTTCATGATGCTAAGACTGTGTATGGATGGACACGGAAGAAGGTGTGTGGTCTCAGACAAGCGGCCATGTTCCCAGTCAGCGTGCTGTGGTTCTGGTATTCCACACGGTAGAGATCGTTATGCACCACTATTTACTGAGCATCTCTTATGTGTGGGTAGATGAGAAATATGGGGCTGGTCTTTGGCAGTTTCTATACCCACAGGTATGTGAAGGTGGCCAGTGACAGCCCCAAATAGGCAGGATCTGCAGCAGGTGGCTCCTGCTGGTGTAAACAGCTCTCAAGCAAGTCCCCAGTTCTGGATCTCAGCCCTACAAGAGTGTTACATCCCTTGCACCACCCTAGAAAGTCAGGATTCCTCGTCTTTGACAAAGCCCAAAAATCCAACTCCCAGATCCTTGGCCATTAGAGCTGCTGTTGTTCTTACCTCTGTCAGTGTCACAGCCACTGCCATTGTCACCTCCCTTCTGCTGCAGCTCTCAAAGCTCTGCTTCTACCACATGAAGGCCTATAGTTCCCTGAGGTCCCTGCTTCTGAGAGGCAGCCACCCCTTGCTGCCCTGGTGAAACCGCTCTACCAAGACACCCAAATAGACCTAAACAGCTAGAAAAGCAGTGTTCCTATTAATCGTCACAAACCCTTTGTGCACACACAGGTTTGTGTCTACACCAGTTCTGTCACGGTCCCTTTTGTACCAGTCCCAGCAATTCCCCCTGCCCGGTCTCCAGGGGAAGTTCTCTGACTTTGATCTGAGCAAGTATAATCACAGAGAAAGTCCCACTTAATGCTGTTGAAGCAGTGAAGCCAGCACTGCACCCCAGAAGCCAAAGTGTTTGTTTGGATCATAGTGTCACTTCCACAGAGCATCCATAGGGTGGACCCAATAGTTGGTGTTGGTGTCAGAGTCAATCTTTTGGCTGCTTGACTGATATCCTTTTACCCAAGGCAGCCAGCTTTGGAAGGGGAGATTGCCATAGTTGGAGTCAGAGAGAATTATCCAATCCCGACTTCCTTGTTTCTTCATTGGAATATGAACAGCAGAAGGAGTGCTTATAGTCAGAACTTATTGTTGACACTAACAGTGATTTTAAATGATTTTAACAGTGCTCCAACAATGACTGACCCTTGATCAGTGCCCCAGAAAGAGGAGGCTCCCCTTCCTTTGTCTCAGCCAGGGACAGTATGGTTTCATAAATTTGGTCTGAAACCTGTTTCTGCATTATCAGGGAAGCCAAGGACAGGAATGAGGAGAATATTATGATATAGACATTGAGAGTATAACAAGGGGCTGGAGAGATGGCATAATGGAAAAGCACATTTGATATGCAAGCATCAGGACGTGAGTTTGACCCACACAGCCATGACTACCAGGACTCCAGAGCTGAAGAAGGCCCAGAGATGGCCTTCCCCCCTTGATCACTAATTGAGAAAATGCCTTACAGCTGGATCTCATAGAGGTATTTCCTCAAGGGAGGTTCCTTTCTCTGTGATAACTCCAGCTTGTGTCAAGTTGACACACAAAACCAGTCAGTACAGTGTGTTGAGAGCCACGAAACCTAAACAAGAAGAAAGAAATGATGGCTCTAGTTTTTCCATTACATATGATACTACTCAGAGTTCTCAGAGAAACAGGACAGTGGGCTATGGATATACATGTATGTGTTTATGGAAGATGTGAAGTCCTCAGTCTACAGGCTGGGGACACGGGATATCGGTAGCATGGCTCTGTCGAAAGGCCTCATAACTAGAGAAGTCAACTCTCAGCTGTGCAACTCTCAGAAGCACAACTCTCATCTGGAAGATGAGAACCTGGGAACAGCCGTTGAAGCCCTGGGGTTCAGAGCATTAACTTCTGGCATCCAACAAAAGGCAATCGAATCCTCAGTCTTGGGGAGAGAGGCCAGTTTACCATCCATATTTGTTTTCTATGACCACCCTAAGGTTACATGGTGTCCACTGACATTAGGCATGGATCTTTCCCACCAGGCTAACTGAACTCACATGCTAGCTCCCTCCGAAGCACACTGGGTCATTCGTCCAGATAGCACTTTACCAGATTTGCAGGTAATCTGCAATCCAGTCAACTCGACATCTAATATTAATCTCACACATGAAGGATTCTTCGAATAAGAATGATTTTTTTAAAAATTCATTTAATAAGGAAATTGTATTGACCTTTACACCTTGGACACTGAACCCGTTCTATTGGAGGCAGCATGGAGCAGCAGAAAGGTGTGTTTACATCCCAGGCATAACCTTTACCAACTGACTTCTGCTTAGCTTTGTTGTCCAGTTTCATTGTGTATAAAAGGAATCCACAGGGTTGTGAGGCATCAGTGAAGCTATATTCACAGACAGCAATGCTGACACACGGCACAGAGTACATAGCTTCCACACCTCCCTCTCTACTGTTCTGATCTCCTTTCACGGAAAAGTCAGCACTGGTGTGGCAAGTGGAAAAGGCAGTAGCAACCGTGGCATCTTCCATGATAAAGTGATTACATGCATAGATGACTAAGGCAAGGAGCTTCTGGAAGCTTCCTAGAGAAGCTTGAAGAATGTTCTTCTGAGCCATGGAAGGTCTTCAGCCAGAAGTGGGAGGAGCCAACTAGCCTTAGCCAGAAGTGGGAGGAGCCAATTAGCCTGAGCCAGAAGTGGGAAGAGCTATGGCTGGATCACAGAGGTCTCAGAGTCTACAAAGTGAGTTCCAGAGCTACATAGTGAGACCCTGTCTCAAAAGAAGGAGGAGGAGGAAGAGGAAGAGGAAAAAGAAGAGGAAGAAGGAGGAGGAGAGAGAAGGGGGATGTTCATGTTATTTTTGTGATTAAATAACATGAAACACTGTGGACCATTCCTCAAAGGCAGTAAAACGATACTTAAAATTTTAAATGGCTCATGTGTAATAGCAATTACCACAGTTGCATTTTTTGTGCAAGGACTCTGTTGACCCCTAAGATCTTAGATAAATTCGTGGATAAGTCATGACTGTTAACAGTGGTGGCCAGGGCTCCACCCACAGTGTCTCTGCTCCTTCCTTCTACTCCACACTGAATTTTGGCAGCAAGACATCTCTAGAGATTCAAAGCCATAGAGAAAGAAGGTGCAAAGATCAAGAACTCTCCATCTTCCCTCCTCTCCTTCCCCAACACTCAACTCAGGAGATGCCTGGAAGGGCCTGGCCCTGTTGGTCATGGCTCCACAGGGTGGTGATGCACCTAAAGAGGTTTTCATTTGATGTGGTAAGGGGATATATAGTCTTTTTTCCTCCCCATCTTCCAAAACGTGTTTCCTACAGCACTTACATTGTGGGTAGTCAATACAGCATCGCTTACCAGAGTGACCAGACACTGTAAGGAAGAGTAGAGGAAGACTCTTCTTCAGTTTCATGTTTCTTTCCTTGCTGGAATGAGATATTCACAGCACACAGCCAACAAAGCCAACAAGTAACAGTCCACAGCTCTTATTTATTTGTCTCTGTCCTCTTCAGGTCCTGAAACACCTACGGCACCTGAACTTCACCAACAACATGGGGGAGCAGGTGACCTTTGATGAGTGCGGCGATCTGATGGGGAACTATTCCATCATCAACTGGCACCTCTCCCCAGAGGACGGCTCCATTGTGTTCAAGGAAGTTGGGTACTACAACGCATATGCCAAGAAGGGAGAAAGACTCTTCATCAATGAGGAGAAGATCTTGTGGAGTGGGTTCTCCAGAGAGGTACAAGCAAAACACACCATGTCAGCACTACAGACAGGGAGTTGGCTTGGGAGGGCCCTGAGATTCATCACAGGCCTTTAGGATGTCTTTTTTGTAGTTATTTTTAATTAATTTATTCATTTTATATACGTGAGTACACTATCACTCTCTTCATGCATACAAGAAGAGGGCATCAAATTCCATTATAGATGGTTATGAGCCACCACGTGGTTTCTGGGAATTGAACTCAGGACCTCTAGAAGAGCAGTCAGTGCTCTTAACCGCTGAGCCACCTCTCCAACCCCATGGATAATGTCTTTTTCTAAGTTCTGTGTGTCCAGGGTTCTCATGAACTATAAGAGTGTTTTAGTGATGAGAGGAAGCCTGGGAGCCTGAACCTCATGACTGACCACGCTTTTGACACCCTGGCTAGTCATAAAGTTGCTCAGGTATGAACTTCCCCCAACCAGAGCAAAATATTTAAGCAAACATCTCTCAGGTCAGCGGCTGTCAAATGGCACTGAAAGAGACAGCCTACCAACCTTGTATAGGGGGTTTGAGACTGAAGGGACTACTTTTTAGGATGTCACAATGACCCGGAAGTAATTATGGCCTTCAACACTTGGGGTCCAGGGATGCCAAATGCCCAGCATGCATGAGACAATCCTTTATAGCATTTTCTATCCACCCCAATCTTCATTACCCATGTAGGGATTTGAGCCCAAAATAGACCTGGGTGCTTTAGAATGTTGGCATTCAAATAGCTCCAGGCTGGCCCATACAAAAATCAAGAGGGCCATCCATTCTACCTTGGGAGCCCCCTAACCAAAAAGGAAGATGCTTGTGACTCTGGCCAAGATATCCAGCCTGTATCTGAAAACCTGACCAATAACCACAAGTTCATTACTTAGTGAAGATGCCCATTAAAGAAAGAAAGACAAGCTGGGCGGTGGTGGCGCATGCCTTTAATCCCAGCACTTGGGAGGCAGAAGCAGGCGGATTTCTGAGTTCGACGCCAGCCTGGTCTACAGAGTGAGTTCCAGGACAGCCAGAGCTACACAGAGAAACCCTGTCTCGAAAAATAAAAAGAAAGAAAGAAAGAAAGAAAGAAAGAAAGAAAGAAAGGGAGGAAGGGAGGAAGGAAGGATATGTTGAAGATTCTGGGTGGCTGTATGCTAATGTACTGCATATATATATATATATATATATATATATATATGTCAAGTTGACACAGCTAGTATCATCTGGAAAAAAAAAAAAAAAGGAAACCTCAATTGGGAAAAAGAAATGCCCCATCAGATTCACTTGTGTTTAAGTCCATGAAGCATTTTCTTGATTTAATGGTTGATGAGGGAATGCCCAGCCCAATGTGTCTGTTGCCACCCTTGGGGAGGTAGACTTGACTGGCATAAAAAGGCAAGCTGAGCAAGCCAGGGGGAACAAGCCGATAAGCAACACCCCTCTATGGCCTCCGCTTCAGTTCCTAACTCAAGTTCCTGGCTTTCCCTGATGATGGATTGCAGCCTAAAGGAAGGAAACCATCTCCTCCCCAGGTTGTTTTCAGACCTGGTGTTTCTCACAGCAACAAAAGCATAATGAGACTGCTAGAATAGACCAAGATGCAGAGCCCCCACCCCGCTGCAGAAGCAGCCTCAGGACCAGGCATCCTCTACAGTACCGGGGAGTCTGGCTGAGATCCACTACATTGCTCTTTGCAGTGCCTTTCTGTTGAGCACTGAGAACCACTTTTCATGATATGACCAAAAAGTCAGCTTGTTCTTATCGCCAAGTTGCTACTATTTTGCTGCTTTCCAATCTATGGGATGGGTGGCTTCACCATGGAGAGATCTCCTATGATGGTGAATCTCACCCACAATGGGCAAGTGCTCACCTAGATTACAGCTTGTGTCATGACCTTTTCAAAATGGAGGTTTTGGGATTCTACAGGTTTAACTCTTATGCCCACTAATTACATCGTTGTCTGCTTTTCAAATGACTGGATCCCAAACCAGCTGGTGAGTGACCCCATCACCAGCACTGCTATTGTGTTATCAGCTTGTCATTTGCCCTCATTAGTGCATGCAATTGTCTGCCATTGGAGCGTGACTCATCTTCCCTCCTACTTGGAAGCTATTTCCTGTACAGTTCCCTGTAATCCAAATGTCCTCTGTCAGACAATGGGAGCCTGGCTCTCTCTGTATCTGGAATGGCCCAGAGATAGCCACACAAATGCTAATACCCAGACTCATCACTTTGGCCATGTCAAAAGAGTTGCAAGACTGAGCCTTGACCACCCCCACCCCACCCCAAACCTCTCACTTCTATGCTCTCTGCCCTTAGGTGCCCTTCTCCAACTGCAGCCGGGACTGTCAGGCAGGGACCAGGAAGGGGATCATTGAGGGAGAGCCCACCTGCTGCTTTGAGTGTGTGGAGTGCCCTGATGGAGAGTACAGTGGTGAGACAGGTAAGGGATCAGAACACAGTCTTCTGCAAGAGCAGCAAGTGCTCTTCACCACTGAGCCAGCTCTCCAGCCCAGGCTCACATTCTTCTAAAGGAGAATCACAATTAGACCCCTTATGGGGCCGTGATAGTTAAACAAATTAATATTAAATGTATATATATACATATATATACATATATACATATATACATATATATATATATATATATATATACATATATATGCTTCTGAAATAAAACTTTGACCTTTGCATATTGGGAAGACTAGACAAATATTGACTATAATTCTTGCTCTTTCAATCTGACTACAATAATGGCCTCATCTTTCCCTCCATTTTAGAAGTGAGGAAACTGAGGCTTGGAGAACTATGACCAAAGTTACATGGCTAGCAAATAGCATGGCCAGGACCCCATCTCAATCTCTAACTGAAAACATTCATTCTCCAAACCACACACTACCCAGAAGGCCATAACAACCTAGCAAATATCCATCATCTAAATCCACGAATCTCAACCTGTGGATTGTGATCCTTTGGGGGTAGGATATCAGATATCTGGTGTAACAGATATTTACAGTATGATTCATAACAGTAGCAAAATTACAGTTATGAAATAGCAGCAAAAATAATTTTATGGTTGAGGGTCACCACAACATGAGGAACTGTATTAAAGAGTTGCAGCATTAGGAAGGCTGAGAACCACTGATCTAGATAAATATGTGGTCTCTCTCATTGGAAAGTTCAGAACATAGATATGACTGGCCACATGCAAGGAACACTATGCCTTCATCTAAAAGGACACCTTTTCTGGCATGACAACCATCACATACCCAAAATAAGCCAGCCTGTGTGGGAGATAGTAGCAGTGTCAATAAAATTCACTGTTATAGCCAGGTTATTATCCGTTTGCATCCCACAACTCCATCCTGAAAACCTCAAATATGAACAATTTAATTCATTTATTTTTTATTTTGGTTTTTTTTTTTAAGTATAAGTCAGACAGAACTTAAAACAGAGTGTGGGGCCCTGTTAGATCTCTGGGTGCAAGCTAGTGTCTGCTATAAACTATTGCAGACAGTGTCAAAAGAAATGGCCCACCCCACAGTTGTTGGGGAAGGGAACAGTTTATTCTTGATTGATGTAAAACATAGCAATAATATCATCAATAAGTAAAACACAAAGTGACCTCATCTCCCCTCCACATGCACACTTACACTGACTGTGTGTCACACGGTAACTGAATCTGCCCTGGCCATTTTCAGATGCGAGTGCCTGTGACAAGTGCCCGGATGACTTCTGGTCCAATGAGAACCACACGTCCTGCATTGCCAAGGAGATTGAGTTCCTGGCATGGACCGAGCCCTTTGGAATCGCTCTCACTCTGTTTGCGGTACTGGGCATCTTCCTGACCGCCTTTGTGCTGGGCGTGTTCATCAAGTTCCGAAACACGCCCATTGTCAAGGCCACCAACCGAGAGCTGTCCTACCTCCTGCTCTTCTCGCTACTCTGCTGCTTCTCCAGCTCCCTGTTCTTCATTGGGGAGCCCCAGGACTGGACATGCCGCCTGCGCCAGCCTGCCTTCGGCATCAGCTTCGTGCTCTGTATCTCGTGCATCTTGGTGAAGACCAATCGTGTCCTCCTGGTATTTGAAGCCAAAATACCCACCAGCTTCCACCGGAAGTGGTGGGGACTCAACCTGCAGTTCCTGCTGGTTTTCCTCTGCACCTTCATGCAGATTGTCATCTGCATCATCTGGCTCTACACGGCGCCCCCCTCCAGCTACCGCAACCACGAGCTGGAAGACGAAATCATCTTCATAACGTGCCATGAGGGTTCGCTCATGGCGCTCGGCTCCCTGATCGGCTATACCTGCCTGCTGGCTGCCATCTGCTTCTTCTTTGCCTTCAAGTCGCGGAAGCTGCCAGAGAACTTCAACGAAGCCAAGTTCATTACCTTCAGCATGCTCATCTTCTTCATCGTCTGGATCTCCTTCATTCCAGCCTACGCCAGCACCTACGGCAAGTTTGTCTCTGCAGTAGAGGTGATCGCCATCCTGGCAGCCAGCTTTGGCTTGCTAGCCTGCATCTTTTTCAACAAGGTGTACATCATCCTCTTCAAGCCTTCCCGGAACACAATCGAGGAGGTGCGCTCTAGCACAGCCGCGCATGCTTTCAAAGTGGCAGCCCGCGCCACTCTACGCCGCCCCAACATCTCCCGGAAGCGGTCCAGCAGCCTCGGAGGCTCCACTGGTTCCATTCCCTCCTCCTCCATCAGCAGCAAAAGCAACAGCGAAGACCGGTTCCCGCAGCCAGAGAGGCACAAGCAACAGCATCCGCTGGCCCTGACCCAGCAAGAACAGCAGCAGCAGCAGCAGCCCCTGACTCTCCAGTCACAGCAACAGCAGCAGCCACAGCAGCCCAGGTGCAAACAGAAGGTCATCTTCGGCAGTGGCACGGTCACCTTCTCCCTGAGCTTTGACGAGCCTCAGAAGAATGCCATGGCACACAGGAACTCCGTGCGTCAGAACTCCCTGGAGGCCCAGAAGAGCAATGACCCCTTGAACAGACACCAGGCCCTGCTTCCCTTACAGTGTGCAGAGGCGGACTCAGAAATGACCATTCAGGAAACAACGGGTTTGCAAGGGCGCATGGTGGGGGACCACCAGCCAGAAATGGAAAGCCAAGATGAAATGTCCCCAGCGCTGGTCATGTCCACCTCTCGGAGCTTCGTCATTAGCGGTGGAGGTAACTCTGTGACGGAGAACATACTGCACTCCTAATGGAGGGAAAGGCTATCCAGTTGAGAGTTTTTCTTAGAGTCCCAGAAAAAAGGATGGGTCCTTCCTTTCTTCCCAGGAAGTCTGTACTCTGTTGCACTGCTTTGAAGGACAGTGAACTGGCTGGTGTGCTCTTTAAAGAAGAAGAGCCATGGTTTGGGGCCATTTTCCAGAGCTCAGTATCATCCCCGGGTTTGCTGAAGTCTTTTCCTCTGCTCCATCCACCACCCGCTCAGATGAAAGCAAGGCTATAAGCTACCCACCTGCTTCCCTCTAAAAATCCTTAGATCCAGAAATGCCTGCCCCAGAATTCTATGGATAACACGGTCTGAAACACAGTCCAGATACAGAGCGATGAGACATCAGATCTGCCACTAGAATCTGGAAGCCAGATAGTCACAGGGACTGTCACATCACATTGACAGTGGACAGAACTTTATGTGTTCCAGACATCGGGCAGACGTATTCTCTCCTATTTATAAAGACCTTAAGAAGCGCGGTCTTTTTACCCTCCCTGTCGCTGCTATTGTGTGACATCTATTCCATCTGCATCCTTCCTGTGGCATCATGTCTGGATGTGTCCAGAATCTGAAGGCAATGCCACATCTAGATCTCAGGATCACTCTAAGCACTGGGAAAGGACTGACTAAATCCAATGAGCTGTCTCTGTAACTAATATTGATGTACATAGCTTAATCTTTAAGAAAATGCTTCTGTTGTAACAGTCCATGGGCTATTATAAACTGAAAAATGTCACAGTCTGGATTCTATAAGGCAGTATTATTGAGTTCTGTTTTCCTTTTCCATCCTGTACCGTCATCCTGGCGAGCAGAGCCCATGGGGTCCCTACGAAGATCCTATGACTCCAACTATGCCCCATACCCCATCCCTGAGCTAAAGGCTTTGCGAAACCAAATCCTAACCTGGCTCTATGGAGAATAAGCTCCTAGAAGAAAGTGTGGTTCCCAGGGGATGCCACGGTTCCCTTAGCAGCAAAATTAAACGCGCCCACTGGCCACTGCTGGGAACTCAGACTCTGGCTTGGTCACTGATAAGATGGGTGATTCTAAGGTAGGAATCACAGCCCCTTTAAGCCCCAGGTCCTTGAGTGTAAAGTAGAGAGTTGCAGTTGTTTTCCCACAGAGCTCTCAGATGTGCATCATGCCTTAGCAGTGTCTAACACATCATATGCATTTAGTGTTAGTAAATACGAGTAGTGAGACAGTAAGTACTAGATTCCACTTGCTCAGACTATGCCATAGCTTGGTCTATGACACTTAAGGTCCTCCTGTTAACAGATCTGTCTCTGGGGTGGACCTCTTTGAAGGTCACTGTGCCTTTAGGAGGTAGAACTTGGAAGGACATCATTCAGTCATGGAGGATGTGCCTTGAAGGGAGTTATGGGACTCTGGCCCCATTCTCTCTCTCTCTTCTCCTTCCTGGCCATAAGATGAACAGTTTTCTGTGACACGGGCTGACACATCATCGCCATTCAGCATCCCGTCAGAGCATGGGCCAGAACCTCCAAACCAAAGCATCAAGATTAACCTTTTCATTCTCTAATTATCCAAAGTATTTTATTATAGTGAGAGAAAGCTGACTAATACAGAAGATAAAGCAAAAATCTCACTAAGCACCCAGATTTTAATGTCTAATCCACCGATCACAATAACTTTCTTCAGAATAAGTCCAAAACTTCTGCGGTCCAGGTGAAGGTGTCAGCAGGAGCCAAATACTACCCCCAACAAACCCAGTGTCTTGCTTCTGTGGCAACAGTACCACTTCCAGCACCATCACTGGTTAACAAGTTCTCAGAGCAGATTCCGCTAAGCCAAGCCATGCCGATGCCAAGACCAAGCCATAGAATGTAAATTCATCAGCGGTCTAAGATTTACAGTCCATGGTGAGTCTGCCTCTGACCACTTCCTTATGAGGATGATTAAGGTAATGGTTGACGTTATGGCCATGAAGACAACGATGATCTGCCACAAGAGTATGCAGTAGAGAGCAGGCCCTGTCACAGAACACAAAACTGTCCCCATGAGCCACCAACACTCCAGCCAGAAAGGGCACAGCCTGTCAGAGCCTACTGTAGCCTACTGTTGTCAGCCTCTGAGCAAGGCAGCGTGCTGAGGATTCATTTTTAACCTTTCAATTGGCCCATAAATAAATAAATAAATAAATAAATAAATAAATAATAAATGAGTAACAAAATTGCAGCCAAAAGTTTAATGACTTTTCATAAGCGTGTCACAAAACTGTGGAAATAACTTCAGTCGAATGTCACGCATTCATCCTTACCAGTCTGATTTCAGTGCACACCATCCCTTCCTCTGCAAATAATCTCCTCATCCCGTGATTTAAAAAAAAAATGAAAAATGAGGATCAGCAAGGAAAGCATTGCACTAAGTGCTCGTTTTGCCAGGGGCCTGTATACCAGGTAATGTCTATGAACACCCTTATCAGAAAGGCAGATAGGAATTCTCATTATGTCTCTATAGCAACCTAACGTTTATCTCACATTCCTAACCAGCCAGCAACCAAAGCTATAGTTAAGTCAAATTAGGGGTTTTCCCTGGAAATCCAGAGTTTTCTGATTCACATTTTATTTTTAGGTATCAGTTCAGAAGTTGTTAGGGTTTTTTTTTTCCTTCTTTCCAGGTGAGTTGTAGCATAAAGGAGGGTCTTTATTCAGGGGCACGTCCTCTTAGCATTCCTAAAGCCATCTTGTCTGGCTCTCAGTAATTGTGTCTCCATGCTGGCTTCCTGCAATGTATCTGTGGCAGTCCACTTTTTTGTTACTGTAACAAAATAGCCAAGCAGGCTAACTTTATAGAGAAAAGAGGTCTAATTAACTCATATTTAAGCCTGTTGAAGGGCCGAGACCATACCATCACCACTGGTCACCACAATGGGAGGAAAACACTGGAGGGAAGGATGACACCTCAAAACTGGAAGTGAGAGGGTGATTCAGGAGTTAGCATCGACTCTTATAACAACTTAATCTTGAGACTCTGCAGTCCTCATAAGAACTACTTAAATTCCTCAAAGAGCAGATGTCCCATTGACCTAAAGTCCTTCCACAAGGCTACAACTCTCCGTGCCACCACACAAGGAGACAAGCCCCTAACATGTGGACCCCCTTGGAAATTATATCTAAATGACAAAAACATATCTCCATCCAGTCCCCACAGCGGGATCTGTGGTGGTTTCCATGGTTGAATCACTGTCTCAGACAACTGGCCCTTCCTAGGCCTGCAAGATCTCTCAGCTCCCTCCAGCCCCATCCTAGAGACCAGGAAACTCTATGAGCTCTCACAGAGGTTACGCCTTCCTGTTGCTGCCTAACCATGTCAATGCAGAGACTTCCTGTACATTAGCTGGTGTACCGAGCACTCGTGAGTGAGAAACGGGGTAAGAGACGGACAAACCTGTGTGGACCAGTGCACTAGACAGGATAACTCAGCCAAAGATGCTGAGAGTTATGACCCTAGAGCCCATGATTGTGTCAAAGGAATGGTGATCTAAGATCACCACTAAATTAAGGTTCCTGCCATTACCCATGAGGTAAGAAACCGCAGAGCAATCAGTGTCAGGTGGCACAATGAGAGGAAAGTTCTGCAGGCCAGCCATCCTCCATCACTTTGTGTGTGGGAGAAAAGGAGAGGCAAGAGGTTGCAGGTTGTTTCTAGAAGCCGGACAAAGTAAGGATGCTGATTCCCCCCTCGGGGGGGGGGGTTCAGGGGGTGTGGGATCTCCAGGAAGGAATGCAGAACTGGAGTACCTTGGTTTCAGTCCGTGAGACCCTTGGAGGACTTCCGACCTCTGGAACTGTAAGATAATAAATGTGTGTTGTTTTAAGCCACTGAGTTTGTGGTCCTTTGTTTAAGCAACTGGTTTTCAGTGCTAGGAATTGAACTCAGGGCCTTCGACATGAAAAGCAGGCATTCTGCCCCCCCCCCCCAGTGTTGCTTTCAAGCCAAAGGTCATGACTTTTCTTGACCTTTTCTGCTTCAAGACATCAGGCTGAGACCTTCTCAAATATCCCTTCCTGCTGGGGGCGACCACCCTCCCTTCCAACAAGTTCACTCTTCGTCAGGAACTGGTCTCAGCCAGTGTTCTCCCCAGCTCGGTGTGGGAATTGTAGCCCTGCGTTCTGATTTGAGTCCCCTGTGGCTGCAGAAAACAAACAGCCAAGCTGTTCTGACCTGTCTGCTAGCAGCAGACACCTGACAGTAGCCTCAGCACATGGGGGTTCATTTTTCTCTTGCTTAAAAGATTTTAAGAGATAAATACATGATTACTGTCTAAGTCACCATTCTGGTGCTGTGAAGAGACACCATGACCCAAGGCAACTCTTCTAAAAGAACATGTTTAATTGAAGGGCTTGCTTACAGACTCCGGGGCTCAGTCCGTTAACATTTA
This sequence comes from Apodemus agrarius, assembly GCA_964023405.1. Taxonomy (NCBI): domain Eukaryota; kingdom Metazoa; phylum Chordata; class Mammalia; order Rodentia; family Muridae; genus Apodemus; species Apodemus agrarius. Next base: position 63,863,338 of record OZ030018.1, read on the forward strand.
TGACTGTCTCACACTTGGGGAAAGCTGGGCTATCTCAATACTATCTCTCTAAAAGTCACAGTTGGGGGCAATGTTGTCTGTCCTCTCACCTGAACAAAGCCACATGGCTGTGCCTGTTTCCGCCTGAAACCTGAGTTTCTTCCCCTTTGTCGTCCATGTTTGAGACCATTAGTGCTAAACTGTTGTGGCGGTATATTGTCTGTAACACCATTACTCTGAAGGCTCAGGCTGGAAGATTGAGCATGTGTGGCCAGCCTGAGCTACATAGCAAGACCCCATGAAAGGGGGAGGGAGTAAGGGAGGACAGGAAGGGGGACTTAGAGAGAGAATGAAAAAAAACATTAGACCTGGAGGGACAGAGTATCCACAGGGGTTCTGTATAAATCACCAGATTGAAGCGATAAGTTAGCTGGTCACTCTAGAATCCACTAAGGACAAAGGCAGACACCAACCCTGCAGGGAGTTGGGGTGCATAGGAGGCAGTCTTAGTGAAATCTCTGGTTTCCAGGAGAGACCGGGTTCCTGACACAGGTAGAGGAAAAACTCCAAGGGTTCCCTGAGAACTCTGATGTGTTGGCTGTTCAGCAGAGTGAGAAGGGGCCACCGGCATGCCAGTGCAGGACGGGACTGGTCCCGGAATGTGTACTCTGTGAAGATAGACAAAAAGAGCGTTTCACTACAAGGCAGGCAGCACACAGGGTGGGGAACTAGTGGAGGCCTACGGGGACAGCTGGCCAGAACCAGACTGAAGACACACCTAGGGACTGCAGGGAAATCCCTGCCTCAAATATCAAATGAGTCTGGGGTGAATTTCCCTTTGGCTGTGGTTATTATCGTAATCCTCTCCTCCTCTAAGCCCAGAGGAGTTTGGTGTGGAAGAAAGCAAGCGGGCTACCTGTTTATATTAAGAGCTCCCGGGGCTGGAGAGATGGTTCGTGGGTTAAGAGCACTGACTTCTCCCACAGAGTAGCAGAGTTTGATCCTAAACACCCACATGGTGGCTCACAATCTCACCACTCCCAGGGGTCCCGACACCCTCTTTTGATCCCAGAGCACATGGGGTTTGTGGAATTTCACTCCTTCCTGCCTTGGTTCTTGCCATTCCTTCATTTAGCATATACTTGATAACTGTTCCTATGGGAGATTCTGCCTCTTCTAGGGCTAGCACAATAAGGGGCTCGCAATGCCCACAGCTGACCTTTCTTGGATTTTAAGACTTCTCAGTCTTTAAGTCTTTGTAAGGCAAAGGACAGTGTCAAAAGGACAAATTGGCAACCAACAAATTGGGAAAAGATCTTCACCAACCCTACATCTGATAGACGGCTAATATCCAATATATACAAAGAACTCAAGAAGTTAGACCCCAGAAAACCAAATAACTCTATTAAAAAAATGGGGTACAGAGCTAAACAAAGAATTTTCACCTGAAGAACTTCGGATGGCTTAGAAGCACCTTAAGAAATGTTCAACATCATTAGTCATTAGGGAAATGCAAATCAACACAACCCTGAGATTCCACTTCACACCAGTCAGAATAGCTGAGATTAAAATCTCAGGAGACAACAGGTGTTGGCGAGGATGTGGAGAAAGAGGAACGCTCCTACACTGCTGGTGGGATTGCAAGCTGGTACAACCACTCTATACATCAGTCTGGCGGTTCCTCAGAAAACTGGGCATGACACTTCCAGAGGACCCTGTCATACCACTCCTGGGCATATACCCAGAGGATTCCCCAGCATGCAATAAGGACACATGCTCCACTATGTTCATAGTAGCCTTATTTATAATAGCCAGAAGCTGGAAAGAACCCAGATGTCCTTCAATGGAGGAATGGATACAGAAAAGGTAGTATATTTACACAATGGAATATTACTCAGCAATTAAAAAAAATGAATTCATGAAATTCATAGGCAAATGGTTGGAACTGGGAAATATCATACTAAGTGAGGTAACTCATTCACAAAAGAATTCACATGGAGTGCAATCACTGATAAGTGGATATTAGCCCAGAAGCTCTGAATACCCAAGACACAACCCACATATCAAATCATTCCCAAGAAGGAAGGAGAGGGCCGGGGTCCTGGTAAGGCTTGATGCAGCATTGTAGGGGATTGTCAGGACAGAGGAGTGGGAGGGGGTTGATTGGGGAACTGGTGGAGGGAAGAGGACTTATGGGACTTAATGGGAGGGGGGAACTGGGATAGGGAAAATAATTTGCAATGTAAACAAAGAATATAGAAAAAAAGACTTCTCAGATGGCATTCTCTTCCTGCTCCCCAACTTTCCTGGGGAATCACCTCTCCTAGAATAGTTTCCCTTTCCCCATTTAAACACCATTTCTATTTGTCAATCTATTCCTAATCCTTCCTTTACACAGTTTCTGGCAAGCTCAGAACCCAATTAATAAACAACACTTATAATGCAACTAAGTGTTGCATCAATAAACAACACTTAGCTATAATGGACTGTTCATTTTACTATTTCTATACAGAAAGCTTCTCAAGACAAGGAATCATTCATTACTCATCTGTTATCTCTACCAGGTAACCCCATTAATATTTGCTAAATACCTGATATACATTCAGGTATAAAAGAAGGGATTAGCAGGTTAGAGAAATGAATCACCACCCATACTAGGTGGCCAACAGTAGCTTGCCTGTAAACTCCAGCTCCAGAGGACCCAACATACTCTTCTGGCCTCTGTAAGCCTTTGTATGCATGTATGCTTACTAATAGAAGTGTGTGCTTGTGCTCATGCACACACACACACACACACACACACACACACACACACACACCTTTTCTTTAAAAGAAGAAATTAAACAGTGACCTCAGATTAAAAGTATAAACAGAGCTATCATTTTATTGCAAGAAAAGCTAATAAGTTGGAGGCTCAGAAATGGGCTGTAGATGGGCAAATAAATACTTGGTCACTGTGAGAAAAAAATAAGAATGAAACAGCTAAAACTCCTTGATCAACTAATACAGCAAAAAGTCCTATGAAAGTGGGATAATATGGAAATAAATATCCTTGAACAAAGCAAAGAGAATCTGTACCTAGATATTCAGCCAAAATAGTAGTCTTTGCACCTAATCAGATGTTTGATAACTCCTAAAATTTCTCCAGTTTTAAATATTAACAAGTCAGTAGAGCGACTAACCAAATATGCTATCAACTAGAGACTGTCTCATAGAAAGGATCACGGAGATACGTTTAGGGTATGTCTTTTAATGAGCCGCATTAATAGCTACATGCTTATGAAATAGAAATGCTGTCTATGATAATGAGCAGAGCATAAAGACGTGTTCTTCCTTCTCATTCTTGACATTTTAAATTAAGAATTTTCATAGGCAGGACTCTACATTGCAGAAAAAATTATATACTCTTGCAAAAGCATGACATTAACAACTATACTAAACACACACACACACACACACACACACACACACACACACACACATCTACAGATCAGTCTTTCCTGATGGAAACTTAAACTGGCACAATGTAAAGAAATATTTAAAGCCAGAAGTCCTGTGATAGAATTAGAGGTACGCACTGCACTGTTGGTGCCTTGAAAGGCCTCTCATTAGAAAGGTATCAAAATTCAGCCCTGTAATCCTTCCCACAAGAAACAACTGTGATAACAAAAACAAGGTGAAAGAAACTGATAGCTCACATGAATGCAGACTGACCAGCAATTCAAATGAGAAGCCAAGAATTGTTTAAGCAAAAGCTCTTCTTGGTTTTATTATTAAAAATTTTTATACATTTGGATCACATTTTTTTCCTCTGCCAACTCCTTGCAGATTCTCCAAAACTTAACTTCATGCTTTTTCCCTCTCTTTAATTACAAAAGACTGGAACACTTGAAGAATATGGTGCCAATATATATTTAGTCACTTTTTGTTTTTTATTCGATATATTCTTTATTTACATTTCAAATGATTTCCCCTTCCCTGGCTTCCCCCTCCCCGAAAGTCCCATAAGCCCTCTTCCCTCCTCCTGTTCCTCTATCTACCCCTTCCTATGTCCCTGATCTGGTATTCCCCTACACTGCTGCACTGAACCTTTCCAGAACCAGGGGCCACTCCTTCCTTCTTCTTGGACATCATTTGATATGTGGATTGTGTCTTGGGTATTCCAAGCTTCTAGGCTAATATCTGCTTATCAGTGAGTGCATGCCATGAGTGTTCTTTTGAGACTGGGTTAGCAGGCGTCATGACTGATTGCATCCTTCCATTGGCAGCTTCTACAGCACCTGCCAGGATTATGAAAGCTTGGCCTCACGGAGGTTGTTGTAGTGTCACACATCCAACCCAAGTTTTCTGTCGCATGACCCAAGTACTTGTTTTCAGCAGTAGGACCATGCTTTCGATTCCTGGGAAATGACCAAGGGAAGAAGCATTAGTCCATATTGTTTTGGGAGTCTCTTGGATCCCCATAACCAGAGACTCAAAAGGAGGATTCTCATCCCTGGGTTATGTTTGAGTGTTTAGCTTGGGAACCTTTGGTTTCAGGTTATGTCCTGTGTTCTTTGAGGACTTGGCACATTCCAGGTTAAGAAGGGATGAGTTTATTCTCTGACTCCAGAGGTTTAGGGTGTGTCCTTGGCTGATCTGGGGTCATGTTCTGACTGGGCTACTTTCCTATCAGGCTTTGTTCTGGTGCTCTATCATTAGGTTTCGCTCAGGATTCTTTGATTTCAGAGCTTGGCCAGGGCTACTTTTGTCTTAGCTTTGAGCCCACGCTCAAAAATTCACATATTTAGAGGTAAGACCTCTGTGTATTCACACCAAGGCTTACTGGTGGAGTTTCTCACAAGTTGTGAATCACCAGATCAATCCATCAACAGGCAAATGAACAAGGAATGCAATAAAAGCTTTGGTTAAGGTGATCCAGTTATCACTAGAAATTCTGTCTCCATCCCTGGAAAGTCTAAGTCACTGATGTCTGTGAACTGCAAACACCTTCCCTCTTACGCTGGCTCAAGTGCATTGCGTTCAGTCTGCAAGACCCTGTCCAGGAGAGCAAGCAGAGTAAGTAAAACATGCAGCCGTGGGTGTCTAAATGTAAGGAAGGATGTCTAAATGATGCATGACTATGGTTTTCTTCCAAGGCCTGTGGAACTGGGGAGACAGAGATGTGTGTAGCGGGATAGTGAACACTAATCAGTCACCTGTGTGGCCAAGATAACCAGGGGAAACCCAGGGTTACATCAGTCTTTAGGTCCTCTAATTCAAGGGACGCAGAACACTTTACTGCTCTTTTGACATGACTCTGTACCTGTGTTGGGGAACCATGCATGGAATATCAGTGCATTCTTCTGCATGAGGAGAATCACTGAAAAACACTTTCCCGATGCCTGGTGCCCTGTGGCCCCCACCGGACCTACTCTGCCTTCTTCGCCCTCCAGCCCTTCATCATAACTCTTCAAAACTGTTGCATTTTGGCATCAGAAGGGGCTGGCTACTGTCCCTACAGTTTAGAAATTTTAGCCCCATGATTTTGGGATTAGATATGGCTCCTGCTTCCTTGTCCTTTTTTTTCTTCCTTGGGAGACTCCAGCTAAAGACAAAGATACAAACCATGGGCAGAGGTACACTCATCTTCAGGATGAGCTGTGAGCGTACAGATATGTGCCATGCACACAGACACAGCAGGTGAGGAGATGTGCTAGCACTCACACTTGCTGTTTGTAACCATCACAACCTATTTTAAGAAGTTCAATTAAGGACTTAAAACCATCGTTCAGAAATACAGAGCCAAAGTAAACATTTCAGGAAAAAAACCACATGGTAGCAGATGAATCATATATTTATTAAAATCCTTATACACAATGCTGGTGCATGAAATGCTCAATAAATGGTAAGGTGACAGGTCTTCTGAACTATATTGTATATAGAAAGGAAGGTAGAGGTCTACAGAAATCAGGGACTAAGTCTGATTACTTCTCCTTAGGCGCTGGTGACACTTTCAGAATCCAAAGGAGGGATTTCAGGGTTTTCCATTACACAGTTGTTAAAATTGTATCTGCACTCCTGGGCCATCACATTATTAATCTGATGATTACTCAGAGTAGTTTTAATTGGGTCTGGATGAGGATCAAGGTCAACAGGGAGTGTCTAGGGAATGAGATGTCAGGATAAGGGTTTGGAGCACAGTCTTGCAATTTGTGAGAGCCATGTCACATATCAGACCACCAATGCTGGTCATTGTAGTGGTTCCAACTTCCTCTAAGGTCTTGGTGTTGGCTAACACACACACAGGGGATCATGCTTCGGATCTCTTGAAGACAAGATAGCAGCTGGGCACATAATGGCTATTGAGTGCGGCCCACACACCCATTATGCCAAAGGTTGCAGACACTGTCTAGCGTGGTTCACACATTTGGTGGTTCTGGATCCTCTGAGGTGAGCATAATTCCTGACCTTGATGAAGGAAGGCTGTGGTCCACAAACCTTGGTGGCACGGACTGGTTAATGAGTGCGGCCCACACACCCACTACCAAAGTCTGCCGATAGTTTCTCTGGTATGGTCCACATTCTTGGTTTTCTGGACTCTGAGGTGAGCATAACTCCTGGGTTTGATGAAGGAAGGCTGTGGCCCACAACCCTTCTTGGTGGCATGGAGCCTCCAGCTTGCACTGCTATGGATTGAGGGTCAGTCATCAGTTTAGGAAGAGTTGTGAATGCATCTAAGATTTTTAGAGAATTAAATCTACCCTGGGGGGCAGGGGAGGGAGAGGGATAAGGCAAGTCCTGATAAGGCCAAGTGCAATCCAAACATTCTTTATATTTAGGTTGTTTGCTCATGAGTAGTCCTTGTCCCATTTAAGGCCATGGTGTGTGGGCCTGGCTCCTTTGAAGTAAGCATAGTACTGAGTCATATGAAGAGGGTGTGGCCCACACACCCTTGAATTTAAGCTGACCCAGTGTACTCTGTACTAAGGAATTGCCAGGACTCCACTGATGTCACTTTATGGTTTTTGCCATCATTGCACTCGTTAGACAAGCTCCCCTTGTGGTTAGGCTGTGTCCAATCTTCTTGGAGTAGAGGGTATGGCCTTGGTCACACTTGAGGTCAGCTTCTCCTTGATCTCTGGAGGGCCTCGTCTAGGAAGGCCTGGGCATGGATTTCTGAGTGTGGCCCCCACACCTTTGACTCAAAGGTGTCCCCTTATGTTCATGTGGGGCCAAGACCACTTGAAAGCAATGGTATGATCTTAACACCTGATGTAAGAGTGTTGGAAGAATTCCAGACACAGCCCATAACCATAATGTTACACCAGGAGCTTCCAGATTATCATTTATGAGATCATAGTTTATGATCTGATGTCAGTAATCAGTGCAGGAATGATTGTCAATGAGTCCAAATATCTTGTATGATATGGCCTAGATCACAAATGAGGCTTTGGTTTGCTCAGGTTGTAGTGTCATCCTTGCTCATATGTATTAAGGATGAAGCCTGAATTGAATGAAGTATCCACACATGTGTAATCCACACATTGGGTAATCCAGATGTCATCAGTCAGTACAGTACACAAAATTTTGTGAGTCAGAGACTATTGATGAATAAGCTCCGATGTATCATCATTGATGAATTGATGCATAAATATTCATAGTATCAATAGAAATTAATACTTTGAATCATATCAAGTCATGGTACACTAACCACAATATTGTTTCATTTAAGGCTTGACCAGGCCACACTTCTTGGATTGGGCCAAGGCTTTTTGGCCAAGGGTTAATCCAAGATAATTTCAGCATTACATTTGGGTCCAAACTTCATGAAGTTCAGTCTGGCCTTTACACATTGACTTTTCATATGGCCGGTCTGTCTCCAGAGTCAGGGTTTGGATTAGCAATATTCTTCTTAGCTTTGTCCAGGGCTATTTATTTGAAGGGCTGACCTACATCTATATCCCCTTCTTGCTTAGGATCCAGGCTTCTTAGAGGTCAAGGCCAAGGTCCACACTTTTCTCCTTTGGGCCTATTGCTGATTAGGCATAGGACCAGACCACATTTTTCCCCCTCAGGCCTCTTCAAGGTCAGGGATAGGACCAAGCCCGGATTTCTTCTCCTTTGAACCTGGGCCTCTCAGGGTCAGGGATTGGCCAGGCAAAGCTTTCTTCTCCTTTGGGCCCGGGCCTTTTGAGGGTCAGGTATACACCCAGGCCAGGATTTCTTAGGCTTTGGGCCGGGCCTATTCAGGGTCAGGGATAGGCCCAGTCCCGGATTTTTTCTCCATTAGGCCCAAGCCTCTTCAGGGTCAGGGAAAGGCCCAGGGCCGCATTTCTTCTCCTTTGGCCCGGGCCTCTTCAGGGTCAGGGAAAGGCCCAGGCCCCTGTTTCTTCTCCTTTGGGCCCGGGCCTCTTCAGGGTAAGGGATAGGCCCAGGCCACCTTTTCTTCTCCTTTGGGCCCTAGCCTCTTTAGGATCATGGATAGGAACAGGCCTGGATGGCTTCTCCTTGGGCCCAGGCCTCTTCAGGGTCAGGGATAGGCCCAGGCCCAGATTTCTTCTCCTTGGGACCAGGCCTCTTCAGGTTCAGGGATAGGCCAAGGCCCCCATTTCTTCTCCTTGGGCCCAGGCCTCTTCAGGGTCAGGGATAGGCCAAGGCCCGGATTGTTTCTCCTTTGGGCCCGGGCCTCTTCAGGTTCAGGGATAGGCCCAGTGTCGGATTTCTTCTCCTTTGGATCTGGGCCTCTTCAGGGTCAGGGATAGGCCCAGGCCCTCATTTCTTCTCCATTGGGCCCGGGCCTCTTCAGGGTCAGGGATAGGCCCAGGCCCCCATTTCTTCTCCTTTGGGCCTGGGCCTCTTCAGGGTCAGGGAAAGGCCCAGGCCCATATTTCTTCTCATTTGGGCCCGGACCACTTCAGGGTCAGGGATACGCCCGGGCCCAGTTTCTTCTCATTTGGGCCCGGGCCTCTTCAGGGTCAGGGATAGGTCCAGGCCCCTGTTTCTTCTCTTTTGGGCCCGGGCCTCATCAGGATCAGGTAAAGGCCCAGGCCCAGATTTCTTCTCCTTGGGCCCGGGCCTCCTCAGGGTCAGGGATAGGCCCAGGCCCGCATTTCTTCTCCATTGGGCCCGGGCCTCTTCAGGGTCAGGGATAGGCCCAGGCTGGCATTTCTTCTCGATTGGGCCCAGGCCTCTTCAGGGTCAGGGATAGGCCCAGGCACCCATTTCTTCCCTTTGGGCCCGGGCCTCTTCAGGTTCAGGGATAGGCCCAGTGTCGGATTTCTTCTCCTTTGGATCTGGGCCTCTTCAGGGTCAGGGATAGGCCCAGGGCCCCATTTCTGCTCCATTGGGCCCGGGCCTCTTAAGGCTCAGGGATAGGCCCAGGCCCTGTTTCTTCTCATTTGGGCCCGGGCCTCTTCAGGGTCAGGGATAGGTCCAGGCCCCCATTTCTTCTTTTTTGGGCCCGGGCCTCTTCAAGATCAGGTATAGGCCCAGGCCCAGATTTCTTCTCCTTGGGCCCGGGCCTCTTCAGGGTCAGGGATAGGCCCAGGCCCGCATTCTCCATTGGGCCCGGGCCTCTTCAGGGTCAGGGATAGGCCCAGGCTGGCATTTCTTCTCGATTGGGCCCGGGCCTCTTCAGGGTCAGGGAAAGGCCCAGGCCCACATTTCTTCTCCATTGGGCCCGGGCCTCTTCAGGGTCAGGGATAGGACCAGGCCCAGGCCTGGATTTCTTCTCCATTAGGCCCGGGCCTCTTCAGGGTCAGGGATAGGCCCAGGCCCCCATTTCTTCTCATTTGGGTCTAGGCCTCTTCAGGGTCAGGGATAGGCCCAGGACCGGATTTCTTCTCCTTTGGGCCCGGGCCTCTTCAGGGTCAGGGATAGGTCCAGGCCCCCGTTTCTTCTTTTTTGGGCCCGGGCCTCTTCAGGGTGAAGGATAGGCCCAGGCCCAGATTGTTTCTCCTTTGGGCCCCGGCCTCTTCAGGGTCAGGGATAGGCCCAGGCCCCCATTTCTTCTCCTTTGGGCCCGGGCCTCTTCAGGGTCAGGGATAGGTCAAGGCCCAGATTGTTTCTCCTTTGGGCCGAGGCCTCTTCAGGGTCAGGGAAAGGCCCAGGCCCACATTTCTTCTCCTTTGGGCCCAGGCCTCTTCAGGGTCAGGGATAGGCCCAGGCCCCTGTTTCTTCTCCTTTGGGCCCGGGCCTCTTCAGGGTCAGGGATAGGCCCAGGTCCCCATTTCTTCTCATTTGGGTCCAGGCCTCTTCAGGGTCAGGGATAGGCCCAGGCCAGGATTGCTTCTCCTTTGGGCCCAGGCCTCTTCAGGGTGAGGGATATGCCCAGGCCCGGATTTCTTCTCCTTTGGGCCCGGGCCTCTTCAGCGTCAGGGATAGGCCCAGGCCCCCGTTTCTTCTTTTTTGGGCCCGGGCCTCTTCAGGGTCAGGGATAGGCCCAGGCCCCTGTTTCTTCTCCTTTGGGCCCGGGCCTCTTCAGGGTCAGGGATAGGCCCAGGCCCGGATTTCTTCTCCTTTGGGCCCGGGCCTCTTCAGGGTGAGGGATAGGCCCAGGCCCCCGTTTCTTCTTTTTTGGGCCCAGGCCTCTTCAGGGTCAGGGATAGGCCCAGGCCCGGATTGTTTCTCCTTTTTTGGGCCCGGGCCTCTTCAGGGTCAGGGATAGGCCCAGGCCCCCATTTCTTCTCCTTTGGGCCCGGGCCTCTTCAGGGTCAGGGATAGGCCCAAGCCCCTGTTTCTTCTCTTTTGGGCCTGGGCCTCTTCAGGGTCAGGGATAGGCCCAGGTCAGGATTGCTTCTACTTTGGGCCCAGACATCTTCAGGGTCAGGGATAGGCCCAGGCCCAGATTTTTTCTCCTTGGGCCAGGGCCTCTTCAGGGTCAGGGATAGGCCCAGGCCCCCGTTTCTTCTCCTTTGGGCCCAGGCCTCTTCAGGTCAGGGATAGGCCCAGGCCTGGATTGCTTCTCCTTTGGGCCCCGGCCTCTTCAGGGTCAGGGATAGGCCCAGGCCCTCATTTCTTCTCCTTTGGGCCCGGGCCTCTTCAGGGTCAGGGATAGGTCAAGGCCCAGATTGTTTCTCCTTTGGGCCGAGGCCTCTTCAGGGTCAAGGAAAGGCCCAGGCCCACATTTCTTCTCCTTTGGGCCCAGGCCTCTTCAGGGTCAGGGATAGGCCCAGGCCCCCATTTCTTCTCATTTGGGTCCAGGCCTCTTCAGGGTCAGGGATAGGCCCAGGCCAGGATTGCTTCTCCTTTGGGCCCAGGCCTCTTCAGGGTGAGGGATATGCCCAAGCCCGGATTTCTTCTCCTTTGGGCCCGGGCCTCTTCAGGGTGAGGGATAGGCCCAGGCCCCCGTTTCTTCTTTTTTGGGCCCGGGCCTCTTCAGGGTCAGGGATAGGCCCAGGCCCCTGTTTCTTCTCCTTTGGGCCCGGGCCTCTTCAGGGTCAGGGATAGGCCCAGGCCCGGATTTCTTCTCCTTTGGGCCCGGGCCTCTTCAGGGTGAGGGATAGGCCCAGGCCCCCGTTTCTTCTTTTTTGGGCCCAGACCTCTTCAGGGTCAGGGATGGGCCCAGGCCCGGATTGTTTCTCCTTTTTTGGGCCCGGGCCTCTTCAGGGTCAGGGATAGGCCCAGGCCCCCATTTCTTCTCCTTTGGGCCCGGGCCTCTTCAGGGTCAGGGATAGGCCCAAGCCCCTGTTTCTTCTCTTTTGGGCCTGGGCCTCTTCAGGGTCAGGGATAGGCCCAGGTCTGGATTGCTTCTCCTTTGGGCCCAGACATCTTCAGGGTCAGGGATAGGCCCAGGCCCAGATTTTTTCTCCTTGGGCCTGGGCCTCTTCAGGGTCAGGGATAGGCCCAGGCCCCCGTTTCTTCTCCTTTGGGCCCGGGCCTCTTCAGGTCAGGGATAGGCCCAGGCCTGGATTGCTTCTCCTTTGGGCCCAGGCCTCTTCAGGGTCAGGGATAGGCCCAGGCCCCCATTTCATCTCCTTTGGGCCCAGGCCTCTTCAGGGTCAGGGATAGGTCAAGGCCCGGATTGTTTCTCCTTTGGGCCGAGGCCTCTTCAGGGTCAGGGAAAGGCCCAGGCCCAAATTTCTTCTCCTTTGGACCCAGGCCTCTTCAGGGTCAGGGATAGCCCCAGGCCCCTGTTTCTTCTCCTTTGGGCCCAGGCCTCTTCAGGGTCAGGGATAGGCCCAGGCCGCCATTTCTTCTCATTTGGGTCCAGGCCTCTTCAGGGTCAGGGATAGGCCCAGGCCAGAATTGCTTCTCCTTTGGGCCCGGGCCTCTTCAGGGTGAGGGATAGGCCCAGGCCCCCGTTTCTTCTTTTTTGGTCCCAGGCCTCTTCAGGGTCAGGGATAGGCCCAGGCCAGCATTTCTTCTCCATTGGGCCCAGGTCCCTTCAGGGACAGGGATAGGCCCAGGCCCGGATTTCTTCTCCTTTGGGCCCAGGCCTATTCAGGGTCAGGGATAGGCCCAGGCCCCCGTTTCTTCTTTTTTGGGCCTGGGCCTCTTCAGGATCAGGGATAGGCCCAGGCCCGGTTTCTTCTCCTTTAGGCCCATGTCTCTTCAGAGTCAGGGATAGGCCCAGGCCCCGTTTCTTCTCATTTGGGCCTGGGCCTCTTCAGGGTCAGGGTTAGCTCCAGGCCACCGTTTCTTCTTTTTTGGGCCCGGGCCTCTTCAGGATCAGGTATAGGCCCAGGCCCAGATTTCTTCTCCTTGGGCCCGAGCCTCATCAGGGTCAGGGATAGGCCCAGGCCCGCATTTATTCTCCATTGGGCCCGGGCCTCTTCAGGGTCAGGGATAGGCCCAGGCCCGGATTTCTTCTCCTTTGGGCCCAGGCCTCTTCAGGGTCAGGGATATGCCCATGCCTGAATTGTTTCTCCTTTGGGCCCGGGCCTCTTCAGGGTCAGGGATAGGCCCAGGCCCACATTTCTTCTCCTTTGGGCCTGGGCCTCTTCAGGGTCAGGGATAGGTCAAGGCCCGAATTGTTTCTCCTTTGGGCCCAAGCCTCTTCAGGATCAGGGAAAGGCCCAGGCCCACATTTCTTCTCCTTTGGGCCCGGGCCTCTTCAGGGTCAGGGATAGGCCCAGGCCCGGATTTCTTCTCCTTTGGGCCCGGGCCTCTTCAGGGTCAGGGATAGGCCCAGGCCCCCGTTTCTTCTTTTTTGGGCCCAGGCCTCTTCAGGGTCAGGGTTAGGCCCAGGCCCGGATTGTTTCTCCTTTTTTGGGCCCGGGCCTCTTCAGGGTCAGGGATAGGTCCAGGCCCCCGTTTCTTCTTTTTTGGGCCCGGGCCTCTTCAGGGTGAAGGATAGGCCCAGGCCCAGATTGTTTCTCCTTTGGGCCCCGGCCTCTTCAGGGTCAGGGATAGGCCCAGGCCCCCATTTCTTCTCCTTTGGGCCCGGGCCTCTTCAGGGTCAGGGATAGGTCAAGGCCCAGAATGTTTCTCCTTTGGGCCGAGGCCTCTTCAGGGTCAAGGAAAGGCCCAGGCCCACATTTCTTCTCCTTTGGGCCCGGGCCTCTTCAGGGTCAGGGATAGGCCCAAGCCCCTGTTTCTTCTCTTTTGGGCCTGGGCCTCTTCAGGGTGAGGGATAGGCCCAGGCCCCCGTTTCTTCTTTTTTGGGCCCAGGCCTCTTCAGGGTCAGGGATAGGCCCAGGCCCGGATTGTTTCTCCTTTTTTGGGCCCGGGCCTCTTCAGGGTCAGGGATAGGCCCAGGCCCCCATTTCTTCTCCTTTGGGCCCGGGCCTCTTCAGGGTCAGGGATAGGCCCAAGCCCCTGTTTCTTCTCTTTTGGGCCTGGGCCTCTTCAGGGTCAGGGATAGGCCCAGGTCTGGATTGCTTCTCCTTTGGGCCCAGACATCTTCAGGGTCAGGGATAGGCCCAGGCCCAGATTTTTTCTCCTTGGGCCAGGGCCTCTTCAGGGTCAGGGATAGGCCCAGGCCCCCGTTTCTTCTCCTTTGGGCCCGGGCCTCTTCAGGTCAGGGATAGGCCCAGGCCTGGATTGCTTCTCCTTTGGGCCCCGGCCTCTTCAGGGTCAGGGATAGGCCCAGGCCCTCATTTCTTCTCCTTTGGGCCCGGGCCTCTTCAGGGTCAGGGATAGGTCAAGGCCCAGATTGTTTCTCCTTTGGGCCGAGGCCTCTTCAGGGTCAAGGAAAGGCCCAGGCCCACATTTCTTCTCCTTTGGGCCCAGGCCTCTTCAGGGTCAGGGATAGGCCCAGGCCCCTGTTTCTTCTCCTTTGGGCCTGGGCCTCTTCAGGGTCAGGGATAGGCCCAGGCCCCCATTTCTTCTCATTTGGGTCCAGGCCTCTTCAGGGTCAGGGATAGGCCCAGGCCAGGATTGCTTCTCCTTTGGGCCCAGGCCTCTTCAGGGTGAGGGATATGCCCAAGCCCGGATTTCTTCTCCTTTGGGCCCGGGCCTCTTCAGGGTGAGGGATAGGCCCAGGCCCCCGTTTCTTCTTTTTTGGGCCCGGGCCTCTTCAGGGTCAGGGATAGGCCCAGGCCCCTGTTTCTTCTCCTTTGGGCCCGGGCCTCTTCAGGGTCAGGGATAGGCCCAGGCCCGGATTTCTTCTCCTTTGGGCCCGGGCCTCTTCAGGGTGAGGGATAGGCCCAGGCCCCCGTTTCTTCTTTTTTGGGCCCAGGCCTCTTCAGGGTCAGGGATAGGCCCAGGCCCGGATTGTTTCTCCTTTTTTGGGCCCGGGCCTCTTCAGGGTCAGGGATAGGCCCAGGCCCCCATTTCTTCTCCTTTGGGCCCGGGCCTCTTCAGGGTCAGGGATAGGCCCAAGCCCCTGTTTCTTCTCTTTTGGGCCTGGGCCTCTTCAGGGTCAGGGATAGGCCCAGGTCAGGATTGCTTCTACTTTGGGCCCAGACATCTTCAGGGTCAGGGATAGGCCCAGGCCCAGATTTTTTCTCCTTGGGCCAGGGCCTCTTCAGGGTCAGGGATAGGCCCAGGCCCCCGTTTCTTCTCCTTTGGGCCCAGGCCTCTTCAGGTCAGGGATAGGCCCAGGCCTGGATTGCTTCTCCTTTGGGCCCCGGCCTCTTCAGGGTCAGGGATAGGCCCAGGCCCTCATTTCTTCTCCTTTGGGCCCGGGCCTCTTCAGGGTCAGGGATAGGTCAAGGCCCAGATTGTTTCTCCTTTGGGCCGAGGCCTCTTCAGGGTCAAGGAAAGGCCCAGGCCCACATTTCTTCTCCTTTGGGCCCAGGCCTCTTCAGGGTCAGGGATAGGCCCAGGCCCCCATTTCTTCTCATTTGGGTCCAGGCCTCTTCAGGGTCAGGGATAGGCCCAGGCCAGGATTGCTTCTCCTTTGGGCCCAGGCCTCTTCAGGGTGAGGGATATGCCCAAGCCCGGATTTCTTCTCCTTTGGGCCCGGGCCTCTTCAGGGTGAGGGATAGGCCCAGGCCCCCGTTTCTTCTTTTTTGGGCCCGGGCCTCTTCAGGGTCAGGGATAGGCCCAGGCCCCTGTTTCTTCTCCTTTGGGCCCGGGCCTCTTCAGGGTCAGGGATAGGCCCAGGCCCGGATTTCTTCTCCTTTGGGCCCGGGCCTCTTCAGGGTGAGGGATAGGCCCAGGCCCCCGTTTCTTCTTTTTTGGGCCCAGACCTCTTCAGGGTCAGGGATGGGCCCAGGCCCGGATTGTTTCTCCTTTTTTGGGCCCGGGCCTCTTCAGGGTCAGGGATAGGCCCAGGCCCCCATTTCTTCTCCTTTGGGCCCGGGCCTCTTCAGGGTCAGGGATAGGCCCAAGCCCCTGTTTCTTCTCTTTTGGGCCTGGGCCTCTTCAGGGTCAGGGATAGGCCCAGGTCTGGATTGCTTCTCCTTTGGGCCCAGACATCTTCAGGGTCAGGGATAGGCCCAGGCCCAGATTTTTTCTCCTTGGGCCTGGGCCTCTTCAGGGTCAGGGATAGGCCCAGGCCCCCGTTTCTTCTCCTTTGGGCCCGGGCCTCTTCAGGTCAGGGATAGGCCCAGGCCTGGATTGCTTCTCCTTTGGGCCCAGGCCTCTTCAGGGTCAGGGATAGGCCCAGGCCCCCATTTCATCTCCTTTGGGCCCAGGCCTCTTCAGGGTCAGGGATAGGTCAAGGCCCGGATTGTTTCTCCTTTGGGCCGAGGCCTCTTCAGGGTCAGGGAAAGGCCCAGGCCCAAATTTCTTCTCCTTTGGACCCAGGCCTCTTCAGGGTCAGGGATAGCCCCAGGCCCCTGTTTCTTCTCCTTTGGGCCCAGGCCTCTTCAGGGTCAGGGATAGGCCCAGGCCGCCATTTCTTCTCATTTGGGTCCAGGCCTCTTCAGGGTCAGGGATAGGCCCAGGCCAGAATTGCTTCTCCTTTGGGCCCGGGCCTCTTCAGGGTGAGGGATAGGCCCAGGCCCCCGTTTCTTCTTTTTTGGTCCCAGGCCTCTTCAGGGTCAGGGATAGGCCCAGGCCAGCATTTCTTCTCCATTGGGCCCAGGTCCCTTCAGGGACAGGGATAGGCCCAGGCCCGGATTTCTTCTCCTTTGGGCCCAGGCCTATTCAGGGTCAGGGATAGGCCCAGGCCCCCGTTTCTTCTTTTTTGGGCCTGGGCCTCTTCAGGATCAGGGATAGGCCCAGGCCCGGTTTCTTCTCCTTTAGGCCCATGTCTCTTCAGAGTCAGGGATAGGCCCAGGCCCCGTTTCTTCTCATTTGGGCCTGGGCCTCTTCAGGGTCAGGGTTAGCTCCAGGCCACCGTTTCTTCTTTTTTGGGCCCGGGCCTCTTCAGGATCAGGTATAGGCCCAGGCCCAGATTTCTTCTCCTTGGGCCCGAGCCTCATCAGGGTCAGGGATAGGCCCAGGCCCGCATTTATTCTCCATTGGGCCCGGGCCTCTTCAGGGTCAGGGATAGGCCCAGGCCCGGATTTCTTCTCCTTTGGGCCCAGGCCTCTTCAGGGTCAGGGATATGCCCATGCCTGAATTGTTTCTCCTTTGGGCCCGGGCCTCTTCAGGGTCAGGGATAGGCCCAGGCCCACATTTCTTCTCCTTTGGGCCTGGGCCTCTTCAGGGTCAGGGATAGGTCAAGGCCCGAATTGTTTCTCCTTTGGGCCCAAGCCTCTTCAGGATCAGGGAAAGGCCCAGGCCCACATTTCTTCTCCTTTGGGCCCGGGCCTCTTCAGGGTCAGGGATAGGCCCAGGCCCGGATTTCTTCTCCTTTGGGCCCGGGCCTCTTCAGGGTCAGGGATAGGCCCAGGCCCCCGTTTCTTCTTTTTTGGGCCCAGGCCTCTTCAGGGTCAGGGTTAGGCCCAGGCCCAGATTGTTTCTCCTTTTTTGGGCCCGGGCCTCTTCAGGGTCAGGGATAGGTCCAGGCCCCCGTTTCTTCTTTTTTGGGCCCGGGCCTCTTCAGGGTGAAGGATAGGCCCAGGCCCAGATTGTTTCTCCTTTGGGCCCCGGCCTCTTCAGGGTCAGGGATAGGCCCAGGCCCCCATTTCTTCTCCTTTGGGCCCGGGCCTCTTCAGGGTCAGGGATAGGTCAAGGCCCAGAATGTTTCTCCTTTGGGCCGAGGCCTCTTCAGGGTCAAGGAAAGGCCCAGGCCCACATTTCTTCTCCTTTGGGCCCGGGCCTCTTCAGGGTCAGGGATAGGCCCAAGCCCCTGTTTCTTCTCTTTTGGGCCTGGGCCTCTTCAGGGTGAGGGATAGGCCCAGGCCCCCGTTTCTTCTTTTTTGGGCCCAGGCCTCTTCAGGGTCAGGGATAGGCCCAGGCCCGGATTGTTTCTCCTTTTTTGGGCCCGGGCCTCTTCAGGGTCAGGGATAGGCCCAGGCCCCCATTTCTTCTCCTTTGGGCCCGGGCCTCTTCAGGGTCAGGGATAGGCCCAAGCCCCTGTTTCTTCTCTTTTGGGCCTGGGCCTCTTCAGGGTCAGGGATAGGCCCAGGTCTGGATTGCTTCTCCTTTGGGCCCAGACATCTTCAGGGTCAGGGATAGGCCCAGGCCCAGATTTTTTCTCCTTGGGCCAGGGCCTCTTCAGGGTCAGGGATAGGCCCAGGCCCCCGTTTCTTCTCCTTTGGGCCCGGGCCTCTTCAGGTCAGGGATAGGCCCAGGCCTGGATTGCTTCTCCTTTGGGCCCCGGCCTCTTCAGGGTCAGGGATAGGCCCAGGCCCTCATTTCTTCTCCTTTGGGCCCGGGCCTCTTCAGGGTCAGGGATAGGTCAAGGCCCAGATTGTTTCTCCTTTGGGCCGAGGCCTCTTCAGGGTCAAGGAAAGGCCCAGGCCCACATTTCTTCTCCTTTGGGCCCAGGCCTCTTCAGGGTCAGGGATAGGCCCAGGCCCCTGTTTCTTCTCCTTTGGGCCTGGGCCTCTTCAGGGTCAGGGATAGGCCCAGGCCCCCATTTCTTCTCATTTGGGTCCAGGCCTCTTCAGGGTCAGGGATAGGCCCAGGCCAGGATTGCTTCTCCTTTGGGCCCAGGCCTCTTCAGGGTGAGGGATATGCCCAAGCCCGGATTTCTTCTCCTTTGGGCCCGGGCCTCTTCAGGGTGAGGGATAGGCCCAGGCCCCCGTTTCTTCTTTTTTGGGCCCGGGCCTCTTCAGGGTCAGGGATAGGCCCAGGCCCCTGTTTCTTCTCCTTTGGGCCCGGGCCTCTTCAGGGTCAGGGATAGGCCCAGGCCCGGATTTCTTCTCCTTTGGGCCCGGGCCTCTTCAGGGTGAGGGATAGGCCCAGGCCCCCGTTTCTTCTTTTTTGGGCCCAGGTCCCTTCAGGGACAGGGATAGGCACAGGCCCGGATTTCTTCTCCTTTGGGCCCAGGCCTCTTCAGGGTCAGGGATAGGCCCAGGCCCCCGTTTCTTCTTTTTTGGGCCTGGGCCTCTTCAGGATCAGGGATAGGCCCAGGCCCGGTTTCTTCTCCTTTAGGCCCATGTCTCTTCAGAGTCAGGGATAGGCACAGGCCCCGTTTCTTCTCATTTGGGCCTGGGCCTCTTCAGGGTCAGGGTTAGCTCCAGGCCACCGTTTCTTCTTTTTTGGGCCCGGGCCTCTTCAGGATCAGGTATAGGCCCAGGCCCAGATTTCTTCTCCTTGGGCCCGAGCCTCCTCAGGGTCAGGGATAGGCCCAGGCCCGCATTTATTCTCCATTGGGCCCGGGCCTCTTCAGGGTCAGGGATAGGCCCAGGCCCGGATTTCTTCTCCTTTGGGCCCAGGCCTCTTCAGGGTCAGGGATATGCCCATGCCTGAATTGTTTCTCCTTTGGGCCCGGGCCTCTTCAGGGTCAGGGATAGGCCCAGGCCCACATTTCTTCTCCTTTGGGCCTGGGCCTCTTCAGGGTCAGGGATAGGTCAAGGCCCGGATTGTTTCTCCTTTGGGCCCAAGCCTCTTCAGGATCAGGGAAAGGCCCAGGCCCACATTACTTCTCCTTTGGGCCCGGGCCTCTTCAGGGTCAGGGATAGGCCCAGGCCTGGATTTCTTCTCCTTTGGGCCCGGGCCTCTTCAGGGTGAGGGATAGGCCCAGGCCCCCGTTTCTTCTTTTTTGGGCCCGGGCCTCTTCAGGGTCAGGGATAGGCCCAGGCCCGGATTGTTTCTCCTTTTTAGGGCCCGGGCCTCTTCAGGGTCAGGGATAGGCCCAGGCCCCCATTTCTTCTCCTTTGGGCCCGGGCCTCTTCAGGGTCAGGGATATGCCCAGGCCTGGATTGCTTCTCCTTTGGGCCCAGACACCTTCAGGGTCAGGGATAGGCCCAGGCCCAGATTTTTTCTCCTTGGGCCTGGGCCTCTTCAGGGTCAGGTATAGGCCCAGGCCCCCGTTACTTCTCCTTTGGGCCCGGGCCTCTTCAGGTCAGGGATAGGCCCAGGCCCCATTTCTTATCCTTTGGGCCTGGGCCTCTTCACACTCAGGGATAGGCCCAAGCCCGGATTGCTTCCCCTTTGGGCCTAGGCCTCTTCAGGGTCAGGGATAGGCCCAGGCCCACATTTCTTCTCCTTAGGGCCCGGGCCTCTTCAGGGTCAGGGACAGGCCCAGGGCCCCATTTCTTCTACTTTGGGCCTGGGCCTCTTCAGGGTCAGGGAAAGGCCCTGGCCCGCATTTCTTCTCCTTTGGCCCAGGCCTCTTCAGGGTCAGGGAAAGGCCCAGGCCCATATTTCTTCTCGTTTGGGCCCGGACCTCTTCAGGGTCAGGGATACGCCCGGGCCCAGTTTCTTCTCATTTGGGCCCAGGCCTCTTCAGGGTCAGGGAAAGGCCCAGGCCCACATTTCTTCTCCTTTGGGCCCGGGCCTCTTCAGGATCAGGTAAAGGCCCAGGCCCACATTTCTTCTCCTTGGGCCCGGGCCTCCTCAGGGTCAGGGATAGGCCCAGGCCCGCATTTCTTCTCCATTGGGCCCGGGCCTCTTCAGGGTCAGGGATAGGCCCAGGCACCCATTTCTTCTCCTTTGGGCCCGGGCCTCATCAGGGTCAGGGATAGGCCCAGGCACCCATTTCTTCTCCTTTGGGCCCGGGCCTCTTCAGGGTCAGGGATAGGCCCAGGGCCCCATTTCTGCTCCATTGGGCCCGGGCCTCTTCAGGGTCAGGGATAGGTCCAGGCCCCCATTTCTTCTTTTTTGGGCCCGGGCCTCTTCAAGATCAGGTATAGGCCCAGGCCCAGATTTCTTCTCCTTGGGCCCGGGCCTCTTCAGGGTCAGGGATAGGCCCAGGCCCGCATTCTCCATTGGGCCCGGGCCTCTTCAGGGTCAGGGATAGGCCCAGGCCCACATTTCTTCTCCATTGGGCCCGGGCCTCTTCAGGGTCAGGGATAGGACCAGGCCCAGGCCTGGATTTCTTCTCCATTAGGCCCGGGCCTCTTCAGGGTCAGGGATAGGCCCAGGCCCCCATTTCTTCTCATTTGGGTCCAGGCCTCTTCAGGGTCAGGGATAGGCCCAGGCCAGGATTGCTTCTCCTTTGGGCCCAGGCCACTTCAGGGCGAGGGATACGCCCGGGACCGGATTTCTTCTCCTTTGGGCACGGGCCTCTTCAGGGTCAGGGATAGGTCCAGGCCCCCGTTTCTTCTTTTTTGGGCCCGGGCCTCTTCAGGGTCAAGGATAGGCCCAGGCCCGGATTGTTCCTCCTTTGGGCCCCGGCCTCTTCAGGGTCAGGGATAGGCCCAGGCCCCCATTTCTTCTCCTTTGGGCCCGGGCCTCTTCAGGGTCAGGGATAGGCCCAGGCCAGGATTGCTTCTCCTTTGGGCCCAGGCCTCTTCAGGGTGAGGGATATGCCCAGGCCCGGATTTCTTCTCCTTTTGGCTCGGGCCTCTTCAGGTTGAGGGATAGGCCCAGGCCCCCGTTTCTTCTTTTTTGGGCCCAGGCCTCTTCAGGGTCAGGGATAGGCCCAGGCCCCTGTTTCTTCTCCTTTGGGCCCGGGCCTCTTCAGGGTCAGGGATAGGCCCAGGCCCGGATTTCTTCTCCTTTGGGCCCGGGCCTCTTCAGGGTGAGGGATAGGCCCAGGCCCCCGTATCTTCTTTTTTAGGCCCAGGCCTCTTCAGGGTCAGGGATAGGCCCAGGCCCGGATTGTTTCTCCTTTTTTGGGCCCGGGCCTCTTCAGGGTCAGGGATAGGCCCAGGCCCCCATTTCTTCTCCTGTGGGCCCGGGCCTCTTCAGGGTGAGGGATAGGCCCAAGCCCCTGTTTCTTCTCTTTTGGGCCTGGGCCTCTTCAGGGTCAGGGATAGGCCCAGGCCCAGATTTTTTCTCCTTGGGCCTGGGCCTCTTCAGGGTCAAGGATAGGCCCAGGCCCCCGTTTCTTCTCCTTGGGGCCCGGGCCTCTTCAGGTCAGGGATAGGCCCAGGCCTGGATTGCTTCTCCTTTGGGCCCAGGCCTCTTCAGGGTCAGGGATAGGCCCAGGCCCCCATTTCTTCTCCTTTGGGCCCGGGCCTCTTCAGGATCACGGATAGGTCAAGGCCTGGATTGTTTCTCCTTTGGGCCGAGGCCTCTTCAGGGTCAGGGAAAGGCCCAGGCCCAAATTTCTTCTCCTTTGGGCCCAGGCCTCTTCAGGGTCAGGGAAAGGCCCAGGCCCGGATTTCTTCTCCTTTGGGCCCAGGCCTCTTCAGGGTGAGGGATAGGCCCAGGCCCCCGTTTCTTCTTTTTTGGGCCCGGGCCTCTTCAGGGTCAGGGATAGGCCCAGGCCCCTGTTTCTTCTCCTTTGGGCCCGGGACACTTCAGGGTCAGGGATAGGCCCAGGCTCGGATTTCTTCTCCTTTGGGCCCGGGCCTCTTCAGGGTGAGGGATAGGCCCAGGCCCCCGTTTCTTCTTTTTTGGGCCCGGGCCTCTTCAGGGTCAGGGATAGGCCCAGGCACGGATTGTTTCTCCTTTTTTGGGCCCGGGCCTCTTCAGGGTCAGGGATAGGCCCAGGCCCCCATTTCTTGTCCTTTGGGCCCGGGCCTCTTCAGGGTCAGGGATAGGCCCAAGCCCCTGTTTCTTCTCTTTTGGGCCTGGGCCTCTTCAGGGTCAGGGATAGGCCCAGGCCTGGATTGCTTCTCCTTTGGGCCCAGACATCTTCAGGGTCAGGGATAGGCCCAGGCCCAGATTTTTTCTCCTTGGGCCTGGGCCTCTTCAGGGTCAGGGATAGGCCCAGGCCTGGATTGCTTCTCCTTTGGGCCCAGGCCTCTTCAGGGTCAGGGATAGGCCCAGGCCCGGATTTCTTCTCCTTTGGACCCGGGCCTCTTCAGGGTCAGGGATAGGCCCAGGCCCGCATTTCTTCTCCTTTGGGCCCAGGCCTCTTCAGGGTCAGGGATAGGCCCAGGCCCCTGTTTCTTCTCCTTTGGGCCCGGGCCTGTTCAGGGTCAGGGATAGGCCCAGGCCCGGATTTCTTCTCCTTTGGGCCCGGGCCTCTTCAGGGTGAGGGATAGGCCCAGGCCCCCGTTTCTTCTTTTTTGGGCCCGGGCATCTTCAGGGTCAGGGATAGGCCCAGGCCCCTGTTTCTTCTCCTTTGGGCCCGGGCCTCTTCAGGGTCAGGGATAGGCCCAGGCCCGGATTTCTTCTCCTTTGGGTCCGGGCCTCTTCAGGGTGAGGGAGAGGCCCAGGCCCCCGTTTCTTCTTTTTTGGGCCCGGGCCTCTTCAGGGTCAGGGATAGGCCCAAGCCCCTGTTTCTTCTCTTTTGGGCCTGGGCCTCTTCAGGGTCAGGGATAGGCCCAGGCCTGGATTGCTTCTCCTTTGGGCCCAGACATCTTCAGGGTCAGGGATAGGCCCAGGCCCAGATTTTTTCTCCTTGGGCCTGGGCCTCTTCAGGGTCAGGGATAGGCCCAGGCCTGGATTGCTTCTCCTTTGGGCCCAGGCCTCTTCAGGGTCAGGGATAGGTCAAGGCCCGCATTGTTTCTCCTTTGGGCCGAGGCCTCTTCAGGGTCAGGGAAGGGCCCAGGCCCACATTTCTTCTCCTTTGGGCCCAACCTCTTCAGGGTCAGGGATAGGCCCAGGCCCCTGTTTCTTCTCCTTTGGGCCTGGGCCTCTTCAGGGTCAGGGATAGGCCCAGGCCCCCATTTCTTCTCATTTGGGTCCAGGCCTCTTCAGGGTGAGGGATAGGCCCAGGCCAGGATTGCTTCTCCTTTGGGCCCAGGCCTCTTCAGGGTTAGGGATATGCCCAGGCCCGGATTTCTTCTCCTTTGGGCCCGGGCCTCTTCAGGGTGAGGGATAGGTCCAGGCCCCCGTTTCTTCTTTTTTGGGCCCGGGCCTCTTCAGGGTCAGGGATAGGCCCAGGCCCCCATTTCTTCTCATTTGGGTCCAGGCCTCTTCAGGGTCAGGGATAGGCCCAGGCCCCTGTTTCTTCTCCTTTGGGCCCGGGCCTCTTCAGGGTCAGGGATAGGCCCAGGCCCGGATTTCTTCTCCTTTGGGCCCGGGCCTCTTCAGGGTCAGGGATAGGCCCAGGCCCCCGTTTCTTCTTTTTTGGGCCCAGGCCTCTTCAGGGTCAGGGTTAGGCCCAGGCCCGGATTGTTTCTCCTTTTTTGGGCCCGGGCCTCTTCAGGGTCAGGGATAGGCCCAGGCCCCCGTTTCTTCTCCTTTGTGCCCGGGCCTCTTCAGGTCAGGGATAGGCCCAGGCCCCCATTTCTTCTCCTTTGGGCCCGGGCCTCTTCAGGGTCAGTTATAGGTCAAGGCCCGGATTGTTTCTCCTTTGGGCCGAGGCCTCTTCAGGGTCAGGGAAAGGCCCAGACCCAAATTTCGTCTCCATTGGGCCCGGGCCTCTTCAGGGTGAGGGATAGGCCCAATCCCGGATTGCTTCTCCTTTGGGCCCGGGCCTCTTCAGGGTCAGGGATAGGCCCAGGCCTGCATTTCTTCTCCATTGGGCCCGGCCTCTTCAGGGTGAGGGATAGGCCCAGGCCCGGATTTCTTCTCCTATGAGCCTAGGCCTATCGGGGTCAGGGATAGGATCAGACCCGGATTGCTTCTCCTTTGGGCCCAGGCCTCTTCAGGGTGAGGGATATGCCCAGGCCCGCATTTATTCTCCATTGGGCCCGGGCCTCTTCAGGATCAGGGATAGGCCCAGGCCCCCATTTCTTCTAGATTGGGCCCAGGTCCCTTCAGTGTCAGGGATAGGTCCAGGCCCGGATTTCTTTTCCTTTGGGCCCAGGCCTCTTCAGGGTCAGGGATAGGCCCATGCCTGAATTGTTTCTCCTTTGGGCCCGGGCCTCTTCAGGGTCAGGGATAGGCCCAGGCCCGCATTTCTTCTCCTTTGGGCCCGGGCCTCTTCAGGGTCAGGGATAGGCCCAGGCCCCTGTTTGTTCTCCTTTGGGCCCGGGCCTCTTCAGGGTCAGGGATAGGCCCAGGCCCCCGTTTCTTCTCCTTTGGGCCCGGGCCTCTTCAGGGTCAGGGATAGGCCCAGGCCCCTGTTTCTTCTCCTTTGGGCCCGGGACTCTTCAGGGTCAGGGATAGGCCCAGGCCCGGATTTCTTCTCCTTTGGGCCCGGGCCTCTTCAGGGTGAGGGATAGGCCCAGGCCCCCGTTTCTTCTCCTTTGGGCCCGGGCCTCTTCAGGGTCAGGGATAGGCCCAGGCACGGATTGTTTCTCCTTTTTTGGGCCCGGGCCTCTTCAGGGTCAGGGATAGGCCCAGGCCCCCATTTCTTGTCCTTTGGGCCCGGGCCTCTTCAGGGTCAGGGATAGGCCCAAGCCCCTGTTTCTTCTCTTTTGGGCCTGGGCCTCTTCAGGGTCAGGGATAGGCCCAGGCCTGGATTGCTTCTCCTTTGGGCCCAGACATCTTCAGGGTCAGGGATAGGCCCAGGCCCAGATTTTTTCTCCTTGGGCCTGGGCCTCTTCAGGGTCAGGGATAGGCCCAGGCCTGGATTGCTTCTCCTTTGGGCCCAGGCCTCTTCAGGGTCAGGGATAGGCCCAGGCCCCCATTTCTTCTCCTTTGGGCCCGGGCCTCTTCAGGGTCAGGGATAGGCCCAGGCCCGCATTTCTTCTCCTTTGGGCCCAGGCCTCTTCAGGGTCAGGGATAGGCCCAGGCCCCTGTTTCTTCTCCTTTGGGCCCGGGCCTCTTCAGGGTCAGGGATAGGCCCAGGCCCGGATTTCTTCTCCTTTGGGCCCGGGCCTCTTCAGGGTGAGGGATAGGCCCAGGCCCCCGTTTCTTCTTTTTTTGGGCCCGGGCATCTTCAGGGTCAGGGATAGGCCCAGGCCCCTGTTTCTTCTCCTTTGGGCCCGGGCCTCTTCAGGGTCAGGGATAGGCCCAGGCCCGGATTTCTTCTCCTTTGGGTCCGGGCCTCTTCAGGGTGAGGGATAGGCCCAGGCCCCCGTTTCTTCTTTTTTGGGCCCGGGCCTCTTCAGGGTCAGGGATAGGCCCAGGCCCGGATTGTTTCTCCTTTTTTGGGCCCGGGCCTCTTCAGGGTCAGGGATAGGCCCAGGCCCCCATTTATTGTCCTTTGGGCCCGGGCCTCTTCAGGGTCAGGGATAGGCCCAAGCCCCTGTTTCTTCTCTTTTGGGCCTGGGCCTCTTCAGGCTCAGGGATAGGCCCAGGCCTGGATTGCTTCTCCTTTGGGCCCAGACATCTTCAGGGTCAGGGATAGGCCCAGGCCCAGATTTTTTCTCCTTGGGCCTGGGCCTCTTCAGGGTCAGGGATAGGCCCAGGCCTGGATTGCTTCTCCTTTGGGCCCAGGCCTCTTCAGGGTCAGGGATAGGTCAAGGCCCGCATTGTTTCTCCTTTGGGCCGAGGCCTCTTCAGGGTCAGGGAAAGGCCCAGGCCCACATTTCTTCTCCTTTGGGCCCAACCTCTTCAGGGTCAGGGATAGGCCCAGGCCCCTGTTTCTTCTCCTTTGGGCCTGGGCCTCTTCAGGGTGAGGGATAGGCCCAGGCCAGGATTGCTTCTCCTTTGGGCCCAGGCCTCTTCAGGGTTAGGGATATGCCCAGGCCCGGATTTCTTCTCCTTTGGGCCTGGGCCTCTTCAGGGTGAGGGATAGGTCCAGGCCCCCGTTTCTTCTTTTTTGGGCCCGGGCCTCTTCAGGGTCAGGGATAGGCCCAGGCCAGCATTTCTTCTCCATTGGGCCCAGTCCCTTCATGGTCAGGGATAGGCCCAGGCCCGGATTTCTTCTCCTTTGGGCCCGGGCCTCTTCAGGGTCAGGGATAGGCCCAGGCCCGCATTTCTTCTCCTTAGTGCCCGGGCCTCTTCAGGGTCAGGGATAGGCCCAGGCCCCTGTTTCTTCTCCTTTGGGCCCGGGCCTCTTCAGGGTCAGGGATAGGCCCAGGCCCGGATTTCTTCTCCTTTGGGCCCGGGCCTCTTCAGGGTGAGGGATAGGCCCAGGCCCCCGTTTCTTCTTTTTTGGGCCCGGGCCTCTTCAGGGTCAGGGATAGGCCCAGGCCCCTATTTCTTCTCCTTTGGGCCCGGGCCTCTTCAGGGTCAGGGATAGGCCCAGGCCCGGATTTCTTCTCCTTTGGGCCCCGGCCTCTTCAGGGTGAGGGATAGGCCCAGGCCCCCGTTTCTTCTTTTTTGGGCCCGGGCCTCTTCAGGGTCAGGGATAGGCCCAGGCCCGGATTGTTTCTCCTTTTTTGGGCCCGGGCCTCTTCAGGGTCAGGGATAGGCCCAGGCCCCCATTTATTGTCCTTTGGGCCCGGGCCTCTTCAGGGTCAGGGATAGGCCCAAGCCCCTGTTTCTTCTCTTTTGGGCCTGGGCCTCTTCAGGGTCAGGGATAGGCCCAGGCCTGGATTGCTTCTCCTTTGGGCCCAGACATCTTCAGGGTCAGGGATAGGCCCAGGCCCAGATTTTTTCTCCTTGGGCCTGGGCCTCTTTAGGGTCAGGGATAGGCCCAGGCCTGGATTGCTTCTCCTTTGGGCCCAGGCCTCTTCAGGGTCAGGGATAGGCCCAGGCCCCCATTTCTTCTCCTTTGGGCCCGGGCCTCTTCAGGGTCAGGGATAGGTCAAGGCCCGGATTGTTTCTCCTTTGGGCCGAGGCCTCTTCAGGGTCAGGGAAAGGCCCAGGCCCACATTTCTTCTCCTTTGGGCCCAGGCCTCTTCAGGGTCAGGGATAGGCCCAGGCCCCTGTTTCTTCTCCTTTGGGCCTGGGCCTCTTCAGGGTCAGGGATAGGCCCAGGCCCCCATTTCTTCTCATTTGGGTCCAGGCCTCTTCAGGGTCAGGGATAGGCCCAGGCCAGGATTGCTTCTCCTTTGGGCCCAGGCCTCTTCAAGGTTAGGGATATGCCCAGGCCCAGATTTCTTCTCCTTTGGGTCCGGGCCTCTTCAGGGTGAGGGATAGGCCCAGGCCCCCGTTTCTTCTTTTTTGGGCCCGGGCCTCTTCAGGGTCAGGGATAGGCCCAGGCCAGCATTTCTTCTCCATTGGGCCCAGTCCCTTCATGGTCAGGGATAGGCCCAGGCCCGGATTTCTTCTCCTTTGGGCCCGGGCCTCTTCAGGGTCAGGGATAGGCCCAGGCCCGGATTTCTTCTCCTTTGGGCCCGGGCCTCTTCAGGGTCAGGGATAGGCCCAGGCCCGCATTTCTTCTCCTTTGGGCCCGGGCCTCTTCAGGGTCAGGGATAGGCCCAGGCCCGGATTTCTTCTCCTTTGGGCCCGGGCCTCTTCAGGGTGAGGGATAGGCCCAGGCCCCCGTTTCTTCTTTTTTGGGCCCGGGCCTCTTCAGGGTCAGGGATAGGCCCAGGCCCGGATTGTTTCTCCTTTTTTGGGCCCGGGCCTCTTCAGGGTCAGGGATAGGCCCAGGCCCCCGATTCTTCTCCTTTGGGCCCGGGCCTCTTCAGGTCAGGGATAGGCCCAGGCCTGGATTGCTTCTCCTTTGGGCCCAGGCCTCTTAGGGTCAGGGTAGGCCCAGGCCCATATTTCTTCTCTTTTGGGCCCAGACATCTGCAGGGTCAGGGATAGGCCCAGGCCCGGAATTTTTCTCCTTGGGCCTGGGCCTCTTCAGGTTCAGGGATAGGCCCAGGCCCACATTTCTTCTCCATTGGGCCCGGGCCTCTTCAGGGTGAGGGATAGGCCCAAGCCCGGATTGCTTCTCCTTTGGGCCCAGGCCTCTTCAGGGTCAGGGATAGGCCCAGGCCTGCATTTCTTCTCCATTGGGTCCGGACTCTTCAGGGTTAGGGATAGGCCCAGGCCCGGTTTTCTTCTCTTATGAGCCTGGGCCTCTTCGGGGTCAGGGATAGGCCCAGACCCGGATTGCTTCTCCTTTGGGCCCGGGCCTCTTCAAGTCAGGGATAGGCCCAGGCCCATTTTTCTTCTCCTTTCGGCCCGGACCTCTTCAGGGTCAGGGATAGGCCCAGGCCCAGATTTCTTCTCCATTGGGCCCGGGCCTCTTCAGGGTGAGGGATAGGCCCAATCCCGGATTGCTTCTCCTTTGGGCCCGGGCCTCTTCAGGGTCAGGGATAGGCCCAGGCCTGCATTTCTTCTCCATTGGGCCCGGCCTCTTCAGGGTAACGGATAGGCCCAGACCCGGATTTCTTCTCCTATGAGCCTGGGCCTCTTCAGGGTCAGGGATAGGCCCAGGCCCAGATTTCTTCTCCATTGGGCCCGGGCCTCTTCAGGGTGAGGGATAGGCCCAATCCTGGATTGCTTCTCCTTTGGGCCCGGGCCTCTTCAGGGTCAGGGAGAGGCCCAGGCCTGCATTTCTTCTCCATTGGGCCCGGCCTCTTCAGGGTGAGGGATAGGCCCAGACCCGGATTTCTTCTCCTATGAGCCTGGGCCTCTTCAGGGTCAGGGATAGGCCCAGACCCGGATTGCTTCTCCTTTAGGCCCGGGCCTCTTCAGGGTGAGGGATAGGCCCAGGCCCCTGTTTGTTCTCCTTTGGGCCCGGGCCTCTTCAGGGTCAGGGATAGGCCCAGGCCCGATTTCTTCTCCTTTGGGCCCGGGCCTCTTCAGGGTGAGGGATAGGCCCAGGTCCCCGTTTCTTCTTTTTTGGGCCCGGGCCTCTTCAGGGTCAGGGATAGGCCCAGGCCCCTGTTTCTTCTCCTTTGGGCCCGGGCCTCTTCAGGTCAGGGATAGGCCCAGGCCTGGATTGCTTCTCCTTTGGGCCCAGGCCTCTTCAGGGTCAGGGATAGGCCCAGGGCCATATTTCTTCTCTCTTGGGCCCAGACCTCTGCAGGGTCAGGGATAGGCCCAGGCCCCGAATTTTTCTCCTTGGGCCCGGGCCTCTAGGGTGAGGGATAGGCTCAGGCCTGCATTTCTTCTCCATTGGGCCCGGGCCTCTTCAGGGTGAGGGATAGGCTCAGGCCTGCATTTCTTCTCCATTGGGCCCGGCCTCTTCAGGGTGAGGGATAGGCTCAGGCCTGCATTTCTTCTCCATTGGGCCCGGCCTCTTCAGGGTGAGGGATAGCCCCAGGCCTGGATTTCTTCTCCTATGAGCTGGGCCTCTTCGGGGTCAGGGATAGGCCCAGACCCGGATTGCTTCTCCTTTGGGCCCGGGCCTCCTCAAGTCAGGGATAGGCCCAGGCCCATTTTTCTTCTCCTTTGGGCCCGGACCTCTTCAGGGTCAGGGATAGGCCCAGGCCCAGATTTCTTCTCCATTGGGCCTGGGCCTCTTCAGGGTCAGGGATAGGCCCAATCCCGGATTGCTTCTCCTTTGGGCCCGGGCCTCTTCAGGGTCAGGGATAGGCCCAGGCCTGCATTTCTTCTCCATTGGGCCCGGCCTCTTCAGGGTGAGGGATAGGCCCAGACCCGGATTTCTTCTCCTATGAGCCTGGGCCTCTTCAGGGTCAGGGATAGGCCCAGGCCCAGATTTCTTCTCCATTGGGCCCGGGCCTCTTCAGGGTGAGGGATAGGCCCAATCCCGGATTGCTTCTCCTTTGGGCCTGGGCCTCTTCAGGGTCAGGGATAGGCCCAGGCCTGCATTTCTTCTCCATTGGGCCCGGCCTCTTCAGGGTGAGGGATAGGCCCAGACCCGGATTTCTTCTCCTATGAGCCTGGGCCTCTTCAGGGTCAGGGATAGGCCCACACCCGGATTGCTTCTCCTTTGGGCCCGGGTCTCTTCAAGTCAGGGATAGGCCCAGGCCCATTTTTCTTCTCCTTTGGGCCCAGACCTCTTCAGGGCCAGGGATAGGCCCAGGCCCGTGTTTATTCTCCTTTGTGCCTGGGCATCTTCAGGGTCAGGAATAGGAGCAGGTCCAGGCCCGGATTTCTTCTCCATTAGGCCCGGATCTCTTCAGGGTCAGGGATAGGCCCAGGCTCCCGTTTCTTCTTCTTTGGGCCTGGGCCTCTTCAGGGTCAGGGATAGACCAAGGCCCGGGCCTCTTCAGGGTCAGGGAAAGGCCCAGGCCCACATTTCTTCTCCTTTGGGCCCGGGCCTCTTCAGGGTCAGGGATAGGCCCAGGCCAGGATTGCTTCTCCTTTGGGCCCAGTCCTCTTCAGGGTGAGGGATAGGCCCAGGCCTGGATTTCTTCTCCTTTGGGCCCGGGCCTCTTCAGGGTCAGGAACAGGCCCAGGCCCCCATTTTTCTACTTTGGGCCTGGGCCTCTAAGGGTCAAGGATAGGATCAGGCCCAGGTTGCTTCTCCATTGGGCCTGGGCCTGTTCAGGGTCATTGATAGGCCCAGGCCCATATTTCTTCTCGTTTGGGCCCGGACCTCTTCAGGATCAGGGATAGGCCCAGGCCCGGTTTCTTCTCCTTTAGGCCCGTGTCGCTTCAGGGTCAGGTATAGGCTCAGGCCCAGATTTCTTCTCCTTGGGCCCGGGCCTCCTCAGGGTCAGGGATAGGCCCAGGCCCGCATTTCTTCTCCATTGGGCCCGGGCCTCTTCAGGGTCAGGGATAGGCCCAGGCCCGGATTTCTTCTCCTTTGGGCCCGGGCCTCTTCAGGGTCAGGGATAGGCCCAGGCCTGGATTGTTTCTCCTTTGGGCCCGGGCCTCTTCAGGGTCAGGGATAGGCCCAGGCCCCCGTTTCTTCTCCTTTGGGCCTGGGCCTCTTCAGGGTCAGGGATAGCTCCAGGCCCCCGTTTCTTCTTTTTTGGGCCCGGGCCTCTTCAGGGTCAGGGATAGGCCTAGGCCCCTCTTTCTTCTCCTTTGGGCCCGGGCCTCTTCAGGGTCAGGGATAGGCCTAGGCCCCCATTTCTTCTCATTTGGGCATGGGCCTCTTCAGGGTCAGGGATAGGCCCAGGCTAGGATTGCTTCTCCTTTGGGCCTAGGCCTCTTCAGGGTGAGGGATAGGCCCAGGCCAGGATTGCTTCTCCTTTGGGCCCGGGCCTCTTCAGGGTCAGGAACAGGCCCAGGCCCCCATTTTTCTACTTTGGGCCTGGGCCTCTAAGGGTCAAGGATAGGATCAGGCCCAGGTTGCTTCTCCATTGGGCCTGGGCCTGTTCAGGGTCAGGGATAGGCCCAGGCCCATATTTCTCCTCGTTTGTGCCCGGACCTCTTCAGGGTCAGGGATAGGCCCAGGCCCGGTTTCTTCTCCTTTAGGCCTGTGTCTCTTCAGGGTCAGGGATAGGCCCAGGCCCCGTTTCTTCTCATTTGGGCCCATGTCGCTTCAGGGTCAGGGATAGCTCCAGGCCCCCGTTTCTTCTTTTTTGGGCCCGGGCCTCTTCAGGATCAGGTATAGACCCAGGCCCAGATTTTTTCTCCTTGGGCCAGGGCCTCCTCAGGGTCAGGGATAGGCCCAGGTCCGCATTTCTTCTACTTTGGGCCCGGGCCTCTTCAGGGTCAGGGATAGGCCCAGGCCCGGATTTCTTCTTTTTTGGGCCCGGGCCTCTTCAGGGTCAGGGATAGGTCCAGGCCCCCGTTTCTTCTTTTTTGGGCCCGGGCCTCTTCAGGGTCAGGGATAGGCCCAGGCCCGGATTTCTTCTCCATTAGGCCCGTGCCTCTTCAGGGTCAGTGATAGGCCCAGGCCTGGATTGCTTCTCCTTTGGGCCCAGATCTCTTCAGGGTCAGGGACAGGCCCAGGCCCAGATTTTTTCTCCTTGGGCCTGGGCTTCTTCAGCATCAGGGATAGGCCCAGGCCCGATTTCTTCTCCTTTAGGCCCGGGCCTCTTTAGGGCCAGAAATAGGCCCAGGCCCTGTTTTTTCTCCTTTGGGCCCGGGCCTCTTCAGGGTCAGGGATAGGTCCAGGCCCCCGTTTCTTCTTTTTTGGGCCCGGGCCTCTTCAGGGTCAGGGATAGGCCCAGGCCCGGATTTCTTCTCCATTAGGCCCGTGCCTCTTCAGGGTCAGGGATAGGCCCAGGCCCGGATTGCTTCTCCTTTGGGCCCAGATCTCTTCAGGGTCAGGGACAGGCCCAGGCCCAGATTTTTTCTCCTTGGGCCTGGGCCTCTTCAGGGTCAGGGATAGGCCCAGGCCCGATTTCTTCTCCTTTAGGCCCGGGCCTCTTTAGGGCCAGGGATAGGCCCAGGCCCTGTTTTTTCTCCTTTGGGCCTGGGTCTCTTCAGGGTCAGGGATAGGAGCAGGTCCAGGCCCGGATTTCTTCTCCATTAGGCCCTGGTCTCTTCAGGGTCAGGGAGAGGCCCATCCCCGCATTTCTTCTCCATTGGGCCCGGGCCTCTTCAGGGTCAGGGATAGGCCCAGGCCCCCATTTCTTCTCCTTTGGTCCTGGGCCACTTTAGGAGGGACAGGCCAGGCCCCCGTTTCTTCTTCTTTGGGCCCGGGCCTCTTCAGGTTCAGGGATAGGCCCAGGCCCGGATTTCTTCTCTTTTGGGCCTGGGCCTCTTCAGGGTCAGGGATATGCCCAGGCCCGGATTTCTTCTCCTTTGATCCGGGCCTCTTCAGGGTCATGGATAGGCCCAGGCCAGCATTGCTTGTTCTTTGGGCCCAGGCCTCTTCAGGGTCAGGGATAGGCCCAGGCCTGGATTTCTTCTCCTTTGTTCCTGGGCCCCTTCAGGGCCAGGGATAGGCCCAGGCCCACATTTCTTCTCCTTTGGGCCCAGGCCTCTTCAGGGTCAGGGAAAGGCCCAGGCCCTCGTTTCTTCTCCTTTGGGCCCAGGCCTCTTCAGGATCTGGTATAGGCCCAGGCCCGGATTGCTTCTCTTTGGGCCCAGGCCTCTTCAGGGTCAGGGATAGGCCCAGGCCCAGATTTCTTCTCCTTGAGCCCGGTCCTCTTCAGGGTCAGGGATAGGCCCAGGCCCGGATTGCTTCTCCTTTGGGCCCAGACCTCTTCAAGTCAGGGATAGGCCTAGGCCCCTGTGTCTTCTCCTTTGTGCCCGGGCCTCTTCAGGGTCAGGGATAGGCCCAGGCCCATATTTTTTCTCCTTTGGGCCCGGGCCTCTTCAGGGTCAGGGACAGGCCCAGGCCCCCATTTCTTCTACTTTGGGCCTGGGCCTCTCAGTGTCAAGGATAGGACCAGGCCCAGGCCAGGATTTCTGTTCCTTAGGGCCTGGGCCTCTTCATGCTCTCGGATAGGCCCAGGCCCGGATTTTTTCTACTTTAGGCCCAGGTTTCTTCAGGGTCAGGGATAGGCCCAGGCCCAAGCCCGGATTTCTTCTCCTTTGGTCCCAGGTGTCTTCAGGGTCAGGGTTAGGCCCAGGCCCGCATTTCTTCTCCTTTGGCCCTGGCCTTTTCAGCTTGAGGGACAGGGTCAGGCCCATATTTCTCCTCCTTTGGGCCCAGGTCTCTTCAGAGTCAAGGATAGGCTCAGACCCGGATTTCCCTTCCTTTATGCCCAGGTCTCTTCAGTGTGACTGGTAGGCCCTGGCCCATATTTTTACTTGATTTGGACCTAGGCATGTTTAGGTCCAAAGGCCCATATATCTAGCCTTTTGGGCACTAATTTCCTCAGGTTTAGGTATTGGCTCACTCCCACTTCACTACTTCTCTTGGGTATGGCATCCTTCAAGGTCAGAATTCGGTCAGGGCACACAGGGTTTTGGTTTTGGTTTTGGTTTTGGTTTTGGTTTTGGTTTTGGTTTTGGTTTTTTTTTTTGTTTGTTTTGTATTGTTCTTGTTTTTTGTTTGTTTGTTTGTTTTGGTTTGGTTTTGGGTTTTTTTGGTTTTTTTTTTTTTGTTGTTGTTGTTGTTGTTGTTTTTTTTTGGCTGGGCCTCTTTCATTTCAGGCCCACATATATAGGTAGTGAAATCCTCAGGGTCAGAGTATCTGATTCTTTTTAGGGTTAAATTAGAGGAAACTTTGGAGCCCATATTTGTCCAAAGCTACCTCGTTTTCAGCCTTGATCTATGGTCAATATTCCTGGGGGGGAAAAGAGACAGATGTTGATAGAAATATTTAATATCCTCTTGGGCATCTCTAATGTACTCAAAAAATCATTGACTTATCCTCTAGGAAACATGCTCACGCATTGACACATATAGCTCACAGTCCAGATGAAACTTTATGCATTATACAAATAGAAAGATTAAAAAAGCTGTCTAGAAAAGCCCTTCCTGTTGCATAGCTCTCTGTGCCTGTCCTAGACAGGACCCATGAACTCATATGGAAAGATTGTTGCTTCTAATTTATGAGAGCCACTAGAGAGTTTCACCAAGGAGTGAGTTTCCATGATGGAATATTACAGGAAATTAGGAGAAACCATAGAGGTTCGTTCTCCAAATGCCTAGCTAAGGCATTGGAGGTTGTGCAGATCACAGCCTCTTTTTTCTATATGGGATGGGTCTTCTCTCTGTGTCATACATGGCCATGCTCTGTGAGGATATCCCTCTAGTCCTTACTATTACACTATTCTCAAGGTCACATCTGTCCTGTCCATCAAAAGCCCTCAGACACTGAACTGTGCCTTAGTTACCCTTTCACAAAAAGCCCTCTGTCAATTGCATGTACTAATGTGAGATCAGGCCTTTACCCAAAGATTTCTCTGCATTGACATACCTATAAAGGATCCCTGCCACCTTCTTCTCTAATGGATTCTGCTGCCCTCAGAGCTAGGGAACACCCATAACTATGACAGTGGCCCCTTATGTGAGGTCACAGAGGCCAAGCCTCACTCTGTTTAGGAAATCTCAAAGGATGTCCAGGCACACAGGTGTCTTTTCAAATTGATTGAAATGTTGGCCTCCAACCTGTCTCTTCACCACCGTTAAACACAGCTTGTAGTAGGATTTACAAAAAAGTAGCATTTTAAGAAGTTTCCCTCCTTGACCTCATCATGGTAGTCAATGACATCTGAGAGTGTCATTAAAACACACACATATACACAGATTCATTCACAAATACATTAACACCCATAAATATAAATATGAAAAGTAGATGAAGAGAGGATGTGATGGCAGTGTCTGTAGCCATGCAGGGAAGGGCCCCTGGGTTGAAAATAAAGATGATTTCTAGGAAGGTTCGTGTCTAGAGAAGCCACAGAGAAGGTCCTGGTGGAGCACTTCCTTGTGTACCTGTGTAGCATATCTTCCCTGAAAGGATGACATAGGGGGTGATGTAACTACATAAATGTAGTTGACCACTTATAGGCTTGTGCTTTGAGTCTGAAGAGCAGGTACTAACTTGACAGTTTCTTCCAGAGGTCTCTCTTCCTGCCATGTGTATAGTAGTGTCTTCTCCCTGAGTCTATATGTAGCGTACCACTCGGCAGGCACCTTGTATTTACTGCTGTTTTGGCTTAACAGAACTCCTGTTGTGTTCCATAAGGAACACATCAAGAGCTTCACTGAGCCCGTCTCTGCCATTCAGGCCCTTGCTCCTGCTCTTTCTTGCATGCCTATATACCTGAAGGCACATGCGCTCCCATATACACACACGCCCAGATGATGCACAATAACGTACAATTTAAATAAAATTATGTATAGTGTGCAGGGTTAGGCAGTGCTGGAATGATAGTCCCTGCCTTCAGTCATGCTGGAGACAACCCCTGGACACAATAGACAAGATTCTTACTATGAAGAAGCAAAGTCACTTCAGACCCCCAGAGAGTAGGACTCTGGAGCATCTCCTACCTGCCCTGGACACTAAGGGCCGCCACAGCTGATAGTTGTCCCTGGCTTAGGGCACAGTCGCAGAGCTTCATCCTGCACC
The DNA here is from genome assembly GCA_964023405.1 of Apodemus agrarius. Lineage (NCBI taxonomy): Eukaryota > Metazoa > Chordata > Mammalia > Rodentia > Muridae > Apodemus > Apodemus agrarius. The sequence goes on from OZ030018.1 coordinate 63,899,511, forward strand.
AGTCTGGAGCCTGGAGTCTTTTCATGTGGTACAAGTTGGGTGTGATCATTCCCTGGGCATATTCTCTGGTGAGTTGTGTCACCTCCCTGATGTGCCCATGTGTGTGCGTGTGCAAGCACGTGAGTGTGTACATGCATGTGTGTGTGTGTGTGTGTGTGTGTGTGTGTGTGTGTGTTTATCCTGTTAAAGGTCACTCCAAGGATCACATTACCCTTCATACAGTTCCTCTCCTCTCTGCCAGTATAGCAGCACACTGAGGTTAAATCAGGACTTCACCACAGTGATCTGTATATATTTCTCCCAACACACCTGCAGTTCCTTCCATGTCCCAGACCATCACTGAGTTCCCTCACACCAACACCACAGCCTTTAACCACGGCTATTATATGAGGTCACAGAGGCCTGACCACGCCTCTCTCCTGCCTCTTCCTATGTGCCCAGAGGTAACATGAGGAACAACCATGCTTTCCCTCTCAAAGCCTGACCATAATTACCCTGTCTCATGTAACTGTATGTACATTTGTAGAGAAAACTATGTGGTATCATTCCATGTCCTCCTCATGCACTTTCACATATATGGATGTGGACCTGCAGACATGAGCACACACATAAGCACATATACAACACACAAAGTAAAAACATGTATCTAAATGAGAGGGGAAGGTGCCACCATGGTGGTTCCCTTGATACTGACATTGATGTTTGTCTCATATTGTGGCAGCTCTCTGAGTACAAATGAAAAGATTGCTACTGCCAGGGACTAAAAGTCCTCAAGGAAGATCAGACATCAGTATCAGGGATGCTTTGCCTCCTTCCCAGGACAAACTATCAGTGATAGTCAAATGTAGGCCTGGCAACAGCACCGCTTCCTCCTTCCTGTCCTAGGCTGAGAGCTCAAGTCCCAATCCAGATACCTGTTTGTGGCTTCTTTCCAAGGTCTCTCTTCCTGGTGAGTGAGGGTTCCTCTCCCTGCAGTCTTGAGTGGCCAGTCCCACTACTGTGAAATCTCTGATCTCTTTCTAGCTCTCTTAGGATGTGCTGTCTTCAGGAAGAAAGACTTCAAGTCCCTTTCCATGTTTAGGTCTCCCCCATTTAAGACCCCAGTGAAGAAGTGCCTCACACCAAGTGAGTTAACTCACCTGATGAATTTCAGGTGATCCATCACAGGAAATGGCCCAAACCTGGGCAGACACATGTGTTCAGTATGAAGTCCAGCCCTCTTTGCTAGACTCTGAGTTGTCCACTGGCTAAAAACTCTGCTGTTACTAGGTGATGTCATAGAGGCCTTACCTCACTGCACTCTGAGAATCACAAAGGGCATCCAGGCCTCAGTCATCTCCCAGCTTGGCCCATCCTCTTCTCTACAAACTGGTTCAAGCATCCTTGGAAACACTTAGCTTTGGGGAAGTAAGAGGAAGTGTTTCTCAGAGACACCTCCCTGGGAATCAACCATAAGCATCTCCTGTCAGCCCTCCATCTTCCCACATTACCTTCACCCTTGAGAGGAGGAACACAGTGGACAGCGCTGCTTCCTCAGCTCAAATGTCTGACCTCACACTCAGCCTCATCATCTCATATGGCCTCCGTGGTTTACTGTTGCCCCTCGACCCTGCAGGGTGCCATCGTCTGCCTCTTCTCTCTGGCTCCAACAAAACCACACCATCTTTCCTACCTCACCTCTGTGCACCTTTAATCTTTTATCTTGAGTTGGGTTGTGGATTAGCAGCGAATGCTTGCCTGGCATGCCCATGGCCCTGGGTTTTAGAGGGAACAGTACACAAATTCATAGATGAATAGTGAATAAATAGACTGTGGATGGCTCACAGTAGATCAAGCTGCGGGCAGAACCCAGCTTGTGAGCTGCAGAGACTCCCGGAGCACCTGCTCTTACCTGTCCCATCCTCCATGACGCTTTCACCTGAGGCCCTGGGTGAGTGAATGAGCACGTTGTCTGGATAAGCTCAACCCCTTCTGTGCCCATGTGCTTGCAGGTTATACTGTCATGGCTGGTTTTGTTAGCCTTGCTGTGACCTGGGACTCTGTCAAGTCCTTGCTGTCCCTGTGCTACAGGACATGCTCTCAACCACTAGGCTTGACTGTCTCAACCACTGTCTACCCTTCCTCATGAAGAGATGACGGATATTAACCTAGCTCTGTCCTTGGAGACAGAAAGTCAGCTCCTGACATGAGGATGGTCTCCGGGAGTCATGGTGTGTGTGTTTGCAGTGTGTGTTTGCGTCAGATAGACTCCTATGTAGCATGACTCATGAGTGTGAGGGCCAAGTGGGTGTCATTTGGTCAGTCAAATGTCTGATGGAAGAACAGGTTTACAGCAGGAGTCAGGGCAGCCCAGTGTCCTGTCCTGAGTCTGGTCCTGTGCTTCTCTTCCGCACAGGCTCACAGTGACTGCAGCTGGCTATCTACTGTGGAAGGTAGCTTGCATGTGGCCATATTTTGGCACACACAGTGCTCAAATATTCATTACAGTGAGATTGTCCTCTCTGCCCAAAACATCTCCCTCTCCTGCAGTTTCAAGAACAAATTATGGTCAAACTTGATTAAAATCTTAGAATTGGAGCTTAAAATGGAGTTAATTCTAAAGTCATATGGACTGGTATCAAAGGTTACAATGATGTGTTAGTTCTATGGTGAAACTCACACTTACATGTGGTTTGGGTTAAGTGATACCCATGAATTCACTTCAGGCTTGTGTTTCTGCTCAAATGGAAGGGCATCCAGTGACATTGGAGCCCAGGAATCGCACAGCTCTGAGGTGAGACAGTGTCCCAGTGGAAGGGCATCCTGTGACACTGGAGCCCGGGAATCACACAGCTCTGAGGTGAGACAGTGTCCCAGTGGAAGGGCATCCAGTGACATTGGAGCCCAGGAATCGCACAGCTCTGAGGTGAGACAGTGTCCCGGTGGAAGGGCATCCTGTGACACTGGAGCCCAGGAATCACACAGCTCTGAGGTGAGACAGTGTCCCAGTGGAAGGGCATCCTGTGACACTGGAGCCCAGGAATCACACAGCTCTGAGGTGAGACAGTGTCCCAGTGGAAGGGCGTCCTTTAGCCCTGCTCCTTCTCTTCGCTTCTGTCCTCTTTGTTGTTTCTTTTCTTCTTGGCTTCTTCTGACAAGTGAGTCACACTAGGCAGAGAATTACAAGAAAGAGATGTATTGGAGGGTCCATCCAGTGTTTGAAAGGATGAATCTAAGACTGGCTGCCTGCAGAGAAGACAGTGGGAATTGGACAAACACGCTTATACTGGATTTCTGAGGGAGCAGAGCTTCTTCGGGCAGAGATTTCCAGAGTGAGGATTGGTGGGATTTTAAGACCTGAGCTTTGGGGAGTGGGTGGGGGCTCAGGGATTGGTTTTTCTTCTTCGGGGATTAGTGGGGTTTTGTGGGAAGCTCAGGGATTGGTGGCTTTTTTTTTTACCCCCTTTTCCCTGCATCCGGCCTATGGGTTAGGGTAGGAAGTCCTTCCAGGCTGCAGCCAGCTTTTGCTGAGGCGCCATCTCTGTGGGGCTGCTGGGGAGTGGGGGAGGCTGGAGAGGAGGTGCTGACACTGTAGACAGCTCATAAGGGACAGCTCCTGCAGTGGTGGTTCTCAAAGCTGTAGGCTGAGGCAGGAAAAAAGGTATTGCCACTGTGGTCAGCTCCTGATGGGCAGCTCCTGCTGTGGTAGGAAATGTAGTGCTCCTCTGTGGACAGCTCCTGCAGCTCCTGTGCAGGCTGCAGGGTGAGATGTTGTGATGCTGCCATTTTTTGACAGAAGCGGCCATTTTGGACGGCTCCTGTGGGCCATTTCACTGAGGTGATCCATAGGTAGGAGGGGCCTGCTGCTGCTTTGACGGGTTTGGTGGTGCAGCAGCTTTTGTGGAGCATGCGCTCAGGGACTACAGCAGTGAGTCCAGCTGATGGTGGGTTCTTGGTGGTATTCAGATCATCCTCTGCCCTTCCCATTCTCGTATAGAATGCAAATACTGTTTTTCGAATGCTCATTTTCTGGAAGAGGCCTAGGTGCCCTGCATATCTGCATTAAACCTGACACATGAGGCAGCATGGTCATCAGAATGGTGAGCAGGAATCTCACTAGGAAACACAACAGAAGCACAGGTTGCTGCTATTCCTGTATAGAGCACGTTCAGAAGTTGCTGAAATCAAGTACTGCATCTAGATTTGTAACTGGAGGTTGAGGTGGCTTGTTGGGAGCCGGCACCCACATTACGGGGCTGAAGCACAGATGCCTCTTGGGTCAAATATGCAAATTGACTCAGCACTATTCCTCACCCGCTGCTCCAGGAACTGGCCACACAAAGAACTGGTTAAAGGATTACTCACTGGAAACCCACACAGGAACTAGCTAATTGACTTCCTCGCCCTTGCGTTCCGAGGATGTTTTCACCTGATTACTACAGTTCTACCACCTTTGCCCCATTCACTCCCTTACTGCTTATAACCCTTTACCCTCCTTACAATAAACCAGACCTCGACAGCAGTTCTGCCTGGTCTCCCTCTCTCTGTCTCACCCGTTCTTCTTTCAGGCTGGATCCACTCCGGACCCACGAATAACTGAGTCCCTCCGGTAGGGACAGTGGCTGAGGAGTTTCCTACTGTGTGGCTGCTCCATGTCCTTCTTATTCACCAGCACACAGGCACGTGGTGGTTCCCATGTCTTGGCTATTGGGAATGGCACTGCTGTGACCATGTGAGCCAACGTCTGACACACTATGTCCGTTGGATCTGAATTCAGGAGGGTGATTGCTGGATCTCATTGAGCTATGTCTTTGTTTCATGAAGAGCTTCCATGTTGTTTTCCATAAGATCAGGATATTCATGTGTATGAATTTTGTTGCATGTTACTACCAGTAAAAATTCATTAGCTAAAAACAAGTACTGTGGGATAGACTGGACAGGCAACACCACAAACCTAGATATATCCCGAGTTTAACATCTCTCAGGACACAGTCCGCCAGGTTTCTGTCTGCGCCCAAGGCCTGGGCAGCTCTGCAGGTCTTCTGTGTGCCATCTCTGCTTACTAACCTAGAAAGATACCTATAAACATTCAAAAAGCTACAGAATGCCAAATATATTATACCAGAAAAGAAAATCTTCCTTCCACATAATAATCAAAACACTAAATGTATAGAACAAAGGAAGAATAATAAAGTTCCATTTTAAAAAAGCAAAGTATCAGGTAATAGTGATAAAAAACTGCATGGTAGCTCTGCGCCATCTTCTCTCCTGGAGGGACCAGACAGGCAACACCAGGTACACAGAGATATTCCGAGTTTAACATCACTCAGGACACAGCCCGCCAGGCTTTTGCCTGCCTGCAAGGTCTAGGCAGCTCTGGGGTCTTTTGTGTGCCAGCCCTATAGTGGGACATTTGCCCTGAAAGGTGATCTGCACTTGGAGGGGGTACCTGCAGCCTCCACCATCTTCACTCTTGGACAGGCCAGGCGGGCAGCATCAGGTACACAGAGACAACCCAAGTATAACAATGCTTCTGGTAAGGCAAACCAGGGCTCCAACAGAACCCAAGAGTAGGGCAGCCCATTAGCAATTTGTGCCAGGGGAAACCCATTCCTGCAGTGGTGCAGAAATAGCCTTACAGGCACACAGGAGGTTCAAGCACCAGCCAGTGACAACAGGACCAACTAACGCCAGAGATAACCAGATAGCAAAAGGCAAATGTAGGAACATTACTAACAGAAATCAAGGCAATATGGCAGCATCTGAACCCAATTCCCCAACAACAGCAAGTGCTGGATACCCCAACACTCCAGAAAAACAAGGTTTGGATTTAAAGTCACTGGTCATGATGCTGTTAGAGGAACATAAGAAGGACATAAATAAATCTCTTAAAGAAATACAGGAGAAAATGGATCAAAAGTTAGAAGCCCTTACAAGGGAAACACAAAAATCATTTAAAGAAATTCAGGAGAATATGGGTCAAAAGATAGAAGCCAATAAGGAGGAAATGCAAAAATCACTTAAAGAAATACAGGAGAACTTGGGTCAACAGGCAGAAGTCATGAAAGAGGAAACACAAAAATCTTTTAAAGAATTACATGAAAACATAAACAAGCAAGCGAAAGATCTGAGCAAAACCATCCAGGATCTTAAAACAGAAGTAGAAACAACTAAGAAATCACAAAGGGAGACAACTTTGAAGAAAACCTTGGGAAGAAATCAGGGGCCATAGATGCAAATATCAACAACAGAATACAAGAGATAGAAGAAAGAATCTCAGATGCTGAAGATACCATAGAAACCAAGGACTCAACAGTCAAAAAAAATGCAAAATGTAAAAAGCTTGTAACCCAAAACATCCAGGAAATCTAGGACACAATGAGAAGACCAAACCTAAGGATTATAGGTATAGATGAGAGTGAAGATTTACAACTTAAAGGGCCATCAAATATCTTCAACAAAATTATGGAAGAAACTTCCCTAACCTAAAGAGAGAGATGCCCATGAATATACAAGAAGCCTACAGAACTCCAAACAGACTGGACCAGAACAGAAATATCTTCCATCACATAATAATCAAAACCCAAAATGTACTAAACAAAGAAAGAATAGTAAGGGCTGTAAGAGAAAAAGGCCAAGTAACATATAAAGGAAGACCTATCAAAATTACACCAGACTTCTCACCAGAGACCATGAAAGCTAGAATATCCTGGATGGATCTCATGCAGACTCTTAGAGAACACAAATGTCAGCCAAGACTACTATACCCAGCAAAACTTTCAATCACCATAGATGGAGAAACCAAGATATTCCATGACAAAACCAAATTTATGCGATATCTTTCCACAAACCCAGCCCTACAATGGATAATAAGGGGAAAACTCCAATACAAAGAGGGAAACTACACCCTCAAAAAAGCAAGATAGAAACCTTCTCCCATCAAACCCAAAAGAAGATAACCACTCAAATATAAAAAATAACATAAAAAATGACAGGAAGTAATAATTACTATTCCTTAATATCTCTTAACATCAATGGACTCAATTCCCCAATAAAAAGACATAGACTAACAGACTAGAAAAATAAACAGGACCCTACATTTTTCTGCATACAGGAAACACCCCTCAGTGTCAAAGAAAAACACTACCTTAGAGTAAAAGGCTGAAAGACAATTTTACAAGCAAATGGTCCCAGGAAACAAGCCGTAGTAGCCATTCTAATATTAGATAAAATTGACTTTCAACCTAAAGTCACCAAAAGAGACACGGAAGGACATTTCTTGCTGGTCAAAGGAAAAATCCACCAAGAAGAACTCTCAATTCTGAAGCATTTGGAGCATCTAGCATCTATGCTCCAAATGCAAGGGCACCCTCATTTGTAAAAGAAACTTTACTAAAGCCCAAAGCACACATTGCACCTAACACAATAATTGTGGGTGACTTCAACACTCCACTCTCCTCAATGGACTGATCAGGAAAACAGAAACTAAACAGGAACACAGTGAAACTTATTGAAGCTTTGGACCAATTAGATTTTATATATATATATAAAACATTTCATCCTAAAAGAAAAGAATATGCCTTTTTCTCAGCACCTCATGGTACCGTCTTCAAAATCGACTATATAATTGGTCACAAGACAGACCTCAACAAATACAAGAAGATCGAAAGGTTTACTTTTAAATACTCGGCAAGTATGGGATTCAGTGGATTCTTCATCAGCTTTCCTGAGTGGAAACAGCAGCACCCATTCTGCACTGCTTACTCAGAAAGACATTCATTCTAAGGCACTGGGACACATTTTATGCTGGGAAGCCAGGAATTCAGGCGTGGATGGGGCCCAACCCGGAGCAATCTGCACTTTCCCCCTCTGGGGTTGTTAGGCAAAGCTTCTCTACCTCCCTCTCCTTCCCTCAGCATCCAAGACCCAGACCCTGTCCTGTAGCTGTCACAGTCAGTCACAGGCAGCCATGCAGACCACAGACTGCCTGGAAATGTAGTGTTGGCTTCTGAGGTTTCTCACAAGGGGCCTGATGGAAGATCGTGATCTGGGATGAATAAACCAGGCTGTCACCTGGCAAGTCAAACCACATCTTTTAAGATCAAACATAAAATGAAACCCATACTTTCTTGATGTGGGGTTGGGGGTGGGGCAAAGTACGATTCCCTTTCATGTCCACAGACGTGATGATCAGATGACCCTGACAAGGAAACAGGGGTGAGCTAATTTGGTCAGGAGGAGCAACCTGCTGACAGATAAGGCAGAGCCGGCAGGGGGAGTTCCTCAGAGTGGGGTCTGGCGGGGTCTGGCAGGGTCTGGCACAGACCATTAGTAGTGGCTTTTAAGTGATGTGTGGTCACGTACGTGCATCTTCACAGGCATGGCTGTATCTGGTGTATGGAAAAAACACACAGTCTTTTAACAGTGACGGTGTTTGTGTCTTAGAATTGTGGGTGATCTCATTTCCTTTTTTTAATTTAATTTAATTTTTAACCTATTCACTTTACATTATACTCACTGCCCCTCCTCCCTCCTGGTCACCCCCTCCCACAAACAACCCTTCCCCCATCTCCCACCCCCATCCTCTGAGCAGGTGGGGGCCCCTCTGGGTATTCCCCCACCCTGGCACATCAAGACTCTGCAAGGCTAGGCACTTTCTCCTTACTAAGGCCAGACAAGGCAGCCCAGCTAGAAGAACATATCCCACGGACAGGTAACAGCTTCTGAGATAGCCCCCATTCTGAGATAGCCCCATTCCAATTGTTTAGGACCCACATGAAGACCAAGCCGAACATCTGCTACATGTGTGCCAGGAAGTGGGGGCAGGAGGCTAGGTCCAGCCCGTGTCGTGTATGCTGAGTTTTAGCTTCTTTCCATAAAGAGAAAACACAGATGGGTTCCGTGTGTGCGTGTGTGTGTGTGTGTGTGTGTGTGTGTGTGTGTGCACGCGTGTGTGCGTGTGTGTGTGTGTGTGTGTGTGTGTGTGTGTGTGTATACTCTGAGGGGATAGATGTGTAGTAAAAGAGCCACGGAAGGTCATGGTTGTTAAACCTCATCAAGGATGGGGCTGGAGAGATGGCTCAGAGGTTAAGAGCACTGGCTGCTCTTCCAGAGGTCCTGAGTTCAGTTCACAGCAACCACATGGTGACTCACAACCATCTGTAATTGATCTGGTGTCTTCTTCTGCCCTGCAGGCCTACATGCAGGCAGAACACTGTATACACAATAATAAATAGATCTTTAAAAAAAAAACTCATCAAGGATGTCTGTTTCTTTGCCTCTGTGAGGTTTAAATTCTTTTCTGTAATAGAAAAAAAAAAATATCACAAAGCAGCTGAAGGATTTTTTAAAAATTTAACAGCTTAAAAGTCACACTGAAGAATTCCCCTGACTCGACTGGAGATTAATCACTGGAGAAATTAGTCAGTCAAATGATCACAGCAAAAAGAACCTGAGAGTCTGCTGTGGAGTCAACATTTTAATTGAGTAAAACGTTTAGATGATGTTGGGAGGGTGCATAGCCCCGTGGTTGGGTGCAGCATATGCTGAGGTCCTGGGTTCAGTCTCCAAAACAAGCAACAAACAAAAAATAATAACTAACTGGAGATCTTTACAGTCCAAGGTGACTCTGAAGCATACCAGGACAGTCTTCCTGGAGCCAGATGGATCCAGTTATGACCTCTGACCCTTTTTCACCTTATCCTCATGAGCCAACTATTAGATGGTTCAATTATTTTCTTTTCCTTCCTTCCTTCCTTCCTTCCTTCCTTCCTTCCTTCCTTCCTTCCTTCCTTCTTTCTTTCTTTCTTTCTTTCTTTCTTTCTTTCTTTCTTTCTATCTTTCTTCTTTTTTATTTTTGGATTGTCCTCCCATGCCAGGCAGTTGTGGCACACACCTTTAATCCCAGCACTTGGGAGGCAGAGGCAGGCAGATTTCTGAGTTCAAGGCTAGCCTGGTCTATAGAGTGAGTTCCAGGACAGCCAGGGCTACACAGAGAAACTCTGTCTCGAAAAACAAAAAAACAAAAAACAAAAAACAAAAAACAAAAAAAAAATTGTCCTCCCTCAAAATGCAAAACAAGACAAAAAAAAAAAGAAAGAAAAACAAAACAAGATAAAAATATCAGTGAGAACCGCAAGGTGAGTCTGGTTCATTCTACACATCCTAGCATAAGCTTTGTTCATATAACGCTGACCTCCCCACCTGGAGGCACTCCCTTGTTATTTTGGAACACGTGACATATGACGTCAAGCAGCATGCTCACTGCTGTATGCGACGAAGAGTCTTTCTTGAGTAAGTATGAGTGTGCTTTCCCAATACAAAGCCCCTTGCCGTCCTTGGCTGAGGGGGCACCGCCTGAAGACTTCTCTCCCGACTTGCTATACTGAGCCCTTCTTCATTCTTTGAGCTCCTGGCTTTACCTATGGGGTTTGTACTCAGATAGGGAAACCACTATCAAAAACAAAGTTACAGGCCAGTAAGATGGCTCAGAGTGTGAAGTTGACTCACTGCCAAACTGAGGGCCCAAACAGATTCCCGGGTCTCACGTGGTGGAAGGGAAGAGATGACAACTGTAGATTGTCCCCTGATTTCCACATACGCCCTATGACATGTGCATGCGTGTGCGTGTGCCTGCCTGCACAAGCAGGCGTGCACACACACACACACACACACACACACAGAGCTAAAAATGTGACTCAAAAAATGAACATAGTTACAGTAATTTAGAGACCTAAGTTGGTTCTCTTTTGTGCTTCTAGAATCAGATAACACTCCATTCTGTGAAGGAGAATAAATAACACTGTGGGCTAGCAGAAAAGGTTGGTTCTATAGAAGAAAGGGGCTGGAGAAAAAAAGAAACCAACCCCCCCCCAAAAAAAATGTGTTGGTTATGTCAATGTAACTTTCCTTGTACAGCTGAGACAGAAAGAGACACCAGTGGCTTGGCTACCAGCTTAGGTCAGGTTGGCCTCTGTGAGTAAAGATGAAAGCAGAGGAAACTTAAACATACCCATTGATACTGGTCTGTTCAGGAAACTTGGATGTTTTCTGGGTTTCGTCCCATTGGTACTGGTTGGTAAGTAGAACTAAGCACGGGTAAATCTCTCCCCATTCCTAGTCTGGTCTGTTGGGACCTAGCTTGCAATTCAATGCTGTGCTGTTTCAGTTCTTCTAAGCATCCTGCAATGTCTGGTTCATTCGGCTGTCCAGACACTTCTCCAGAACAGGACCTGGGAATACAACATACAAAAGAATAAACTCTAAATTAGCTTTTCTCAACCTGTGGGTTGTGACCCCTTGGAGGGTTCAATGACCCTTTCACAAGCGTCACCTAAGACCATCTGCATATCAGATATTTACATTATAATTCATAACAGTAGCAAAATTACAATTATAAACAGCAATGAAAATTATTCTATGTCTGAGGTCATTACTGTGTGAGGAACTGTATTAAAACGTCACAGCACTATGAAGGTTGAGAATCACTGCCTAAATCCTCACAGCCTGGAGGCCAGCTCTCTCCTAAGTAACAATAGCTGCCAGATAGGGTAAGTGACCTGATATTGGTACACAACGACACTCAGTGAACTTCCTCTGATGTAGCCTATTCAATGGGAGACTCAACACATCTCTAGTGCCCAAGATGTTCTTGCTTTCACAGACTTGGAGAATTACAGTGGAAAAGACCATACTTTGACCCAAATGTCATCAGGTTTCCCCTGCTGACCCCAGCACTAACCTCCATCCTTGCTGGATGGGGTCACTCCAGGGAAGTCTTCCACCTCCGAATGACTTCAGCACACACGCTGAAGACCCTGACTAGAACTTTGTGATTGTGGGGAGATGAGCTGTTGCAGATTAAAGGCCAAAATTTTCATGAGTCACTTTCCGTTCCCTTACTAGTCACTTACTGCCACCCCCTGAAGCCGACCTTGAGGCAACTCGTGGAGTGTGTTGCTGAACTCAGCCACTCCACACCCTAAAGCTAAGACCTTTGAGACCCGGTTCCGCCGTGGCCCCTCTCATCATGCCCCTAATGAGTTGTTATCAAGTGAACTGCTTTGTAGATTTTGTACTATGAAATTTTATGTAAACTATTCCATGGCAGAACATGTCCCTCAGAGTCATCTGAACCTGTGATCCCAGGCCATGCTCACTCATGTGGTTCACAGTAACCCATCCCCTATTCCCTTTGAAACGGAGCTGTTTTATGTGGACCAAGGATGCCCACCTTGACCTGCCCTCAACAATGAACTTAGCAACTCACTTTAACCTTAACTTTGATACTCCCTTTTACTGATTTTCTAGGCATACCTACCCAATGGTTTAAAATTTCTACTGCTATTTGTTGGAGTTGAGTTCAACTTGGCAAAGTTTCCTTGATGTCGTGCCTCTACCTATCACCATGCCCCTAACACATTAAAACTCCAAGATGAGACCCCTGATATCTACAAAAGAGTTCATTGAGCTTCCATAGATGTTAACCAGGGATAAACAACTACAGTATAGTTTGCTTTGAATTCTTTGAGACTGTCATACATGTATGATGTAATAAGAACACAGTCACCCCCATCTCCCACCAACTATCCCTGGATTCTCACCAGTGTGTTCCCCTCCCAGCACCATGCCCTCTCCCCCCTCTTCCTCTTTTGAGAATACTGTGCTGGCTAGTTTTATGTCAACTTGACACAATCTAGAATCATTAGGGAGGAGGGAGCCTCAGTTAAGAAAATGCTTCCATAAGATCCAATTGTGGGCAAGATGGAAGGTATTTTCTTAACTAGTACTTGATGGGGATGCTCTAGCCCATTATAGGTGGTGCCATGTCTAGACTGCTGGTCCTGGGCTCTATAAGAAATCAGGTGAGCAAGCTATGAGGAGCAAGCCAGTAAGCAGCATCTCTCCATGGCCTCTGCATCAGATCCTGCCTCTAGGATCTTGCCCTGCTTGAGTTCCTGTTCTGATTTCTTTTGCTAATGAACAGTAATGTGAAAGTATAATCTGAATAAACCCTTTCCACCCCAAGTTGGTCAAGGTATTTTGTTGCAGTAATAGAAACCCTAACTAAGACAACTGTCATGTCTGAGTGTTGTATTTACAAGCTTTTCACCTCTTCCTCCATCCCTACTTTTGTGTGTGTGTGTATGTGTGTGTGTGTGTGTGCATTTTTAAAAAAAAAAAAAAACTAATGGACTCACAGAAGCTGTGGTTAACTGCATAAGACCTGCACAAAATCAAATAAAGCCAGCCAAGGTTCCAGCATAGATAAGGAACTCGAGATCACACCTGTAACTAAGGAGCGATTCATAGCTGTTGCCTGCGGGGGAGTGAGAGTCCTTTTTCTTCTGGCTTGTGGACACTGGTAGGCTGCCCATGCTCTGGTGGATGGCTCCACATCCCCACACAGCTGCATCACTTTGTATTCATTGTGAAAACATCTAATGGACTGAAAGGATGGAGTAGGAACTGGAGGTGTGAGTCCAATTGGAAGTGTGCCTGGAGGTGTGATTCCAGTCAGAAGTATGCCTGGAGGTGTGATTCCAGACAGAAGTATGCCTGGATGTGTGATTCCAGTCAGAAGTGTGCCTGGATGTGTGATTCCAGCAGAAGTGTGCCTGGAGGGGTGAGTCCAAGCCTTCTTACTATGTGCAAGAGCTAAGGTCCAGCAACAGAGTGAAGAAAAATTGAAGCTTTATCATGGACCTTTGAAACAAGAAGCATGAGGTATTTACATAAAACCTACATTGCCAGCAGGATTATGACACAAGGGAAGTTTTGGAATAAATGGCAGTCCAGAGGATAAGCAATTATTCCTTCTGGATTGGCTAGAGTTGTGAGCAGGATTCAGGGGTTCCTAGATACTTAAGATTTTAACACATTCAAAAGCATGAATTACATATGACCCACTCTTGTAATCCCAGCACTAAGAGGACTAAAAAGGGAGATGTTCAAGAGACAGGTGAAGCCCTGTCTCAAAACAAGTGGACTGGAAAGATGACTGCTCTTCCAGAGGACCCTGGTTCAGTTCCCATCACCCACAGGGTGGCTCAAAACCATCTGTAAGTCTACTTCCAGAGGACCTGACTGCCTCTTCCAGCCTATGGGCCCTGCACACACATAGTGCACAGACATACATGCTGGCAAACACTCACACACACGAAATAAAAATAAATATATTTTTTAAAATCCAACTGTCTTCAGGTGCATAGATTACCGCTGTCCTTCAGATATATCCACCTGGATGTCAGAATGTAAAGTTATCATTATGATCCTTACAATGCCTCTCCCACAGAGCTCTAGGACAGAGCTCAGTTCTTCCCACCCTTTGCTGAACTGCAGTTCAAAACAAACACCTGAGATTACCGTGTGCTAAAGAAGTGGCTCTCACCCTTCCTAACACTGTGAACCTTTGATACAGTCTGTCATGTGGTACTGACCACCAGCCACAACATTATTTTCATACTTCATAACGGTAGTTTTGCTACTGTTGTGATTCGTAATGTAAATAAGTACCTGTGTTTTCCGATGATCTGAGGCAGCACAGATCAGTGCTGTGGTCACTGGTCAGTGGACCCCCAATGGTTGAGAGAACCACTGGGTTAAAGTCCTGGTGAGAAGCTCCTAATTATTGGGTGGCTTGCACAATGGCTCCCTACAATGTCTATGTCCTGCCCCGCAGAGCCTGTGGACTGTTATGTCAATGGCCAGGAGTAAGGAGGTTGCACATTGAATTTAGGTTGCTAATCAGACAACCCTGAGATCAGAAAAGTGTCCTGGATTCTTCAGGTGGGCCCAATGTAGTCTCTAGAGTCCTAAAAGAGGGAAGCAGGAGAGACCTTGCAGGTGAAAGTGGCCATAGACCAAGGAAAGCAGAAGCTGGGAACACGGCTGCTTTGCCCCTCTCCAGACTACCAGCACTGTGATGTAATCCAGCCGACCTCCAGATGTGTGAAATGATGCCTCTGGGTCATGTGAAGTCTGGGTCTCTGGGTCTGTGGTAACACACTACAGCAACAACAGGAAACCATTGTGCTCGCCCTCTCAGGGTCTCGGCTTCCTAATGTGTGGGAGGAGGTTCCCCAATCTGACAGTCGACAGTCACAAGTCTTCCTGAGCCATGAAAGAATTGTTCAAACCAAAAGACAGTGGGTTCAAACCATGGCCACTTCTGAAAAACCTCACATGCTGCTGGGAACTGGCAGTCATGAAACTTAAACACTGCAAAGGCAAATCAGATAAATCCAAGATGTCAACACATTAAAAGGGCCACTGCCAGGCCTCCTTTAAAAGAGAGACATACATACACAGACATATATAATCACCTATCCTGAGTGCTGGAGTTATAGGAATGTACCACCATGCTCCTGTGTGTGTGTGTGTGTGTGTGTGTGTGTGTGTGTGTGTGTGTGTGTTTAGGCCTTTCTTGGGGCTGTAGAGATGGCTCAGCAATTAAGATCCATTACTGTTTCCGCAAAGGACCCATGTTTAATTACTAGTCCCCACATCTATATCTTTAAGTACAGGGAACCTGATGCCCTTTTCTGAGCTCCTGAGATTCTTACACATGTGAGATACACATCATGCACTCAGATGCACACACACACACACACACACACACACACACAGATGAACATTAAATATTTCTTAAATATTACATATTAAGGCTGTCACTGTTTTAGTGTGGTGGAACACTTGACTATCAAGTATTATGCCTTGGCTTAATCTCCAGCACTGACAATTTTTCTTAAAAAAAAAAAAAAAGTAAATAAAATAAAACATATTTCTAGATGACATGAATCTAAAGGGACTCAGTATCACCAAATGTGACTTGTCATACTAGAAATACAAATGTGGTCTTAAAAGGTATTTTTAAAAAGATTTTACATATTTTATTTTAATTATGTGTTTTGCCTGTGTATGTCTGGTCACTGTGTATATACAGTGCCCTCAGAAACCATAAGAAGGTTAGAGATCCCCTGTTATTGAATTAGAGAGTTGTGAGCCACCATGAGGGTGCCGGAATTGAACCTTTGTCCTCTGGAAGAGCAGCCAGTGCGCTTAATGGCTGAGCCAATGCTCGAGCCCATTAACAGTTTTATAAGAAGTTTAGGAAGTATTGTGAATTCTCTCATGATTTCAGAACCTAATTGTGTGGCAGAATGTCCTTGTCCTTGAGAACTGCATGATGAGTAGTTTCAGAATGAGCTGTGTAAATATTAAAATATATATCACGAATATTAATAATTGTTTGATCTGCATGGTGGTTCAGAGGTCCTTGTTCTACTGTCTGCCTGGGTGTTTGGATATTCTACGATTAAAAACTAGGGAGAAGGGAATGGATGAGTGGCTCAGAGGTTAGGAGGTCAGAGGTTAGGAGGTCAGAGGTTAGGAGGTCAGAGGTTAGGAGGTCAGAGGTTAGGCGGACTATGGTTCTTGCAGACAACCAGCATTTAGTTGCCATCCTGAGTGTCTGGCAGCTCACAACCACCTAAAACCCACGCTCCAGGGCAGCTGACACCCTCTTCCGGCCTCCTCAGGTGCTTGTGCACACATGCACATACACGTGTACACACATATACATGCAACAATGAAAATAAAATAAAATAAATCTTAAGAAAAAACTGTGGAATATGTAATATCTAAAATATATTTACATGAAAACTTAAAAATTAAATTTTAAAAAAGCTAAGGGAATTTGTTTCTAAAGCTATTCATAAGTACTTATTCAACTCTTATTCAAAACCTTACATTTTAGTTTTAAATTCCTTTTATAGAGTTTTCTTTCTAAAATTAATTGTATCCCCAACTGTATAAAAAAAACTAGTAAATAAAATTAATAGTACTGTTGGTAATGTAGTCCAGTGGTAGAGTGCTTGCCCAGTACATCTAAGGTCCTATGTTCAAATGCTAGCCCTTCTCCCACCAAAAAAGAAAAAGAAAAAATTAATTGCAGTAGTTCAAATTTTGGCAAATGTGATCACATGTAAAATAGCTTTAGTGCATTTCCAGTTAGAAAGCTCATGGCATAGGATGATGTCATTCTACGTACCAAGGGAAACTGCCTCCCTCCAGACGAAGACCAACTTGGTAGAGGGGGAATTTTTGGTCTCAGCAACTCATAGATTTCATTTCTTGATTTTTGCCAACAAAACGGATAAAAATGAAACTCTAAAAATAAAAATGGAAACTTATGGACAAGTGAGAAAGGCAATCAGGACCACTATTACCTATACCTCAACATCCCATACACCATGGGAGACAGACGCCCCTAGAAGTTAGTCATCAACTCTAAAGGCCCAGAGCTGAGCCACCTCTTTTTTGTTGTTTTTGTTTTTGTTTTTGTTTTTTTGATTTGTTTATTTCGAGACAGGGTTTCTCTGTATAGCCCCAGCTGCCCTGGAACTCACTCTGTAGACCAGGCTGGCCTCGGAACTCAGAAATCCGCCTGTCTCTGCCTCCCAGAGTGCTGGGATTACAGGTGTGCACCTGTACAGCCACCACGCCCGGCTAAGCCACCTCTTTCTTACTAACATATCCATAAGAAGCTGTAACAGGGAATAAAGGAACAACATCCTAATTGGTCTAAGGATAAGAACTGGTTAAAAGTAAGATAAAAAGACAGATATACACAGGTTCTTTTAAATATTATGATTTCTATTTGTATTGAAACAACTGCCAGATGTGGTGGGTGGCATGCGGGGCTGGAGAGCTGGCTCAGCGTTTAAGGACAGGAATGGCCGGCCCTTGGGAACACCCCAGTCCAAACTCCTCATCTGTAACTCCAGTTCCAGGGACTCCCAACACCCTCCTCTGAACTCTGCAGAGCCGAGTGCATACGTAGAGTGCATACACACGCACAGGCAAAACACATATACACATAAAATAATAAAATAAATATAGCTAAAAACCAAGTGTGAGTTTCCATGCCTGGGTTCAAATAATAATAATAAAAATCATTTTAAAAAATCAAATCAAATAAAATCCAAGCAGCCCAGCGTGGGAGGAGAAAGGCAGACAGAAACCCGTGGACCTCCATGCCACCATGGACCTGCCCTTCAGCGCTCAGCACAGTGCGGGCATAGACAACCCACTTGCTGCAACCACAGGCAGCACGGATGGAAGATGTCACCCAGGGACCCGCAAACTGCATGCCCAGCCCGCAGCGGGAACCATCCCAACGAGTGAGAATGCGGTGGTCAGATGGGAGAGACAGAGAAGTGCGGCGGCGGCTTGAACATCATGAAGAGAAATGGAGCTGGAGACTCAAGGGTAGAGAGGAGAAGCCTGTTGCGAGTGGCCAGCCCCGCCACCTGAGACCACAGAGAGGTCCCAGCTGAAGCTGCTGCCGGGGGCCATGTCTGAGTCCATGGCTGTACAGCAGCAGGGGCCAGGTCAATGTCTGCGTGTCTGTGGCTCATATTAACCACTAGAGAACATGGGACGTTCCCGGTAGGGGCAGCTGCCGGGGAGCACATGGGTGTCTAGGGTCTATGCACAACTGCCCCCCCTTTGCTGGAGGTGGCATTCTCGGGAGCTTGCCCGTCTTTAACTGGTGGCCGCACTCTGGAGAGCAGAGCCTGCATCTCAGCCAGGCAGCACAGTGGAGCTGACCCTGGAAGCACAGGTGAGAGTGGGCTAGCCTCAGGGCATGAGATCAAGATCACAAGAGTTGACTGCCTCCTGCTGAAGGAGGCTTTGGGGGGCTAGCCGCAGCACGCTGGGGAAGGCGCCCTGGTGCCTCAGTGAGGTAGAGCTGGTGGGCTGAGCAGCTCAGTTACCACCCAGGCCCGGAGTCAGGGCTCTGAGTTGGCCCATCCCAAAATCTATACTTCCTGAGAACAGTTGGCACACGTGAAAGGGCCAATCCTGCCGATGTAAAGCTTCAGGGTCGTCATGACACAAGGCAGCAACAGACTAGCCAGGAGGAGGCCGGCGAGGGTTCTGGTGCCACAGAAGCCAGTGATCTGGAACCACACCAGGGACTCGTTGCAATGAGCACTTCCGAGTGAAGATGTGTGCACACAGATAAACTGTGGGACACGCTGACATACTACAGCTTCCACCATGAGACGCTTTCTATGCTTGTGTGTGTGTGTGTGTGTGTGTGTGTGTGTGTGTTTTATTTTAGGGGGGATTTGCAAGGCTGGAGGGCAGATATGAGGGATGGGGAGATCAACAAGACTGGGGTGCATGATGTGAAACGAAGAATCAGTAAAAAGTTTTTCTTTTAATCTGTATCTTCATTGATAGAGAAAATTAATTTAAATGGGCCATAGAAACCATAGCCAGGAGCTCTGCTGCCACCTGGTGGAGTTTATATGAATTTCAGGAGAAGCCTGCGAAGAGTAGAGAAATTCCTTCTAAGTTTTCCTTTCATAATTTTTATTTTGTACTAATACATAAAAATTTTATTTTTCTTGTTAGGATGAGGGTAAAAGTGTAAGGAGAGAAAGGGACTTGTTAAGAATGGGAATAAAAAGAACAAAATCTAATAAAAATACACAAAAGACATGAACAAATAATTTGCCATTCCATGAGTGTAGTGAGCAGGTTCCTTTCCTGACGGACTGCAAGCAGACTTCTATGTTACTGCTCTGATTTTTTTTTTTTATTGAGACAGGGTCTCTCTATGTAGCCCTGGTTGTCCTGGAACTTAATGTGTAGAAGAGGCTGGCCTGGAACTCAGAGATCATCCCCTCTCTGTCTTCCAAGCACTGGGTTTAAATGTGTGTGCCACCACTGCCTGACTTCACTGCACTACTTTTAACACAAAAGATTTAAAGTGGCTGGGTAGATGGCTCCGTTGGTAAAGCGGTTTCTGTGCAAGCGCGAAGAAGACCTGCGTTTTTTATCCTCAAAGCTTTTGTAAAGGCTGGGTAAGGTAGCACGTCTATAATCCCAATGTTTCTACAGGGAGGTGGGAGCACTCGGGGCAGCTGGGTCCCCTTGCTCAGAGATAAAACAACAGAGACCTGACTCACAACAACGTGGAAATCAAGGACTAAGAGTCAGGGTTCTCCTCTGACCTCCACACCCACTCTGCCGCGGACTTCTGGAGAGTCTTGGGATGGGGGGTGTGGTGAAAAGAGAAACAATAGCAAGCCTCAGGACCTTCTGATGTGGACGGTTTTAAGCCACCCCTGTGGCTTAAAAAATGGAATAGGTAAGAAAGTTGTGAGTCTCCAACATGTAACAGAGTCAGACTACAACTTTCTAAGATAAACAGAAGTTGAAGCAGAGAAGATACACGCCCCCCCCATGCCCTGCGCCCTGCACCCCACGCCCCACCCCACCTCAACCCCCACCCTCCACGCAGCAATTTTCCAGCTTGCACTCGTTCATATCTGGCTTTGTACATAATAGAGTAAGCATATGGGCTTCTCTTTGGGGAGAAAAAAATCTGCTTTTGGTTTTTGTGATCCCTTGATAACTCTATGGTAGCTCAGCTTGACAAGGACAAGCCATGTGCCAACCGCCAACTTGGTGACAGTGCTGTCTATCCAAGCTCTCTGGAAGATTCTCAAGTGATAAAAACTAAAGTTTACTAATAGATTCGGACACTATTTTGTGATGACGTCTCTTGAAGATGGCAACATGCTTTCTTGGACGGTTCAGAGCACGACTGAATGGCTGTCAGTCTAGAGCACGACTGAATGGCTGTCAGTCTAGAGCACGACTGAATGGCTGTCAGTCTAGAGCACGACTGAATGGCTGTCAGTCTAGAGCACGACTGAATGGCTGTCAGTCTAGAGCACGACTGAATGGCTGTCAGTCTGCCACAAGTCCGCCACTCAGAACACGGGGAGTTTGATTGCACTTCTCCCACATTTCCGCCAAACTCCAAGGGTGGGAAAGCATTATCTGAGATGTGGGAAAACTGGTTGGGGGGGGCTGGCCCTGTGACGAGGCTGGGGCCATGGGGTTCTCAGACTCTTGGACATCCAGGTGCCGCTGGGAGTCGCCGAAGAGCCAAGAACAGAGGAGGCCGACTTGGTGGCAGTGGTGACTGGGAGCGTAGAGAGGCCTTCTATGGGAGAATTAAGGTGCGGCTCTGTAGTCAAGGCCTTCTCCATGGTTCCCCACGGCAGATCTTGATGAAAGAGACAGTCCAGGGTTCTAAACAATTATTGGTTGTTCATGGTGGGAAATGCATGCATAATGTACCAGATCCCCTTCTCGGGGCAGACCTGAGATTAAATACCTTCTGCAGGGAGAAATATTTAGGAAGGGAAGCTTATTGGCTAAGCCCTCCTGGCCTCTAGGTACCTCCTTAGCATGGAGAACTCTGATCCGGGCCACAGGTTGCATTTCCTTATGTGAGAAGCATGGCACGTGTTCTAGATGAGGAATCTGGCAGGAGTCTGGAGTCACCTAAGCCTCGGGTGTGTGCCCACTGAGTCTCCGGGTCTGTCGCCTCTTTCTAACCAAACTTCCTGGCATTACTGTCCTACAATTTCTCCTTTTTTTTTTTTTTTTTTTTTTTTTTTTTTTTTTTTTAATAAAAGAGAGGTGTCACTGGAGTGACTGTGTCATTTGCAGTGAAAATTTGGGGTGGGGTGGAAGTATCAAAATAAAAGACACCGCAGGCCGGAGGGGCAGCTCAACAAAAGCCAGAGGGGTAAGGAGGGGTGAGCATGGTCTGATTTTTGACCTATAGGGGCCCTTAGGCTGGGCTAGGCAGATTCCTGGTCTGAAACATATGCCACAAATGGCCTAAAAGGAATGTGTATATATATATATATGAAGTATAAAGTACCTGGTTTTGGCCAAAAACCAATTTTGGACCCTAAATCACAGACAGAGGTGGTCCCCTTGTAATCACATGTTGCTTCCAGCATTGTGGTGGATATTTGTTTTCTTTAAGATTGTTTCCGACCTGCTGGCTGCTTCCAGCAAATGGTTAACACCCCCACCCCACCCTCCCACACACTATTGTAGGTCAGGGCCATTGAAGGGCACATAATGTAAGATTAGAGCTGTGCGTTTAGCATAGGTGGGAAACAAACTAGAAAATTCTATTAGGGAAGATCTTTGGTGCTAGAAAGTGTTTTGAGGATGAGAAGAATTGCTGACATGGTAACAAGAAGTAATGTTACATAGTCCGGAAGGCAATGTTACATAGTCGGGAAGGCAATGTTACATAGTCCGGAAGGCAATGTTACATAGTCCGGAAGGCACGAAGCACCTTCCACTGCTTAGCCATAGACCAACAAGTGGCCTGGGAAGGATTTTATCTGAAACACCTCTCACCTTCAGAGTCTGAGCTTCTGTCAGGCCTGCAGCCAACTTAAGAATATGCCTTGAGACCATGTCTAACTACAGACTCCCCGTTTCCCCAGTGTGTGCTTGCCCCGTATAACCTTAACAGGACTTAAAGAAACAATGTGGCCAGTCTTACTATGACCACATTGCTTATCCAACCGATGCTAAATGCACAGCTTTAATCTTAAACTCTGTGCCCTTCAATGGCCCTGACCTACACCATTCTGGGTCTCTTGGGGTCAGTAACTTCCTCTCTTATAAAATTCTGTTAATGTATTTTTTCTATAGAAAATTCCTCATTTCTTCCCCATACCACATTTTCTGTGCTGCTCAAGAAATACAGAACGAAAAGCCCTTTGTTAAGGGCAGACAGACATCAGACATACACAAAAGATAGCCCCAGATGGTAGACAGACAGAAGGCAGAGGGAAAGAAATGCATAATTTAAACTTAGGCTTGCTCTTGGTCTAAACGACTGCAAAAGGAAGAACTGATTTTATTCCGACTGTGACACCAGAGCATAGCTGTACTTGAAGAGATTTTCTTTGATGGAACTTAGAGCTACATGGAGATGGGTAGTTTTTTTTTTCCCTAGAAGAACCAGATAACAGTATATTCAGCTTTACAAGTTACACGCGGTGCCAGCTATTCAGCTTGGCCCAACAGTACAAAGGCAGTGACTGCCAACACGTAAGCAAATGGCCTGGCTGCTTCCACGAAGCTTTAGGTGTGGACACTGAAATTGAAAGTTTACATCTTTTTCATGTTTTATAAAACAATATTCTTCTTTGGATTCCCTCCCCTGTCATTTGAAAATGCCAAAACTGGGACCTGGAGAAACGGTTTTGTGGTTAGTTATCTAACACCCTTGTGGGGGACCCAAGCTCAATTGCTAGAACCCTACCAAGAGGCTGACTTCATCTCCAAGGAATCCAAACACCCTCTCCTGGACTCCACATGCACTTCTCTCTCTCTCTCTCTCTCTCTCTCTCCCCCCCCCACCCCCAGTGGAGTCACATGCCTTTAATCCCAGCACTCATGAAGAGGCAAAAAGAGGTGTGTCTGTGAGATTGCCTCTAGCCTGGTCTACAGAGTGAGTGTGGGGCAGCCAGGGTTACACAGAGAAACACTGTCTCAAAAAAAAAATTAATTAATTAAATTAAAAAGTCTTTAAGATACAAAGCCTATTCTTAGCTCAAGGGGTATTAAAAAATAAAGAGTTGGACTGGATTTAGCATGTGATGCAGACGTTAGGCCCAGGGCCGGCAGTTCTCTAAACTCTGCTCCATCGTGCTATCTCTGTGGCTGAATCGCTCTAGTTTTCCCTGTTTAAGAACGTGGGGATTGGACTCCTTTTTACGGCATCTTGCACCCTCTTTTCCATGTCATTTTTAAGTGCCTTTTAGAGAAGAATTAAAAAGACATCACATCCTGTACATAGCTGCTATTATTCTTAGAGGGTTACCTTAATTCTCCCCAGGACATCGGAAAGTCTGAACATCTTGCAGGTGTTTAGGATTGAAAATTTCCAGCGGTAAAACCCTTCTTTGTGCTGTTGAGGCTTTCTAGGAACTCTAGATGAGAATAACTAATTATCAAACTTCTCAGAACAACAAGTTCCAGGTAAAACCTCCGTCTGACTTCCCCTCACGTCTGTCTTTCTACGTCAGTGGTTCGCAACCTGTGGTTTACAATTGTTCTGGGGATCGAGAGACCCTTTCACAGGGTCGACTGAGACCACTGACCAAGCCCACTCAGCCAGTCAACAGGTTCTCCAGCATGGATCAAGAGACGATTAGACAATGCTGCAGCAGAAGTCCAGTCAGTTCTGAGACTGAGGGCGGGTTTATTTTTTCCCAATCTACTTTTATACCATTTTAATTACACTCGAGTATTAAGGACAATAGTAGTACAATGAGGGACAAGCAAGATAATAAACACAAATAGTCCAGGAACAACAAGGCAGTAAGCAAAGTCCCGTGATTAATCCCATGACAGTTGTTTCCAAGGGCTTGTCAGAGGGACCAAAATACCTGAGGCCACTTCTTTGTCCAAGCCCAAAATTCTTGCCTGAAGCCTACCTCTTTTGTTCCACCCTAACATTAAAATTCCTGCCTGAACCTACTTCCCTATTACAGCCTAAAATTAGATTCTTGCCTGAACTTACTTCCTTGCCATGGCCTAATGTCAGATTCCTGCCTGAAGACCACCCATTTCCTTGTCCATGGCCAAAGTCAGATTCCTCCTGACAAGCGTTTCTCCCAAAAAGGCTCTCCACAATCTACATACCAGATATGGACTGCAATGTATTATGATTTGTAACAGTAGCAAAAATACAGTTATAAAGTAGCAACAAAAATAATTTTATGACAGGGGTCTCCACAACATGAGGAACTATATTAAAGGTTACAACATAAGGAAGGTTGAGAACCACCATTCTATATGATCAAAATACAATGTATGAAAAGGATCATGGTCCATATCTTGCTCTTCACCCCTGTTTACCAGAGACCACAAGAGCCCCACCTTCATCACACAGCTGAGCTGTCACACAGTACTTGTGGTTAGAACAGACACGATAGCAAGATGGTGGGAACTTGTACTTCCCACGACTGTGCAAAATGTCTTAATTATAGGCAGGTGGAAGTGACCAGAGACCTAGCACAGTTCCTAAGATGACAGGGACTGCAAATGTCTCATCTCCACAGAACATCTTTCACTGCCAAGGGGCCCTCATTAGGAAAGAGGAGTCCTGGGACTGTGAAAGCTGAACGCCCCAAATGAGATGGGGCCTCAAAGCTTCTGGCCATGATGCCTCTCGCCTGGACCTAGCTGACGCAGATTCTTTGGGTTTGCTAGCACCTTTGTTCCTTCCAGCCCTCAGAGACTTTTGTGCATTTGGCCGTTTCCTTCCCCTAAGCTGAGGAAGATATTTTCAAATTCCATGTCATTTCAGGCAGACTCCTTGTATGTCGCTTCCTCTCCGTTCTAGACTTAATCTCTCTCCTTTTTAATTTTTTTTTTAATGTGCACTGGTGTTTTATCTGCATGTATGTCTTTGTAAGGATGTTTTATCCTGGAGTTACAGACATTAAGTCTGGAAGAACAGTCAGTTCTCTTAACCATTGAGCCAGATTCCCAGCCCCTAGACTCTTTTTTGTTTGTTTGTTTGTTTGTTTGTTGTTTGTTTGAGACAGGGTTTCTCTGTATAGCCCTGGATGTCCTGGAACTCACTTTGTAGACCAGCTGGCCTCGAACTCAGAAATCTGCCTGCCTCTGCTTCCCAAGTGCTGGGATTAAAGGCATGAGCCACCACTGCCCGGCCTGGCCCCTAGACTCTTAGGTGGAATCAGAATCTCTTTCTTGAGTGGACTCTCTTAAGCAGAATCAGAACATCTGTCTAACTGTTGTCTGATATGTCCATCCCTCTCCTCAAACAATGAGGACAAGCTGACCACAGCCACGAAAAGAGATAAGGCCACAGAGAGGTCAAAGGATAAAACAACTTGTGAAAGAATATGCTAAGAACACTAGCAATGAAAACGGTAAAGACAATGTGAACCATGCAATCATAATTTTATGCTATCCAGACACCAGTCCCTCGGTGTGTAGAGGGGATCGACCCCAAGACTTCTGAGTGCTCCACAATCTTTGGTGCTCAAGACATTTATATGAAATGACATAGTATTTGTATATAACTTACACACATCCTCCCATAGGCATTTAATCATCTCCAGATTATGTTAATATCTAATACAGTATAAATATTATGTAAATCATTCTTACATTATTCACAGAAAGATAATTTTAAAAAGCCTCTGCATGTTCAGTACAGAGCTACTTTTCCAAATATTTAATTTTATTTTTATTTGTGTGTGTGTGTGTGTGTGTGTGTGTGTGTGTGCCCATGTACCAAATTGATGCAAAACCCATAGAGGCCAGAAGAGGGTGACAAATCTCAATTTGCAGTGACAGGTTTTTGAGGTTTTTGTGTGATACCCAATGTGGGTTCTGAAATCCAAACCCAGGTCCACTGCAAGAGCAGCAAGTGCTCTTAACCACGGAGCCCTCTCCCCAGCCCCATTTCCCAAATCTTTTTAATCTAAAGTCTGTTGAATCTACATATGTAGAACCTGAAGATAGGGAGGGTCAGTGGTACTTGGATGCAAAAAAAAAAAAAGGGGGGGAGGGGGGCTGGAGATCTCCCACCAGAATTTAGTAGGTATGGTTCTTTCTTTTTTTTAAATATATGTCTCTGCAATGTTCATGATATCTGTATAGTCTGAGAAATAAAGTAATTGGGGGAGTTGTTATTGATGGTGTTGTTTGGGTCTCAAGACATTCCATGTAGCCCAGGCTGGCCTTGAATTCACTCCGTGGGGATCTTGAACTTTTGGTCCTCCCAACGATCTCCCAAGCAGTGGGATTACAGGTCCACCACACTTGGTTTTGTGCTGGGCTGGAGATCAGAGCTATGGCTTTCCACAGGGCACTCTGGCAGCTGCGCCACAGCACTAGCCCCTAAACAACTGCCTTTTCATATTTTAATTTATTTACTGGGAGGAGGCATTCCTGCGTCATGACACATGTATGGAACAGGGCAAGCTCTCTCACCTGCTAAGCCATGGTGCTGACCCAAAAGCAGTGTTATTTAAACATCTGACATGACTCAGCAGAGAAAGGCACTTGCAGCCAAGCCTGATGACCTCAGTGACCTGAACTCACACAGCGGAAAGAACCCAACAGTTTGAGGTGTCCACTGTCTTCCACATGGATGCCATGGCGTGTTAGTGTGTGCACACCTGCTTGGCACATACACTTAAATACACATGAATAAGTGTAAATTTAAAACTAAATACAAGGCTAAAATACAGTTAGTCAAGGTGGCCCGTGCCTACAATCCCAGCCCTTGGGAAGCTGAAAGAGGAGAATCGTGAGTTTGAGACCAGCTATGGAGCAAGTTCAGAGTAGCCTGTGCTACATAGCTATGACTCTGTCTCATAGTAAACAAACGAGGGCTGGAGAGGTGTGTACGCAGTTAAAAGTTCTTGCAGAAGATCCAGGGTTCAGTTCCCAGAACCCACCTGGAAGCTCATACCTGTCTATAACTCCGATTCCAAAGAATCTGACGCCCTCCTGTGGCCTCCACGGGCATCATGCATGTGGTGTGTTTATAGACACGCAGGCAAAACACTCATGCATATAAAATGTAAATGAAAAAAATCTTCAAAAATAACTGAGCAAATCACTAACTAGCTGAAAGAATTTACCATGTTGGAGACCATCTCAGACTGTGAGTGGACATCCTTGTTCATCAAATAAACCTCCACCATAGTTCAATTTCCTGGCTGTTGCATGAAAAATTAACAAAGTTGTAAGTCGAGGCTGGAGCGATGGCTCAGTGGTTAAGAGCACTGACTGCTCTTCCAAAGGTCCTGAGTTCAAATCCCAGCAACCTCATGGTGGCTCACAACCATCTGTAATGAGATCTGACGTCCTCTTCAGGTGTGTCTGAAGACAGATACAGTGTACTTACATATGATAAATCTTGTGGCCAGGGCGAGCAGGGCCGGAGCGAGCAGAGCTCCTGAATTCAATTCCCAGCAACCACATGATGGCTCACAACCATCTGTACAGCTACAGTGTACTCATATACATTAAATAAATAAATAAATAAATCTTTAAACAACAACAACAACAAAACAAAGTTGTAAGTCACTGACACATTCATTTCAGACCCAAAGGACACTATTGTTTTCTTTCTCCCACAAAACAACAGACTAACTCATGATCTGTGTTTGATTGGGGGGTTGGGGGAGGTAGGAGAGGGGCCTTGACGTTTGGGTTTGTTGTTGTTGCTGTTGTTGTTTCTTTGTTTTGCTTTGGTTTGTGTTGCTTAGTGTTTTTTGGTTTGGTTAGGTTTGGTTTTTTGTATAGAAGAAAATTTACTAAGGGCGTGGGGAGGGGAGCTAAGAGGGTAGGTAGTAGAGGCAGAGAAAGACAGAGTAGAGGAGTAGAGGCCAGCCATGAGCTCGTGGAGAGAGAGGGGAGAGAGAATGGTGGTGGTGGGGGAATGGGGAGAGAGAGGGAAGGGAAGAGCAAGAGAGGAGGAAGAGAGCGAGAGAGCGAGAGCTTTGTTTGGTTTTGAGACAGGTTCTTACTACACAGCCCAGGCTAATCTCACTATATGCCCCCAGGCTGGCCTCAAACTCAAGTTGCAAGCATTACAGAATGTGCCTCCATGCACAGCTCTGAATTTGTCATGCAGGCTGGCTTACCGAGGGTCTGAGTCATCAATCATCTGTCTGGAACTCTGGTGTGACTACTTATGGGTTTTATAATACCTGGCTCCACCCCACACCCCCAGGCTCCACTCTCTCTCCCCCACCCAGAATTCCCTGGAAAATCAACAAATGCTGGGTCTTGCTCCAGCTTGCAGATAAAGTGGTGTGTGTGTCAGAGTGCCCAGAGGGGAGACAGGGCAACTGATTCCCAACAGAATCAGAAAAGGGTGATGAGAACTCTCCTGTCACTAAGGAATCTGGCCTTTGGCAGCGTGTTAATTATCTGTGTATGTCAGCATTTTCCACTGGCCCTGGTGTGAAAGTGTGATCCTTGCCAGGAATGGTTCCATGGTTCTCTCTCTCTCTCTCTCTCTCTCTCTCTCTCTCTATCTATCTATCTCTCTCTCTCTCCATGTGTGTGTGTATGTGTGTGTGTGTGTCTGTCTGTCTGTCTGTCTGCGGGGTGGGAGGGGATGGGCTCTAGCTCTAGCTGACTTGGTTAACCTTAACTTAACCTCTCAGATTTTAACCACCCATGTATTATCCATTCATTCATCTATTGACTGTCATTCTATCTGTGGGTTAGACAAAAGGAAAGACAAAGGTGGTGGGGGTGGGGGTGGGGAGTGGTTGGGGTGGCGAAGAGTTACTCCAGTAGACTATGGGAAGAATTGCCAAATACTAGTCATCGCAGGCATCTACTTCGGAGACACACGGACAATGGAGGGAAGGGGATGTGACCCAGGGAAAATGGCATTCCAGCCTAAATGCGGCCACCAGAACAAAGAGCCGCCAACCGGTGCCTAAGTCGCCAAGGCGCACCACCCGGAAGTTCTGGAATCTGAAATCAGGGTGTTTCCTCTCCGCCTGCTTTCCTCTTAGGTTTGTCTCATCTATTTCCTGATATCTTCATGTGGTTTTTCCCTTCCCCATTTATATGAAGGTGACGGTTATATTGGATTAGGACTCACCCTAATGACTTCATTTTAATTTAATTTCCTCTTCTCCTAAGATAGCCACCTTCAGAGATTCTGGTGGCCCCTTGCAAGGACTCAATTCAGACCGTAGCAGACCAGAAGAATAAAAAGGTATCAGCCAGGTAGGTATCCAGAAGTACAGGCAAGGGTGTCCAGCGTAAGCAGCAGGTAAGAAAAAAGGTCCCTAGGAAGCCGCACAGATGTTGCGGCAGCTTTAACCGCTTGCGGCTCTGGACAACTAGATGAGATCTGTTCTCAGGCCAGCACCGGCTGCTCAGCCGCCGAAGCACCGTCTGCTCTTAGCTTGCCTGGTGCTGCCCAGCAGCCAGCTGCCAGTGCAGCTGTGAACTCCAAGGAGGGGCACACCCTGGGTCACGCCATCATTAGGGGCTTCAGCGGAGCCCACGAAGCTCGACACCACTACCCAGGAGACATAGGGAGCCCACCGGATGGAGAAGCCCGCTGACAACTCTTGTCTTTCTTGAGATCAAAGTGTTTCTGGAGTGTGTCCAGAACTGGGATGATGTTAGGATCGCTGAGGGTTTCAGTGAATTGCTGAAGCAGTACAGACTCAGAAACGGAGTAGCCTCATAGAGAAATCGGCTCTGACAACCGGGTTAGTTTAGCATAAAATCATAACTGACCACATGAGAAACCTCAGAAAAACGCTTATTATTAGCATTTGTCTATCAGAGGCCAGGGAAGAGCCAGTTCTCGCCGGGCAGTTTAGAGATGTGCGGAGTTTAGGTTTAGCCGGTGTTTACTTAGTGTCCTTAAACTAGTTACATGATGTTTTTATTTGTGAGTGATTTTATTTTTCAGGGGGATGGTGGGGAGGAGGGGGAGTGTCACAATTTGCCAGGAGAATTGTCTTGACTATGAGTCCAGCCTGGGTTGCTTAGTAGCTCTGTGAGCCCCCACGCTAAAGTGAGACCTTGTCTCAAAAAAAAAAAAAAAAAAGGTGAGAATTTCATCTTAAGAGCAATGGAAGCCTATCGAAGGATGCTAGTTTAGAAAACAATGTGACAAGACTTGCTTTCTCCTATATATTTACTACAGTGCTGGAGACCATTACCCTGGGCTTCATTCATGCTAGGCAACAGCTCTACCAACAGCACTTACTATCTTGCCAGTCCTCAGAATTGCCCTTAAGAAGGAAACCTTGGCTGTTGTAAGAAGAATGCACTAAAGAGAATGGCTAGGAGAGAAAGATGGAGGGGGAGCCAAGTATACTGCTGTCCTTCAGGGGAGAGAGAGGGCAGAGTCGGTGTAACCGAACAGGAGCAGAGGGTACAGGATAGCAGGCGCCTGCCAAGGACCGAGGCATGGACCATGAAGGGAGGAGGATCCGCCAGACAGAAGAAAAGCAGGCCTTGCCACAGAGCCAGCACTCAGCATGATCCACGGAGTACCGTCTCTGAGGGCCAGGAAGGAAGGAGGGAGGGAGGGAGGGAGGGAGGGAGGGAGGGAGGGAGGGAGGGAGGGAGAAGAAAGCTAGGAGCTTGGCCTGCTCCGGTTACATTTTATATCACTTCTATCAAGCAATCTATTCAAGACCCCAAAGAACAGCAAGGCGTCCTCCTGCCCTGCTCTACCTTCCTCACTCCTCCTTGCGCCCCAGGCCTTTCAAGAGGCAGTGAGCACCCAGGATGCGAGAATGACGCTGTTGTTTGAAGTTGTCCGGAAGAGAGCCAGGCACGGGTGGTGCACATGTGATCCTAAGACGAGACGAAAGTGCTGGTAGGATCAGGAGTTCAATGCCAGCCTCAGCTACATAGCAAGTCTGATGCCAACCTAGGCCACATGAGAGTCTGTCAATGTCAAGACAAAGCCATATCTGGAAATGAAAACATGCTACCTTCCACGTATGTAATGGTGCCCGAATGATTGGTATACATCAAAGTCACTATTTTACATAAATCTTCCGTGTAATTCTTACACCCGGTATGGTAGTTATCATTATCTCTATTTTACAGACATAGAGATGTATGATCAAAAGGTAAAGACACTTCCCAAGGGTTGCCAACCTGCACAAAGCCGTGAACTCAGCTATTCCTGTTTTGAAATCATGCCATTGACTACAGTGCTAGCCACTCTCCGGCAAGCCTTCCCTTTGAGAATGGAAATAAACTGAAACCCGTCCAGCATAGGCCTTCTTAAACTTAGACTTCATGTTGGAAAACTATTTTGATTCCAATAATCCTGTGAGGGTATTGACTTGAACCACATTACCAAACCCCTGCCTTAAATGAGGACTTGTACATAGATGTTGGAGATACAAATGTCCTTGCACCCACAGAGCCCTGGGGAACCAGGAAAGTTAAATACACAGGGCCTCTCCTCAGTGAAGGAGATAAAATTCCTGTTTGGGTTTTGTTTTTTTTGTTTTGTTTTGTTTTGTTTTTGTTTTGTTTTGTTTTGTTTTGTTTTGTTTTGTTTTGTTTTGTTTTTTTCTGACCAGAAAGCTGGGAGTGGAATTTGCTTTAGACCTGGTGGTCTTAAGCTATCTGTAGAGGCAGACCTCACAGACCTTTTGCTATAGAGGCAAATCCTTCAGAATGATTATCCCAGACTCTCTCCTCCCTAGGTCATTACCCACTCTTAGGGAAGATGTCACAAGTACTTTATGGCCTGTTGACCTCTATGCAGTCAGTCAGAAACCACACTAGATTCTAGGCCTTTTAGCTAAGGAACCTGCCCTCATGGTCACATGTACTCTGTAAAGGAATTTCTATGCAGTCACACCTTAAACTTTATTGTGCACCTGGAATTGGACTAATTGTACTAATTGTTGCCTGGAAATCTTTTTCCACATTGCACTGTGATTTAAATATGCTGACAATGAACGGCCTGGCATTAGAGTCCCAGAAGTCTGATCTAGGTTGACCAAGTCAGTCTGCACTGGGTTATTCTTATCTCTTTGCAAGGTTCTTATCCCTGCCTGGATACCTGCAGGGACACACATACCCATGCACACACACACACACACACACACACAATACTAGCACACAGACTACCAAACTCCCACTTACAAGAACAGATGACACATGACTATAATCTCAGCATTTGACACTGAGGCAGGAGGATTGTTTTGAGTTCAAGGTCAGCTTGGGCTACATAGTGAGTACCAAGCCAGCTATAGATACATAATCAGATTCTGTCTCAGACATTAACTAGTTAAAGAATTATGTGGCAGCTATGTCTAGTTTCAGTTCTCCAACTAACAAGTTTTGTGAACTCTGATTCTAGTTTTCCTTAACTGCAAAAAGGAAAACTTGACTAAAACCTGTTCATCCAGTGGCCTTCGAGAACTCCAAATATACACATGGGCCAACTTCTCCCATAAGACAGTGGGAGATCTGTGAACTTGCTCACACGTTTGCTGAGCAATTGTGATGATGATAGTCTAGGAGCTTGGCTGGAGTAACAGTCTAGACAACAATCTGCATGGAAGAGATTACAGTCAGTTCCTAGAGAGGAGATACACACAATAGACAGAAAATTACACGGGATGAGTGAGGTAATAGGGTATGCATGGTGTAAGCCCAGATCTAGGGAAAAGAGAGACCGTACGGGAAGGGTTGGATTAGAAAGCAAGCAGAGTCGGATGTAAATTGATGGAAGAGGAAGGATGCTATCCCTGGGGAGTGGAGTGGGGGGACACTGTAGTGGGGACAAGATGTTGGGGGCAAAGATGGAACCAAGGAAGAGGAGAGATACTACGTGAGCTGGGAAGGATTTCTGAGGGATCGCTGGTTCAAAACGACCTTTGGGGTCTTGAACTGTATTCTCGGAATTTAAAATACATTTGACGGGTAGCAGAGGCACCCATCACATAGAGAGATATCTGTTTTTAAGTATATGAGAAAGTGTGGGTTGGCAGGGAGGTGTTAGATGGGACACAGCCAGAAGGTGTGAGTCAGGATGAATAAGGAGAGCGGCAAATGCTTTGATGAAGAAAGCAGCGAGAGGAGAGGAGACCGGTGAAGTGGAAAGACCTTGTGAAACCAGGAGTTTGAGCGGTTCCTGACAGCACTGCCCCGGGGTATCTGTGCAACAGCTTTGAAGTCGGAGGTTTCTAGGCTTTCCACGGAGGCAGCATCGTTGTGCAAGCTTCCATCTGCTGTAGCAGGCAAGGCTCATATGCCTGCTCTGTAAGGACGCAGAGCACTGTGGGTCCAAGGAGAGAGAAGTTCAGATATTTGGCTCTACCTTTCTTTCTTCCCACTGCCCGGGTCAGGGCTAGGGAAAAGGACCGTTCGTGGTTAAGATGGACATGACACAGATACTACGTTTGATCTTAGGCTGAAAAGTGATTAGAAATGACCCAGAAGGTAACGACGGGCCGTGGGTTATGGAGATATATTGAGTAGATTGGCTCTTTATTTTATTTCTTTTTCATTGACACATCCGTCCCATTGCACACATCTATGAAAGCAGATTGGCTTCTGGATGACAGTGTGGCAATCCTTACATCTAACTACATCCTGTTGATGACAGACTTCTACCTGTGCAAGCACAGAATTCTCAGTTGGAACTCATCCCACAGCCCTGGGCTAGGACAAACACTGGAAGGACTAGCCCAGTACATGAACCCAGAACTGACCTATGTGCTCTTGGTGTGACTGGCACACGCTGCCAAGATCTGCTTTAGCTCATCCCTTGGGCCACTTGTGTTTTATCTTTTGAGGAAGTGTGTCTATCTAGTAATAGTTCATTCCTGGTTTCTACATTTTTCACACACACACACACACACACACACACACACACACACACGCCGCACACACACACGCACCCTCCATCTACCACCACAGGCTTAGGATACCAAACTGTGAGTTGTTGTGCTCCAGAGAGTAATACGCCTAAGAATCACAAGGACTCCTGTTTGAAACACACACTACTCTTTCTAAAGACAGTAGCCCAGCAGCTCAGGAGTCTGCCTTGCACCAGCATCTCAGCTCACTCGGATGCAGTGGGTCCCCAGGCACATAGTGATCCATGTGAAAGCCAAACTCATAAATTAACATTTATCACGAAGCCTTTGGGCCTCTAAGCCTGAAAAGCCGAGTTTGATCCCTGGGAAACACACACTGAAAGGAGAAAAGTGACTTCTGCAGTTGTTCTGTGACCTCCCCATGCCCTTGGTGGCACACATGCACACACATATGCAAAATAAAATTCTTTTAAAAAATAAGAAGCCTTTCGAGAATGGTTTTCCTATATTCACGTATAAATCTTTAGGCCCATTTTTCCCAGGGTATAAACCAACATGGTTATTTTGGGAAGCGCCTACGTCTGGAAGATTTACAATCTTCTTCCAGTGGTAGATCCAGCAATGTTGCTTGCATAACTCCACTCCACCCTGGCATTTCCAGTTAGTCATAAAAATTGGCTGAGTTGACTTCAGTATGCCAGGGCGCTTGATGGATATCCATTATGGATTAGCTCATCTCCTTTCCTCATCTACTGGCAAAAACACAGCTCAACTCATCGGTCAGGCTGCTGAGCCAGTGTTTGATTGATCCCTGGCTCATAGATGCTTTGGTGGATTATTTGGGATGCTCTCAGCCATCAGTGGGATTATTGGAAATACTGGCTCTACTGTCCCATGGAAAAGGAGAAAGAAACTAACTTCTATGGCACTCACATCAACCTAAATTACAAACAGGGAGATTATCCAAAGATAGCTAAGGGTGGAGTACGGTAACCCAGGCCATAGAGTATACCCAATGCATTCAAGGTGGAGGCAAGAGGGAGTTTTTTAAAAGACAAAGTAGATAGGGTTGCACAAGTTATTTTGAAATGTTAATTCTTGGTTGTGAGAATCAATGACATGGGTGGTGTCAGTCTGTCGTACTTAGGGTTTCAGTCTGTCTTACTTAGGGTGTCAGTCTGTCTTCCTTACTTTCATGCAATGAAACAGCATGGCCAATAAAGCAAATTGGGGTAGAAAGGGTTTATTCAGCCTGCACTTCCACAGCACTGCCCATCACGGAAGGAAGTCAGGACAGGAACTCACACAGGACAGGATCCTGGAGGCAGGAGCTGATGCAGAGGCCATGGAGGGGTGCTGCTTACTGGCTTGCTTCCCCTAGCTTATTCAGCCTGCTTTCTTGTAGAACCCAGGATCACCAGCCCAGGGATGATCCCACCCACAATGACCCTCCCCATCAATCTCCAGCTAAGAAGATGCCTTACAGCCGGATCTTATGGAGACATTTTCTCAGTTGACGTCCCCTCCTTTCAGATAACTTTAGTTTGTGTGTCAGGTTGAC
Source organism: Apodemus agrarius (assembly GCA_964023405.1). Classification (NCBI taxonomy): domain Eukaryota; kingdom Metazoa; phylum Chordata; class Mammalia; order Rodentia; family Muridae; genus Apodemus; species Apodemus agrarius. The sequence continues at coordinate 63,935,289 of OZ030018.1, forward strand.
ATAAGACCACCCAGCACACAGTCCAAGGGTAAGAAGGGCAGTTATTAGATAGATACTCCTTATGGAATGAACCTTTGTGGTAGCCACTGTACAAGATGACAGTTCTAGTATGGTGCTAAAAGCTTAGATCCCTTCATCCAGTGCCTGCAAGCTTCCATTGCTTATTTATCTGTTTAGGGTTTAACCAAAGTGACCCCAGTTTGGTTTTTTATCACTTTTTTGCACTCTGAATCAAGAAAAGCTATGGGTAGCTGAAAGTTTGATGATTGAAAAGGTTGGAGATGATGAGATGACTCACCAGCCACCAAACCAGAGGATCTGAATTTAATCCCTGAACCTACATAGTGGAAAGGAAGAATGGACTCCCACGAATTATCCTCTGACCTACGCAAACACACACACACACACACACACACACACACACACACACACACTATGGCTCACATATGCACGTACACGCACAACAAATACATGTACAAATATGTGTTTAACAAACAAAATGCTTGACACTGTAATGCAAATGGCGCACCTGCAGACAGAATCACAGATTTGTTGGCTTTGGCTGCCTCATCTACAAGCACCTCAGTTATGGTAGCCATTTCAGAGCCCAGCACACTCTAGTTCCTTCTTGCCTTGGTGCAAACGCTTGCAAACTCTGAACCTCTTTGGGTTGTTTTGTTTGTTTAAGATTTATTTGTTTTATTATATATAAGTACACTGTCGCTGTCCTCAGACACATCAGAAGAGGGCATCGGATCCCATTACAGATGGTTGTGAGCCACCAGGTGATTGCCGGGAATTGAACTCAGGACCTCTCTCCTCTAGAGAGAAGAGCAGTCAGTGCTCTTAACCGCTGAGCCGACTCTCCAGCCCACGCTCTAGTTTTGTTAACTGGGCCATCTGCAGAGTTCCTTCACCCCTCTCCGATTACAGATGCTGAGTTTCAAGAAGAAGTCAGAACCCCCTGTAGAAGATCGTGCCTCATCTTGCCTAGAATCTTTATTACTTCTTGCAAGACAAAAGTTTTTCTTGCAGTTCCAGAAAATTTTGGTGGCCAAAGAAGTCGGGGGAAAAAATTTTTTTTCAAGGAAATTCCAAGTGCTCAGAATGCCATGAGGCCTGGTTATGGAGCTACAAATTCCATCTGTACTTTATATGGAGGGGCTGTCTTCTGCAAATATCACTCTCTAAGCTGAGCAGAGTCTAGAGACGTTTTAATATAAATAAAAGAAATAATTAGATACATCCTTTAGGTTTTCAACATTTCTGCAGAATTAACTAACCCAACCCGTTTTCTCCATATTGTAATTCTACCTCCTTTTCCTGTACCGCAAGTCATTATCCTTGCCAGCCTCAGGCTCTGGGAATGGGTAGGGGTAGGTGCCTGGAAGTCACGTAGGACGAGTGATGCTTATGGTTTAACAAGCTTTTTAATCAAGAAAATACTGCTTCTGCGTGTGAAAGAAGGGATGATTGATTGCCTAAGTGCTGAGAGTCACGGATGCCTAGGGCTCAGTTTTCAAATCACACAGGGTGCCGCCACGGTTCTGCGTCCCTCAGCACTTAGCCCAGCCAAGACACACAAATCCCGGAGGGGTTTGTTCCCCACCTGTATCTGATGCGGAGAGTGTGTGGTGGATTCGCGGCCCCCATCCCCACCCCCACCCCCACCCCGCATCCCGGTATCTGATGTTGATTTTGGGTGTGTACTGAATTCTCCCCTCCACCACAGTTTAGCAGCTGGGACAGGAAAGCAGGTGCGCACAAACGGCCCCCAGGGAAGTGGGGAAATCAGGAACCTCACAGCTTTGTCCTGGCAGCGCCCCCCTCCCCCTCCCCCCATCCACCCTGGTGCGAAGTCTGTCATTTACTCCTTTGTCTGGAGCCCAGTGGAGGCCGGGCCTTCCACTTGCCTTACTCCAGATCACTCCTGATCACTCCAAATCTAGAGACTTTCTGCAAAGTTCTTTTCTTTTTCTCTTCGAGGGGTCCCCAGGTCCTGGAAGGTGAATACCTCCCACGTCACAGACCCGCCATCTGTTCTCAAGAAAGGCGTTGATGAAACACAATGTCAAAGAACGGGTTCATTTCTGTGGTTCCTTCCTTTTCAGTAAACAACGCTGGAGAGTCAGCTGTCTGTAAAGAAACGCTAAAGAAACTCTGCATCACACCATACACACATGAAAATAAACTCAGTTGAGCTATACATTTAATGCAAGGGCTTACTACGTCTGGAAAGCAAGTATAAGAAACCGTAGGAAGATATATGTTCCTAAACTTGATGGAAGGCAAATATTTTTAAAACACGACATAGACAATAACCACAAAAGGACAGAAATGGACTTCTTTAGGATTGGAAATCCCTGCTCATCCAAAGCACTACAAGAGTAGTAAAGTAAGCTGTGACCAGAAGGGACATATGGGTCACACACACACACACACACACACACACACACACACACACACACACACAGAGGCACTCTGCTTTTTGTTTGTCACAGTGACAAAATACCTGAGATAATCAAGTTAAAGGGAGGAGAAGCTTATACCAGCATACAATCACTTAATCCTGTTGCTATGGGTCAGTGGCTGTGCAGTGGATCAAAGCAGGATTAGTTAGTTCCTGGGAGCCATGACTCTTCACACTCGACTTCCTCATGCTGGGCCCCAGCGCCTGTTTCCACCACTCCCAGTAGTGCCACAAACTGGGCCAGGCCTTTAACAAGTGGCCTTTGGGGACATTCAAAATCACACCTTGGGGAAGGGGGAGTGGAATGGAATGAGAATCTGACAAAATATTTTATAAGTGGGCCTTTAAGGAATATTCAAAATCTAGAAAGAAAGAGAAAGAGACAGAAACACACAGAGAGACAGGAAGAGGGCATATCCAGAATTTTCCAGTAGTAAAGCCCTTCAGGTTAGCAAGGGATAGCTTCTAAGATCCACAATGCACACATTTAGACTGGATGGCACAGTATCTGCAGATAAGCTATGCAGTCCTCCTGTAAGCACTCCTAGAAAACTTACAACACCTTGTACATTGCAATCACTGTGTAAAAAGTTGTTGTGCTGTATTTACAGAATAATCATAAAACTTTTCCAAAAAAAAAAAGAAGTTGTTATGGAGCTTACAGGCTACTTGTTAGAGGAGGGGGGTGATTAAAAACTCTGAGCGTCTGTCTGTCCCCTTTACTATTAGTGCATTTTCATTAGCCAAGATCTAGAGACACTAGAACTCTTTTTTTTGGGGGGGGGGAAGGAAAAGGTTTATTCAACTTACATTTCCACATTGCTGTTCATCACTAAAGGAAGTCAGGACTGGAACTCAAGCAGGTCAGGCAACTGGAGCTAACAGAGGCCATGGAGGGATGCTTCTTACTGGCTTGCTTCCCCTTGCTTGCTCAGCTTGCTCTCTTACATAATCCAAGACTACCAGCCCAGAGATGGCACCACACACAAGGGACCCTCCCACCTTGATCATCAACTGAGAAAATGCCCCACAGCTGGATCTCATGGAGGCATTTCCTCACCTGAAGCTCCTTTCTCTGTGATAACTCCAACTTGTGTCAAGTTGACACAAAACCAGCCAGAGACACTAAAACTCTTAAACCTCAGTGAGAAAGCAAAGTCGTTAGGACCATTGGAAAATAAGGTTTAAGTCACTGAAACTGTAAGCACGTAGGGATGGATAAGAACAATGTGCAATTCCATAGGTATATGAAACTGGCACAATGGAACCCATTATTCCAGATGATAACTGAAAAATAAATATCCCAGACCAGCCATGTGCTACAGCCTTACTACTCCTAGGTATAAGAAATAAGACTAAAGTAAGTACTGAGAGACCCTAACTCAATGTTTTTAGACCCCTAGCAACCAAGCTTAGCACAGAGTAAATTTTTTCTGCTTTCAGCTCAGCTCAAAGTAACTTGTCTTTCTGATTTTGGCTTGAGAAAAGTAACACACCCTGTTCCAGGAACCCATCCTTGACCCACCCAGTACTCTGCTTAATGTTCAACTATACATTGTCCCCAGGGTAGCAGTTCGAGATAAAATCTAAACCTTCCTTGAGGCATAAACTCTTGCCCGACTTCCTCTTCTCCACCCCTTGCCTTAAGACCCACCCATTGTGCCTTGTGATTTTCTTTACCCTCCACCCCTTACCTCATGATTTTTTGTCCTCCGCCCCCTCCTTATGATTTTCCTCTTAAAAAACCCCTGACTTCAGTTGTTCGGGGTCGAACTCCTCTGCCCCTGCATAGGTCACGAGCTCGGCCCCAGTGCACTGGTCTCCCCTGAATAAACCTCATGTGATTGCAGCAAGACGGTCTCTTGTGAATTTCTGGGCTGTTGCCTTATCCCGAGACTAGAGTGAGGGTCTCCCCAATTCGGGGGTCTTTCAGTACCTCAAGCACTTACAGTAGCGATAGTTTTATAGCTAAAACGTGAAAACTACTTTCATGTCCCTTGGCAGGTCAACAAACCGAGGCATATCCATTCCATAAAATATGACAGGGGTAAAGAATGGGGTGTTACTACATGGAACATGAGTGAACCTCAAAACAGATCAAGTAAGAGAAGGCTCGTTCCGTCAGAGGACACACGCACGTCAGTCCGTTTGTCTGAGATGGACAGAATGACAGGGATTGCTGATTGCTTGGGGACAGGGACTACTGTGGAGACCCATGAAGGGGACAGCACACAAGGGCCAGAGAGATGGCTCAGTCCATTGACCAATAAAACCAGACAGCTCGTGTTTGATCTTGGATCCCAGAGTGGAAGTAGAGAATCAGCTCTGACCTCATCTGCACATCTACCCCTTTCCTATATTCATTACTAATAAACAGATATGTCTAAATCAGCAAATGTAGACACCTTTAGCAAACTGTAGTATATTTGAGCATATATCAAAATGCCAAAGTTACCAAGATGAACATTTTCTTGTAAGTCAATTCCAGCTCAATGAAACAGCTGTTCATTTAAAAAAAAAAAAAAATTCAAGATGACATTTAGAAGTGGAAACTAAGCCGTTGGCCTCCGAGGAGGTTCAGCTCAGCCATCTCTTCCTGGCAAGGGTTTTATTTTCCCCCAAGCCATTTCTCAGGCTGGGATGGTGGACACTTTCCACAGTTCCTCTTCCTCTCTGAACTGTGAGGTCCTCCCCAGCGTGGAAGGCCAAGCAAGCTGCGGTGTGTTTGCCGCCTGATGTCCATTTCCTGTGCCAGACAGATGTCCATAACATCCGGGCTTTTGTGGAACGCTGTAGCTGTCTCCGGCATTTCTGAAGGAAGTGCCAAGTTCAACACGAACCTGGAAGCGAACTACACTCCCTGACTCAGAACACCTTGGATTTAGGTGGCCTCACCATGAACACAGAGCTGAATTCTCCTCCAGTCATTGTCAACCAGACTCTGAACAGGCTAGAGAAGATGGTATGAGATGAGAACTCACAGACTCAGCTGACCCCACACTCTACCAGCTCTGCCCTTGGCTACATGTGGCCTTGAGCAAGACACTGTTTCTCTAGGTCTCAGGGTCTTTCAGAGTGTAAAAAGATGGCCTCCGTCTAAATCATTAAAAGAACTTTAGGAAAACTAGAGGAGAAGCAGACCCTCAGCTGATTTTTTAAAAGGAACTTTGGTTTATAAGGCCAGTAAGAGCCTCCAACTGAAGTGACTCAGGAAGCAGAGCCCATCTCTGCCTGTTCTCCACCACCATCTGCTTTCCCAAGAGCAGTAGAGATACCTCCACATTAGATGGGAGTTCTGTTGGGCAGACCTAGAACCCGTTCCTGATAAAGAGCTTGAGTGCACATCTGTAGTCAGCAGTTATTTCCTGGGCATTTCCATAGCCATGGTTATTGTGCATAGAACAGCAATGAGAAAGGTACAGCCAGGGTCGCTCCTCCAAGTACCATCTACACCTGTCTGATGGAGAACGGCACAACAAAGACTGACTTATTCACCAGACACGTATTCTCTGCCAAGTATTGCTCCAGACTCTGGGATCTGAGAAGATTACAGTTATTCCAAAAAGAACAATGAATACAATAGCAACCAAAATAAACAGTCTGTTATCAGTGCTCTTAAGAAACGTGATATTGCCTGATGGTGGTGGTGCGCTCCTTTAATCCCAGTACTCAGGAGACAGAGGCAGGCAGATCTCTGTGAGTTCGAAGCCAGCCTGTTTTATAGAGTGAGTTCCAGGACAGTCAAAATTCCACAGAGAAACCCTGTCTCAAAAGAAAAAGAAAAAAGAGGAGGAGGAGGAGGGTGCTGCCATAGGAACCACTGGGAGGTAGGAGGAGTCCTCGGTTAGCATCTCTGCAGATATGATGGATAAGAACCCAAGATGGAAGATCTCCTGCAGGACCAAGTGTGCAGTCTGAATGGAGACGAGCCTAACGCGCCTTGTTACAATTGATGCTGGCCTCATCCAGAATCTTCTAGATTTCTAGCACTTCTAGATTCCAAATTGATATTAAAACTAATACAAATAGTGAGTCAGTTACCATGCAAGGGGATGCTAAGGCTACAGCTGTGACCATACTCAAAAAATTCTTCACAACCAAAATGAAACAAAGCCACAGCTTCTGGCTCAGATTTTAATGACCTCAAAACCAAGTCACACATTTTGTGACTGCAAAATTTAACCTCTTGCCTTACCTCATTGTGGTTTCTCTCTCTCTCTCTCTCTCTCTCTCTCTCTCTCTCTCTCTCTCTAAGTAATGTTGAATATGTATATGTATATTATATGTATATATTCCTTGAACTCTTGCCTCCCACGCCCCCACTACATTCCCCAAGCATTCTCGGCCTACTTTGATGTCCTTTCCAATTAGCACTGACCACGGCTGCAGTGAGTTCTTGTATATGGTGGCCTTGTACCACCCAGAAGACAGTATGGCAAAGCCCTCCTCATTCCCCACTGATTTTCATCTTCAGTATTTCATTATTCTCAACCACCTCCCATCTCCCTTCTGTTCTCTGGAAGAATCATGTCTTGGCTCTTCTGGCACTTGTTGTTATTGTTGTATGGACAACTACATAGAACTAGATGTCGATACTCAAATTTATCAGCCAGGTGTTCTGGTGCTCAACTTTAATCATAGCACTTGAGAGGCAGAGGCATGTGGAGCTCTGAATTCAAGGCTAGCCTCATCTACACAGTGAGTTCCACACCATCCAGAGATTCTCAGTGAAACCCTGTCTCAAAAAAAATAATTTTTTTAAATAAAGGTGTATCAAGAATGCATATTTCAAACTTTTGACTGAGTGCAAAATGAATCATTACAATGAAACTCATGTAGGGGCACACAAGAGGATAAAACTCATCTTCTTTCTAAGGTTCACACTCCTATGACAAAAGACAGCACAGAAAAAAAGGTGCAACAGGTTTATGTAATCAAAGTTTTAAATGACACAGGACACTTTGGAAATAGAGTCCCAAATACCCAAGAAAAGCAGCTGATCATTTTTAATGTTTTTATTTGACCCAAAATGGATAGCTAACTGCAGATGTGAGTGGACAAAGAGGTTCATGACCTACTAGTGAAAGACTGGGTAGAAGAACCAGCAAGGCTGGTCTGTTCAGATTCTTGGTCTGTCTAGGAGGAGGTCCATCTCTATGGTACTGGACAGAACTCCTCCAAGAATGAAGATTGTATGACCTACCACCAGGCAAGGCTCGGTAAACATCCTGCTCAGGGTCAAGACCTACACAAAAGGGAAGGGGAAGTTTTGAACAAGGTTTCTAGGTTTTATGGCTGTCTTGAAGGGAACAGTTCGATGATCCACCTTGGGAAAGAATATCTTTTATTGGTCATACAAGGGAGTGACCTAGTGCCTAGAGTAAACTTGGCAACGAGCTCTAACACTGAGCTACATCCCTGATGTGTCATTTACTGAGTCTGAACATAGCAAAGAAAATTGTAAGAACAAGCCATTGGAAGTTAGCAGATGTTAGCACTGGGCACAGAGGCACATGTTCATAATCCCAGAATTTGAAAGATTCACAAGTTCAAGTTCAAGGCAGACTACATGATGAGGTCACAGAAAGCCTGCATGTGCTACATAGTGGGAAAGTTCTGTCTTCAATAAACTTACTTATTAGAACCCTGGTTGACCATCATGATAAATAATCTTGTGAACTTGAGAGAATCTAATCTATTCAGAAAGACCTTAGATGCAAACCTCTGTACCTCACTGAAAAGTGTTCAGCCTCTCAGCCCAAGTCCCCTTTCCTTCTTTTCAGAAGGCCATCTTTCTTTTCTGTAAGTCAAACCTCACAGAAATGGTTCTACAAAACTGACCCAGGTTAGGTCAGTTGATACACAGCATTAAAAGAATAAGCCTGCCGGGCGTTTGTGGCACACACCTTTAATCCCAGCACTTGGGAGGCAGAGGCAGGCGGATTTCTGAGTTCAAGGCCAGCCTGGTCTACAGAGTGAGTTCCAGGACAGCTGGAACTACACAGAGAAAAACCCTGTCTCGAAAAAAATCAAAAAAAAAAAAAAAAAAAAAAAAAGAATAAGCCTAAGATTCTGATTCTGTTGTTGTTGTTGTTGTTGTTGTTGTTGTTTAAGACAGAATCTCAGCCTCCTAGTAAGAAGGATTTTGCCTGGTTTGGGATATGTGTATTTCATGTTTATAAAGATTTCCAGACACTCTGGGTTCTGTACATCTAAAGAAAGGTGATTTAGCAAGGTGTTGTTTGTTGTTGTTGTTGTAGCTGCTGCTGCTGTTGTTGCTGTTGCTGTTGTTTTAAGACAGAATCTCCTAGTAAGAAGGATTTTGCCTGGTTTTGAATATGTATATTTCACATTTATCTTGATTTCTAGGATTGTTTCAAATACATGAGAACACAATAAAATAATAGGCACCTGTCTGTATCACTAAGAATCAAAGTTTACCCCCTTTCTCTCTTACCCCTTCCCCGCAGTGGGCAGGGAGGGGTGAGCAGCAAGCCTCTGTCCCTGGTCCCTGTTATTCCTAGCACTTCCCTCTTGACACCAGCAATTCTTCTCATGAGAAGCCTTATCTTTTACATGGTTGGGATATTACTTGATAAGTTACCTACTGACTGTAATCCCATCGCTTGGAAGCAGAGGCAGAAGGATCAGACACTCAAGGCCACACCTGTAATCCCAGGGCTCTGCAAGTGGAGGCAGAAGAGTCAGAAGAGTTCAGGGTTCATAGTGGGTTTGAGGACAGCCTGGGCTACAGAATGAGTCTAGGACAGCCTGGGCTACATGAAATCCCTTCTAAAAGTGGACTCCCTGGACATAGTGGTACATGTCTTAATTCCCAGCACTTGGGAAGCAGTAGCAGGCAGATATTGGTGAGCTCAAGGCCAGCCTGTTGAGTTTTAAGACAGCCAGCAGCTATTACACAAAGAAATCATGTCTCCCAAAAAAGGGAAAGAGAGAAAGAGAGAGAGAGAGAGACAGGAAGAGACAAAGACACACACACACACACACACACACAGAGAGAGACAGAGACAGGGACAGAGAGACAGAGAGACAGAAACAACAGCAGTATAAGAAATAAAGGTGTTTTTGATTTTATTCTTCATGTTCGGCAATAAACATTTTTGAAACTGCAAGTAAAAATCCACCTTAGAGAGTTTTATTATCTTTATAAAGTTGGACAGATCCTAAGTAACCAGCCTTGATATTGTTGAGTATTCTCTTTAAAGTACTCGCCAAGGTTTAACATATTTAGAAACTCAAGCTATACATGTCTGCCCTACTCTGACACAACATGATGACATTATTGGCACAAAGAGTGCAGGGAGGAACCATGCTCACCACACCTGGGTCCTGGACACACATGCTTGCTCATGTCCCCCACCTCAGTTCCCCCAACTCCACTCAGCATTTCCTCTCAGGGATGTAGTAAGACTTGCCGGAGGCCACACTCTTCCCCAGTTCCTCTGATACTGTGGAGATAACTCATTAGAGGAGGGGTTTACAGATACCTTTAAAACCCTGAGTCTCCGTGCTTGCAGGATCATTTCTTCTCAGTATCCTGCCTAGCAATGGATCAAGACATCATAAAGGGAGGCTTGTCGAAGGCCAGACCTGCTACTCCAGAAATCCAGGCGATCACAGATAAGGTGAGTCAATACATTTCAGAAAAAAACTTGATCCTAAAACAAACTTTCATAATTTGGTTCATAATTTGGCATGGCATTAAGAGTGTGGAAAGTCACAGAAACCAGAAATATATGGGTATAGTTCAGACTTTTATACAGCCAGTGAAACATTTAGGTTTTCATAGAAATTTTGACAACCCAAGAGTAAAATCAGCCAAACCACACTCTTTACTGCAGCCTCAGTTTCCCCAGTAGCTAAAAGTAAATTCATGCTGGATGGTCTCTACACCTCACATGTCTGATTGCAGGAGCTTTAATTACTGGTGGAATTTTCCAGTCTCTCTAGTTGAGGCTGATAAATGGAGGCTCCTAGCTGATTCCAGGATGCAGTGCCCACCAAACTGTCACAGTCAAAATAGAACTCAATGTGCTTAGCAAGTTAATGCATGTTGCTTAACTGTCATCTATATAAAAATGTGTATCGTGTTGCCAGTTTTGCAAAGGAGAATTACAGAGGTAGGTTTGCAGGCTGTCACCTTATTTTCTTACATCACATTGTTTCCTCTCTGAAGCTGAATCATCCTGGAGGACAGGATCGGTTTGCTTTGTTATTTGCGTGTGTGTGTGTGTGTGTGTGTGTGTGTGTGTGTGTGTGTTTGAGACCTGGTCTCACTACATGGTCTAGCCTGCAGGTAACTCAGGCTAGCCTCAAACTCAAGGCACCCCTCCTGCCTCAACTTCTCAAGTGCTGGGATGATAGGCACGTGCCAGCATGCTAGGTATAATCAGACTTTATGTGAGTAGAGCATATGGGAACCTTCTTGCTTAGGGCACTGAACATTCTAGAGGGGGTCACAGTCCTAAAACTTCAGTGACTAAATATTTAAGGGTAAACAGTTCTCACTCATAGGTTTATTTCAACAAATATCTTGGAGCATGTTATTTTTTGAGGAATATTAAATCTTTAAATCTTCACTAGAATCCTCACATAAAGTTGAGGTACAGTTTCCAGGTGGTGGCTCAGCTCCCAGATGTCTCTCATCTGTCCTGTCTTGCAGAAGAAAGCCTGAGGGGACAACTCCCACTAAAGTGTTGGGAGGCAAAGAAACAGGCAGTAAATTGTATTTTTAGGAAGCATTTTCTCAACCACAGTAATCATTCCCCCTCCAGAAAACACCATGTTGAAGATACTATGGAAAGTCCTTGTTAAGTCAGGAAATTCAGGCTACTCCTCCAAGATTATGACAATTGGGTTTCCACACATTTCAGGCCCTAGGGGGTTATTGTATCCCTAGAATGATCTGAGGGGCCCATAGAAAATCTCTACTACATGCCATTTACTTTGTATTTATTGATCAAACATGTTTCTGTGTATGTGTTTGTGTGTGTGTCTGTGTAAGACACACACACACACACACACACACACACACACACACATGAGATTTTTGAGGCAGGATTCAATTGGTAGTCCCAATAGCCTGGAACTTTCTATATAACCCACGCTGCTCTTGAATGGCATTCTCCTGCCTCAGTCTTCCAAGTTCTGGGATTAGAGGTTAGAGGGTTGAGGAGCCAGCCCAGGATTGTCAGCATCTCTGAGGACTCTCAGCAAGATGAGGTTCCCAGAGTTGTGACTCAGGTAAACTGAGTCAACACAGCCCTAACATCATCTTGTTCTTTCTCCTCATAAGGTCAGACAACAGATTGAAGAGAAAACCAATGAGAAATATGAAAAATTCAAAGCCCTTGAGTATAAATCTCAGGTCGTCGCTGGACAAAATTACTTCATTAAGGTTAGACACCAACCTGCCTCAAGCACTGATGTGACTGTCTCCTGTTGCCCAACTCTAGCTTCATTTCTACAACTGGTCTTTAATTAAGACATTTGCAAGTGGAAGACGACACCCCCCAATCCACTGGATGATAGAATAGTAACCTTGTTTTACCTTGATAATACAGAAAGATTTCTCCTTACCTACAGTAAGAAGTGAGTGTGGTCACACTCACACACACAAGCACATGTAAGTGCATGCATGTATACATACTTTGTATGATGCTCATCATAGTGCCATACATGCTAGTATACTTAGGTTAGTAGCATTTGAAGTTTAAGGTAGGAAGAGATACCAGGGCACAATGTCTACTGTAGAACACAAAACTTTTATTGTTTTGATAGAGAAAAAAGTGGCAGTTCTTATACTGATGGTCTAGGTCCCAACTTCAGGCTGAGAAAACCATTGGGGATGTTACTCAGGTGGTACCTAGGCCTCTTTATTTTTACTTTGCAAAGGAAGCATCCTGGTGAGCATTCACAAAGTAGGTTGTAACACAGCAGAGAGATGGGGACCATACAGTCCATGTATTCTAAAGCCAATCTCAGTTTCTTTTCCCTTATCACATTGTGTGCCAATTTTTAACCCAACCTAGAAGTCAGAAAACAGAATCACCAAAACCACAGGCTGCCCTCTGCCCCTGTTCCAGGTATCATGAAAATAAAATGTAACTCTGGAATGTAATCTGTGCCAAGATTTTAATGAAAAGTACAAAAATGAAATCCAGATGGGGAAATGGAGTAGTGGGTAGGAGCGCTGGCTCTTCAGTGCAGAGGACCTGGGTTTGGGTCTCAGCACCCACATGCCCCTCACAACCATCTCTGACTCCGGTTTGAGGGGATTTAACAACCTCTTCTGATGTCTTCAGGCATTGCATTTCACATGATGCACTGAAATACATATAATTTTAATAAAATGTTTAAAGGTATTAAAAATATATCTAAGAAATATGTTTTCTGCTATACTATTAGCTGTTCTTTCACTTAACTTGAGGGGTGATGTCAGTTCAGTTTGTGGGGGCGGTCTTGGACCAGAAGTGTTTTTTTTGTTTGTTTGTTTTTGTTTTTTTTGTTGTTGCTGTTGTTGTTGGGGTTTTTTTTTTTTTTTTTTGGTTTTTCGAGACAGGGTTTCTCTGTGTAGCCCTGGCTGTCCTGGAACTCACTCTGTAGACCAGGCTGGCCATGAACTCAGAAATCCGCCTGCCTCTGCCTCCCAAGTGCTGGGATTAAAGGCGTGTGCCACCACCGCCCGGCTCAGAAGTGTTGTTTTAAGAGAGCTTGACACATCAACTCCTAACAAAAAAGATCTATAATAGTGTTGGAGATCCATGTGAATAATCTGATTTTCTTCCTTCCTTCCTCCCTTCCTCCCTCCCTCCCTTCCTTCCTTCCTTCCTTCCTTCCTTTCTTCCTTCCTTTTCTTTTATGTTTTTCAGGTCGATGTAGGGTGTGGTCATTTCCTTCACATTAAAGTCTACAGTGGCCTTTCTGGAGAAGACGATTTGGAACTTCAAGGTTACCAGACTAACAAAACAAAGGATGATGAGCTGACCTACTTCTAAGCAGCAAATTCTAAAGTGACCCGATTCCTCTCATTGTAAAGAGATGCAGCCATCAATAAAGATACATTCTTGAAATAACTGTTTTCCACCCTCATTACTCAGTATTGTGTTGACCTTAACATCCTAGATAATTACTTTTAAATATGGGACTTTCACGAATTTGAGTATCATCCTTGGGAAACGGCGATGATAATCTCTGTACTGTTCCAATTTTTAATATGCATGTTGCCAAAGAGAGCACGGTGTTCAGGGTTCAGAATAGAAACTCCACAGAAAATAGTTCCAAATGGAAACCTGATAAAAATAAGGTTCAGTTGCAATTGTGTAAAGGCTCTTACCACCCCATTCTCACTTCAGATGTAAATGGCATCTGTCAGGGAAGCACACTCCTTGATCCATTCATTTGCCTGGAACCAAACATGTCTTCTCTGCATTCTTATTTCAAAATTGAATTTGGTATTTTACAAGTCATGTTTTGAAACAATAACTTTAAAAAAAAAAAAAAGCTGCCTTCTCCCCTCCCCATCCTTCCCTGGAACATCAAAGTCAATTGCAGTGATTTCCCATCACAAGCTAATGCTTCCTGGTGCTCACTAGTGCAAACAGCAGTGTGTACTTCCCACAAGGCAATCCCTATGCAAAACCAATAACCAATAATAATCCAGAGCAGAAAATGAACATTGATGACACAGAGACATCTAGTCCCCAGGTGTCACTTAAACTTTTCATGTTGTTGCAATAATGTCATTTATTGAACAGGTCCAATCCAAAGTCATATATTTTATGGACTTTCTGTCTTCTTTCAAAATATTCATTTTATTTATTTGTGTGTGTGTGTGTGTGTGTGTGTGTGTGTTTGTGTGTGTGTGTGTGCCACAGCCCACTTGTGGTCAGAAGATATCTTGAGGAAATTGGTTCTCTCCAAATTGAGGAATTGGGTCTCTCCACCACATGGTTCCAAGACCCAAACTGAGGTAATTAGGCTTGGTGCCAAATACCCTTCCCACTGGGGCCCCATTTGACCCATTAAATACTTTTATTGAACAACTTATATGCCAGAAATACCATGCAATTCAGACATTTCAAGTGTTCTCTTCAAGGACTTTTAGTATATTCACAATTGCGTACACAAACCTCACCATGTCCTGTTGCGGGACATTAGAAAATGCAACTCATGCTTAGCCAGCAGGCCCCAGCAGGCTGGCCGACCAAGCACTGATGGGCATGACTGGCCTGCTCTCATCTCGGGGAGACTCTCTGACTTAGAGCTCCAAAATCTCTCCACCCAGCTTGCTAAGTTCCCACAGGTAGGTCGCTACCACACCAACCCCATGCTTCAACATTCCCACGGCCTTTTGGGGTACACTTCTTGCAAACCCACGCTTTGCCTCTGTACCTTTCTCTCTGGAACCTAGCTGAGCTGCCACCTGAAGGACAACACCACAAACTTAGTTCAGAATCAGTGGGAACTCAATCGCTGGGCACAACAACCATCATCCAAATTATAACCATACTAAGTTAAATCCTCTGGGAGTGGATCCAAACAGATCTCCCACCTGAAATGGCATCTCTGCTATCTACCTGTCCCAGTCCAAAAGTCTGTATCTCTCTCTTTCCTCTTCTCTTCCTCCTGACAACTCAGAAGTCCTGCCTACTTGGCTTCTTTATTCATTAGAATGGTCACATGAAGCCCTGAGTATGTGATGTGACTCACTCCTTGTCCCAGTCAGCCCCTCTTAGAGAAGTTGAGTTAACATCAAAATACAAACAGCACCAGAGCTATCCACAACTAGGTCATTTCACAATACGTTCCTTTCCACACACAAGGAAGAGCTGTCAGTCCTTTAACTTACTTCCTCTCCCTCACCCCCTCACTGCTAAGCAGCCACTACTTCCTTCAGTCTGCAGTTGCCTGTTCTAGACACTACACACATATGTATCTGTGGATGCACACATATGCAATCATTTCTTTGTTCAGTTGTTGTCATTTTTCTATGAACAACTTTAAATATTCATTAATGTAACATCATTTTATAACTTCTTAGACTTAGTAGGGGACATTTTTGTGTCATAGTCTAAGAATACAAGTGTGATTATTATATTTGTTATCTTATGTTTGGCTCATTTTTTGTATATTTGTTTGAGACAGGTAACTGCTATATTTGGCCCAGACTAATCTTCAATTCAATATGTAGCCCCAGTTGGCCACTAATTCATGATCCTCCTGGCTCAGCCCCCTGAGCACAAGATTACAGACATGTATAACTTTGATTGGCTCACATTCTCAAAATCTTACTATATTTAAAAGTTACAACTATATATATTTGTTATTGCAGTAGTGTCTTTCATGAGATCCTACTAGAGGTTTTATAAAGACATGGAGAAATCTATACAGTTTAAGACTGATCACCTTTGGCTGACAGTCTCTCAGCTAGCCTAATTCAGCTTCTCTATCACTGTGTCTATCCATGTGGTTCTCACTGCCCACATCCCAGCTCTGTCCTGTCTTCTTCCATCTTCCTTCTGTGTCTGTCTAGTACTCTTTGTATCTGTCTGCATCTCTGCGTGCCCAGATATTCTGTCCATTCTCCTGCCCATCTCCAAGCCATCAGCCTTCTATTCTGCAAAAAGTGACATTCCTTACACTACCAGTTGACTGTGGGGGTCATTCTACCTTTCCCAGGGCAGCTTGCCTATCTTTCTGGAGCAAGTGACAATGTGACAAACATTTACATATCCTAATTGTTCAATTAATAAGTGAAAGCACTCTCTCATAGCTGGTAAATACAATACCTGTGGGTGATCACAATCTCTCTCCTTTTTAGTTGTTTTAGTTCAAGAAATGGCTTTGTCCGTAATAAGTAAATTATATACAATAAGAACAACTATGGCCGGGCAGTGGTGGCACACGCCTTTAATCCCAGCACTTGGGAGGCAGAGGCAGGTGGATTTCTGAGTTCGAGGCCAGCCTGGTCTACAGAGCTAGTTCCAGGACAGCCAGGGCTATACAGAGAAACCCTGTCTCAAAAAAAAAAAAAAAAAAAAAAAAAAAAAAAAGAACAACTATGAGAATGATCAAGATAAGGATTATTTTTACAGTATTTAATCCATTTATATTTGACAACTGTGGAGAAAATATGTTAGTATCTATCTGAAATATTTCACTGCTTCTATACATCTTAAATCATTTTCTTATCCCCACTTAAGCATTGCAACCTCTAACCTTTACAACTTCTATTTACCAACCTTAAAACAACTTGTTCGACACTGAAAACATTTTTTAGATCCTTTACAACTTAAGCTTTCGAGTCTTTTAATCTTTGAGAACTTTATGCCTCATTTGTGAATTTATCTTTTTTAAATCTTGTAACAAGGAAAACAGAAAAGCTATCAATATCTAGTCTTCAATCCAGTCAGAGACATGAGAAGCATAAGTCTTTCCTGAGTAAAGAGGAAGGGCAGAGCAAGCAGCTTCCAAATCTGTAAAAATGGCAGAGGCTTACTGGCTCCCTGAACAGCAGCCTAAGGCTCCTGCTCTATGTTGGCGGAGCATCCATCTTCAGCCACCAGACACAGAAGATCTCACAGACTTTTTCTGAAGCAGGAACTTGGGTGGACTGTCTCATTTTGTCTAGGCACAGTGGGGCAATCAACTTCCCAGTGTCCTGCTTGTCCACAGTTTGGATTGCAAACTGTCTTCAGGAAATATAAGGGGCCCAGTGGTCAACTTTACTACATTTGAAGCAAACCCCAGGTGGAGAATCTGCTGTATCCATCATGTTTTGGGGGTGAGATTGGGGATGTTGCCAGTGTAGGGGTCCATGATTCATAGAAGACTGATACCCCAGAATCAAATAGTATGTAAATGCAAAGAATGGTTTATTCTGCAGAAATCTAGCATGCTGGGGTCTCCCATTACCAAGATAGGGAGACAACCAAGTGAGCTCAAAGGCTCAGTATGGAGCACATTGGAGTTCCAGGGTAGAAGAGCTGTATCTTACTCTATCTCTGGGCATTCTGGAAACTTTACCAGGGTGTGGAGGCTGAAGCCTGGGGGTTTTTTCTATTAGTAATTGACTTCCCTGCACTTGCCTGGACTTGCCCAGTTCTTAGGCATAGTCTCCTGCACTGTCAATTTGAAGCCTGGCATGGAGTCAGTCTAGCCTTCTCACAAGGGGATGACATGTTTCTCTGTCCAAAAAAAAAGGGGGGGCCTTTTTAAATTAAAACATCTTAAATGAAATATTCCGCAGATCTCTGAAGTATTTGAGGACCATCTATCTATCAACAGCATATCTAATTAGACAAACTTGTCTGTTTCTAGTTACTTGTTCTGGCTTGACTTTGAGAACATACATGGTGGCTGAATAAAGTCTACTCCTGCAATCAACTGCCTTGGTACCTCACATGACTACTAGTTCTGAATGCATTAAAGGATATGATTATTTATAGGTGACTGACCACTAACCTGTATTTCTTCACGATTGCTATAGGTTTATGATAAAACTTTCATAAGACTAGGACATTAAATTACATTTTAAGTGAATTATAATCAAGTTATAGGCACATATATGTTTAAACAAGAGTTGAATCATGTATACATTATGGTGTAACAAACATAACTTTAAATTTCTATCATCATGCAAAAAAAACCCATACTAATCTAAAATATTTGAGCCTTATTATTCCTTTCTTAGTCTAAAGGGAGATACAATAATCCACTCATTTTTCCCAGCTGGGTGGCCTAGAGCACCTTCACCATAAAGGTGAAATGGTATGGGCCCTAATGATTTGTCTTGGAGCCTCCCCACCATGAGAGGGACATGGTTCAGCTGAAAAAGGGTAGATTGGAGGAACAAGAGACTTCTATAAGCAATTGAATCTTTGCTAGAACTTACTCTTTTGCTTTTGAAGGAATGCATTTTTTTCTGTGGGTTTGCAGAAATAACAGAGAGGCATCTGGCAGGACACAGGCAAAACAATATTCTATAAAAGAGAGCTAAGGAGCCCACTTAGGTTTGGCGGAGATCAAGAGAAAGGTAGACTAGCTCCATAAAATGACATAGAAGGATTTCTAACAAGCTAGTAGATTAGTTATTGGATTAGGGTTGTACATAAATGTTTTGTATATAGTTAAGAAAAGAGTGTTATATTGCTGAGCTAGCATGTTTAAAGTCAGTTTGCACATGCACTGTTTTTATTGCTATAGATAGTTATTAGACAATTTAAATGGTTATCAGACTCTCTAAGGTTGATTCATCTTGTAAGGTTTGAAAGAAAATACTTAATTCTTGAGTAGTTAATCCAATTATGAACTGTGGGCAAATGATACCCACAAGCAATTTTTGAAAATCATTGAGAATTTATAATTGATGTCTTCTTTTTTTCTTTTCTTTTCTTTTTTCTTTTCTTTTTTTTAATTTTTATTTTCTATATTCTATGTTTACATTCCAAAGGCTTTCCCCTTTCCCAGTTCCCCCCCCCACCATACGTCCCATAATTCCTCTCCCCCCCCCAACTATTCCCCAATCATTCCCCTTCCCCCCACGGTTTCTCTGTTTTGGGTCTACAAAACTGGATCCAATCTTTACAGGCCCAGGGTCCTCTCCTTTCTTCTTCTTGGGAATCATTTGACTTGCTAATTGTGCCTTGAGTATTTAGGGCTTCTGGGCTCATTAATATCCACTTACCAGTGATTGCATTTCATGTGTATTCTTTTGTGATTGGGTTAACTCACTCAGGATGATATTTTCCAAATCTAACCATTTAGCTACAAATTGCATGAATTCATTATTTTTAATTGCTGAGTAGTGTTCCATTGTATAAATATACCACATTTTCTGTATCCATTCCTCCTTTGAGGGATATCTGGGCTCCTTCCAATTTCTGGCTATTATAAACAAGGCTGCTATAAACATAGTGGAGCATGTGTCTTTATTGTATGCAGGGGAATCCTCTGGGTATATGCCCAGGAGTGGTATGCCAGGGTCCTCTGGAAGTGGCGTGCCCAATTTTCTGAGGATCCGCCAAACTGATTTCCAGAGCGGTTTTTACCATTTTGCAATCCCACCAACAGTGGAGGACTGTTCCTCTTTCTCCACATCCTTGCCAGCACTTGTTGTCTCTTGAGTTTTTAATCTTAGCCATTCTGACTGGTGTGAGGTGGAATCTCAGGGTTGTTTTGATTTGCATTTCCCTGATGACTAATGATGTTGAACATCTCTTAAGGTGTTTCTCGGCCATCCGAATTTCTTCTGGTGAAAATTCTTTGTTTAGCTCTGTACCCCATTTTTTGATAGGGTTATTTGGTTCTTTGTGGTCTAACTTCTTGAGTTCTTTGTATATATTGGATATTAGCCCTCTGTCGGATGTGGGGTTGGTGAAGATCATTTCCCACGTTGTTGGTTGCCGTTTTGTCCTTCTGACAGTGTCCTTTGCCTTGCAGAAACTTTGTAATTTTATGAGGTCCCATTTGTCAATTCTTGATCTTAGTGCGTAAGCTATTGGTGTTCTGTTCAGGAACTTTCCCCCTGTGCCCATGTCCTCCAGGGTCTTCCCAAGTTTCTTTTCTAATAGTTTCAGTGTGTCTGGTTTTATGTGGAGGTCCTTGATCCACTTGGAGTTGATCTTAGTGCAAGGAGATAAGAGTGGGTCAATAATTGATGTCTTCTGATCTGAACTTTCTGTGGTTGGGTTTTATGAGGACCTGTCTTATATACTAGAGAGTTAATAGAATCTCCTTTTTTATTTTTTCTAGAGCATTTTTTAATACCCACAGAGGCAAAATTGTCTTTATTCCAAAAACACATTTTTTTTAAGGTAATAGAATCACCTATCAAGATACCATCCATATAGCGATGAATTATAGATTGAGGAAACTTTACTAATTATTCATAGCTATTGTACAAAGTAATGACACAGAGTGTGGCTGTTTAACATTCCTTGTGGCAAGATCTTCCATCTGTATATTTTTCTTTAATATTTATTGATTTTATGTATGAGTACACTGCAACTGTCTTCAGACAGATCCAAAGAGTATTAGATCAACCCATCAGAGTTACAGATGGGTGTGACCTATCATATGGTTGCCAGGATTTGAATTCAAGACCTCTAGAAGAGTAGTCAGTGCTCTTAACTTCAGAGCACACATGTCTGCCACATATGACCTTAACCTTCCTATCTGAACTTCTGGTTCTATTCATTTAATTCATTTTAGACTCGTGTCACCTAAGACATTGTCTCAGGAGCTGTGTAGATACCTTTTGAAGTAACCATCTTCAATTTCAAGAATCTTGTGATTATTGTTACATCTGCTCAAGTATGCTCTAGACCTTCAAAGTCAATTCCATCTAATTGTAATTTTAACTTTGGTCTCTAATTATTTATAGCACTTTTCCAAAGTACGTGCTTCCTCTACCTTCAAAAAAATCTCTTGTTTTATTTATCAGAGTAGTTAAATGTATAGCAGCACTGTCTGTTATATCAGGCACTAATTTTTCGAGTTGCTCTCTAGAATAAGCTCTCCTTGGCTGACTTTGAACAAATGGCTCATGTTGCTTTTTGGTGGGTCCTGAGCAAAGCTCCTTAGGCAGTAATGCCTTGTATATCTCTGCATGCGCTGAGACCTGTGTCTGCACTTTCCATATGTTTTACTAATCCCAGGGGTCTTTCTCCCTAGATTGTCATCAGAGAAAATATTATCCTATGGAACTGATTGTCCTCTTTTTTAGGAAATAGCCTGGTCTTGCATAGTCATTGTATTGGACATTCTGAGCTCTCATACTTTGGGTAATTGCATGTTCCATTATAGCAGCATTGATCGCAATATCCATAGTAGTTTAAGGCATTCATTTTTTTTTAAATTTTTTTTTATTTATTGAAAAGGGAAGTAAAGGGACGTAAAAACACTTTATGATAAAATTAAAGATTTACATGGAAAATATCTTAGATAAACACGTTAAAATTGACAATTTTCACTCAAGACACAACAAGTGCTGGCAAGGATGTGGAGAAAAAGGAACACTCCTCCACTGTTGGTGGGATTGCAAAATGGTAAAACTGCTCTGGAAATCAGTTTGGCGGTTCCTCAGAAAATTGGGCATGTCACTTCCAGAGGACCCTGGCATACCACTCCTGGTCATATACCCAGAGGATTCCCCTGCATACAATAAAGACACATGCTCCACTATGTTTATAGCAGCCTTGTTTATAATAGCCAGAAATTGGAAGGAGCCCAAATATCCCTCAAAGGAGGAATGGATACAGAAAATGTGGTATATTTATACAATGGAACACCACTCAGCAATTAAAAATAATGAATTCATGCAATTTGTAGCTAAATGGTTAGATTTGGAAAATATCATCCTGAGTGAGTTAACCCAATCACAAAAGAATACACATGAAATGCAATCACTGGTAAGTGGATATTAATGAGCCCAGAAGCCCTAAATACTCAAGGCACAATTAGCAAGTCAAATGATTCCCAAGAAGAAGAAAGGAGAGGACCCTGGGCCTGAAAAGATTGGATCCAGTTTTGTAGACCCAGAACAGAGAAATCCTGGGGGTGGGAGGGGTGGGGAGAGGATGATTGGAATGGTTGGGAGGGAGAGGAATTATGGGACGTATGGTGGGGGGGAACTGGGAAAGGGGAAAGCCTTTGGAATGTAAACATAGAATATAGAAAATAAAAATTTTTAAAAAATTGACAATTTTCATAGAAAATTGAGGAGTAAAGTGGTAGACATGTAAAACATTGCTAGATGAATTGAAATATGAGATAGAGACATTTTATGATAAAATTGAGGAGTTACATGGAAAATATTTCTTATAAAATTGTAGAAAATTTAGAAAAACATGTTAGAATTTAAGATTATCATAAAAAATGTTATAATAATAGTAGGCATAAAAGTATTCCTAATTGATTAAAAGTGGAATTATAAACATTTTCTGATAAACTTGAAGATTTACATGGAAAGTATTTCTGATAAAATTGCAGAAATATACAGAAAAACATGTTAAAATTAAAGATGATCATGAAAATTATATTATAAAATAATAGGCATAAAGATAATTCTAAGTTGATGAAGGGGAAATTATAAACATTTACAGATAACATTGAAGATTTACATGGAAAATATTTCTGGTAAAATTCAAGAAATAAATAGATAAACATTAAAATTGACTACTTCATGGAAAATTTTACATTAAAAATGGTTGATGTGAAAACTCTTTTTAAATTAATTGAAGGTGGAATTAGAAACACTTTTGGTAAAATCAAAGAATTACATTGAAAACATTTCTGATAAAATGGAGGAAGTATATAGAAAGACATTAAAATTGAAGGTTATCATGAAAAATAAGCAGAAAAATGGTAGACATAAGACATTACTAAATTAATTAAAAGGAGAATTACAAACATTTTCTGATAAAATTTAAGATTTACATGAGAAATATTTCCGTTAGTCTATGTATTTTTATTGGCGAGTTGAGTCCATTGTTGTTAAGAAATATTAAGGAATAGTGATTTTTGCTTCCTATTACTTTTGATGATATTTTTATGTTTGTGTGGGTATCTTCTTTTGCGTTTGTTGGAAGATTACTTTCTTGCTTTTTCTAGGATGCAGTTTCCCTCCTTGTGTTGGCATTTTCTACCAATTATCCTTTGTAGGGCTGGATTTGTGGACAGATATTGTACAAATTTGGTTTTTATCATGGAATATCTTGGTTTCTCCATCTATGATGATTGAGAGTTTTGCTGGGTATAGTAGCATGGACTGGCATTTGTGTTCTCTTAGGGTCTGCATGAGGTCTGCCCAGAATCTTCTAGCTATCATCATTTCTGGTGAGAAGTCTGGTGTGATTCTGATAGGTCTGCCTTTATAAGTTACTTGACCTTTTTCCCATACTGCTTTTAATATCCTTTCTTTGTTTAGTGAATTTGGTGTTTTGATTATTATATGCTGGAAGGAGTTTCTGTTCTGGTCCAGTCTATTTGGAGTTCTGAAGGCTTCTTGTATGTTCATGGGCATCTCTTTCTCTAGGTTAGGGAAGTTTTCTGCTACAATTTTGTTGAAGACACTTACTGGGCCTTTAAGATGTAAATTCTTGCTCTAATCTATACCTATAATCCTTAGGTTTGGTCTTCTCATTGTGTCCTGGAGTTCCTGGATGTTTTGAGTTACCAGTTTTATGCATTTTGCATTTTCTTTGACTGTTGAGTCAATGTTTTCTGTGGTATCTTGAGCAACTGAGGTTCTTTCTTCTATCTCTTGTATTCCGTTGTTGATCTATGACTCCTAAATTTTTTGTTTTTGTTTTTGTTTTTGTTTTTGTTTTTGTTTTTGTTTTGTTTTGTTTTGTTTTGTTTTCCGAGACAGGGTTTCTCTGTGTAGGTCCAGCTGTCCTGGAACTCACTCTGTAGACAAGGCTGGCCTCGAACTCAGAAATCTGCCTGCCTCTGCCTCCCAAGTGCTGGGATTACAGGCGTGTGCCACCACCACTTGGCTTGACTCCTGAATTTTTTCCAAGGTTTTCTATCTGCAGAGATGCCTCACCTTGTGATTTCTTTATTGATTCTACTTCCACTTTTAGATCCTGGATAATTTTTTTCAGTTCCTTCACTTGATTGTTTGTGTTTTCCTGTAATTCTTTAAGGGATATTTGCATTTCTTCTTTAAGGGCTTCTGCCTGTTGACCCATGATCTCCTGTACTTCTTTAAGGGAGTTATTTAAGTCTTTCTTGAAGCCCTCTATCAGCATCATGAGATATGATTTTAAATCCAACTCTTGCTTTTCCTGTGTGTTGGGGTATCCGGAACTTGCGTTGGTGGGAGAACTGGGTTCTGATGTTGCCATGTGGCCTTGGTTTCTGTTGGAAGGGTTCTTGTGCTTGCCTTTCACCATCTGGTGCTAGTTGGTATTGTTGTCTCTGGCTGGAGTTTGTTCCTCCTGTGGGCCTGTAAGCTTGTGTCCTTACTCCTCTGAGCTCAAAAGTGAAAGCACTGTTGGGAGATCTCTCTCTCCTGGCAGGCTATGCACAGAAGACTGTGGAGTAGGCTCCCCAGTGCAAATGGCTTTGGGCAGAAAGACTTCTGTCCCAGCTGCTCCACTGATCATAAGCCCTGTGCTCCTAGCTGGGTCCCGTCCAGAGAGAAGGTGGAGACCTCACCTCTGTGCTCAAAAGTGAAAGCCTGCTGGGAGATCACTCCCTCCTGGTGGGCAATGCACAGAAGGCTGTAGAGTATTCTGGCTCCCCGGTACAAATGGCAGCAGGGAGACTTCTGTCCCAGCTGCTCCACTGATCACACAAGGCTCAGTTAAATGCATTTATAAATAGGTGTGGCTCTGGTCTGTAAAGGTTTAATAGCCTTTCCCATTCCACATTATTGTTCTTAAAAACTAAAGATTCAATTAATACTTCTCTTGCATCTGGAACTGATATTGCTCTATTTACAGTTAAAGTTATCTTGGTAAATGATTCAGAATGTTTTCATTGTAGTTTGTCCTTCTCCCAAGCATGAATCTACTGCATGACATAGCTCTCAGGTAACATAATGAAACAGAATCTGCATTTGTAACAGCATATTCATTTTTACTGAGCAACTGATCCTTGACAATATTAACCCTTCCAGTCTTATTATGTGACTCCATACCAAAAGCCTCCTCTCTCTTCCATGCCAGCCAGTGTATTTGAGGGCCATCTTCTAAGATAGCTGTTATTAAATCTTTCCAATCTTTAGAAATTACATGATTTTACATGGCTTAATTATTTAGAACTTGTTTCACATATGGTGAGTACATACTATAGGCTACAATTACCTTTTTAATTCCCTATAGATCCAGCATCTCTATGGATTGCCATCCAAATTCATCCTAACCTGTGGGCTACTTTACTGGAGATAATTGTTTTATTGTAGCTGGGAAAATTATTGTAGCTTTTCTAACAGTCCTGTATAATGGTAATTTTAAAAGGAGTATCATTTTTCTCTGTAGGGAGAGGTGTGGTTCTTGATTTGGTCAATAAAGGCGGCCAGGAGCCAGTGGCTGGACACAAGGAACAGGTGGGATTTCTGGGTCCCAGCAGGAGAAAGGAGATGCAGGGAAAGATAAGGTGCTTTTGCTGCTATGCATTGGGATGAGAAGAAAGCAGCAGTCATGTAAGGCTACAGGCAGCTAGGGCCTGCAGCCTCTGCAATGGAGCTGATCTCGGAGTTAAGCCAGGAGGTGCCAGAGTGCAGGCCTCATGGTCACAGACAAAGGTAGAAGCATGTTTGCTTGTTGTTTGTTTTAAATTACATGCAATTCAACATTTCTCTAGCCCTGCTAGCTATGAAAGGAATGAGACTGACACTAATTTGAGGGCAAGGACAAGGAGATTTTTTTCTTTTATACTCTTATGTTTTAAAGAGGACAGAGAAAACTGTGATCATTATAAATAGTTCTACTGTGATAATTAAAAAGAAACTACACTGGGTACAGATGCCCTCTGCTATAGTATTTTCTTATTTTAACACAGAAAATATTTTCTTTTTTGAATCTTGCTAATACTTTCTTTTCTTTGGAGACTTTATTATACTCAAGTTTAAATTTTCTTTCTATGACTGTCAATACTCATTTTCTTCCCTTTTTGCAGCATCTATGCATATTTACAAAACATTTCTTCTTATTTCTCTTTCACTGTTTCAAAAGATAATGTTTATTTCAGTACTTAAGCTTCTCTAAGAACTTAGAGAAGTTCTCTGGGAACTGACCACTCCTTTCTGGGTATACATTACTGACTCTGAGGTCTGGGATTCCGCTCATCTGACTCCAGCTGATGCCTCCCATCATGCTTCTGTGCCTGGATTCTCTCCTCTGGGTCTTGTGTCTAGAATTCACATTTTTCCCCTGCACCTCATGCCCCACATTGGGTCACCAGACATTGCAGGGCTTTCCTCAGACGATGTTTGAGGTTTCATAAAGACACGGATGCAGCTACACAGTTTAAGGCTGTCGGCCTTTTGCTGAGGCAGTCTCTCAGCTAGCCTCTAACTTAACCCCACTTCTCCAAATGGTTCTCACGCATGCTTCCCAGGTCCCTCCGGCCCCCATTCAGTCATTCTTCTGCATCTGTCCTTATCTTCATCTGCACAGAAGTCCTGCCTGTTCTACTGCCCTAGTTTAAGATGTCAACATTAATTATGGAAAGAGCCACACCCATCCTGAACCAGTTGACTTTGGAGGCTAGATGATACTGCAGCTTGCCTTTCATTTTTTAGCAAGTGAGAAAGTGGTAAACGTTTACATATCCTATTAGCCTTGTATCAACTCAATTAACAGATGAAAACACAGGGACACTCTTTTTCTCTCGCTCTTTCTTTCTTTCTTTCTTCCTTTCTTTCTGTGTATCTCATTATTTTTTCTTGATTTCTGTTCTTATTCTTTTCAAATTAGTTAATTATATTATTTATTTGCATCCCAAATGCTGCCCCTATATCCCAGTCCTTCTTCGCAGAGACCTTCCTCCCATCTCCCCTCCCCATCACCTCTGAGAGGGTAGACACACCTTGGGTATCCCCCTACCCTGCCTCATGAAGGCTCTACAGGATGAGGCCCATCCTCTCCTACTGAGGCCAGACAAGGCAACCCTCTGCTACATATGTGCCTGAGGCCACAGACCAGCCATGTATGCTCTTTGGATGGAGACTTAGTCTCTGGGAGCTCCAAGGGGATCAGCTTAGTTGACACTGTTGGTCACTCTTAGGGTTGACACCCCCTTCATTTCCTTCAGTCCTTCCCCTAACTTCCATACAAGTTCCTGACCTCTTTCCCATGCTTGGCTTTGTCTCTGTCCCAGTCAGATGCTATGCAGAGCCTCTCAGAGGACAGCCATGCTCGGCTCCTGTCTACAAGTACAACAAAGCATCAGTAATAGTGGCAGGGACTGCCCATGAGATAGATCTCAAGTTGGACAGTCAATGTACAGTCCTTCCTTAAGTCTCTGATCCATTTTTTTGTCCCTGTATTTCTTTTAGACAGGAGCAATTTGGGGTCAAAAATTTTGTAAGTGAGTTTATATCCCCATCTTGCCTTTGGGGTCCTGTCTGACTAAAGGAGGGGATCTGTTCAGGTTCTATATTTCCATTTTTGAGTGTTTTGGCTAAAGTCACCCACATTGAGTTCTGAGTGCCTCCCCCATTCCATCCCCTAAAGATCTCTCCCCCCCCCCACTTGAAGTGGAAACTTATGGGTTCTTTGAAAAGTGGTGGGTATTGTTTTGCTGGGACAAACACATGACAGAGTGTTTTCCTAAATCAGACACAATGAAAGGGCATTTTGCTAAAACGGACACATGAAGGATTGTTTTGCTGAGGGGGGCACAGGTGAAAGGCTAAGGCAGAACCATGGAGGAAAGTTTAGCTGAAGCAGACACAGGTAAAAGGATGTTCTGCTAAAGCAAGCATGTGAAAGGACATGTGATGAAGGATTCACAATGCATTGGTCTGTCTTAAATAGTTGAGCTCATTTTGTGTAGATTACAGAGAGAGAAATTAACCAAAATCTTTTGCTGGTGTTCTGGTGGCTTCTTGCTTGTTCTGTGGACTTGGGACAATTGGCAGAATCATATTACTGAGACAGACTCACATGCTGAGGCAGGACACATGGTGGGACAAGACCTGTGGAGACACTTGATGTTTGGAGGGAGTGTAAACAGGACTCAGTGGACAGTGGAGGAGCCTGAGGTTGGCGTGCTTGCACAGCTAAACTTCTCTTGGTCTCACTTCTTCACTGATCTTCGTTTTATTGAGAGAGGCAGAGTGGAGGTTTTTCCTGGCGTTCTGTTGACGTAAATTTGTGATATTCCAGATGAGGCCTGGTTGTTCCTGTTAGGTGTTTTGCTACTGCTACCCCAACACTAATGAACTGGAATTAAGGTATACCCATAGAGTGTTTGCAAGTAGATTAAGCTATTGATGCACACCTGTAAGCTTAACTGCTGATGTACTGAAAATACAGATGGATTTCCTCCAAAGAACAATTTCTTTTTTTTTCCTTTTATTTTATTTTCTATATTCTTTGTTTACCTAAGAACAATTTCTAAACAGGTCCATTTCCTTTCTTTTCCACTACCTCTGGTGGGTGGTGGGCTAAAAGTGATGATAAAGCACCTAAGAACCATCACTAAAAGAAAAACATGAAAAATTAAAATTACACCCATGTCCCACTCACTGCAGCTACCTTTTTCTATTCATTCTCCGGGCCCCCTCGTAGGCCTTTCTCCTACCTCCCCCATATCTGATCCTGTCCCCATTTCTTCTTCTTTGACTTTATTGTGTCTGCCAGTGTGTTGTGGGTATTCTCTACATTTTGCTAATATCCACTTATCAGGGAATACATACCATACATGTTCTTTTGGGTCTGAGTTACCTCAGTCAGGATGATATTTCCTAGTTCATCATTTGCCTGAAAAATTCATGATGTCTTTGTTTTTAATAGCATTCCATTGTGTAAATGAACCACATGTTTGCACCCATTCTTTGGTTGGCATCTAGGTTCCTTCCAATATCTGGCCTTTATGAATAAGGCTGCTACAAATATAGTGGAGCACAAGTGACACACCTTTTCATACCCAATGAAGACATTATCTGGAGCTCATCCCAACAATTGGCCAGGTATAATGTGACTTTCAGGTTCTGAATACAGTTTGGGACAATGAAATCAAGCAAGTTAATCCATCCATCATCTCAAATACTCAATATTTGTAATGAGATGGTGAATAAGAACCCAAGAAGGAGGGTTTCTGTCTTGCAGTATCAAGCACAAAGAGTCTGAATCGGAAGAGTCTGAGGTATCTTCTCAGAATTGAATGAGGCCAGCAACTAGCATGTAACAAGTGGGAAAACACACTGAAATAAGTTAAGGCAAAGGCTGAGCATCAAGGTTTAATAGTGGATTGCATAAGGTTGGGGTTTGTGCTTGTTTCTCTCTCTCTCTCTCTCTCTCTCTCTCTCTCTCTCTCTCTCTCTCTGTCTCTCTTTCTGTCCCTGTCTCTGTCACTCTCTCTGCTCATTTCTCTTCTTAAATCATTAAGAAAAATCTGATGTGGATTATCCCAAAGTATAACATCATCCAGTTTGTTTTTACAAAAGGTCACCCTGACTACCATGAGGAGAACAAAGGGCTCCTAATTATTTTTCAGAAGAAAGGGCAATTTTGTCCAATGGATCATTTTGGGGAATAAGAAGGTAAAGTATGACCCTCAGGCTTCTGCACTGAGCAGCTCATTGGATGGCTGGCAATGCCTTTAACCAGGTAGGAGGAGACTCCAGTGAGAAGAGTGTATCAGTCAGAGTTCTCAAGGGGGAAAGAACCAGTGGGATGCAAATACACATGGTAAAGACTTCATTGAGTCAGCTTTATTAAAACTGCAACCTCCGCTGAATCACACCTGAGAGGCTGAATAGCAAGAGGCTGTCTGGTTCTTGAAGTGACTGCTTAGCAGGCAGTCAGCATATTCCCACAGCAGCTGGAATTCTTTGTTGCAGAGGCCAGCAAACCAGTCCACAAGGCTGGGTGCCTCACCCAGTAGCACTGGCTGGTGTGGAACTCACTATGTCGATCAGGCTCTCATTGACCTCACTGAGCTCCACTAGCCTCAGCTCCTCAAGCCCTGAGATTAGAGGCAAGCACCATCACACCTGCCTGACAACCTTGGAATGTCAACATCTAGTCCTTCCTCTGTAGCTGGACATACAATAAGACAATTGTGCAGGGAGAGCTAGTCCCTCTCTGGCTCCAAACCTGGAAGGTTCCTGGAGATCTTCTTGTCTTTAGTTGATGGTGGAAGCCTGGCAATATTGGTTCTGATTTCAACAGAGTAAATCAACTTGGAGGCAGAGGGAAGACGGAGAGATCAGAAGGCAAGCTACCCTTCCTTCTACCCAACTCTTTCTTTCCAGACCCCTGCAAACATCTACTTCCAACAGTTAGGGTGTGTCTCTGCCCTCTGTGGTGAAGGCACTAGGTGCAGGTCTTCGGGGAATGCTCTCTGCTCACCTGATTCCAATTGTTATCAATCCAGAATTTTCTACATTTCTAGAATTACTAAATTGAAATTGATATTAAAAACCAGTTGACATAATGAGTCAGTTAACATGCAAGGAGAAGCCAAGGCTACAGCTATGAACAAACACAGAAAATACTTCATAATCAAAGCCACAGCTTCTTCTGGACCAGACTTTAATGGCCTGAAACCCAAGACACATGTTTTGTGACTGCAAATTCTGGACTCTGGTCTTACCCCTCTGATTCCTCCACACACATACCTTCTCTGTTTCTCTGTGTCTGTGTGTCTTTGTCAGTGTGTGTGTGTGTGTGTGTGTGTGTGTGTGTGTGTCTGTCTGTCTGTCTGTCTGTCTGTCTGTCTGTGTGTATCTTGGGGTCTCTCTATGTGTGTATGTATGTGTGTGTTTAATTTGTTCTCTCTGTCTCTCTCTAAAGGCAATAGTGATTATATATATGCCATCAATTCTCCCCTCCCACTCCTCCACTATATCTTCAAGCCATTCACTTCCTACCATGATGGCCTTTCCAATTAGCACTGGCTACTGAAAGGCTGACTGATCCTGGTGGTGTGATCTTATTTAGGTGACCACAGCTGCACTGAGTTCTTGTATAGGGTGGCCTGGTCAGTGAGTTCTTGCATATGTGGCCTTGTCCCACTCAGAAGACAGTGTGGCAGAGCTCTCTATCTCATTCCCCACTGATTTTCATCCTCAGTATTCCATTATTCTCAACCACCTCCCATCTCCCTTCTGTTCTCTGGAAGAATCATGCCTTGACTCTTCTGGCACTTGTTGTCATTGTTGTATGGACAACTACATAGAATTAGATGTCGATACTCAAATTTATCAGCCAGGTGTTATGGTGCTCAACTTTAACCATAGCACTTGAGAGGCAGAGGCATGTGGAGCTCTGAATTCAAGGCTAGCCTGATCTACACAGTGAGTTCCATACCTGTCAGAGATTCTCAGTGAAACCCTGTCTCAAAAAAAAAAAAAAAGAATTATTTTTAAATAAAGGTGTATCAAGTAAGCAGATTTCAAACTTTTGACTTAGGGCAAAATGAATCATTACAATAAAAGTCATGTAGGGGCACACAAGAGGATAAAACTCATCTTCTTTCTAAGGTTCACACTCCTATGAAAAAAGACAGCACAGAAAAAACGTTCAACAGATTTATGTAATCAAAGTTTTAAATGACACAGGACACTTTGGAAATAGAGTCCCAAATACCCAAGAAAAGCAGCTGATCATTTTTAATATTTGTATTTGACCCAAAATGGACAGCTAACTACAGATGTGACTGGACAAACAGGTTCATGTCCTACTGGTAAAAGACTGGGTAGAAGAACCAGCAAGGCTGGTCTGTTCAGATTCTTGGTCTGTCTAGGAGGAGGTCCATCTCTATGGTACTGTGCAAAACCCCTCCTAGATTGAAGTTTGTATGACTTCCTACCAGGCAAGGCTCAGTAAACATCCTGCTCAGAGTCAAGACCTACACAAAAGGGAAGGGGAAGTTTTGAACAAGGTTTCTAGGTTTTATGGCTGTCTTGAAGGGAACAGTTCGATGATCCACCTTGGGAAAGAATATCTTTTATTGGTCATACAAGGGATTGACCTAGTGCCTAGAGTAAACTTGGCAACGAGCTCTAACACTGAGCTACATCCCCGATGTGTCATTTACTGAGTCTGAACATAAGCAAAGAAAATTGTAAGAACAAACCATTGGAAGTTAGCAGATGTTAGCACTGGGCACAGAGGCACATGTTCATAATCCCAGAATTTGAAAGATTCACAAGTTCAAGTTCAAGGCAGACTACATGAGGAGGTCACTGAAAGCCTGCATGTGCTATATAGTAGAAAAGTTCCGTCTTCAATAAAATCACTTATTAGAACTCTGGTTGACCATCATGATGAATCATCCTGTCAACTAGAGAATCTGTTCAGAAAGACCTTGGATGCAAACCTCTGCACCTCACTGAAAAGTGTTCAGCAGAGGACTCTCAGCCCAAGTCCCCTTTCCTTCTTTTCAGAAGGCCATCTTTCTTTTCTGTAAGTCAAACCTCATAGAAATGGATCTATAAAACTGATCCAGGCTAGGTCAGTTGATGCACAGTATTAAAAGAATAAGCCTAAGATTCTGATTCTGTTGTTGTTGGTGGTGGTGGTGTTGCTGCTGCTGCAGTTGCTGTTGCTGTTGTTTAAGACAGAATCTCAGCCTCCTAGTAAGAAGGATTTTGCCTGCTTTTGGATATGTGTATTTCACGTTTATCTTGATTTCTAGGATTGTTTCAAATACAGGAGAACACAATAAAATAACAGGCACCTGTCTCTGCAACTAAGAATCAAAGTTTACTCCCTTTCTCTCTTACCTCCTCCCCCCAGTGGGCAGGGATAGGTGAGCAGCAAGCCTCTGTCCCTGGTCCCTGTTATTCCTAGCACTTCCCTCTTGACACCAGCAATTCTTCTCATGAGAAGCCTTATCTTTTACATGGCTGGGATATTACTTGATAAGTTACCTACTGACTGTAATCCCATGGCTTGGAAGCAGAGGCAGAAGGATCAGACACTCAAGTCCATTTCTGTAACTCCAGGGCTCTGCAAGTGGAGGCAGAAGAGTCAGAAGTTCAGGGTTCATAGTGAGTTTGAGGACAGCCTGGGCTACAGAATGAGTTCTAGGACAGCCTGGGCTACATGAAATCCCTTCTAAAAGTGGACTTCCTGGACATAGTGGTACATGTCTTAATTCCCAGCACTTGGGAAGCAGTAGTAGGCAGATATTGGTGAGCTCAAGGCCAGCCTGTTGAGTTTTAAGACAGCCAGCAGCTATTACACAAAGAAATCATGTCTCCCAAAAAAGGGAAAGAGAGAGAGACTGGAAGAGACAAAGACACACACACACACACACACACACACACACACACACAGAGAGAGAGAGAGAGAGAGACAGACAGACAGACAGACAGACAGACAGACAGACAGACGGACAGAGGGAACAACAGCAGTACAAGAAATAAAGGTGTTTTCGATTTTATTCTTCATGTTCGGCAATAAACATTTTTGAAACTGCAAGTAAAAATCCACCTTAGAGAGTTTTATTATCTTTATAAAGTTGGTCAGATCCTAAGCAACCAGCTTTGATATTGTTGAGTATTCTCTTTAAAGTACTCTTCAAGTTTTAACATATTTAGAAACTCAAGCTATACATGTCCGCCCTACTCTGACACAACATGATGACATTATTGGCACAGAGAGTACAGGGAGGAACCATGCTCACCACACCTGGGTCCTGGACACACATGCTTGCTCATGTCCCCCACCTCAGTTCCCCCAACTCCACTCAGCATTTCCTGTCAGGGATGCAGTAAGACTTGCCCAAGGCCACACTCTTCCGCAGTTCCTCTGATACTGTGGAGATAACTCATTAGAGGAGGGGTTTACAGATACCTTTAAAACCCTGAGTCTCTGTACTTGCAGGATCATTTCTTCTCAGTATCCTTCCTAGCAATGGATCAAGACACCATCATTATTTTAGGAGGCTTGTCGGAGGCCAGACCTGCTACTCCAGAAGTCCAAGAGATCATAGACAAGGTGAGTCAATACATTTCAGAAAAAAACTTGACCCTAAAACAAACTTTCATAATTTGGTTCATAATTTGGCATGGCATTAAGAGTGTGGAAAATAACAGAAACCAGAAAGATATGGGTATAGTTCAGACTTTTATACAGCTAGAAGTGAAACATTAAGGCGTTCAGAGTAATTTTGACAACCCAAGAGTAAAATCAGCGAAGCCACACTCTTTACTGCAGCCTCAGTTTCCCCAGTAGCTGAAGGTAAATTCATGCTGGATCGTCTCTACACCTCATAAGTCTGATCGCAGGAATTCTAATTACTGATGGAATTTTCCAGTCTCTCTAGTTGAGGCTTATAAATGGAGGCTCCTAAGGTTATTAAGGATCCCTGAGCTGATACCAGGATGCAATGCCCAAACCATCACAGTCAAAATAGAACTCCATGTTCCTAGCAAGTTAATGCATGTTGTTCAACTGTCATCTATATAAAAAGGTGTATCGTGTTGCCAGTTTTGCAAAGGAGAATTATGCAGGTAGGTTTGCAATATGTCACCTTATTTTCTTACATCACATTTTTTCCTCTCTGAAGCCCATTCAACCTGGAGGACAGTGTGTGTGTGTGTGTGTGTGTGTGTGTGTGTGTGTGTGTGTTTGAAACCTTGTCTCTCTAGATGGGCTAGCCTGCAGGTAACTCAGGCTAGCCTCAAACTCAAGGCACTACTCCTGCCTCAACTTCTCAAGTGCTGGGATTATAGGCATGTGCCAGCATGCTAGGCATAATGAGATTTTATGTGAGTAAAACAGATGGGAACCATCTTGCTTAGGGCAATGAACATTCTAGAGGAGGTGGCTGTCCTAAAAATTCAGTGACTAAATATTTAATGGTAAACAGTTCTCACTCACAGTTTTATTTCAACAAATATCTTGAAGCATTTTATTTTTGATGAATATTAAATCTTTAAATCTTCATTAGAATCCTCACATCAAGTTGGTGTACATGTTCCGGATGGTGGCTCAATTCCCAGATGTCACTCATCTGTCCTGTCTTGCAGGAGAAAGCCTCAGGGGATAACTCCCACTAAAGTGTTGGGAGAGAAACAGGCAATAAATTGTGTATTTTTAGGAAGCATTTTCTCAAGCACAGCAATCATTCCCCTACAAAGAACACTACAGGCCAGATACTATGAAATATCCTTATTAAATCAGGGAATTCAGTCTACTCCTCTGAGATTATTGTCGGCTGGGTCCCCACACAGCGTCAGGCCAGAGGGGGATATTATAACCCTAGAATGATCTGAGGGTGCCCAGAGAAAATCTCCACTATGTGCTGTTTACTTTGTATTTAGTGAACAAATATAGATATACTTATTGGGGCCCTTCATTGCAAATCATGACTACAATGGGTTTGTTTTTTATATTTTTATTTTAAAGTGTGTGTGTGTTTGTGTGTGTGTGTGTGTGTGTGTGTGTGTGTGTGTGTGTGTGTGTGTGTTAATTGTTGAGGCAGGACTCACTGGGTAACCCCAACTAGCCTGGAACTTTCTATCTAGCCCACACTGCTCTTGAATGTCATTCTCCTGCCTCAGTCTTTCGGGTTCTGAGATGGGAGGCTGATGGCTTGAGCAGCCAGCCCAGGTTTGTCATCATCCCTAAGGACTCTTAGCAGGGTGAGAATCCCAGTTTTGTGAAGCAGAAAACCTGAGTCAACACAGCTCTAACATCGTCCCTTAATTTTTCCTCATTAGATCAAACCACAGCTGGAAGAGAAAACCAATGAGAAATATAAAAAATTTGAAGCCATTGAGTATAAAACTCAAGTCGTCCAAGGACAAAACTACTTCATTAAGGTTAGACACCTGCCTCCCTCAAGCACTGATGTGATTGTTTCCTGTTGCTGCAACACTACCTTCATTTCAACCAGTGTTCTTTAATAAAGTAGCTTGCAAGTAGGAGACCCACAAATCGATCTGATGACAGGATAATTACCTTGTATTTCCTCATGAATACAGAAAGCTTTCTTATGTGGTTCTTAATTTCTAGAACTCTGTAAAAAATGATGGAGTAACAGCTCAAAGATTGGTTTACTGCCAAGGCTGCTTTTTCTGTCATTTGGATGTGGAGGCTAACATTTTAGTGTATGGGAATTGGCCAGTGCCTTAGAGCATTTTCCACCTCAAACTTCCTATTTCCGTGCAGTCAAATTACATTCACTTAAAGAAGGACTTCAATCATTAGCTGAAAAAATAATTCAAGCCACTTTGATCCTTTAAATGAGTAGTTATTAATATAATTTAAATTATTTTAAATTACTTTTTATACATGAGCGCTCTGTCTACATGTATGCCTGCATGCCAGAAATGGGCATCAGGTCCCATTATAAATGTGGTTGCTGGGAACTGAACTCAGGACCTCTGGAAGAGCAGTCAGTATTCTTAGCTGCTAAGCCATCTCTCCAGCTCCCAAGTAATTCTTTCCATAGCTCAAGCAGGTCCAACCGATGGCCCTCCAGAGACAGTACAAAGCCATATTTACAGTATTTTATAATACATTTTAGGAGCTGGAGAAATAACTGTCAAAAGCGGCTCTTGCAGAAACCTCAAGCTCCGTGTCCAGCACCCATGTCAGGTGGCTCACAGTCAGGTGTAACCCCAGCTGTAAAGATCTGGTACCTCTGGTCTCTGAGGGCAACTGCTCCCATGTGTCCATAGACATATACTTACAAACACACAACTTTTTAAACTTTAAAACGGATTCTATATAAAAAATTAAATTAAATGCTTTCCTGATTAAGTTCTAATAAAAACTTTCTGACATTCCTATGATATCAAGGGAAACAATTCAAAAACTCAACTGTTGATAATAAATAGGAGATATATTTATCTCTAAGTATTAAACAATGTTAATCCTGACTGAAAAGAAAGCAGACAGTCAAGTGCCTTTGCTTCCTCTGCTTTGTATTGGACTAAAACACAGTGGCATTTGTTTCTTTTTAAAAAAAAAACAGTTACTTAAGCTATATGTTTTTAATGTGTTTAGTTCGTTTGGCTTTTTTCAATGACATGAGCTGAACTAGCCAGCTCAACATGAGTCACTCTCAAGCTGGGCTGTATATGAGGACTGTACCAGCTCAGTTCAATCAAATTTGAGCTCCTGGTATTGTCCAAGCCTGAAGAAGCATGTGAGCTAACCCCAGCTGAGTCATCAGAAGGGATTCCTTCCTTCCAGGATCTTTCTTCACGTATGTGAAAAAATTTTGGAAAAATGATTGTATTCAAAGATAGGAAAATGTCTACCAAAATTGGGATTCTTTTGATAACTTTATCTAAATATGAACATTTCATATTAACTCCATCACATATTTCACTAATAAATAATTCATCAGAAAATGATCTTGGCAATTTTTCCCTTGCCCACTCCATTTCAATGTGGTTTCTTGCTCCCCAGCCTGTGCACCCCCACTGCCCACTCTCTCACCCTCCATTGTTCTGTTGAGCCTTAGTTC
Organism: Apodemus agrarius; assembly: GCA_964023405.1. Lineage (NCBI taxonomy): Eukaryota > Metazoa > Chordata > Mammalia > Rodentia > Muridae > Apodemus > Apodemus agrarius. Next base: position 63,972,892 of record OZ030018.1, read on the forward strand.
CCTCTGTCCTTCCTGCAGGCTGGCTGTTGACACCATTGCTGTCAGCCAGGCTCTAGCTTTCTGGTAGGGCTTTCTGTCTGTCTTAAATCTCTACTGAGAGAATGGCACTGTTGGCTAAGGAGGAGCTCTTTTCCAAGTAGGAAAAAAACGGTTTTTTAAAAAGATATACTGTAGAGTGAGGAGAACACAAATACTAAGCATGGTACACACCTGTAATCCTATTAATCTGAAGAAAAAACAGGATTCCCAAGTCTGAGACTAGCCTGGGCTACACAGAGATATCCTGCCTCAAAATAAAACAGACCCACAAAGGAAACAAAATGATATACATGTTGGAATCTAACAAATCTGGGTCCCAATTTGGGCTCTGCCACATAGTCACTGATAGCTTTATGGGGGGGGGAGTTACACTCAATGTTTTTAGTTTGTGGGTGTTAGGGTCTTTGGGTGGCAGTTTGTTTTGTTTTGTTTGTTGTTGTTTTGACACGGGCTCTCATGTATCTCAGTAGGTCCTGGAACTCAAACGCCATATTTACAGAAAAATGCATTTCTGCTCCTTTTGCCTCTACCCCCTGAGTGCTGACATTATAGTCACATACCACCGGGCATATGAGTTGCTGGTAGACCAAACCCAAGGTTTCATGTAAGCTACGAAAGCACTGTGCTAAGTAAGCTGCATCCCCAGTTCTATACAAAATAGTATCTTTGAATCTGTTTCTGGCATCTTTGATATCGATACTGTAACAGCTTTTCAGACTTACAGGAAGAAATCAGTGGGGCCACACACATGCACACACATGTACCCACACATACACACACTTTTGTATGATGCTCATCATACTGACATATTAATGGCAAACTCTGGTTAGTAGCATTTTAAGATTAAATTAGGAAGGGATATCAGAGCACAATGTCTACTGTAGAACACAAAACTTTCATTGTTCTGATAAAGAAAAAAGTAGCAAGTCTTATCGGTGTAGAACCCAGGTTCATGAACAAACTACCATTGGGAGTGTTACCCTGATGGTACCTAGACATCTTTATTTTTCCTTTACAAACGAGGCAGCCTTGTGGGCATTCACAAAGTGGGTTTGCAACACAATGGAGATATGGGGACCATAAAGTCCATATATTCTAAAGCAAATCTGAGTTTCTTTTTCCTTATCAAACTATTTGCCAATTATTCTCTGAACTTACAAGTCAGAAAACAGAATCACCAAAAACACAGGCTTCCCTCTGCTCCATTCCAGGCATCATAAAGATAAAATGTAATTCTGTGCCAAGCTTTTAGTGAAAAGTACAATAAATGAAATCCACGTGGAGTAATAGATTAGTGGGTAGGAGTGCTGGCTGTTCTTGCAGAGGACTTGGGTTTGGGTCTTAGTACCCACATAGTAGCTTACAACCATCTCTGACTCCAGTTCTAGGAGATTTAACACCCTCTTCTTATGTTTTCAGGCATTTTATGCATGCTATGCACTTATATGCAAGCAGGCAAAACATTTATACAAATAAATTGACAAAAATCTTTTTCCTAAAAGGTATTAAAAATGCATCTCAGAAATATGTTTTCTGCCACACTCTTAGCTGCTCTTTTTCCCAACTTACAAGTTGATGAAAGTTTAGTTCACTGTGCTGCCTTGGGCTAGAAGTGTTGTTTCAGGAGAGCTTGGCACATCAGATCTTGACAAGAAAGTAGATGTGTCATACAATTGAGACCCACATGAATAATCTTTCTTTGCTTTTTGTTTCTTCCTTTTTTCCTTTCTATCTTCCATTCCTCCTTTCTTCCTTCCTTTCTTCCTTCCTTCCTTTCTTTCTTTCTTTCTTTCTTCCCTTGTTTTTTATTTTCTTTTATGTCTTTCAGATTGATGTAGGGAATGGTTGTTATGTTCACATAAGAGTCTTTCATGGCCTTTCTGGAGAAGATAATTTCGAACTTCATGGTTATGAGACTAACAAAAAAAAGGATGATGAGCTGATCTACTTCTAAGCAACAAATTCTAAAGTAATCTGATTCTTCTCATTGTAAAGAGATGCGGCCATCAATAAAGAAACATTCTGAAATAACTGTTTTCCTCCCTCATTACTCAGCACCGTGTGGACCTTGACTTCCTAGACAATTATTTTTGAATATAGAATGTTTCATGAATTTGTACATCGTCCTTGGGCAATGGCGATGCTACGCTCTGTGTCATTCCAATTTTTAACCTATAGGCTGCCATACAGAGCACTTTGCTGTTAGTATGGTTCAGAGTTAGTATTCCACAAAAAATGATTCCAACTAGAAACCTCATAAAAACTACAGCTCGGTTGCAATTGCATAAAAGATCTTACCACCCCATCCTCACAGCAGGTGCATTGGTGGCTGTCAGAGCAGCACACTCCTTGATCCCTTCCTTTGCCTGGAACCCAGCATGTCATCTGTGCCTTCATGTATGAAAATAAATTTGGTATTTTACAAGTCATGTTTTGAAACAATCATAACTGATAAGTAAGCTTCCTTCTCCCCTCCCCCATGCTTCCCTTGTACTTGAGAGTCAGTGGCAGTGATTTCCCCTCACAAGCAAGTGCTTCCTAGTGTTCACTAGAGCAAATAGCAATGTGCACTTCCCAGAAGGCCATTCTCTTTCACAGCCAAAACCTAACAATCAAGCCTTTGAAACGAACACGGGTGACACACTGACACCTAGTCCCAGGTGTCACTTAATCTTTCCAAACTTGTTGTAATAAATAAATAAAGTCTACTCATATAACATTAGTACCTACCATGACTACTAGTTCTGAATTCCTTAAAGAATATGACCATTTATAAGGGCCTGACCACTAACATGTTTCTTTATTGTCCTTAATAGTTTATGAAAGTAGCAACCATAAGACTAGGACTTTGAATTACATTTTAAATGAATTCTATTTAAGTGATAGGGACACATATCTTTAAACAAGAGTCGAATCATTTACACATTATGGTGTAGCAAACACAACTTTAAATTTCTAACATCATAAAAAATAACTATCTAAAATATTTGAGTCTTGCTGTTCCTTTCTTAGTCTGAAAAGAGATACAATAATCTATTTTTTTCCTAGCTTGGTAGCCTGGACCTACCTCACCATAAAGTGAAGTGGTCTGGCCCCTACTGACTTTGCTTGGAACCTCTCCACAATGATGGAGACATGGTTCAACCTGCTAAGGGTATAAGGAAGGAGCTAAAGACTTCTTTTATAAGTAACTGGACCTTTTTCAGCTCACTGTTTTGGTTTGGAAGGCAGGGATTTTCTCTTGGATCTTGCAAGAACAACAGAGAAGCATTTAGCAGGACACAAAACAATATTCTAGAAAAGAGACCTAAGAGGCCCCTTAGGATTGGAAGACCTCAAGAGAAAGGTAGACTAGCTCCATAGAATGACACAGACAGAAAGATTTCTAAGGAGCTACAAGTTGAGTTGTAGGATAGGGCTTGTAAATAGGTGTTTTGTATATAGTTAACAAAATAGATATTTCATTGATCTAGCAGGATTGTCACTCAGTTTGTACCTCCCATGATTTCCTTGGTGTAAGTATTAGATAATTTAAATGGTTACCAGATTCTTTAAGGTTGAGTCACCTTGTAAGGTTTAAAATTAATTACTTAACTCTTGCATAGTTAATCCAATTATTGACTATAGCCAATACATATCTCATAGAAATTGTTGAAATATCATTGAGTTTGTAATTGATCTCTTCTGATCTATACTTTCTGTGGCTAGGTTTTCTGAAGACCTGTCTTATGTCCTTGATTATTGATATAATCCCCTCTATGTAATTTCTCAGGAGACATTTTTGATCGCCAAGAAGCCAAAAATAACTTTATTTCAACAAATAGTTTTTATAACATATCTGCATTAGAATTACCCATCAAGATATCAGCCATATAGTGACAAATTACAGAAATAAGGAAATCTTTTTTTCTATATTCTTTGTTTACATTCCAAATGATTTCCCCTTTCCTGGTAAACCCCATAAGCCCTCATCCCTTTGTCCATTCCCCAATCAGCCCCCTCCTATTTCTTGTCCTGATAATCCCCTAGAATGCTACATCAACCCTTTCCAGGACCAGGGACCTCTCCTTCCTTCTTCTTGGGAATCATTTGATATGTTAATTGTATCTTGATTATTCAGAGCTTCTGGGCTGATATCCACTTATCAGTGACTGAATTCCATGTATATTCTTTTGTGATTTGGTTATCTCACTTAGGATGATATTTTCCAGTTCCAGTTCCAACCATTTGCCTAAAACTTTCATGAATTCATTGTTTTTAATTGCTGAGTAGCATTTCATTATGTAAATATACCACATTTTCTGTATCCATTCCTCCATTGAGGGACATCTGGGTTCTTTCCAGATTCTGGCTATTATAAATAAGGCTGCTATGAACATAGTAGAGCATATGTCCTTATTACATGCTGGGAAATCCTCTGGGTATATGCTCAGGAGTGGTATAACAGGGTCCTCCAGAAGTGTCACACCCAGTTTTCTGAGGAACCACCAGACTGATATCCAGAGTGGTTGTACAAACTTGCAATCCCACCAGCTGTGGAGGATTGTTCCTCTTTCTCCACATCCTCACCAACACCTGCTGTCTGCTGAGTTTTTAATCTTAGCCATTCTGAGTGGTGTGAGGTGAAATCTCAGGGTTGGTTTGATTTGCACATTTCTTAAGGTGCTTCTCAGCCATTCGAAATACTTCAGGTAAAAATTGTGTTTAGCTCTGTGAGGAAACTTTTTACAAATTATTTGTAATGGCTGCTAAAAAAAAAAATATTGACACAAAGGGGAGCTCTTCAACATTCCTTGTGGCAAAATCTTCTACCCGTACCTTTTAAAAAATATTTATTGATTTTATTTATATGATTACAGTGTAGCTGTCTTCAGACACAGGACAGGAGGACATCAGATTGCATTTCAGATGGTTGTGAGCCACCATGCTGTTGTTGGGAATTAAACTCAGGATCTCTGGGAGAGCAGTCAGTGCTCTTAACCACTGAGTCATCTCTCCAGAGTTCACATGTCTGCCACATATGGCCTTGACGTTCGTATCTGATATTCTGTTCCCTTTTAGGTTTTAGGATCTAAAAGGGTGTTTTAATGTTATTAAATACAAGGTTGTAATGCATAAATGGTCATAAGAAAATTATTTAAGATATATAAAAGGAATGAAATATATCAAGTAGATACTGAAATATTTTCTCCAAAGTTCCCAAATACAAATGGATTAAACACTGTGAAAATAATTCTTACCCTGATAGTTCCCATAGTTGTTCTTATTGTATATAATTTACTGTTATTAGAAATAAAGCCATTTTTTGAACTAAAGGGGGAGATGTTGAGATGACCCACACATATTATATTTACCAGCTATGAGAAAGTGTGTTCTTGTGCTTTCCATTGTTAATTAAACCAGCACCAGTCTAGCAGGATATGTAAATGTCACATCCTCAACTGTTCCAAAAACAAAGGCAAACTACCCTCAAAGCCAACTGACTTACTCTCAAGTAAGGTGTGTGGCTTTGTACATAATACAGGGCTGGTGTCTTGGAGGTAGGGATGGAGAATTGGCAGACTGTCTGGGCAGGATGCAGGCAGATGCAGAGAGGACTATAGACTTCTCCTTGTCTTCAGAAAGCCTCAAGGGGGACCCATGAAAGCCCAGCAATAGAAAATATATATAGTTATAATTTTCACATACAATTAGATTATGAAAATGTGAGCCAGGGAAAGATTACATGTCTGTAATCCTTGCACTCAGCGGTCTGAAGGAGGATGATCAATGGGCCAAATGGGGCTACATATTGAAGATTAATCTGGGCAACACACTTTAGCCATCTACCTCAGAAAAATTATAAATAATGAACCAAACATATTATACAAATATATTAATTAAACATGTATTTGTATACTGTGATACAAAAAGTGCCCTAGTAAGTATAAAAAGGTATAAAATGATATTACATTAATGTATATTTAAAATTGTTCATAGAAGAAATGACAACCACAGCTGATCAAAGAGATGATTGCATATGTCTGTATTCACAGATATATTCATATGTGGTGCCTAGAACAGGCTAATGGAGACAGAAGGAAGTAGTGGCTGCTTAAGAGTGAGGGGAGAGGGAGGAAGTTAGAGCCCGACAGCTCTTAGTTGGGTGTGGAAAGGAAAATGTTGTGAAATCCACATGGTAAGATTTGCACAAATTTGTGAACATACTAAAAGTTCCTTAAGAGAACACTTTAAAAAAAAAAAAAAGGAAAGAGAACACTTAAAATATCTAAACTGCATGGTATTTATAGCATATAAGTTATTCAATAAAAGTATTTAATGGGTCAAATGGGGGCTCAGTGGGGAAGGGCATTTGTCACCAAGCCTAATTACCTCAGTTTGGGCCTTGGAACCATGTGATGGAAATAGAACTGACTTTGTCAAGATATCTTCTGACAACAAGTGGGCTATGGAACACACACACACACACACACACACACACACACACACGTACACGCTCATACACACAAATAAATAAAATGAATATTTTAAAAGAAGACAGAAATTACATGGAACTCTGGACTGGATACCTGTAATAAATGACATTATTGCAATAACCTGAGAAGCATGAGTAGCACCTGGGAAATAGATGTCACTGTGCCATCAGTGTTCATTTCCTGCTCTTGATTGTTGGGTTTTGGCTGTGCAGAAAAATGGCCTTGTGGGAAGGACACACTGCTATTTCACTAGTGAGCATCAAGAATTATGTGTTGGGGATGGGAAGTCACTGCAATTGACTCTGAAATGCTAGAGAAGCAAAGGGAAGGGGAGAGGGCAGCTTCTTTATCAGTTATGATTGTTTCAAAACATGACTAGTAAAATATCAAATTTGATTTCAAATAAGAAGGTACAGATAACATGTTGGGTCTTGGAAAACAAGGGAATCAAGGAGTGTGCTTCCTGACAGCCATCAATGCACCTAAAGAGAGGAAGGGGTGGTAAGATCCCTTATAGAAGTAGTTTTTAGAAGGTTTCCAGTTGGTATGATTCATTGTGAAGATTCATAAAACTTTGGCATTTTTAGCAGGGCAGTAGTGCAGATGCACACCTTTAATCCCAGCACTTGGGAGACAGAGGCAGGCAGATCTCTGTGATTTCTAAGCCAGCCTGGTCTATAGAGTGAGTTCCAGGACAGCCAGGATCACATAGAAAAACCCTGTCCTGAAGGAAAAAAAAAAAACCCAAACCAAAATGACATTTTTTTTTATTTTTTGGTTTTTTTGTTTGTTTTTTGTTTTGTTTTGTTTTGTTTTTGTTTGCTTTTTTTTATTTATTGGATATATTCTATATTTACATTTCATTTCTCTTTTTCTGGTTCCCCTTTCCCCCAAAGGTCTCACATGCCCTTTTCCCTCCCCCTGTTCCCCCATCCACCACTTCCCACTTCCCTATTCTGGTATTCCCTTACACTGAGGTTTTGATCCTTTACAGCACAAGTGTCCACTCCTTCCTTATTGTCGGATATCATTTGATATGTGGATTGTGTCTTTGGTGTCCCAAGAGTCTAGCCTAATATCCACTTATCAGTGAGTACATAATATGGGTATTCTTTTGAGACTGGGTTATATCACTTAGTATGTTGTTCTCCAGCTCCATCCATTTCTCTAAGAATTTCATGAATTCATTGTTTCTAATGGCTGAATAGTATTCCATTCTGTATATATACCACATTTTTTGTATCCATTCTTCTGTTGAGGGACATCTGGGTTCTTTCCAGCTTCTGGCTATTATAAATAAGGCTGCTATGAACATAGTGGAGCATGTATCCTTATTGCATGCTGGGGAATCTTCTGGGTATATGCCCAGGAGTGGTATGGCTGGGTCCTCCGGAAGTATCATGTCTAGTTTTCTGAGGAACCGCCAGAATGATTTCCAGAGTTGTACCAGCATGCAGTCCCACCAGCAGTGGAGGAGTGTTCCTCTTTCTCCACATCCTCGCCAACACCTGATGTCTCCTGAGTTTTTAATCTTAGCCATTCTGACTGGTGTGAGGTGAAATCTCAGGGTTGTTTTGATTTGCATTTCTCTAATGACTAATGATGTTAAACATTTTTAAAGGTGTTCCTTCGCCATCTGAATTTCTTCAGGTGAAAAGTCTTTGTTTAGCTTTGTACCCCATTTTTGGATAGGGTTATTTGGTTTTTTGGGATCTAACTTCTTGAGTTTTTGTATACATTGGATATTAACCATCTGTCAGATGGGGGTTGGTGAAGATCTTTTCCCAATTTGTTGGTTGCCGATTTGCCCTTTTGACAGTGTCTTTTGCCTTACAGAAACTTTGTAGTTTTATGAGGTCCCATTTGGTTATTCTTGCTCTTAGAGCATAAGCAATTGGTGTTCTGTTCAGGAATTTTCCCCCTGAGCCAGTGTCCTCAAAGGTCTTCCCCAGTTTCTTTTCTATTAGTTTTAGTGTGTCTGGTTTTATGTGGAGGTCCTTGATCCACTTGGAGTTGAGCTTAGTGCAAGGAGATAAGTGTGGATCAATTCTCATTCTTCCCCATGTTGACCTCCAGTTGAGCCAGCACCATTTGTTGAAAAGGCTATCTTTTTTCCACTGGATGTTTTCAGCTCCATTGTCGAAGATCAATTGGCCATAGATGTGTGGGTTCAATTCTGGGTCTTTGATCCTATTCCATTGATCTGCCTCCCTGTCACTGTACCAATACCATGCAGTTTTTAACACTACTGCTCTGTAGTATTGCTTGAGGTCCAGAATATTGATTCCCCCAGAAGTTTTTTTTACTGTTGATGATAGTTTTAGCTATCCTGGTTTTTTTTTGTTATTCCAGATGAATTTGAGAATTGTTCTTTCTAACTCTATGAAGAACTGAGTTGGGATTTTGATGGGGATTATGTTGAATCTGTACATTGCTTTTGGCAAGATTGCCATTTTAACTATATTAATCCTGCCAACCCATGATCATGGAAGATTTTTCCATTTTCTGAGGTCTTCAAGAGACTTTATATTGTTTGTGGCTATTGTGAAGGGTGTTATTTCCCTAATTTCTTTCTTGGCCTGTTTATCCTTTGCGTATAGGAAGGGTACTGATTTGCTTGAGTTGATTTTATAACCAGCCACTTTGCTGAAGTTGTTTTTCAGCTATAGGAGTTCTCTGGTGGAGTTTTTTGGGTCACTTAAGTATACTATCATATCATCTGCGAATAGTGATAGTTTGACTTCTCCCTTTCCAATTTGTATCCCTTTGACTTCCTTATGTTGTCAAATTGCTCTAGCTAGTACCTCAAGTACTATATTGAAGAGATATGGTGATAGGGGGCAGCCTTGTCTAGTCCCTGATTTTAGTGGGATTGCTTCAAGTTTCTCTCCGTTTACCTTACTATGTTTAGCTATGGGCCTTGAATTCCTGTTCTTTCCAAGACTTTTAGCATGAAGGGATGCTGAATTTTGTCAGATGCTTTTTCAGCATCCAATGAGATGACCATGTGTTTTTTTTCCTTTGAGTTTGTTTATGTAGTGGATTATGTTGGTGGATTTCCATATATTGAACCATCCCTGCATCCCTGGGATGAAGCCAACTTGATCATGGTGAATGATTGTTTTGATGTGTTCTTGGATTCGGTTGGCAAGAATTTTATTGAGTATTTTTGCATCAATGTTCATAAGGGAGATTGGTCTGAAGTTCTCTTTCTTAGTTGGGTCTTTGTGTGGTTTTGGTATCAGGGTAATTATGGCTTCGTAGAATGAGTTGGGTAGTGTTCCTTCTGTTTCTATTTTTGTGGGATAGTTTGAAGAGTATTGGTGTTAGGTCTTCTTTGAAGGTCTGGTAGAATTCTGCACTGAAACCATCTCGTCCTGTGCTTTTTTTTTCCGTTGGAAGTCTTTTTAAGACCACTTCTATTTCTTTAGGTGTTATGGGACTTGGTGGATTTTTCCTTTGACCAGCAAGAAGTGACCTTCTGTGTCTCTTTTGATGACTTTAGGTTGAAAGTCAATTTTATCTGATATTACTATGGCTATTCCAGCTCGCTTCCTGTGACCATTTGCTTGCAAAATTGTCTTCCAGCCTTTTACTCTAAGGTAGTGTTTGTCTTTGAACCTAAGGTGTGTTTCCTGTATGCAGCAAAATGTAGGGTCCTGCTTCTGTATCCAGTCTGTTAGTCTATGCCTTTTTATTGGGGAATTGAGTCCATTGATGTTAAGAGATATTAAGGAATAGTGATTATTTCTTCCTGTCATTTTTTATCTTATTTTTCTTTTTGAGTAGTTATCTTCTTTTGAGTTTAATGGGAGAAGGTTACTATCTTGCTTTTCCTAGGGTACAGACTCCCTCCTTGTATTGGAATTTTCTTCCTATTATCCTTTGTAGAGCTGGGTTAGTGGAAAGATATTGTGTAAATTTGGTCTTGTCGTGGAGTATTTTGATTTCTCCATCTATGATGATTGAGAGTTTTGCTGGGTATAGTATTCTTGGCTGATAATTGTGTTCTCTTAGAGTCTACATGAGATCTGCCCAGGATCTTCTAGCTTTCATGGTCTCTGGAGAGAAGTCTGGTGTGATTCTGATAGGTCTTCCTTTATATGTTACTTGGCCTTTTTCTTTTACTGCCTTTAAAATTCTTTCTTTGTTTAGTACATTTGGGGTTTTGATTATTATGTGACGGGAGGTATTTCTGTTCTGGTCCAGTCTGTTTGGAGTTCTGTAAGCTTCTTGTATATTCATGGGCATCTCTTTCTTTAAGTTAGGGAAGTTTTCTTCCATAATTTTATTGAAGATATTTGCTGGCCCTTTACATTGTAGATCTTCACTCTCATCTATCCCTATAATCCTTAGGTTTGGTCTTCTCATTGTGTCCTGGATTTCCTGGATGTTTTGGGTTACAAGCCTTTTGCATTTTGTACTTTCTTTGATTGTGGAGTCAATGGTTACTATGGTATCTTCAGCATCTGAGATTCTTACCTCTATCTCTTGTATTCTGTTGTTGATATTTGCATCTATGACCCCTGATTTCTTCCCAAGGTTTTCTATCTCCAAAGTTGTCTCCCTTTGTGATTTCTTAGTTGTTTCTACCTCTGTGTTCAGATCTTGGATGGTTTTGCTCAGTTCCTTCACTTGTTTGTGTTTTTTTTGCAACTCTTTAAGAGATTTTTGTGTTTCCTCTTTCATGACTTCTGCCTGTTGACTCAATTTCTCCTGAATTTCTTTAAGTGATTTTTTCATTTCCTCCTTATTGGCTTGTGTCTGTTGATCCATATTCTCCTGGAGTTCTTTAAGTGATTTTTGTGTTTGCATTGTAAGCACTTCTACCCTATTCATGTTCCCCTGCATTTCTTTAAGAGATTTGTTTATGTCTTTTTTGTGTTCCTCTAGCAGCATCATGACCAGTGCTTTTATATCCAACTCTTGTTTTTCTGGTGTGTTGGGGTATCCAGGACTTGATGTGGTTGGCGAATTGGGTTCAGATGGTGCAATATTGCCTTGATTTCTGTTAGTAACGTTCCTATGTTTGTCTTTTGCCATCTGTTTATCTCTGGAGTTAGTTGGTCTTATTGTTACTGGTTGGAGTTTGAAGCTCCTGTGAGCCTGGTCTTTGGCGCTGCTGTAGTAGAGGGCATCCATGTTCCTGAGCCCAGCCGCTAGTCGTCCACAGTGACCTGAGGCAAGATGACAGCCTCGCTGCAAGCCTAGAGAGCCAGACCCCAGCAGGCAGCAACAGCCACACCAAGCTATAGGTGCCCAGATCTCCCGCCGAGCTCCTCTGGCTTTGTGCACAGGCAAGAGCCTGACAGGGTAGTCTATGCTAGGCTAGGTCTCAGTCCACGCACTTGACCCCAGCCGCCAGACATCCTCAGTGACCCGAGGCAAGATGGCGGCCTAGCTTCTAGCACAGTGAACCGGTCCCTAGTGGTCAGCCACAACCCCTGAGCTGTAGGTACACAGAACTCCCGCCTAGCTCCTCTGGCTCTGGGCGCTGGCAAGAGTATGATGGGGTAGTCTGTGCTAAGCTAGGTCTCTGTCCACACACCTGACCCCAGCTGCCAGCAGTCCACAGTGTCCCGAGGCAAGATGGCGGCCTCGGTGCAAGCCCCAAAATAACATTGTTGACATTGTGATTAAATTTCTCATTATAAATAAATAAATAAATAAATAAAACCTGCTCAATTATCTTTCTTTACAAGTAAGGAACCCAGAGTGTCTGGTAATCTTTGAATAACATCAGAACTTGTGGCTTATTCTTTTAATAATATGTGTCAACTGATACAGCTCCACTGGGTCAGATTTGAAGACTCCAGTCAGGTTTGAATAACTGCAGAAAAGGAATACAGCCTTATAAAAAGAAGGAAAAGGAACTTGGTTTGAGGGTCCATTGTCTGTTGATATTTTCTGATGCTTTGGAGAAGAAGCTATGTGCCCTGTATGATGCATACACACTGCATGCTTCCTTTTCTGCTCTGTGCTTTCTCCTATACAACCTCTTTGCACCCTATGAGTTGGCCAAGATGGAACTTTTCAGATGAGGAGTTCCCTCTGCTGTCATGTACCCAACAGTGCTCCTTGGGCAAACTCTGGACTCCTCCCTACTATCTGTCATGTCATAAACATTGACCTTCAATCACTGAGAGATCAGGACTTCAGTAACAATTGGAACTTTGGCTCATGATTCCAGGGTACATTCATGATGGTGGGGAAGGCATGTCAGTAGGTGAGAAGCAACTGGTCTCATGTGTCTTATGTGAGGAGGCAGAGAAGAACGAGTGGGGGCTCTCTGCTCATTTTCACATTCGTGTTTAGTCTAGGACAATGGTGTAATGTCACCTATATATAAAATTGGTCTTCCTACCTCAGTTGACCCAATATCAAATGTGGTTTACTGAAGTGCAGATTTGTATCCAAGGACTTTCTAATCATATCCCATCAAATTGGCAGGATTAACAATTATGATTGGCCACCAGACTTTTAATAAGTGATTTCATTGGTGACAGAGCTTTGCTATTATGAGGCACAGGTTTTCCTTAAACTCCCCATGTACTCCATATTTACTTTAAACTCATGATCCTCTTGAATCTGCCTCTCAGACTCTGGTATCATTAACATGTGACTATGTGCCCAGTGCTAACATCTGCCAACTTTATATGGCTTCTTCTTGTAACTTTGTTGTTGATGTTGAAAACTCAGAAAAACGAGACAGTGAGGATGTAGATCAGTGTTGAAATTCTTTGCCAAGCTTACTCAAGGCACAAGGTTCAATCCCTAGTACCACCAAGAAAAATAGTCTTTCCCAAGGTGGATCATATAACTCTTCCCTTGAAGACAGCCATAAAACCTAGAAACATTGGTCAAAATTTCTTCTTCCCTCTCATGTAGTTCTTGACCATGAGCAGCCTGTTTAACCAGTCTTGCCTTCTAGTAGGCTATGAAATCTTCGTTCTAGGAGCGGTACTGCCAAGGACCATAAAGATGGACCTCTGCACTGATACACCAAAAATCTGAAGAGACCAGCCTTGCTGGTTCTTCTACCCAGTCTTTCACCAGTAGGTTGTGAATCTGTTTGTCAAGTAATTTCTACAGTTAGCTGTACATTTTGGGTCAAATAAAAATGTAACAAATGGAGAGCTGTTCTTGGGTATTTGGGACTCCATTTTCAAAGTCTTCTGTCATTTAAAATTTTTGATTACATAAACCTGCCCCACCTTTGTTTGCTCTGCTGTCTGTTTCCACTACCATGTGAAACTTAGAAAGAAGAGGATGAGTCTTACCCTCTTGCATGCTTCTACATGACATTCATTGTAATGATTAATTGTGCACTGTGTCAAATTTTGAAATATGCTTCTTTGACACATCTTTCCTTAAAAGCATTTTTTTCTTATTTTTATGACTGTTTCACTGAGTAGCTATAGCTGGTGTGGAACTCACTAAGTAGATCAGGCTACCCTTGAACTTACAGAGCTCCACATTTCTAGGGCTCTAAAGAACTAAGATTAAAGTTCAGGGCCACCATACATGACAATTTTGAATATCAACATAGATTTTTCTGTAGTTTGCCAACCCCAAGAACCAGGTAGCCAGTTGGTTCTTACCTCAGCCTCTCAGCCTCTCAGCCTCTCAGCCTCTCAGGCATGATTCAGCTGAGCTTGCAGTTTTAATAAAGCTGATGCAACCAAGTCTTTACTATATATATTTGCACCCACTGGTTTTTTTCTTCTTGAGAACTCTGACCCTTACACACACCCCACTGGAGTATCCTCTTACCTGTTTAAGGGCACTGGAAGCCATCAAGGGAGCTGCCCAATGTAGAAACCTGTGGGTCATACTTGACCTTTTTTAAAAAAAAAATATTTATTTATTTATTTATTTATTTATTTATTTAATGTATATGAGTACACTGTAGCTGTCTTCAGACATACCAGAGGAGAGCATCAGATCCTATTACACATGGTTGTAAGTCATCATGTGGTTGCTGGGAATTGAACTCAGGACCTCTGGAAGAGTAGTCAGCACTCTTAACCATTAAGCCATCTCTCCAGCCCCTACTTTACCTTCTTATTTCCAAATATGATCCATCAGACAAAATTGTCCTTTCTTCTTTAAAATGATCAGGTGCCTTTTGTTCTCATGATGGTCTGGGTGACCTTTTGTAAACAAAAAACTCAATGATGTTACTCTCACTAATTTAAGAAAAGAAATAAGAGGGAGACAGACAGAACACAAAATTCAAAATTATGCAACGTAGTTAGGCCTTGATGCTCAGCCTTTGTATAACTTTATCTCAATGTAGTTTCCTAGTTGGTGCATGCTAAATGCTACTCTCATTCTATGCTAATGAGATATGTCAGGCTCTTCTCCATTCAGAGTCTATGCACTTGACATTGCAAGACAGAAACCCTTCTTCTTCAATTCTTATTCATCATCTCATTATAAATGGTGAATATATAAAGGGAGAGAAGGATTACCTCACTTGATTTAATTATTCCACACTGTATTCAGAACCTGAAAATCAATTTCTATTTCACAAATTGTTGTGTTGACCCACAAACATTGTATTTATTGGCTTTGAAAAGGTGTGTCCCTTGGGCTCCACTATGTTCATAGCAACCTTATTTATAAAAGCCAGAAATTGGAAGCAATGTAGATATTTATAAACGAAAGAATGAATACATAAACCATTGTTCATTTACACAATAGGCTACTATTCAACTATTACAAAGAAGGATATCATGAATTTTGCAGGGACTAGAAAATACCATTCTGAGTGAAGTAAACAAGACCCAAAAAGACATGCATCATATGTACTCACTGATAAATGGATATTAGCCAAAAAGTACAGAATATTCCTGATATAGCCCACAGACCCAAAGAAGGTAAACAGGAAGGCCAAAGTGAGGATGTTTAAATCTCACTTAAAAAGTGGAACAAATTAGTCAGGGGAGGCACAAAATGCAAGGATATTGGTGGAAGAGGGGAGGGGTGGGAAGAAAGGGCAGGTTCAGGTATGGGGAGAGACTGGAGACAGGTCCAGCAGGCCAGGAGAAGGAATAAAAATATCCAACTCCTGGGGTTGAATGGTGGAGATTGGAGGTTGGAATTTATTGTAGGGGAGGGGTAAAAGGTGGGGGAATCACTAGGAATTCCCAGAGACCTGGGATGAAGCAGACTCCCAGGTAGGTGACTTTAGCCAAAATGACAAACAGTGAAGATATGAAACTTGAAGAGACCACCACCAGTAGCCAGAAAGGAGCCCCAGTGGAAGGTTGGGGACACCAACCCATCCACAAAATGTTGACTCATCATTGCTCCTGTCTAAAAGACATACAGGGAAAAAGTGGACCAGACACTGAGGGGATGGCCAACCAGTGACTGGTCCAAATTTGGATCTATCCCATGGGCAGTCCCTAACACTATTACTGATGCAGTGTTGTACTTATGGACAGGAGCCTAGGATGGCTGTCCTCTGAGAAGCTCTACACAGCAGCTGACAGATAGAAAGAGGCAAATGTGGGACAGAGGCCTTGTACAAGAGGATGGGCCTCATCCTATAGAGACTTGATGCCCCATTATGGGAAACACCCTCTCTGAGGTGGAGGGGAGCAGAGATGGGGGGCAAACTCTGCAAGGGGTGACCCAGACGTGGAGGCAGTATTTGTGGTTAAAATACAACAAAATAATTTATTAATTAAAAAATAAGAAAATCAAGTACAGGAGGCCACCTATATACCCAGCAGCCAGCGATGAAGATGCAGCCTGCCCAGGTAAGACCAGCCCTGCAGATCAGAGGATCCAGTCTGGAGGCTTCTGGCATCAAAAACACCCTCAGCCACAGTGTACCATCTTCAAGCAGTACAGAAAGCCAGCTATACACCCAGCAGCCAGTGAGGAGGAGAGAGCCAGCACAGCCTGCATCTAGAGCTGATCGAGGGGCCACAGAGGTACATACCCAAATACAAAGAATCAACAAAAGTAGGATCTGGTTCTTTGAGAAAATCAACAAAATAGATAAACCTCTAGCCAGACTAACTAGAGGGCACAAAGACAGTACCCAAATTAGCAAAATCAGAAATGAAAAAGGTGAATTAACAACAGAAACTGAGGAAATCCAAAAAATTATCATATCCTACTACAAAGGCCTATACTCAACAAAACTGGAAAATCTGGATGGAATGGACAATTTTCTAGACAGATACCAACTACCAAAATTTAATCAGGATCACATAGACCATCTAAATGGTCCCATAACCCCTAAAGAAATTGAAGTGGTCATTGAAAGTCTTGCAACGAATAAAAAGCACAAGACCAGATGGCTTTAGTGCAGAATTCTATCAGACATTCAATGGAGACCTAATGCCAATACTCTTCAAACTATTCCACAAAATAGAAACAGGAGGAACATTACCCAACTCAGTTCCATGAAGCCACAATTTCACTGATACCAAAACTATACAAAGATCCAACAAAAAAAGAAAACCTTAGGCCAATTTCCTGTATGAATATCAATGCAAAAATACTCAATAAAATTCTTGCCAACCAAATCCAAAAACACATCAAAATGACAAAATTCAGCATCCTTTCATGCTAAAAGTCTTGGAAAGAACAGGAATTCAAGGCCCATACCTAAACATAGTAAAAGCAATTTACAGCAGACTGATAGCCAACATCAAACTAAATTGAGAGAAACTTGAAGCAATTCCACTAAAATCAGTGACTAGACAAGGCTGCCCTCTCTCTCCATATTTATTCAATATCTTGCTTGAAGCTCTAGCCAGAGCTATTAGACAACATAAGGAGGTCAAAGGGATACAACTGGAAAGGAAGAAGTCAAACTATCACTATTTGCAGATGATATGATAGTATACTTAAGCAACCCAAAAACTCACCAGAGAACTCTTGCAGCTGATAAACAACTTCAGTAAACTGGCTGGTTATAAAATTAACTCAAGCAAATCAGTAGGCTCCTCTACTCAAAGGATAAACAGGGTGAGAAAGAAATTAGGGAAATGACACCTGTCACAATAGCTACAAACGATATAAAGTATCTTGGTGTGACTCTAACCAAACAAGTGAAAGATCTGTATGACAAAAACATCAAGTGTTTGAAGAAAGAAATCGAAGAAGACCTCAGAAGATGAAAAAAATCTTCCATGCTCTTGGATTGGCAGGATTAATATAGTAAAAATGGCCATCTTGCCAAAACCAATCTACAGATTCAATGCAATCCCCATCAAAAACCCAACTCAATTCTTCATAGACTTAGAAAGAGCAATTCTTAAATTCATATGGAATAACAAAAAACCCAGGATTGCTAAAAAACTATTCTCAACAGTAAAAGTACTTTTGGAGGAATCAGTATCCCAGACCTCAAGCAGTACTACAGAGCAGTTGTGTTAAAAACTGCATGGTATTGGTACAGTGACAGGCAAGTAGATCAATGGAATAGAAATGAAGACCCGGAAATGAACCCACAAAATTATGGTCACTTGATCTTTGACAAGGGAGCAACCACCATACAGTGGAAAAAAAGATAGCCTTTTCAACAAATGGTGCTGGTTCAACTGGAGGTCAGCATGCAAAAGAATGCAAATTGATCCATCTTTATCTCCTTGTAGTAAGCTCAAGTCCAAGTGCATCAAGAACCTCCACATAAAACCAGACACACTGACACTAATAGAAAAGAAACTGGGAAAGACCCTTGAGGACATGGGCAGAGGGGAAATTTTCCTCAACAGAACACCAATAGCTTATGCTCTAAGATCAAGAATTGACAAATGGGACCTCATAAAATTACAAAGTTTCTGTAAGGCAAAGGATATTGTCAAAAGGACAAAAGGGCAACCAACAAAATGGGAAAAGATCTTCACCAACCCTACATCAGACACAGGGCTTATATCTAAGATAAACAAAGAACTCAAGAAGGTAGACTCAAGAGAACCAAATATCTCCCTTACAAACAGGGTACAGAGCTAAATTTTCACCTGAGGAATATCAAATGGCTGAGAAGCACCTAAAGAAATGTCCAACATCCTTAGTCATCAGGGAAATGCATATCAAAACAACCCTGAGATTTCACTTCACACCAGTCAGAATGGCTAAAATCAGAAACTCAGGAAAAAACAGGTGCTGGTGAGGATATGGAGAAAGAGGAACATTCCTCCACTGGTGGTGGGGTTGCAAGCTGGTACAACCACTCTGGAAATCAGTCTGGCAGTTCCTCAGAAAACTGATACTTCCAAAGGACCCCCGCTATACCATTCCTGGACATATACTCAGAGGATTCCCCAGCATGTAATAAGGATACATGTTCCACTATGTTCCTAGCAGCCCTATTTATAATAGCCAGAACCTGGATAGAAACCAGATGTCCCTCCACAGAGGAATGGATACAGAAAATGTGATATATTTACACAATGGAGTACTATTTAGCCATTAGAAACAATGAATTCATGAAATTCTTAGACAAATGGATGGAACTGGAGAACATCATCCTAAGTGGGGTAACCCAGTCTCAAAAGAACACTCATGGTATGCACTCACTAATAAATAGATATTAGTCTAGAAGCTTGGAATACCCAAGACACAATTCACATATCAAATAATGTCAAAGAAGTAGGAAGGAGTGTCCCCTGGTCCTGGAAAGGCTCAGTGTAGCAGTGTAGAGGAATACCAGGACAGGGAAGAAGGAAGGGTGGATTGGGGGGCAGGGGGGAGGGAAGAGGGCTTATGGGACTTTCGGGGAGGGGGGATCCAGGAAAGGAAAAATCACTTGAAGTGTAAATAAAGAATATATCAAATAAAAAAGCAAAAAAATAAAAAATAAAAAATAAAAGAAAAAAATCAAACCAAGAAAGAAAGAGCAACTCCCTGTGTTTTCAATTGTTAATTGTGTTGACACCAGCCTAGTAGGAGATGTATATGTTTGTCACCTTCTCAATTGTCCAAAAATGAAAGGCAAGCTGCAGTAGGAAAGGTCATGTAGCCTCCAAAGGCAACTGGTTGAGTAAAGAGTGTGGCTTTTTGCATAATAATGGGCTGCCATCCTAAGCTGGGGCTGTAGAAGGAAGGGATGGATTAGGGAACAGGGTGGAGGGAAGAGGGCTTATGGGACTTTCGGGGAGTGGGGATCCAGGAAAGGGAAAATCACTTGAAGTGTAAATAAAGAATATATCAAATAAAAAATGCAAAAAAAGAAATCAAAAATCAAAATAAAGAATCAAACCAAGAAAGAAAGAGCAAGTCCCTGTGTTTTTAATTGTTAATTGTGTTGACACCAGCCTAGTAGGAGATGTATATGTTTGTCACCTTCTCAATTGTCCAAAAATGAAAGGCAAGCTGCAGTAGGAAAGGTCATGTAGCCTCCAAAGGCAACTGGTTGAGTAAAGAGTGTGGCTTTTTGCATAGTAAAGGGCTGCCATCCTAAGCTGGGGCTCT
The DNA here is from genome assembly GCA_964023405.1 of Apodemus agrarius. Classification (NCBI taxonomy): domain Eukaryota; kingdom Metazoa; phylum Chordata; class Mammalia; order Rodentia; family Muridae; genus Apodemus; species Apodemus agrarius. The sequence continues at coordinate 63,992,847 of OZ030018.1, forward strand.
AGAATGAGCAGAACTCCTGGGCAGGCAGAACTACTGGCAGATGCAGAAGAAAGACTGAAAAGAGTCAGGACAGAGCTGGGACATGTACAATGAGAAATGAGTAGAGAGATACAGTGGTAGAGAAAACACGATAAGTTAGAGGCTAGCTGAGAGACTGCCTCAGCAAATTTCCAGCAGCCTTAAACTATGTAGATGCCTCCCTGTCTTTATTAAACCTCTAACAGGATTCCACAAAAGCCCTGAAATATCTTATGCACCAAGGTAGGGCATGAGATCCAGGCTATGAACATGAATTCTAGACACACTACTCAGAGGAGAGAAACTTGGCACAAGAGTATAAGTGGAGGCATCAACTGGAGTCAGAGAAGCTGAAATCCCAGACCTCAGAGTCAGAAATGTATGCTCAGAGTAGATAGTACACAGAGGACAATTTAGAGAAGCTTAAGTACTGAAATAAATATTGTGTTTTGAAGCAGTAGAAGAGAATAAGAAGAAATGTTTTGTAAACATGCACAGATGCTGCAAAAAGGAAAGAAACTGAGTACTGACATTCAGAGAAAGAAACTTTAATTTTTTTCTTTCTTTTTTTTTTTTTTTTTTTTTTTTGTTTGTTTTTCAAATCAGGGTTCCTTTATGTAGCACTGGCTGTCTTGAAACTCACTCTGTAGACCAGGCTGGCTTCAAACTCAGAAATCTGCCTGCCTCTGCCTCCCAGGTGTGCACCACCTAAACATGAATTTAATAAGGTAAATTCTCTAAAGAAAAGAAAGAATTGGCAAGATTAAAAACTGAAAATACAAAGAGATAAGAGTGGGTCAATTCGCATTCTTCTGCATGTTGACCTCCAGTTGAACCAGCACCATTTGTTGAAAAGGCTATCTTTATTCCACCGGATGGTTGTGGCTCCTTTATCAAAGATCAAGTGACCATAAGTCTGTGGGTTAATTTCTGGGTCTTCAATCCTGTTCCATTGATCTGCTTGCCTGTTGCTATACCAATACCATGCAGTTTTTAACACAATTGCTCTGTAGTACTGCTTGAGGTCAGGGATATTGATTCCCCCAGAAGTCCTTTTATTGTTGAGAATAGTTTTAGCTATCCTGGGTTTTTTGTTGCTCCAGATGAATTTGAGAATTGCTCTTTCTAGATCTATGAAGAATTGAGTTGGGATTTTGATGGGGATTGCATTGAATCTGTATATTGCTTTTGGCAAGATGGCCATTTTTACTATATTGTTCCTGCCAATCCAGGAGCAAGAAATATTTTTCCATCTTCTGAGGTCTTCTTCGATTTCTTTCTTCAAGGACTTGAAGTTCCTGTTGTACAGATCTTTCGCTTGTTTGGTTAGAGTTACGCCAAGATACTTTATGTTGTTTGTGGCTATTGTGAAGGGTGTTATTTCCCTAATTTCTTTCTCAGCCTGCTTGTCCTTTGAGTACAAGAAGGCCACTGACTTGCTTGAGTTAATTTTATAACCTGCCAAAACCAGACACACGGAAACTATTAGAAAAGAAACTTGGGAAGACCCTGGAGGACTTGGGCACAGGGGAAAAGTTCCTGAACAGAACACCAATAGCGTACGCACTAAGATCAAGGATCGACAAATGGGACCTCATAAAATTACAAAGTTTCTGCAAAGCAAAGGACACTGTCAGAAGGACAAAACGGCAACCAACAAAGTGGGAAAAGATCTTCACCAACCCCACATCCGACAGAGGGCTAATATCCAATATATACAAAGAACTCAAGAAGTTAGACCCCAAAGAACCAAATAACCCTATCAAAAAATGGGGCACAGAGCTAAACAAAGAATTTTCACCAGAAGAATTCGGATGGCCGAGAAACACCTTAAAAGATGTTCAACATCATTAGTCATCAGGGAAATGCAAATCAAAACAACCCTGAGATTCCACCTCACACCAGTCAGAATGGCTAAGATTAAAAACTCAAGAGACAACAAGTGCTGGCGAGGATGTGGAGAAAGAGGAACACTCCTCCATTGTTGGTGGGATTGCAAAATGGTAAAACCGCTCTGGAAATCACTTTGGCGGATCCTCAGAAAACTGGGCATGTCACTCCCAGAGGACCCTGGCATACCACTCCTGGGCATATACCCAGAGGATTCCCCTGCATGCAATAAGGACACATGCTCCACTATGTTTATAGCAGCCTTGTTTATAATAGCCAGAAATTGGAAGGAGCCCAAATATCCCTCAAAGGAGGAATGGATACAGAAAATGTGGTATATTTATACAATGGAATACTACTCAGCAATTAAAAATAATGAATTCATGCAATTTGTAGGTAAATGGTTAGACCTGGAAAATATCATCCTGAGTGAGCTAACCCAATCACAAAAGAATGCACATGAAATGCAATCACTGATAAGTGGATATTAATGAGCCCAGAAGCACTAAATACTCAAGACACGAATAGCAAGTCAAATGATTCCCAAGAAGAAGAAAGGAGAGGACCCTGGGCATGTAAAGATTGCATCCAGTTTAGTAAAGAAACTGAGGGGGGAGGGGGAATGATTGGGGAATAGTTGGGGGGGAGAGGAACTATGGGAACTATGGTGGGTGGGAACTGGGAAAGGGGAAAGCCCTTGGAATGTAAACATAGAATATAAAAAATAAAAATTAAAAAAAAATGTAATAAAAAAAACTGAAAATAATTTCTGTGTTCAGAATGGAAAACAATTTAGCAAAAGGCATCTGGACCCTGTATAGTTTCATTTCAATTATCATCATAGAATTATTAATGTTGATCACAGTTTTCTATGTACTCTCTAAGAAGCATCAGAGTGAAGAAAAAAGGAGATAATTTCCATGTCCTTCACCCTCAAGTTACTTTTAATCTCATTCATTTGGGAGCTAACCGGATTAGAGAAAAACTGAATAACTTTAAAAATTACCATTACGCAGAACTGTTAGAAAAGCTACATTAATTATTCCATCTACCATGAAACAATTTTCTCCAGAAGAGTAACACACAGTTTACAATAAATTCAGATGGCAGTCCATATGAATGTTAGATCTAAGGAGATTTAAAGAGGTGATTGTAGCCAATTGTGTGCACTCACCATATGCATATGTGAAACAAGTACTAAATAATTAAGCCATGCAAAATCGTGTAATTCCAAAAGATTGGAAATATTTCACAACAGCAATCCTAGAAACTGGCCCTCAACTACATGAGCTTACATGAGGGACAGAGGAGGCTTTGGCTATGGAACAACATAATAGTAGTACTGGAAGGGTGTCTTAGTCAGGGTTTCTATTCCTGCACAAACATCATGACCAAGAAGCAAGTTGGGGAGGAAAGGGTTTATTGAGCTTACACTTCCACACAGCTGTTCATCACCAAAGGAAGTCAGGACTGGAACTCAAGCAGGTCAGAAGCAGGAGCTGATGCAGAGGCCATGGAGGGATGTTCCTTACTGGCTTGCTTCCCCTGGCTTGCTCAGCCTGCTCTCTTATAGAACCCAAGAATACCAGCCCAGAGATGGCACCACCCACAAGGGGCCCTCCTTCACTTGATCACTAATTGAGAAAATGCCCCACAGCTGGATCTCATAAAGGCACTTCCCCAAGTGAAGCTCCTTTTCCTATAATAACTCCAGCCTGTGTCAAGTTGACATACCAACATATCACTATTAAGTCAAAGGATGAACTTTTTTATTCATCCCCAAGATCTCAATAATGTAAAAAGTCCCACAGTCTTTACATATTAAAAGTTCAATCCCTTTAAAATGCCCAATATCTTAAAATTCAAAGTCTTTTAAAAATTCAAGTCTCTGAACTGTGGGCTCCACTAAAATACCTTCTTTCAAGAGGAAAAAATACCAGGGCACAGTCACAATCAAAAGCAAAACCCAAACTCCAATGGTTCAATGTCTGGGATCCAACTCACGATCTTCTGGGCTCCTCCAAGGGCTTGAGTCACTTCTCCAGCTCTGCCCTTTGTAGCACACACCTTGTCTTCTAGGCTCCAGCTGCCTGTACTCCACTGCTGCTGCTGTCCTTGGTGGTCATTGCATAGTACTGGCATCTCCAAGCCTCAACTCTTTTGCATGACCCCTCAGTCTTGGGCTGTCAATTACAACTGAGGGTACACTTTCATCAATGGCCTTTCATGGCCTCTCACTGTACCAAGCCTCAGCTGTTCTTCATGATGCCTTCATGCCTTCAAAAGGAGTACCACCTGGGTGACTCTTACACAGTACCAAGTCCTGCTACAGCATGAGGCACAACCTTGGCTATCTGGAACACACCCTCTGTGCTCTCAGAAAACACTTTCCAGAAGATTTCACCTCAGTGATGCTGGTTTCTTCTTAATCACCGCTAATTTCTTAGCTCCAGCTAACCAGCATCAATAGTCCCAGTAACACAAAGGTTGACTTTAATGGTTTTGGTATCTTGTTACTCACAGCTGATTCTTCAGCTCCAGCTAACCAAAACCACAGAGTCTTCATGGCCCTGATAAGAGTCTTCAATCTTCCCTCTGAAATTTCACAAGCCAGGCCTCCATCTTCTGCACTGTTCTCAACATAATCTTCCAAGCTCCTCCACAACATCTCACAGAGGTCTCATCACTGAATGGACCATCTAGCCCAAGGTTTCAAAGTCCTTCCACAGTCCTCCCCAAAACATGGTCAGGTTGTCACAGGAATACCCCACTACGCGGGTACCAATTTGTCTTAGTCAGGGTTTCTATTCCTGCACAAACATCATGACCAAGAAGCAAGTTGGGGAGGAAAGGGTTTATTGAGCTTACACTTCCACACAGCTGTTCATCACCAAAGGAAGTCAGGACTGGAACTCAAGCAGGTCAGAAGCAGGAGCTGATGCAGAGGCCATGGAGGGATGTTCCTTACTGGCTTGCTTCCCATGGCTTGCTCAGCCTGCTCTCTTATAGAACCCAAGAATACCAGCCCAGAGATGGCACCACCCACAAGGGGCCCTCCTTCACTTGATCACTAATTGAGAAAATGCCCCATAGCTGGATCTCATAGAGGCACTTCCCCAAGTGAAGCTCCTTTTCCTATGATAACTCCAGCCTGTGTCAAGTTGACACACCAAACTAGCCAGTACAAAGGGTTAATATTTCCAAGGATCAGTTGCTAGGTGAGAGTGAATATGCTGAATTACAAATGCAGATTCTGTTTGGTGATGTCACCTTCGACCAATGTCTTACAGTAGATTTAAATGTTTGGGACAATGATAAACAACAGTGAAGACAATCTGAATTATTAACCAAGAAATCTCAAGGCTCAGATGAAGCTTTTGGTGATTTTTTTACAACTATGAACTTTAACTGTAAATAGAGCAATATCAGATCCAGATTCAAGAGCAGGATTAATAGAATCTTTGGCTTTTAAGAACAATAATGCTGAATGCAAAAAGGCTACTAGACCTTTAAGGACCAGATTTGCACCTATTTATGAATGTATTATTACTACAGTAGATATTGGGTTTATGTGTTTGATGCTGCTATGATAGGACAGGCAATTGCTGAAAGTATGAGAGCTCAGAATGTCTGATGCTGTGGCTATGGAAGACCACATTTCTCTGATTGCAATCCAGGAAGAATACTTCCTGAGATGTGGAAAAGATATGGAAAGTGCAGACACAGGGCTTAGATCATGCAGAGATATACAAGGCAATCCCTTACAGTCAGGAATTACTGCTGACTAAGGGCTTTTGCTCAGGTCCTGCCAAAAAGCAACATGAGCCATTTGTTCCATGTCAGCAAAAAAGAGCATGTTCTAGAGAGCAAGTAGAAAAATTAAGTGACCGATATTGCAAACATCACTGTTCTGCATTTAACTACACTCATGGATAGAACAAGAGATTTTTTTTATTATTTTCTATATTCTTTGTTTACAATCCAAAGGTCTTCCCCTTTCCAGTTCTCCCCCTCACCATATGTCCCATAAGTCCTCTTCCCCCCTCCCCCACCCATTCCCCAATCACACCCCCTTCCCCACCATTTCTCTATTCTGGTACTCTCCTACAAAACTGGATTTAGTCTTTTCCGGACCAGGGTCCTCTCCATCCTTTTTCTTGGGAATCTTTTGCTTAGCTAATTGTGTCTTGAGTATTCAGAGCTTCTGGGCTCATTAATATCCACTTATCAATGATAGAACAAGAGATTTTAAAGGCACAGGAAGTATATATTTTGGCAAAGTGCACTAAAAGATTAGAGATCAAAGTTGAAATTACAATTAGATGGAATTGACATTGTAGATCCATCTTCAATGCAAGCTTTCCTGGTGGCCGACTAAAGGATATGCTCTTTTCAGAAAAAGGTTTTGTCTTTGCGTGTTTAGAAAAGGTGATTAGGGTCTTTACACCTTTCAGAGTTATATGGATTGGATATACAAAGGGAGACCCCAGAGAACTAGATTCCAGAGAATCAAACAAAATATATATCTTGGTGATACTAAAATTTTGTTTTGAGATTTGTATATTACAGAATATACAACTTGGTGAATCTCCTTGTCAGACATGCTGAACTGACCTGCTTGAAAATCCTGATGTCCTGGACTTTCAGTTGGATCCAGTAAGGCACAGACATCAGAGGCTAGTCAATGTTATATTCTCTACCCTCTCCCCCCTTCAAAATATGTCAATGCCATATTCAGCTTGAAGAAGTTATGAAGAGTCATCGTCCCAGTTCTTTGAGCTTTGGGACTGGAGGGGCTTATGATAGGCTGTCTTTCTAGAGAATGTAGAAATAGTCATACTTGGAAGAGAGAGGAATAGCTAGAATTGATTACATAGCCATCATCTCATTTGGTAGAAATCCTTTTCATTCTTACTAAGTTGAAGTCATAATTTCTTATTTTGGAACAGAATTTGTTTTGATGCAAAAATCAAGGTTTTCATTGGTAGAAATTTCTTTTATTGATACAAAAAAATTTAAAAGTATGGGGTTTAGACCCAGTTCTTCTATAACTGTTATTATAAACTGATCTGGGATGTTTAAGCCTGTGAGTTGAGGGCCAAATAGCAAACTCGTGGCTCTGAGTTTATTGTTTGGGTGTTTTCAGATATTTTAATTAGAAATAGCTGAGAGTAGTTAACTGAAAAGAGTCCAGATTACTTTACATAGATAATTGGTTTTCAAAAACTTCAGAAATTCACAGAATGCGACATGTAATGTTATTTATTCACTTGTTGTTGAGTTAAGTCTGTCCTGACAGCATTTCCTTTCTTGGATAAGTCCTGAATGAAGCCAGGACATAAGTCAGGTGTAAAATTATGTCTTTTAAGAAGGATAGAAGACAGTGTTCTATCTTAATAACATCAGTGTTGGACTGGGTGTTAGGTCTCTCTTGTGCTTTATAAATTACACAATAGTAGTAGTGCTCTATTTATATTTGAGAGGAAGGTTTTGTTTGTTTAGTAGAACAGAAAGGGGTAAGTGTTGTAGATGGGCCTGGTGCTGTTTGTATTTTGATGCAAATTCCAATCTCCTGGGAGGGGCTGAAGACAAGGAGTGAGTCACATACTCAGGTGACTTCTTATGAACCAGTCCCCTAATGAATAAAGGAACCAATCACTGGGCAAGTGGGCGAGACTTCCAGGTTGGACAGAGGAAGAGAAGGAGAAAAGGGTTAGAGAGCTTTTGGAACAGGGATAGTGAAAGGGCAAGATGTAGCTGCTAAAGTTTCCTGGTATCATGGCAGATCAGTCAGGATTCTCCACCAGAGGAATCAGATTTAATAAGGCTTACAAGAATGTTGCACCCAGAGTTGTTGCACCCAGAGATTGAGTTAGCATTATTTCTGAGTCAAGTTTGCATGGTGTTTGTCTTCTTGTGACAATTCCACTGGGTTCCAGAGAGAAAGGTACTGCTGCAAAGCATGGGATTGCCTGATGTGCACCACAAAGGCCATGGGGGTATGGAAGCATGGGGCTGGTATGGTAGCAACCCACCAGTGGGAATCTAGTGAGCTGAGTGGAGAGATTGTGGGTTTCTGAGTCAGAGTCTCCATGAGATAAAAAGAGGTCGGCCATTGCTAACCAGTACATGGCTGGCCAGGCCACCAGCCAGAGAGTTGCTAGCATAAGAGCAGGACCATGCTGGTTCATTTTTAATATTTCCCACAAGAGGTGGAACCCATATATTTCTGGTTTCTGTGATTTCCAACACTTAACTCAGAAACAAATCATGAATCAAATTATGAAAATTTTATTTGATATCAAGCTCTTTCCTGATGTGCGTCAACTCACCTGGATTTCTGGTTGTGGCAGGTCTGATTCCTGACAAGCCTGCTTTTAACATTCTGGTGACTTGCTACTTTTCTGGGCAGGATCCTGAGAGGAAATGATCTGGCCAGCACAGAGACTCAGGATTTTAACTGCACTCATGAACTCCTCCTCTACAATGTATCATCTCCACAGTATCTGAGGGATTGGAGAAATGAGTGTGGCCTCAGGCAGGTCTTACTGCATCCCTGAGAGGAAATGCTGAGTGGAGTTGTGGGGAAATGAGTTGGGGGAAGTGAGCAAGCATGTTGCCCAGGACTCAGGTGTGGTGAGCATCCCTGCAATCTCTGTGCCAATAATGTCATACTGTTGGGTCATTTGAGGGAAGACATACATAACCTGAGTGTCTAAATATGATAAACCTTGATGAGTTCTTTAAAGAGAATACTTAATAATGTCAAGGAGGGTTGCTTAGAATCCACCCAATTTTATAAAGTTAATAAAACTGTCTATGATGGACTTTTACTTGCAATTTCAAAATGTTTAACCCCAAACATGAAGAATAGAGTGGCAAACACCTTCATTTCTTCTACTGCCATAGTTTCATGAACCCCACTCTCTCTTATTTACTCACTCATTTATTCATTTACTTTTTTTTTTTTGAGACAGGGTTTCTATGCTTACCAACTATTGGCTGTCTTGGAACTGATTGTGTAGACAAGGCTGACCTTAAACTCCCAGATATCTGTCTGCCTCTGACCCCTAGTGCTGGGATTAATGATGTGTGCCACCAGCTTGATATCAAATATAATATCATAATTTCAGGTTGTGATTCTATTTGTTTAGAGGGTATTGCATGAAGCCCAGGTTGACCTAGAACTTACTCTGTAGCCAAGGCTTTGCTGAAACTCACTATAAACCTTGAACTTCCTACCTTCCTGCCTAAAGACATGTCCTTACATGGCTGATCCTTCTGACACTACTTCTCAAGTGATGGGATTACAATCTTTAGGTAACTGATCAGTTAATAGCCCAACCATTTAAAATGTAAGGCATCTCTTTAGAAGTGTTGAGTATCAAGAGGGTAGTGCTAGGGAGAACAGGAACTAGGGCACAGCAAAGGGACAGGGGCTTGTGCTCCCATCCCTGCTTACTGGGGTGATTCCATTAGAGAGATAAAGGGGACACATGTTAAATTCTGAGTGACAGAGACATAAATGTTTGTTATTTTACTGTTTTCTTCTGTATTTAAATAATTCTAAAAAGATAAAATGAAATATGCAAATCTAAAAATTGCCTAAGAATTTCATGAATTCATTGTTTTTAATAGCCGAGTAGTATTCCATAGTGTAAATATACCACATTTTCTGTATCTATTCCTCTGTTGAGGGACATCTGGGTTTTTTCCAGCTTCTGACTATTATAAATAGGGCTGCTATAAATATAGTTGAGCATGTGTCCTTATTATATACTGGAGAAACTTCTGGGTATATGGCCAGGAGTGGTATAATGGGGTACTCTGGTAGTATCATGCCCAGTTTTCTGAGGAACTGCCAGACTGATTTCCAGAGTGGTTGTACCAACTTGCAATCCCACCAGCAGTGGAGGAATGTTCCTCTTTCTCTACATCCTCACCAGCACCTGCTCTCTCCTGGGTTTTTTATCTTAGCCATTATGACTGGTGTGAGGTGAAATCTCAGGGCTGTTTGGATTTGCATTTCCCTGATGACTAAGGATGGTGAACGTTTCTTTAAGTGCTTCTCAGCCATTAGATACTCCTCAGGTATAAATTCTTTGTTTAGCTCTGTTCCCCATTTTTGAAAATAGAGTTATTTGGCTCTCTGGAGTCTAACTTCATACTAAGTGAGGTAACCCAATCACAGAAGAACACACATGATATGCACTCAGTGATAAGTGGATATTAGCCCAGAAACTCAGAATACCCAAGACACAATTCACATATCAAATGATGCCCAGGAAGAGGGAAGGAGAGGTCCCTGGTCCTGGAAAAGCTCAATGCAGCAGTGTAGGGGAATACCAAAACAGGGAAGCAGGAGGGGTGGATTGGGGAACAGGGAAAGGCAAGAGGGCTTAGGGGACTTAGAGGGAGGGGGGCCAGGACAGGGGAAATCATTTGAAATGTAAATAATGAATTTATCTAATAAAAATCTAATAAATCTCCTTTCTTTAAATTTACAGAACCCAAAGAGTGTCTGGTAATCTGTATATAACAACAGGATCTTAGGCTTCTTCTAATCCTGTACATCAGCAAGCACACCCTTCTGGTTTTGTAGATTTCTGTAGTGTTTGACTTAAAGGAAAGAAATAAGGCTGTCTAAAAAAGAAGGAAAGGGAACTTTGCTTGAGAGCCTGCTGTCAAACTTTCTTAAATGAGATGCAGAGGTTTATAACCAAGGTGTTTCTAACCAAATCCTGTCATGTTGATTGTCATCCAGAGTTCTAATAATTGATTTCACTGGAGACAGAATTTGGTTTTTATGTAGTGCACACAGGCTTTCCTTACACACCTCATGTAGTCCAAATTGACCTTGAACTTGAGAATCTGTCTCTCAGATCCTCTTAAATCTCTCTCTCAAATTTTGGGACTATAAGCATGTGACTCTGTGTCCAGTGCTAACATCTTCCAACATTAAATGGCTTGTTCTTGCTGATGTTCAGAAGAAGTAAATGATATGTTTAAGCTGGGGATGTAGCTCAGTGTTGGAGCTCTTGGCCAAGCTCGCTCAAGGCACTAGGTCAGGCCCTAGTGCCACCAAGAAAAGATATTCTTTCCAAAAGCAAGTCCAATCACTTGAAGACAGCCATAAAACCAAGAAACCTTGTTCAAAACTTCCTCTGCCCTTTTGTTTAAGATTTGACCTTCCTTGCCTTGTAAGAGGTCATACAATCTTCATCCTAGGATGGGTTCTGCCCGGTACCATAGAGATGGACCACCTCACAGAGAAACCAAGAATCTAAACAGACTAGCCTTGCTGGTTCTCCTACCCAATCTTTCACTAGCAGGCCATTACCTCCACCCCCCACCCCACCCCCACCCCCATACCCCCACCCCCATCCATTCACATCTGCAGCAAGCTGTCCAGTTTGGGGCAATTAAGACCATTAAAGATGGACAGCTGTCCTGTAGTTCTTTAAGGGATTTTTGTGTTCCTTCTTTAAGGGCATCTGCCTGTTGACCCATGATCTCCTGTACTTCTTTAAGGGATTTTTGTGTTTCCTCTTTAAGGGCTTTTACCTGTTCATGTATGTTCTTCTGTATTTCTTTAAGGGAGTTATTTAAGTCTTTCTTGAAGGCCTCTATCAGCATCATGAAATATGATTTTAAATCCAACTCTTGCTTTTCATGTGTGTTGGGGTATCCGGAAGTTGCTGTGGTGGGAGAATTGGATTCTGATGTTGCCATGTGGCCTTGGTTTCTGTAGGAAGGGTTCTTGTGCTTGCCTTTTGTCATCTGGTGCTAGTTGGTATTATTGTTTCTAGCTGGAGTTTATTCCTCCTGTGGGCCTGTAAGCTTGCGACCTTACTCCTCTGAGCTCAAAAGTGAAAGCACTGCTGGGAGATCTCTCTCTCTTGGCAGGTTATGCACAGAAGACTGTGGAGTCTCCCAACTCCCCAGTGCAAATGGCTGAGGGCAGGAAGACTTCCTTCCCAGGTGCTCCACTGATCATAGGCCCTGTGTGCTCCTAGTTGGGTCCCCTCCAGAGAGAAGGGGGAGATCTCACCTCTGTGCTCAAAAGTGAAAGCCTGCTGGGAGATGACTCCCTCCTGGTGGGCAATGCACAGAAGGCTATAGAGTGTTCTGGCTCCCTGGTGCAAATGGCAGCAGGAAGACTTCTGTCCCAGCTGCTCCACTGATCACAGAAGGCTCAGTTTAATGCATTCATAAATAGGTGTGGCTCTGGCCTGTAAAGATCTAATAGCCTTTTTCTACTCAGCATTATTGTTCTTAAAAACTAAAGATTCAATTAATACTTCTCTTGCATTTGGAACTGATATTGCTCTATTTACAGTTAAAGTTATCTTGGTAAATGATTCAGATTGTTTTCATTGTAGTTCATCCTTCTCCCAAGCATTTAAACCAACTGCATGACATTGCTCTTAGGTTGGGGGTCCTGTCTGACTAAAGAAGGGGATCTCTTCAGGTTCTATATTTCCACTTTTTTTTGTTGTTGTTTTTTTCTCGACAGGGTTTCTCTGTGTAGCTCTGGCTCTCCTGGAACTCACTTTGTAGACCAGGCTGGCCTTGAACTCAGAAATCCACCTCCCTCTGCCTCCCTCTGCCTCCCAAGTGCTGGGATTAAAGGCGTGAGCCACCAATGCCCGGCACTATATTTCCACTTTTGAGAGTTTTGTCTAAAGTCACCCACATTGAGTTCTGGGTGCCTCTCCCATCCCATACCTTAAAGATCTCTTCCCCCTACTTCAAGTGGAAATTTAAAAAGTGATGGGTGTTGTTTTGCTGGGACAAACTCATGACAGAGTGTTTTCCTAAATCAGACACAACAAAAGGACATTTTGCTAAAGCAGACACATGAAGGATTGTTTTGCTGAGGGGGACACAGGTGAAAGGCTAAGGCAGAAACATGGAGGAAAGTTTAGCTGAAGCAGACACAGGTAAAAGGATGTTCTGCTAAAGCAAGCATGTGAAAGGACATGTGATGAAGGATTCACAAATGCATTGGTCTGTCTTAAATAGTTGAGCTCATTTTGTCTACATTACAGAGAGAGAAATTAACCAAAATCTTTTGCTGGTATTCTGGTGGCTTCTTGCTTGTTCTATGGACTTGGGCCAATTGGCAGAATCATATTACTGAGGCAGACTCATATGCTGAGGCAGGACACATGGTGGGACAATACCTGTGGAGACACTTGATGTTTGGAGGGAGTGTAAACAGGACTCAGTGGACAGTGGAGGAGCCTGAGGTTGGCGTGCTTGCACAGCTAAACTTCTCTTGGTCTCACTTCTTCACTGATCTTCGTTTTATTGAGAGAGGCAGAGTGGAGGTTTTTCCTGGAGTTCCCTTGGACTAAAGTTGTACCATTTCAGATGAGGCCTGGTTGTTCCTGTTAAGTGTTTTGCTACTGCTACCCTGACACTAGTGAACTGGAATTAAGGTATACCCATAGAGGGGTTGCAAGTAGAATAAACTCTTGATGCAGACCTGTAAACTTAACTGCTGATGTACTGAAAATGCAGATGGATTTCCTCCATAGAACAGTTTCTTTTGTTTGTTTGTTTGGTTGGTTGGTTGGTTTTTTGTTTTTTTGTTTGTTTGCTTGTTTTTTGTTTTTCGAGACAGGGTTTCTCTGTGTAGCCCTGGCTGTCCTGGAACTCACTCTGTAGACCAGGCTGGCCTTGAACTCAGAAATCTGCCTGCCTCTGCCTTCCAAGAGTTGGGATTACAGGTGTGTGCCACCATATCCGGCTTCAAAGAATAATTTCTAAACAGGTCCACTTCCTATTTTTCACACTACCTCCGGTGGGTGGTGGGATAAAAGGAAAATTAAAGCATCTAAGAACCATCATTAAAAAAAGGACATGAAAAATTAAAATCACACCCATGTCCCACTCACAGCAGCTACATATTTCTGTTCAGTTGTGTTGCCTCCTAGGGCTCTCTCCTATCTCCCCCATACCTGATCCTGTCCCCACTATCTTCTTGTTTAATATTATTGGGTCTGTCAGTGTGTCATGGGTATTCTCTACATTTTGCTAATATCCACTTATCAGGGAATACATACCATACATGTTCTTTTGGGTCTGAGTTACTCATTGAGGATGATATTTCCTAGTTCCATCATTTTCATGAAAAATTCATGTCTTTGTTTTTCATAGCATTCCATTGTGTAAGTGAACCACATATTCTGTATCTATTCTTTGGTTGAGGGGCATCTAGGTTGCTTCCAATTTCTGGCCTTTATCAATAAGACTGCTATAAATACAGTGGAGCACAAGTGACACACTTTTTCATACCCAGTAAAGACAATATCTGTAGCTCATCCCAACAATTTGTGAGGTATAATATGACTTTCAGGTTCTGAATACATTGTAGAACAATGAAATCAAGCAAATTAATCCATTTATCATCTCAAACACTCAATATTTTTAATGAGAGGGTGAATAAGAACCCAAGAAGGAGGGTTTCTATCTGGCAGTATTAAGCACAAAGGGCCTGAAGTGTCTTCTTAGAATTGAATGAGGCCAGCAACTAGCATGTACCAAGAAGGAAACTACATTTAAATTAGGTTAGGTAAAGTTTGAGGATCAAGGCTTTTTATAGCCTTGTATAGACTTTGTTGAGGATAGTGCATTGTATAAGGTGGGGTTTTGTGCTCTGTCTCTGTCTGTCACTCTCTCTGCTTCCATCTCTCTCCCTCTCTCTCCCTCTTCTCATTTCTCTCCTTAAATCAGTAAGAAAAATCTGATGTGGATTATCCCAAAGTATAACAACATCCAGTTTGTTTTTACAAAAGGTCACCCTGACTACCATTAGGAGAACAAAGGGCTCCTAATTATTTTTAAGAAGAAAGGGCAATTTTGTCTAATGGAACATTTTGGGGAATAAGAAGGTAAAGTATGACCCTCAGGCTTCTGCACTGAGCAGCTCATTGGATGGCTGGCAATGCCTTTAACCAGGTAGGAGGAGACTCCAGTGAGAAGAATGTATCAGTCAGAGATCTCAAGGGGGAAAGAACCAGTGGGATGCAAATACACATGGTAAAGACTTCATTGAGTCAGCTTTATTAAAACTGCAACCTCAGCTGAATCACACCTGAGAGACTGAATAGCCAGAGGCTGTCTGGTTCTTGAAGATGACTGCCTAGGCAGTCAGCATATTCCCACAGCAGCTGGAATTCCTTGCTGGAGAGGCCAGCAAACCAGTCCACAAGGCTGGGTGCCTCACCCAGTAGCACTGGCTGGTGTGGAACTCGCTATGTCCATCAGGCTCTCATTGACCTCACTGAGCTCCACTAGCCTCAGCTCCTCAAGCCCTGAGATCAGAGCCAAGCACCATCACACCTGCCTGACAACCTTGGAATGTCAACATCTAGTCCTTCCTCTGTAGCTGGATACAATAAAGACAATTGTGCAGGAAGAACCAGTCCCTCTCTGGCTCCAAACCTGGAAGGTTCCTGGAGATCTTCTTATCTTTAGTTGATGGTGGAAGCCTGGCAATGTTGGTTCTGATTTCAACAGAGTAAATCAACTTGGAGGCAGAGGGAAGACAGAGAGATCAGAAGGCAATCTACCTTCCTTCTGCCCAACTCTTTCTTTCCAGACCCCTGCAAACATCTACTGCCAACAGTTAGGGTGTGTCTCTGCCCTCTGTGGTAAAGGCACTAGGTGCAGGTCTTCGGGGAATGCTCTCTGCTCACCTGATTCCAATTGTTATCAATCCAGAATTTTCTACATTTCTAGAATTACTAAATTCAAATTGATATTAAAAACCAGTTGACATAATGAGTCAGTTAACATGCAAGGGGATGCCAAGGATACAGCTATGACCAAACACAGAAAATACTTCATAGTCAAAGTCACAGCTTCTTCTGGCCCAGACTTTAATGGCCTGAAACCCAAGACACATGTTTTGTGACTGCAAATTCTGGCCTCTTTTCTTACCCCTCTGATCCCTCCATACATACCCCCTCTCTGTTTCTGTGTGTGTGTGTGTGTGTGTGTGTGTGTGTGTGTGTGTGTGTCTGTCTGTCTGTCTGTCTGTGTCTGTGTGTGTCTGTGTGTGTCTGTGTGTATCTTGGGGTCTGTATGTATGTGTAATTTGTTTTCTCCCTTTAAAAGCAATGGTGACAAGCCGGGCGTGGTGGCGCACGCCTTTAATCCCAGCATTTGGGAGGCAGAGGCAGGCGGATTTCTGAGTTCGAGGCCAGCCTGGTCTACAAAGTGAGTTCCAGGACAGCCAGGGATACACAGAGAAACCCTGTCTCGAAAAACCAAAAAAAAAAAAAAAAAAAAAAAAGCAATGGTGACTATATATTATCCACCAACTCTCTGCTCCCACTCCCCCACTATATCTTCAAACCATTCTCTTCCTACCATGATAACTTTCCAATTAGCACTGGCTACTGAAAGGCTGACTGATCCTGATGGTTTGATCTTATTTAGGTGACCACAGCTGCACTGAGTTCTTGTATATGGTGGCCTGGTCAGTGAGTTCTTGCATATGTGGCCTTGTCCCTCTCAGAAGACAGTGTGGCATAGCTCTCTATCTCATTCCCCACTGATTTTCATCTTCAGTATTCCATTATTCTCAACCACCTCCCAGTCCTCTGCCAATCTCAAGAGGACCGATGCCTAGGTTCTTCCTGAACTTGTTGTGGTTATTATATGGACAACTTCAGAAGAATAGATGTCAACCAGAAATGGTTATTGCCTTCAATCTCAGTGCTGGTAGACAGAGGCACATGGAGGTCTGTGAGTTCAAGGTTAACATGATCCACATAGTGAGTTTCACATTATCCAGAGCTTTTCAGTGAAACACTGTCTCAAGGGGAAAAAAAAACATTTTTTAAATAACTATTTTTTTTAAAGAAAGGTGTGTCAAAGAAGCATATTTCAAACTTTTCACTCAGTGCAAAATGAATCATTATAACAAATATCATGTAGGGGCATGCAACAGGGTAAGACTCATACTCTTCTTTCTAAGATTCACACCCTTATGAAAGGCAACAAAAAAAGTGCAACAGGTTTGTGTAATCAGCATTTTAAATGACACAGGAAACTTTGGAAATGAAGACCCAAATACTCAAAAAGCTGCCCATTTTTCATATGTTTATTTGACCAAAAATGGACAGATAATGCAGATGTCACTGGACAGGGAGGTTTATGGACTACTGGTGAAAGACTGGGCATGAGAACCAGCAAGGCTGATGTGTTCAGATTTTGGTCTATCTGTGAGGAAGTCCATATCTATGGTATGGGCAGAAGCACCCCTAGAATGAAGATTGTATAACATCCTACAAGGCAAGCCTGGTTAAACAACTTACTCATCTACATGGAAGGACAGGGGAAGTTTGAACAGGGATTCTAGGTTTTATGGCTGTCTTCAAGGCATCAGGTAGGGTTTTATGATTCACCTTGGCAAAGAATATTTTTTCTTGTTGAACTAGGCATGGAAACTAGTACCTTGAGCAAACTTCACAAAGAACTCTATAACTGAGCTACATCCCCAACATTAAACTGTCATTTCCTGAGTCTGAACATGAGCAAAGAAATTTATAAGAACAAACAGTATAAAGTTGGCAGATGTAAGCACTGGGCACAGAGGCACATGCTTATAATTGCAGAATCTGTGAGACAGAGACAGATTCAAGAGGATGATGAGTTCAAGGCCAAGTGGGGTACATGGGGATTTAAGGAAATATTATGCTACATAATAGCAAAGTTCTCTCTCTCTCTCTCTCTCTCTCTCTCTCTCTCTCTCTCTCTCACACACACACACACACACACACACACACATGAAAACAATTATTAGAACTCAGGTTGACTGACTATCATGATGGGTAGATAATTTTGTTCACTTGATGGGATTTGGTTAGAAAGACCTTGGATACAAACCTCACTGAAGAATACTTGATTTGGGGTCTATTGAGATGGGAAGGCCCATTTAATATATAGGTGACACTATACTGTTGTACTAGACTAAACAAAAAGAAAGTGATCTGAGAGCCAGCACGTGTCCTTCTTTGCCTCCTGACACCAGACCCATGACACGAGGTGCCTCATGCCTTCCCCACCATGACAAATGGACCCTGGAAATCATGAAACAAAGTTCTAATTGTTACTGAAGTCCTGGTCTCTCAGTGCTTGAAGGTCAATGTTTATGAGATGACAGCTAGTAGGGAAGGGTCAAGGGTTCCCCCAAGGAGCACTGCTTGGGGACATGACAGCAGAGGGGAGAGCTCATCCACAAAGTTCCATCTTGGCCAACTCATAGGGTACAAAGAGGTTGTATAGGAGAAAGCACAGAGCAGAAAAGGAAGCATGCGGTGTGTCTGCATCATGCAGGGCACATAGCTGTGTTTCCTCTTCTCCAAAGCATAGGAACATATCAACGGACAGTGGACCCTCAAGCCAAGTTCCGTTTGCTTCTTGTTACACATCTGTATTTCTTTTTTGTAAGTCAAACCATAGCAATTTATAAAATTGACCCAGTGAGGCTGTGTCAGTTGATGCACAGGATTTTTTTTTTTAAAAAAGTCTAAGATTCTGATGTTATATAAAGATTACCAGACACTCTCAGTACTTTTGTTTTTGAGTTTTTTTTTTAAGATTTATTTATTGTAATATGGTAAGTATACTGTAGCTGTCTTCAGACACACCAGAAGAGAGCAGTGGGTCTCATTACCGATGGTTGTGAGCCACCATGTGGTTACTGGGATTTGAACTCAGGAACTTAAGAAGAGCAATCAGGGAGCCAGTATTGTAGACCCAGAACAGAGAAATCGTGGGGGGGGGGAATAGTAGGGGGGGGAGAGGAATTATGGGACATATGGTGGGCGGTAATTGGTAAAGGGGAAAACCTTTGGAATGTAAACATAGAATATAGAAAATAAAAAAAATTAAGAATAAATAAATAAATAAATAAATAAATAAATGTCAATGGCTACATGGGGACACACTCCAAACTTTCAGCATCTTTAAAATTAAAATTTAAAGGATTAATTTGATGAGTCTGGGAACTCTGTATTAAAAGCTATATTTAAAAAAAAAAAAAGAAGTTGTTTATGTCAGTCACTTTGTCACAGTGATGAAAACATGACTAACATATGTAACACAGAAATCAGTCCCAGAGAAAGGTTTCTGTCTTTCTTTTCTTTGCTTTGTTTTCCGTTTGTTTGCCTTCTGGATTTCCAGATCATTACCCATACTGTCTTCCTTTGCATTTCTATATATCCAATCAACCTGCAATAAAATGGTGCAACATAAAAAAAAAAAAAGAAGAAGAAGAAGAGCAATCAGTGTTTTTTAACCACTGAGCCATCTCTCCAGCCCCCCCCCCCACACACACACTTAGTTCTATACATCTAAAGAAAGATGATTTAGCAGGGTTTTTTTTTCTGACATAGTCTTAGTCCAATGGTAAGAAAGGTCTTCAATTGTTCTTAGATATGAGTATTTCAGTTTTATCTTAATTTTTAGAATCATTTAAATAAAGAAGAATGCAATAAAATGACAGACATCTATGTCTCTGTCACTCAGAACTGAATATGTCTCCCCCCTTCTCTCTGGTGAAATCACCCCAGTGAGCAGGAATGGGTGAGCAGCAAGCCTCTGTCCCTGTGCTGTCCCTGTTCCCTGTTCTCCCTAGCACTTCCCTCTTGACACCAACCCTTCTAAAGCCTTATCTTTTACATGGTTGGGATATTACCTGACAAGTTACCTACTGACTATAATCTTATCACTTGGGAAGCAGAGGCAGAAGATCAAATATTTAAGCTCATGCCTGTAATCCCAGGACTCTACAGGTAGAATCAAAAGGGTAAGAAATTCAAGGCTCAGAGTGAGTTTGAGGACAGCCTGGACTACAGTGTGAGTTCCAGTCCAGCCTGATTTATATGCAAGCTCTTCTTAAAAAGGAAAATCACAAGGCATTGTGGGGCACATCTTTTATCCTAGCACTGGGGAGACAGAGGCAGAGGCAGGGAGGTCTCTGTGAGTTTGAGGCTAGCCTAATCACAATGTGAGTCTGAGGACATCCAGGGCTACCCAGAGAAACCTTGTCTCAAAAACATAAAAACAAAAACAAAAACCAAAGTACAATGCAGCAGAAGAAATGAGGGTGTTTGCCATGTTATTCTTCATGTTTGGGAATAAACTCTTTAGAAACCACAAGTAAAAGTCTACCTTACACAGTTTTATTATCTTTATAAAGTTGGGTGGATCCTGCACAACCAGCATTGACATTATTAACTATTCTCTTTAAAGAACTTTTCAAATGTTAACATATTTAGTAACTTGGATTCTTCATGTCCTTCCTCCTATGACAAAACAGGATGGCATTATTGGCAAAGATTGCAGGGAGGGCCCATGATCACCACACCAGAGTCCTGGGCACACAAGCCTGCTCGCATTCCCCACCACACTTGCTCCAACTCTGCTCACTATTTCCTGTAAGGGATGCAGTAAGCCTTGCCCAAGGCCACACTCATTTCCCCATTCCCTCAGAAAGTGTGGAGATAAGACATGAGAGGAGGAGCTTGTGGATCCTTTAAAACCCTGAGTCTCAGTGCTTGCAGGATCATTTCTTCTCTGCATCCTGCCCAGCAAAGAAGCAACTCATCAAAATGATGCTCGGAGGTACTTCAGAGGCCAAATCTGCCACACCAGAAGTCCAGGAGATCGCAAACAGGGTGAGTCCATGTGCTTCAGGAAGAGGCTTGATCCCAGGCCAAACTCCCAACATTTGATACATAATTTGGCCCCGAGTTGAGTGTGAGAAGTGACAGAAACCAGAAATATATGATTTTTTTGGACATTTATGCAGCTAAAAGTGGAACATAATACATTTCAGGAAATGTTAACATTCCAAGAGTAAAATCAGACATACCACACTCTTGACTGCAGCCTCAGTTTCCCCAGCAGTTGAAGGAAATTTATGCTGAATCATATCTACACCTCATATGTCTGATCACAGGAGTTTTAATTACTGATGGAATTTTCCTGTAGCTCTAGTTGAGGCTGATACATGGAGGCACCTAAGTTTGTTAAGGGTCCCTGAGCTGATTCCAGGAAGAAAATGTCCACCAAACCATCACAGTCAAAATAGAACTCAATGTTCCTAGCAAGTTAATGCATGTTGCTTGACTGTGGTCTATATAAAAAAGATGTATCTTGTTGCCTGTTTTCCAAAGGAGAATTACGGAGGTAGGTTTGCAGTCTGTCACCTTATTTTCTTAGATCTAGAGAAGCAGATTGAAACAGATATTAACAAGGTCACCTTACCTGGCAAGGAGCTTTGCTGCTTTAAAGCCTGGGTTTCTGTCCCACCTCTCAGTTGATCCATTGTATCACATTGTTTCCTCTCTGAAGTCAAAAAATCCTGGAAGTCAGGATCAGTTTGTTTTGTTTTGTTATTTGCTTATGTGTTTGTGTGTGTGTTTTAGACCTGGTCTCACTAGATGGCCTAACTTGCAGATACCTCAGGCTAGCCTCAAACCCACGGCTCTCCTGCTGCCTTAACTCTCAAGTGTTGGGATTACAGGCATGTGCCACCATGCTAGGCACTGTCAGATGTTATATGAGTAGAACTGGTGGGAATCTCCATGCTTAGGGCACTGAAGATTCTAGACAGTGTCACAGTCCTCAGATTAATACTAAACATTTAAGGGTAAACAGTTCTCAGTCATAGGTTTATGAGCTTATGGATCCTTTAAAACCCTGAGTCTCAGTGCTTGCAGGATCATTTCTTCTCTGCATCCTGCCCAGCAAAGAAGCACCTCGTCAAAATGATGCTTGGAGGTACTTCAGAGGCCAAACCTGCCACACCAGAAGTCCAGGAGATCGCAAACAGGGTGAGTCCATGTGCTTCAGGAAGAGGCTTGATCATAGGCCAAACTCCCAACATTTGATTCATAATTTGGCCCCGAGTTGAGTGTGAGAAGTGACAGAAACCAGAAATATATGATTTTTTTGGACATATATGCAGCTAAAAGTGGAACATAATACATTTCAGAGAAATGTTAAAATCCCAAGAGTAAAATCAGACAAACCATACTCTTTACTGATGCCTCAGTTTCCCCAGTAGCTGAAGGAAAATCATGCTGGATCATCTCTACACCTCACATGTCTGATCACAGGAGCTTTAATTACTGATGGAATTTTCCTGTCGCTCTAGTTGAAGCTGATACATGGAGGCACATAAGGTTGTTAAGGGTCCCTGAGCTGATTCTAGGAGGTAATGCCCACCAAACCATCACAGTCCAAATAGAACTCAATGTTCCTAGCAAGATAATGCATGTTGCTTAACTGTGATCTATATTTAAAAAAAAAAATGTATCTGGTTGCCTGTTTTGCAAAGGAGAATTACGAAGGTAGGTTTGCAATCTGTCACCCTATTTTCTTAGATCTAGAGAAGCAGATTGAAACATAAATATTAACAAGGTCACCTTTCCTGGCAAGGAGCTTTGCTGTTTTAAAAGCCTGTGTTTCTGTCCCACCTCTCAGTTGATTTTCAAATCCCCCAGGAAGGCAAGGATGCATTCCATTGTATCACATTGTTTCCTCTCTGAAGTCGAATAATCTTGGAGGTCAGGATCAGTTTGTTTTGTTATTTGCTTATGTGTTTGTGTGTGTGTTTTATACCTGGTCTCAAAGATGGTCTAACTTGCAGATACCTCAGGCTAGCCTCAAACCGAAGGCTCTCCTGCTGCCTTAACTTCTCAAGTGCTGGGATTACAGGCATGTGCCACCATGCTAGGCACTGTCAGATGTTATGTGAGTAGAACTGGTGGGAATCTCCATGCTTAGGGCACTGAAGATTCTAGACGGTGTCACAGTCCTCAAATTAATACCAAACATTTAAGGGTAAACAGTTCTCACTCACAGGTTTATTTCTGTAAATACCTTGGAGCATTTTATTTTTGAGGAATATTAAATCTTTAAATCTACATTAGAATCCTCATATCAAGTTGGTGTTCTCAACCTTAAATGTGCACATGAGTCACCTGTTGCTGTAGACAGAATGCAGATCTGACTAAAGAGGGATAGACAGGCCTGAGTGTCCTCATTTCTATCAAGGTCTCTGGAAGTCTGGGCACTCCTAACCATGACTTCACTTTTCTGTGGGAACAGATATATTGAGCATCCTAGAAGGCTTGGGGGAGATAGGGCCTTAAAATAGGATGCCAAGGAAAAGTTCTCCATTTACCTGTAAGACGAAAGAGCTAAAAGGACTAACTAAAATAACGTGCATAAAAAGTGTTTCAAAAAACAAATATGCACAGATGAGACATAGCTGATATTTCTGTTCAGTGAAATAAAAATCTCCCTGTTCCAGGAACCAGGTCTGTACGGGGATAGACAGGGGAATATAGTCATTTAAAGTAAATAATTTACAACACATTTTATTGATTTTTTTTAAACAGTTGGTCATCTGGTTATCTACAATAATTGTTCTTTTGAAACAGGTATCTTCCTATTTCTCAGAGTGGTATAAACCTCACGAGTTCCAGTAATTCTTTTGCCTCTGTCCTCCAAGTGCCAAGGACTACTGGAGCGTGGCATCCTGCCTGGTAGAATAATTTTTGAACATGATACTTTCATTAGTTCTTTTAGAATTTTATAGATACATAAATGACATTTAGATCCTACAATTTTTTAAGGTAGGAAGCTACTAGAAGAACATATATTGATAATTACACCATCTGTGGATGACATTTTCAATGATAAAATGTATCAGAACTGTGTTCTTCTAGATCTAGAGAAGCAGATTGAAACATAGATATTAACAAGGTCATCATACCTGGCAAGGAGCTTTGCTGTTTTAAAAGCCTGGGTTTCTGTCCCACCTCTCAGTTGATCTTCAAAACTCCCAGGAAGGCAAGGATGCATTCCATCCTGTGTTTAGATGATGAAACCAAGACTTAAAATGCTTAAAAGCCACCCAGATGAGATACTAACCTGTCCTTTCCCATTGTACATCCTCAGCACACTGTGGAGTTCTGCAGGTATGTGGGAAGGGAATGCAGGAAACTTGCCTTCTCTGTGGAAGCCAGAGACTCAGGCTTAAGTCACCACGAGAGATGGATAGATAAGAACCATTACACAGGGACATTTCCTGAGTCACTCCTAGGTATTGAGTATCTGGCTATAAACTGTAGAAGATTCATAAGGGCTGAAAAAAGGCCTCTATTACCCCCAAATTAACAGTATAGTGGAATCAAAATATCTAGGGAATATTAAAAAAATAAACCTTAATTAAGCACGGTTTCATGATCACGGTTTAAGTCCAAATAGATATTAGGCACCCCTTCCAATACTTTTACTGTCAGATAAACGGGTACAGGTGGTGGCTCAGCTCCCAGATGTCACTCATCTGTCCTGTCTTGCAGGAGAAAGCCTGAGGGGACAACTCCCACTAAAGTTTTGGGAGGCAGAGAAACAGGCAATAAATTGTGTATTTTTAGGAAGCGTTTTCTCAATCACAGTAGTCATTCCCCTACAAAGAACACTATAGGCCAGATACTATGAAATATCCTTATTAAATCAGGGAATTCAGTCTACTCCTCTAAGATTATGGTCAGTTGGGTCCCTATTCAGTGTCAGGCCAGAGAGGGGTATTGTATCCCTAGAATGATATGAGGGTGCCCAGAGAAAATCTCCACTACGTGCTCTTTACTTTGTATTTGGTGAACAAATATGGATGTACTTATTGAGGTCCTTCATTGCAAATCATGACTACAATGGGTTTGTTTTTTATATTTTTATTTTAAAGTGTGTGTGTGTGTGTGTGTGTGTGTGTGTGTGCACTAATTGTTGAGGCAGGACTCACTGGGTAACCCCAACTAGCCTGGAACTTTCTATCTAGCCCACACTGCTCTTGAATGTCATTCTCCTGCCTCAGTCTTTCGGGTTCTGAGATGGGAGGCGATGGCTTGAGCAGCCAGCCCAGGTTTGTCATCATCCCTACGGACTCTTAGCAGGATCAGGTTCCCAGTTTTGTGAAGCAGAAAACCTGAGTCAACACAGCTCTAACATCATCCCTTAATTTTTCCTCATTAGATCAAACCACAGCTGGAAGAGAAAACCAATGAGAAATATGAAAAATTCGAAGCTGTTGAGTATAAAACTCAAGTCGTCGCTGGAAAAAATTACTTCATTAAGGTTAGACACCTGCCTCCCTCAAGCACTGATGTGATTGTTTCCTGTTGCTCCAACCCTACCTTCATTTCTGCCATTGGTCTTTAATAAAGACACTTGCAAGTAGATGACCCCCAAATCCATTCGATGACAGGATAATTACCTTGTATTTCCTCATGAATACAGAAAGCTTTCTTATGTGGTTCTTACTTTCTAGAACCCTGTAGAAAATGATGGTATAACAGTTCAGATTGGTTTACTGCCAAGGCTACTTTTTCTGTCATTTGGATGTGGAGGCTAACATTTTAGTGTATGTGATATGGCCAGTGCATTAGATCATTTTCCAACTCAAAACTTCCTA
Source organism: Apodemus agrarius (assembly GCA_964023405.1). Lineage (NCBI taxonomy): Eukaryota > Metazoa > Chordata > Mammalia > Rodentia > Muridae > Apodemus > Apodemus agrarius. The sequence goes on from OZ030018.1 coordinate 64,018,261, forward strand.
TTTCTGTGCGATCAAATTACATTTACTTAAAGAAGAACTTCAACATTAGCTGAAAAAATAATTCAAGCCACTTTCATCCTTTAAATGAGTAGTTATTAGTATAATTTCAATTATTTTTAAATTATTTTTTATACATGAGTGCTCTGTCTACATGAATGCCTGCATGCCAGAAATGGGCATCAGGTCCCATTATAAATAACTATGAGCCACCATGTGTTGCCGGGAACTGAACTCAGGACCTCTGGAAGAGCAGTCAGTATTCTTAACTGCTGAGCCATCTCTCCAGCTCCCAAGTAATTCTTTCCATAGCTCAAGCAGGTCCAACTGATGGCACTCCAGAGACAGTATAAAGCCATATTTACAGTATTTTATAATACATTTTAGGAGCTGGAGAAATAACTCAACTGTCAAAAGCGGCTTTTGCAGATGGAGAAATAACTCAACTGTCAAAAGCGGCTTTTGCAGAAACCTCAAGCTCTGTGTTCAGCACCCTTGTCAGGTGGCTCACAGTCAGTTGTAACCCCAGCTGTAAGATCTGGTACCTCTGGTCTCTGAGGGCACCTGCTCCCATGTGTCCATAGACATATACTTAAAAACACACAACTTTTTAAACTTTAAAACAGATTCTATATCAAAAAAATTAAATTAAATGGTTTCCTGATTAAGTTCTAATAAAAAACTTTCTGACATTCTAGTGATATCAAAGGAAACAATTCAAAAACTGTTGATAATAAATCAACTGTTTTATCAACTGTTGATAAATATCAACTTTTGATAAAATATCAACTGTTGATAATAAATAGGAGATATATTTATCTCTAAGTATTAAACAATGTTAATCCTGACTGAAAAGAAAGCAGACAGTCAAGTGCCTTTACTTCCTCTGCTTTGTATTGGACTAAAACACAGTGGCATTTGTTTCTTTTTAAAAAACAGTTTCTTAAGCTATATGTTTTTAATGTGTTTAGTTCGTTTGGCTTTTTTTAATGACATGAGCTGAACTAGCCAGATCAACATGAGTCACTCTCAAGCTGGGTTGTATATGAGGACTGCACCAGCTCAGTTCAATCAAATTTGAGCTCCTGGTATTGGCCAAGCCTGAAGAAGCATGTGAGCTAACCCCAGCTGAGTCCTCAGAAGGGATTCCTTCCTTCCAGGATCTTTCTTCACATACATGAAAAAAATTGGAAAAATTTTTGTATTCAAAGATAGGAAAATTTCCCCCAAAATTGGGATTATTTTGATAAGTTTGATTATCTAAATATAAACAACTCCCTCACATATTTCATTAATAAAAATTCATCAAAAAATGGTCTTGGCAATTTTTCCCTTGACCACTCCATTTCAATGTGTTTTCTTGCTCCCCAGCCTGAGCGCCCCCAACCCCCACTCTCTCACCCTCCATTGTTCTGTTGAGCCTTAGTTCCCTCTGTCCTTCCAGCAGGCTGGCTGTTGACACCATTGCTCTCAGCCAGTCTCTAGCTTTCTGGTAGGGGTTTCTGTCTATCTTGAATCTCTACTGAGAGAATGTTAGAGGACTACAGGCTTTGATGTTAGGCTGTCCCAGCCCAGGGTTGACTTTTTTACCACTTCTCCTGCTTGTTCAATGTGTTCATACTTGTGAACAGATTGTGAACACACATCTATGTGATCACACGATCTCCGCTATGTCTAATAATCTCCTACCTTGAACAGAGAGGATAAAAACCCAAGGTAGGCTTAAAATATGCCAGGTAATGTCCTACAAGCAGGCCACACCCCTCTTCAACTGATCCTTATAAAAAAAAAATCCATGAAATAAAACTAAGCCACCTTTACCTTGTTAACAATCAGAGAATTGATGTCTGAAAGTGTAAATTACTCTGGAAGTTCCCACTAATGGAAGCACAGAGCCAAGATTTCCCCCTGGAGCAATGGCTGTGCTGGCTCTGGGAATGTCAACAATGTTGGCTAAGGAGGAGCTCTTTTCCAAGCAGGAAACAAATGCTTTTTAAAAAAGATATACCATAGAGTGAGGAGAACACAAATACTGAGCCTGGTACACACCTGTAATCCTATTACTCTGAAGAAAAAACAGGATTCCCAAGTCTGAGACTAGCCTGGGCTACACAGAGATATCCTGCCTCAAAATAAAACAGACCCACAAGAGAAACAAAATGATATACATGTTGGAATCTAACAATTCTGGGTCCCAATTTGGGCTCTGCCACATAGTCACTGACAGCTTTATGGGGGGGAAAGTTACAACTCAAGGTTTTTGGTTTGTGGGCGTTAGAGTGTTTGGATGGCAGTTTGTTTTGTTTTGTTTGTTGTTGTCTTGACACAGGCTCTCATGTATCTCAGGATGTCCTGGAGCTCAAACTCCATATTTACTGAAAAATACATTTCTGCTCCTTTTGCCTCTACCCACTGAGTGCTGACATTATAGTCACATACCACCGGGCATATGAGTTGCTGGTAGACCAAACCCAAGGTTTCATGTAAGCTACGAAAGCACTGTGTTAAGTAAGCTGCATCCACAGTTCTATAAAAAATAGTATCTTTGAATCTGTTTCTGGCATCTTTGATAGTGATACTGTAACAGCTTTTCAGACTTACAGGAAGAAATCAGTGGGGCCACACACATGCACACACATGTCCCCACACATACACACACTTTTGTATGATGCTCATCATACTGACATATTAATAGCAAACTCTGGTTAGTAGCCATTAAAGTATGAGGGTATATCAGAGCACAGTGTCTACTGTAGAACAAAAAACTTTTATTGTTCTGATAAAGAAAGAAGTAGCAAATCTTATCGGTGTAGAACCCAGGTTCATGAACAAACTACCATTGGGAGTGATACCCTGATGGTACCTAGATTTCTTTATTTTTACTTTACAAACGAGGCAGCCTTGTAGGCATTCACAAAGTGGGTTTGCAACACAGTGGAAATGTGGGGACCATACAGTCCATGTATTCTAAAGCAAATCTGAGGGTTTTTTCCCTTATCAAACTATTTGCCAATTATTCTCCCAACTTAGAAGTCAGAAAACAGAATCACCGAATACACAGGCTTCCCTCTGCTCCATTCCAGGCATCATAAAGAGAAAATGTAACGCTCGAATGTAATCTGTGCCAAGATTTTAATGAAAAGTACAATAAATTAAATCCAGATGGAGTAATAGATTAGTGGGTAGGAGTGCTGGCTGTTCTTGCAGAGAGAGGACTTGGGTTTGGGTCTTAGCACCCACATAGTAACTTACAACCATCTCTGACTCCAGTTCTAGGAGATTTAACACCCTCTTCTTATGTTTTCAGGCATTGAATGCATGTGATGCACTTATATGCTAGCAGGCAAAACATTTATACAAATGTATTGACAAAAATCTTTTTTCTAAAAGGTATTAAAAATACATCTCAGAAATATGTTTTCTGCCATACTCTTAGCTGCTCTTTTTTCCAACTTACAAGTCGATGAAAGTTCAGTTCACCGTGCCGCCTTGGGCTGTTCTTTCAGGACAGCTTGGCACATCAGATCTGGACAAGAAAGTAGATCTGTCATACAATTAAGATTTACATGAGTAATCTTTCTTTGCTTCTTTCTTTCTTCCCTTTTTTCTTCCTTTCTTCCTTCCCTCCTTTCTTCCTTCCTTCCATCTTTCCTTTCTTCCTTCTTTCTTTCTTTCTTTCTTCTTTCTTTCTTCCTTCCTTCCTTCCTTCCTTCCTTCCTTCCTTCCTTCCTTCCTTCCTTTCTTTCTTTCTTTCTTCCTTCCTTTCTTTTTTATTTTCTTCTATGTTTTTCAGATTGATGTAGGGAATGGTCGTTACATTCACCTAAGAGTCTTCCAGGGCCTTTCTGGAGAAGATAATTATGAACTTCATGGTTATGAGACTAACAAACAAAAGGATGATGAGCTGATCTACTTCTAAGCAGCAAATTCTAAAGTAATCTGATTCTTCTCATTGTAAAGACATGCGGCCATCAATAAAGAAACATTTTTGAAATAACTGTTTTCCTCCCTCATTACTCAGCACCGTGTTGACCTTGACTTCCTAGACAATTATTTTTTAATATAGAATGTTTCATGAATTTGTACATCGTCCTTGGGCAATGCCAATGCTACTCTCAGTGTCATTTCAATTTTTAACCTACATGCTGCCATAGAGAACACTGTGCTCATGGTTCAGAGTTAGTATGCCACAAAAAATGATTCCAACTAGAAACCTCATAAAAACTACAGCTCAGTTGCAATTGTGTAAAAGATCTTACCACCCCATCCTCACTGCAGGTGCATTGGTGGCTGTCAGAGCAGCACACTCCTTGATCCCTTCCTTTGCCTGGAACCCAGCATGTCATCTGTGCCTTCATGTTTGAAAATAAATTTGGTATTTTACAAGTAATGTTTTAAAACAATCATAACTGATAAGTAAGCTTCCTTCTCCCCTCCCCCATGCTTCCCTTGTACTTGAGAGTCAGTGGCAGGGATTTCTCTGTGCACGCAAATGCTTCCTGGTGCTCACTAGAGCAAATGGCGATGTGCACTTCCCACAAGGCCATTCACTTGCACAGACAAAAACCTAACAATCAAGACCAGGAAATGAACACTCATGACACAGTGACACCTAGTCCCAGGTTTCACTTAACCTTTCCAACTTGTTGTGATAAATAAATAAAGTCTACTCATGTAACCAACAAAATTAGTACATAGCATGACTACTAGTTCTGAAATCCTTAAGTGGTATGACCATTTATAAGTGCCTGACCACTAACATGTTTCTTTATTGTCCTTAACAGTTTATGAAAGTAGCATCCATAAGACTAGGACTTTGAATTACATTTAAAATTAGTTCTATTTAAGTGATAGGGACACATCTTTAAACGGGAGTTGAATCATTTACACATTATGGTGTAGCAAACACAACTTTGAATTTCTATCATCATAAAAAGAAACTATCTAAAATATTTGAGTCTTGCTGTTCCTTTCTTAGTCTGAAAGTTGATACAATAATCTATTTTTTCCTAGCTTGGTGGCCTGGACCTACCTCACCATAAAGTGAAGTGGTCTGGCCCCTACTGACTTTGCTTGGAACCTCTCCACAATGATGGTGACAGGGTTCACCCTGCTAAGGGTATAAGGAAGAAGCTAAAGACTTCTTTTACAAGTAACTGGACATTTGTCGAACTCACTGTTTTGGTTTGGAAGGCAGGGATTTTCTCTTTGAGCTTGCAAGAATAACAGAGAAGCTTGTAGCAAGGCACAAATAAAACAATATTCTAGATAAGAGACCTAAGAGGACCCCTTAGGTTCAGAGGACCTCAAGAGAAAGGTAGACTAGCTCTGTAGAATGACACAGACAGAAAAATTTCTAAGGAGCTACAAGTTGAGTTGTAGGATCAGGCTTGTAAATAGATGTATTGTATATAGTTAACAAAATAGATATCTCACTGAGCTAGCAGGATTGTCACTCAATTTGTAATTCCCATGATTTACTTGGTAGAAATATTAGATCATTTAAATGGTTACCAGACTCTTTAAGGTTGAGTCAGCGTGTAAGCTTTGAAATTAATTACTTAACTCTTGAATAGTTAATCCAAATATTGACTGTAGCCAATAAATATCTCATAGGAATTTTTGAAAAATCATTAAGAGTTTGTAATTGATCTTTTCTGATCTAAACTTTCTGTGGCTGGGTTTTCTGAAGACCTATCTTATGTCCTTGATAAATGATATAATCCCCTCTATGTAAATCCTCAGGAGACATTTTTGATCCCCAACAAGCCAAAAATATCTTTATTTCAACAAATAGTTTTTGTAAAATATCTGCATTGGAATTACCCATCAAGATATCATCCATATAGTTTTTAGATAATTTATAGATAAATTACAGCAATGAGGAAATCTCTTTTTTTCTATATTCTTTGTTTACATTCCAGATGATTTCCCCTTTCCCGGTTCCCTCCTCCCCATAAATCACATAAGCCCTCTTCCCTGTACCCATTCCCCAATAACCCCCCTCCTATTTCTTGTCCTGGTATTCCCCTTCAAAGCTACATCAAGCCTTTCCAGAACCAGGGCCCTCTCCTTCCTTCTTCTTGGGAATCATTTGATATGTTAATTGTGTCTTGAGTATTCAGAGCTTCTGGGCTAATATCCACTCATCAGTGACTGAATTCCATGTGTATTCTTTTATGATTGGGGTACCTCACTTAAGATGTTATTTTTCAGTTCCAACCATTTGCCTACAAATTTCATGAATTCATGGTTTTCAATTGCCGAGTAGCATTCCATTGTGTAAATATACCACATTTACTGTATCCATTCCTCCATTGGGGGACATCTGGCTTCTTTCCAGCTTCTGCCTAATATAAATAAGGATGCTGTGAACATAGTAGAGCATATGTCCTTATTACATGCTAGGGAATCCACTGAGTATATGCCCAGGAGTGGTATAACAGGGTCCTCCAGAAGTGTCACGCCCAATTTTCTGAGGAACCGCCAGACTGATGTACTGAATGGTTGTACCAGCTTGCAACCCCACCAGCAGTGAAGGAGTGTTCCTCTTTCAACACATCCTCACCAATACCTGCTGTCTCCTGAGTTTTTTACCTTAGTCATTCTGACTGGTGTGAGGTGAAATCTCAGGGTTGTTTTGATTTGCATTTCCCTATTAATAAATGATGTTGGACATTTCTTAACGCACTTCTCAGCCATTCAAAATTCTTCAGGTGAAAATTCTTTCTTTAGGTCTGTGAGGAAACTTTTACAAATTATTTGTAATGGCTGCTGAAAAAAATATTGACAAAAAGAGGGGGGCTCTTTAACATTCCTTGTGGCAAAACCTTCCACCCGTACTTTTTAAAAAATATTTATTGATTTTATTTATATGATTACAGTGTAGCTGTCTTCAGACACAGGACAGGAGGGCATCAGATTGCATTTCAGATGGTTGTGAGCCACCATGCTGTTGTTGGGAATTAAACTCAGGATCTCTGGGAGAGTAGTCAGTGCTCTTAACCACTGAGTCATCTCTCCAGAGTTCACATGTCTGCCACATATGGCCTTGACGTTCATATCTGATATTCTGTTCCCTTTTAGGTTTTAGGATCTAAAAGGGTGTTTTAATGTTATTAAATACAAGGTTGTAATGCATAAATGGTCATAAGAAAATTATTTAAGATATATAGAAGGAATGAAATATATCAGGTAGATACTGAAATAGTTTCTCCAAAGTTCCCAAATACAAATGGACTAAACACTGAGAAAATAATTCTTACCCTGATAGTTCCCATAGTTGTTCTTATTGTATATAATTTACTGTTATTAGAAACAAAGCCATTTTTTGAACTAAAGGGGGAGATGTTGAGATGACCCACACATATTATATTTACCAGCTATGAGAAAGTGTGTCCTTGTACTTTCCATTGTTAATAAAACCAGCACCAGTCTAGCAGGATATGTAAATGTCACATCCTCAACTGTTCCAAAAACAAAGACAAACTACCCTCAAAGCCAACTGACTTACTCTTGAGTAAGGTGTGTGGCTTTTTACATAATACAGGGCTGGTGTCTTGAAGGTAGGGATGGAGAATTGGCAGAATGTCTGGGCAGGATGTAGGCAGATGCAGAGAGGACTATAGACTTCTCCTCCTCTTCAGAAAGCCTCAAGGGGGACCCATGAAAGCCCAGCAATAGAAAATATATATAGATATAATTTTCAAATACAATTAGATTATGAAAATGTGAGCCAGGGAAAGATTACATCTCTGTAATCTTGCACTCAGGGGTCTGTAGGAGGATGATCAATGGGCCAAATGGGGCTACATATTGAAGATTAATCTGGGCAACACACTTTAGCCATCTACCTCAGAAAAATTATAAATAATGAACCAAACATATTATAGAAATATATTAATTAGACATGTATTTGTATACTGTGATACAAAAAGTGCCCTAGTAAGTATAAAAAGGTATAAAATGATATTACATTAATGTATATTTAAAATTGTTCGTAGAAGAAATCACAACCCCAACTGATCAAAGAGATGATTGCATATGTCTGTATTCACAGATATATTCATATGTGGTGCCTGGAACAGGCTAATGGAGACAGAAGGAAGTCGTGGCAGCTGAAGAGTGAGGGAGAGGGAGGAAGTTAGAGCCTGACAGCTCTTAGTTGGGTGTGGAAAGGAAAATGTTCTGAAATCGACATGGTAAGATTTGCACAAATTTGTGAACATACTAAAAGTCCCTTAAGAGAACACTTAAAATATCTAAACTGCATGGTATTTATAGCATATAAGTTATTCAATAAAAGTATTTAATGGGTCAAATGGGGGCTCAGTGGGGAAGGGCATTTGTCACCAAGCCTAATTACCTCAGTTTGGGCCTTGGAACCATGTGGTGGAAAGAGAACTGACTTCGTTAAAATATTTTCTGACAACAAATGGGCTGTGGCACACACAAACATACACACACACACACACACACACACACACTCATACACACAAATAAATAAAATGAATATTTTAAAAGAAGACAGAAATTACATGGAACTCTAGACTGGATACCTGTAATAAATGACATTATTGCAACAACCAGAAAAGCATGAGTAGCACCTGGGAAACAGATGTCACTGTGCCATCAGTGTTCATTCCCTGCTCTTGATTGTTGGGTTTGGCTGTGCAGAAAAATAGCCTTGTGGGAAAGACACACTACTGTTTCACTAGTGAGCACCAAGAATTATTTGTTGGTGATGGGAAGTCACTGCACTTGACTCTGAAGTGCAGGAGAAGCACAGGCATGGGCAGAGGGCAGCTTCTTTATCAGTTATGATTGTTTCAAAACATGACTAGTAAAATAAGAATTTGATTTCAAATAAGAAGGCACAGATGACATGCTGGGTTCTAGGCAAACAATGGGATCAAGGAGTGTGCTTCCCTGACAGCCATCAATGCACCTAAAGAGAGGAAGGCGTGGTGAGATCCCTTATCCAATTGTAACTGTGCTGTAGTTTTTATAAGGTTTCCAGTTTGTTCGTTCATTGTGAAGTTTCATAAAACTTTGGCATTTTTAGCAGGGCAGTAGTGGAGGTGCACACCTTTAATCCCAGCACTTGAGAAAAAGAGGCAGGCAAATCTCTGTGAGTTCTAAGCCAGCCTGGTCTATAGAACGAGTTCCAGGACAGACAGGATCACATAGAAAAACCCTGTCTTGAAGGCAAAAAAAAAACCCAAACCAACCAATCAAACAAAAAACCTAGCATATTTGACATTGTGATTAAATGTCTCATTATAAAGAAGTAAATAAATATATAAATAAATAAATAAATAAATAAATAAATAAAACCTGCCGAATTACCTTTCTTTTTTTTTTTTTAGTTATTTTTATTTTCTATATTCTATGTTTACATTTCAAAGGCTTTCCCCTTTCCCAGTTCCCACCCACCATAGTTCCCATAGTTCTTCTCCCGCCCAACTATTCCCCAATCATTCCCCCTCCCCCCTCGGTTTCTTTACTAAACTGGATGCAATCTTTACATGCCCAGGGTCCTCTCCTTTCTTCTTCTTGGGAATCATTTGACTTGCTATTTGTGTCTTGAGTATTTAGTGCTTCTGGGCTCATTAATATCCACTTATCAGTGATTGCATTTCATGTGCATTCTTTTGTGATTGGGTTAGCTCACTCAGGATGATATTTTCCAGGTCTAACCATTTACCTACAAATTGCATGAATTCATTATTTTTAATTGCTGATTAGTATTCCATTGTATAAATATACCACATTTTCTGTATCCATTCCTCCTTTGAGGGATATTTGGGCTCCTTCCAATTTCTGGCTATTATAAACAAGGCTGCTATAAACATAGTGGAGCATGTGTCTTTATTGCATGCAGGGGAATCCTCTGGGTATATGCCCAGGAGTGGTATGCCAGGGTCCTCTGGAAGTGCCATGCCCAATTTTCTGAGGATCCGCCAAAGTGATTTCCAGAGTGGTTTTACCATTTTGCAATCCCACCAACAGTGGAGGAGTGTTCCTCTTTCTCCACATCCTCGCCAGCACTTGTTGTCTCTTGAGTTTTTAATCTTAGCCATTCTGACTGGTGTGAGGTGGAATCTCAGGGTTGATTTGATTTGCATTTCCCTGATGACTAATGATGTTGAACATCTCTTAAGGTGTTTCTGGGCCATCCGAATTTCTTCTGGTGAAAATTCTTTGTTTAGCTCTGTGCCCCATTTTTTGATAGGGTTATTTGTTTCTTTGTGGTCTAACTTCTTGAGTTCTTTGTATATATTGGATATTAGCCCTCTGTCGGATGTGGAGTTGATGAAGATCTTTTTCCACTTTGTTGGTTGCCGTTTTGTCCTTTGGACAGTGTCCTTTGCTTTGCAGAAACTTTGTAATTTTATGAGATCCCATTTGTCGATTCTTGATCTTAGTGCATACGCTATTGGTGTTCTGTTCAGGAACTTTTCCCCTGTGCCCAAGTCCTCCAGGGTCTTCCCAAGTTTCTTTTCTAATAGTTTCAGTGTGTCTCGTTTTATGTGGAGGTCCTTGATCCACTTGGAGTTGATCTTAGAGCAAAGAGATAAGAGTGGGTCAATTCGCATTCTTCTGCATGTTGACCTCCAGTTGAACCAGCACCATTTGTTGAAAAGGCTATCTTTATTCCATCGGATGGTTGTGGCTCCTTTATCAAAGATCAAGTGACCATAAGTCTGTGGGTTAATTTCTGGGTCTTCAATCCTGTTCCATTGATCTGTTTGCCTGTTGCTATACCAATACCATGCAGTTTTTAACGCAATTACTCTGTAGTACTGCTTGAGGTCAGGGATATTGATTCCCCCAGAAGTCCTTTTATTGTTGAGAACAGTTTTAGCTATCCTGGGTTTTTTGTTGCTCCAGATGAATTTGAGAATTGCTCTTTCTAGATCTATGAAGAATTGAGTTGGGATTTTGATGGGGATTGCATTGAATCTGTATATTGCTTTTGGCAAGATGGCCATTTTTACTATATTGATCCTGCCAATCCAGGAGCAAGAAATATTTTTCCATCTTCTGAGGTCTTCTTCGATTTCTTTCTTCAAGGACTTGAAGTTCCTGTTGTACAGATCTTTCACTTGTTTGGTTAGAGTTACGCCAAGATACTTTATGTTGTTTGTGGCTATTGTGAAGGGTGTTATTTCCCTAATTTCTTTCTCAGCCTGCTTGTCCTTTGAGTACAAGAAGGCCACTGACTTGCTTGAGTTAATTTTATAACCTGCCACTTTGCTGAAGTTGTTTATCAGCTGTAGAAGTTCTCTGGTGGAGTTTTTTGGGTCGCTTAGGTAAACTATCATATCGTCTGCAAATAATGATAGTTTCACTTCTTCCTTTCCAATTTGTATCCCTTTGACTTCCTTATGTTGTCTAATTGCTCTTGCTAGAACTTCAAGTACTATATTGAAAAGATAGGGAGAGAGAGGGCAGCCTTGTCTAGTCCCTGATTTTAGTGGGAATGCTTCAAGTTTCTCTCCATTTATTTTGATGTTGGCTACTGGTTTGCTGTAGATTGCTTTTACTATGTTTAGGTATGGGCCTTGAATTCCTGCTCTTTCCAAGACTTTTAGCATGAAAGGATGCTGAATTTTGTCGAATGCTTTTTCAGCATCTAATGAGATGACCATGTGGTTTTTTTCTTTCAGTTTGTTTATGTAGTGGATTACATTGATGGATTTCCGTATATTGAACCATCCCTGCATCCCTGGGATGAAGCCTACTTGATCATGGTGCATGATCGTTTTGATGTGCTCTTGGATTCGGTTAGCAAGAATTTTATTTAGTATTTTTGCATCTATATTCATCAGAGAAATTGGCCTGAAGTTCTCTTTCTTTGTTGGATCTTTTTGTGGTTTAGGTATTAGCGTAATTGTGGCTTCGAAGAATGAGTTGGGCAGTGTCCCTTCTGTCTCTATTTTGTGGAATAGTTTGAAGAGTATTGGTGTTAAGTCTTCTTTGAAGGTCTGGTAGAATTCTGCACTAAAATCATCTGGTCCCGTACTTTTTTTGGTTGGGAGGCTTTCTATAACCCCTTCTATTTCTTTAGGGTTTATGGGACTATTTAGCTGGTCTACTTGATGCTGATTTAATTTTGGTATTTGATATCTGTCTAGGAAATCGTCCATTTCCTCCAGATTCTCCAGTTGTTTTGAGCATAGGCCTTTGTAGTAGGATCTGATGATCTTTTGAATTTCCCCAGTTTCTGTTGTTATGTCTCCCTTTTCATTTCTAATTTTGTTAATTTCTATATTGTCTCTGTGTCCTTTGGTTAGTCTGGCTAAGGGTTTATCTATCTTGTTGATTTTCTCAAAGAACCAGCTCCTGGTCTTGTTGATTCTTTGTATGGTTCTCTTTGTTTCTATTTGATTGATTTCAGCACTGAGTTTGATGATTTCTTGTCTTCTACTCCTCCTGGGTGAATTAACTTGTTTTTCTTCCAGGGCTTTAAGGTGTGCCGTTAAGCTGCTAGTGTATGCTCTCTCCAGTTTCTTTTTGGATGCACTTAGAGCTATGAGTTTTCCTCTTAGCACTGCTTTCATTGTGTCCCATAGATTTGGGTAGGTTGTACCTTCATTTTCATTGAATTCTAAAAAGTCTTTGATTTCTTTTTTTATTTCTTCCTTGACCAAGGTGTCATTGAGTAGAGTATTGTTCAGTTTCCATGTGTATGTGGGCTTTCTGTTGTTTTTGTTGCTATTGAAGACCACTC